>CM077164.1:104281818-104881818 GCA_039583875.1 Platanthera guangdongensis | reverse complement strand
AAGCAGTGTCGACACTTGGAGTCATTGTGTCGACACCTGGGATGAAGAGTCGACACCAGACAGAAAGTGTCGACACTTGGAGCTGTGTCGACACTCAGTGAAGAAGTATGCAGAAAAGCTGTGTCGACACTTAGCAGAAGTGTCGACACCTAGAAGAGCTAAGTCTACACCAGAAAGTGTCGACACTTGAAGATGTGTCGACACTCAGCAAAAGTCTGCAGAGTCTAAGTACAAGTGTCGACACTCAACACAATGTGTCGACACTATGCAGAAGAGTCAGCATTTGAGGAATGTGTCGACACTCAGCACAATGTGTCGACACACAACCAGAAGAGTCAACACTTGAAGTAAATGTCGACACTCAGCACAATGTGTCGACACTTAGCTAAAGACTCTACATTTGAAGAAGAAGTGTCGACACAAGGAGCTGTGTCGACACTTGGCAAAGAACAGAGAAGTTTATAAAATATTCTAAGTACAAGTGTCGACACTAAGGGAATGTGTCGACACTCAGCTGAAGAAACAAAATTGAAGACTTGTGTCGACACCAAGAAGCAGTGTCGACACTTGACAGTTTCGACACTTAGAAGAATACAGTTAAAGAATGAAGTACAAGTACTTGTGTCGACACTCAATTTCAGTGTCGACACATGCAGAAGAATCTGTGTCGAGACATACAAGGAATTGTGTCGACACCTTGTAGACTTGTGTCGACACTTACACAACATGTGTCAACACTTAGTCTATAAGTGTCGACACTTAAGAACAGAAAGTCTCGACACTATCTTACAGTTAGAGAATCTCAAGAAGTGACTGGTTGACAAGACAGCTGCCGATCCAGCCGGTCTACATCAACTGTCAGAGAAATCAGAAGTCTGTTATGAACCGGACCAGCCGGTTACCATGAAGGAAGCCTATAAATAGGCACTCATAGATTACAGAAAGAGATTGATTGTTGTTGTTACAACTTGTGAGAATATTCAAAGTGGTTGATCAGATTAAATCAAGAAGTGATACACAGAGGATCAACACAAGAAGGTCTGTCAGTTCAACTGCAGATCTAAGAAGTTGGAGAGAGAGAACTCCAATCAAGAATTCAGTCTTTGGAACTTAGGCTGAGAAGAAGGATTCAGAATCTTCTGGATCTCAAGAAGCAGAGGTCAAGGATCAACTGCAGAGGATTCAGACTAATTCAGTTCTAACTCAAGAAGCTTTGAAGGATGCTAAGTCAGTTTGGATCTAACTGAGTTCTTCCAAGAACTCTTCAAATAATTCTCAACTCCTCTCCTATTTTCTGAGTTGTAGAGTTAGCTATTGTATTTCTATTTTAACTTGTAGGATCCATTGGATCTGAGAGAATTGTAAGCCTATATTATAAAGGCTGAGGGTAGGGCTTGGTTGCCTGAGTGTAGGAGTTGAAGAACTCTGAGTGTAGGCCTTAATTGGCTGAGTGTAGGCCTGGGTGGCTGAGTGTAGGCCTTAGTGGCTGAGTGTAAGGCTTTGGGCCTGAGGTGTAGGAACCTTGTTGGGTTCTGAGATAGTGGAGAAGGTTGGCCGAATCTAGTACACTGCTAGATAGGCGAAGGGGGACAGTGGATGTACCCAAAGATTGGGGAACCACTATAAATTAGTGTGTCTGCTGTGCTGTGCTGTGCTGTGCTGTGGATTAACTGTTTATATTCTGTAATTGATGTTAGCTGTAGAATTCTTTAAAATAACTGTTGTGCTGCCAACAAAGTTCTAAAAAGGTTTAGGTCACCTATTCACCCCCCCCCCCCCCTCTAGGTGTTTAGGTACCATATCTTTCACAAAAAATCTGGTTTGGTTTTTGAGCACCTTATCAAAAGCTCATTGGTGCCTCGGACACCTGATCAACTCATCCTGCAGTGGATTCCTACCTAGGGTGGTAGAAGAGTGGATGTACCCAGATTGATTGCGGAACCACTATAGCTCCTTGTGTCTTCTGGTTGCTTATTTTCTTTTGTTTTCTGGTTGTGGTTTGTGATTGCTCTGTGTTTAGTTAGTTGCTGTGTTTGCTTTATTTTATTTGCTTCCCTGTTCACTTAGGAATACAACAATAGTTGTAAAAAGTTTTTAGCAAGCACCATACTCTATTCACCCCCCCCCCCTCTATAGTATATTAGATCTAACCTGCACTTTCACTCTCCTCCTATTCCATTTGAAGATCCTGAAATAGCCAACACTGCAAAAATGGCTAGATTCCAGGAACTAATTGGCCTATCATTGATCAATAAAGCTAAAGCTGAAGGTAAAGATATTTCAGGTTTCACAACTATGTCTAAGTACAGGAAGGAAGAACTTAAAAGGTTTGACAAAGGCAACAAGCTCTTCAATGTTGATGATTATATGAAGCTCCATCCTGAAGCAGTTATCCCCAGAGCTACACCACTGAAGATCATTGGGGCAGCTAACATGACAATGACACAGACAGAGGCTTCAAATCCAAACAGAGAAATTATCATTAAAAAGCTAGGAGAGAAGACAACAGAAGACAAGTCTATGCAGAAAAAGAAGAAGTAATCTTTATTTTGTTTCAATTTCTTTCTGCATTTGTTTTCAAACTATGTTACCTGTTTAAACAAAGCCTATGTATATATATATCTGTTTCATATGTTGGTAATTCTCTGCCAGATATATCCTTTTTTTCTTACTTTATTTATATGCTTTGAGTCTCTCAGTGACCTCACCCAAATAGGGGGAGATTGTTGGATCCCTAGTTGATTTGGGCTAGGTTCACTAGCTTAGGATGTGACCCAACATATATAGTCAGGGTCAAATTTGTGTCCTAGAGTCTAGGCCAAGTCCTTAGAGTCAACTTCAGATGGACCAGCCATCCTCCAGACTATCAGAGACTCAAGAATTAGAAGATTTCAAGACTAAGTAAAATGAGGTCGACGAAAGGCGTTCTGAGCTCGATGATCTTAAGACATTTCTCTGTGCTGAGCTCGATGATCTTTATTCTCTGTTCGACAAAACCTGGGATACTTCAACAAGCTAAAGTCAGGCTAACTCCAGATTTTTCTAAGTCCAACTTCAGGCTTTGGTCGACGAACTAGATTCTGAGCTCGACGAACTTGGACCTCAAGCTCACAACTTCTCAGGTCGACGAAGTCAACTTCTCAGGTCGACAAATTCAGTACTCTACTCGACGATTTCTGGTCGACGATTTGAATCCTTCCCAGTCAGAGACTTCTCAGATTCTAAGTCCACAATCATTCTTCGGTCGACGATTTTGGATCTCAGCTCGACGAATGAAGATTGTCAGTTCGACGAAGATTGCAGCAGAATTGACAAGTTTCCCTTGAAGACTAATTGATATTGTCTGGTCGACGAACTCATCAGCTCAGCTCGACGAACTGTGAACTCAGCTCGACGATCCCTATTCTTCGTTCGACGATTCCAGACTTAGGTCTTCTCCAGTTTTCCGTCCCTTTTATTAGCGATAAATCCTGAGTAATTAATGCTCAATCTTCTCTGAATGTTACCGTTGGAGTGAGCATTGATCATGGATTATTTCATGCCATTTTTCGATGGGACGATTAGGGAAATCATTGATTGTCGCTTCCTTCCCAGTCTGACTGCAATTACTGCTCAAACATTCAAATTTCGAATGTTCCTCAGTCAGAAAAAAAAAGAGAAGAAAAGATTAAGCAGTCAGACAGACACACAGATAGATAGTATACTCAAGAACAGTCTTACAGAAATCTAAAGTTTTCATACTGCAATCAGCCTGAGCCAGAGAACATCATCAAGAAGAAGAAGAAGAACATTCAATCACTATCAAGAGTCTTCTTCCTTCAACCCTACAGGATAACTTCTGAAGGACAACAATTATTCTATCTATCAAAGAAGTTCCTGAAGCAATCTCTGGTCAAGGCAATCAGTTCTTTGAAGACCTGTCATCCTGAAGCAGTGCTCCAGAATTCCTGATCCATTCAAGATCTCAGGGGGAGCAATCTGCTGAAATAAATACACAAGTCTTCTCAGCTGTTATTGAGAAAGAGAAGACCCCATCACCCCTTTTCCATCTTCTGTACAGGGTTTTAATTCCCTTCAAAATTATTCCTGGTTGCAAGTCTCCTACCAAAAGACTTGAGGTTTTGGTTTTTGAGCACCTGAACAAAAGCTCATTGGTGTCAGGCACCTAATCGAAAACCTGAGTGAATTCCTACCAGGGTGGTAGAAGAGTGGATGTACCCAGGTTGGGGAACCACTATAATTTCTTGTGTTGTCTGGTTGCCCTCTTTCTTTTTTTTTGGCTGTGATCTGTGATTTGTTAGGATTGCTGTGCTTATTTCTTTATTTATTAATCTGTTCACTTAGGATTACAGCATAAGTTGTAAAAAAAAATTTTAAGAGAGCACAATACTCTATTCACCCCCCCCCCCCCCTCTAGAGTATTTCAGATCTACCTTCACTTTCACACCTGCTGGAATAGTCATTGGAATCACCTGCAAGAGAGATAAATGGTGATCAAGTGCAAGAGAACAGAAAGCGCGGGACGGAGGTCGAAAAAAAATCTAGATATAAGGTTTTCCAGAATATGAATCGACAAACTCCATTCCATGAAAATTAAGAAATTCTTTGACCTGAGATCGACGAAATAATTAATAGTCAAATAATTCGTCGAGCTCTGTCTGAAGATTTGAAGTCATTTCGTCGAGCTCCGTTCGACAAAAGTTTTCTGAAGTGAATTCGTCGATCTCCGTTCGACGAAAACAACTTCACTCATAGAGAGTTCGTCGTCTTGCGTTCGATGAATATCTCACAAACTTTCCATAGTTCGTCGAGATCCGTTCGACGAACTTTGGCAAATTCATCAAGTGCATACTTAAACTAAACTAAGTCTTCTTCATTGATCATTCCCAGCTGATTTATGAAGAAGAGATGATTTCTCTCATCCAGTGGTTTGGTGAATATATCAACCCTTTGTAAATCAGTGTAAATATAAACAAGCTTAATTTTGTTTTTGTCTACACACTCTCTTATGAAATGATGTCTAATGTCTATATGTTTTGTCCTACTGTGATGGACTGGATTCTGTGCTATGGCTATAGCACTTGTGTTATCACAAAGTAGAGTTGAATTATTTAAGTTGATACCATAGTCTTGTAATTGATTTTGTATCCACAGCATCTGGGAACAACAGCTACCTGCTGCAATGTATTCTGCCTCAGCAGTTGAGGTAGATACAGATGACTATTTCTTACAAAACCAGAATACTAATCTCATACCCAAGAACTGGCAAGTTCCTGAAGTACTTTTTTTATCCACCCTGTATCCAACAAAATCACCATCTGAGTATCCAGTTAACTCAAATTCTAATTCTGTGGGATACCATAGGCCTAGACTAGGACAACCCTTTATATATCTCAAAATTCTTTTTAGGAAAATAAGGTGAGATTATTTTGGGTTCACCTGGAACCTAGCACAAAGGCATGTGGCAAACATGATATCAGGTCTGCTTGCTGTAAGGTATAACAGGGATCCAACAATGGCCCTATATAGTTTCTGATCCACAGGTTTCCCATGTGCATCTGAATCAATTACAGCATTTGTAGTCATAGGTGTCTTCTTTGCTGAGGCATCATCCATCCCAAACTTTTTGATAAGCTCTTTAGTATACTTAGCTTGGGAGATGAAGATGTCATCAGGGAGCTACTTCACTTGGAGACCAAGGAAGTAGGAAAGCTCACCCATGCTACTCATTTCAAATTTAGAATGCATGAGATTAGAGAATCTCTTGCACAATTTTGAATCAGTAGACCCAAATATTATGTCATCCACATATATTTGTACTAACAGTATTTGATCCTTATGATGTATAGTGAAAAGTGTTCTATCTACAATGCCTCTAATGAATTTATGCTCTAACAGAAAGCTGGTTAGAGTCTCATACCATGCTCTTGGAGCTTGATTTAGACCATAGAGAGTTTTATGCAATTTGTAAACATAAGAGGGATGAGTTGGAGAAACAAAACCTGGAGGTTGTTCAACATACACCTCTTCCTTGAGTACTCCATTCAAGAATGCACTTTTCACATCCATTTGATAGACCTTGAATCTCATGTAAGCTCCATGGGCAAGGAATATTCTGATTGCTTCCAGCCTTGCAATAGGTGCAAAGGTCTGGTCATAATCTATTCCTTCTTCTTGCTTATATCCTTGTGCAACAAGCCTGGCTTTATTCCTCACTATTACTCCTTGTGCATCCAGATTGTTTCTGTAGACCCATTTGGTTCCAATGACGGGTTAGTCTTGAGGCATTGGAACCAAATTCCAAACTCTACATCTCTCAAACTGATTTAATTCCTCCTACATTACAATGATCCAGTGGGGATCTTGCTCTGCATCATGGATGGATAGAGGTTCAATCTGAGAGAGAAAACAGGCATGCATCAAATCTTAGTTAAGTTGATGCCTTGTCTGTACACCTGCTGATATGTCTCCAATAACTTGAGATCTGGGGTGATCCCTAAGTGTGACAAGATCAGCTGGTGGAGTTGGTTCTGCAACAGCATTTGGAATTAATTCCTCCTGTGGAATTATGTTTGCTGTTGGGGGAATATCACTCCCTTCAATGCCTTCATCTTCACTTTCTTCAATAACTTGTGGAGTAGGATGAGTTGAAATCTCTCAGGTAAGGTTTAGTCCATCCAAACTCTCACACAAGTGATGTACCTGCAAGTTGCTTCGGGTAGAAATTTCTTTCTCCTTACAAGACATGTTAGCTTCATCAAAAGTAACATGGATAGACTCCTCAATTTTTAAAGTTGATTTGTTATAAACGCTATAGGCTTTGCTTACTTGGGAATATCCTAGAAAAATTTCCTCTTCAGCCTTTACCTCAAACTTTCTAATATATCTTTTGTTATTTGTGTGAATATAACATATGCAACCAAAGACTTTAAAATAGTTTATTTTTGGTTTCTTCCCTTTTAGTAATTCATAGAGAGTCCTATTCTTTAACTTATCTATCAGGCTTCTATTCAGGACATAGTTTGTAGTGTTCACAGCCTCTGCCCAAAAGGATTGTGGCATGTAAGCATCTGCAAGTAATGTACCTGCAGCTTCAATGAGTGTCCTATTTTCCTTTCAGCTACACCATTTTGTTGAGGAGTTCTAGAAACTGAGAAGCAATTCCTGATACCTTCCTTTCACAGAATTCATGCATAAGAAGAGACTCAAACTCTGTGCCATGATCACTTTTGATCAATGCAACATGAGTAGAGAACTCAATTTGTATGGTCCTGAGAAAATCTGTAAGAACCTTGAAGGTATCTGACTTAGATCTCAGAAAGGATACCCAAGTGAACCTGTAGAAGTCATCTACAATAACCAAAGTGTAGGATTTCCCTCCTAGGCTTTGTACAGCAATGGGTCCAAATAGATCCATGTGTAGCAAATACAAAATCCTAGGTGAATCACTTTTATTAATTGATTTGAAACTAGATTTAGTTTGCTTGCCTAATTGACAAGCCCTGTAAAGGCCTTCCTTCTTGTAGGGACCAGAAGGTAAACCTCTAACAAGTTTGTATTTTGATAGCCTAGCAATGTTTTTCAGGTTTACATGACCTACTCTTTTATGCCATAAATCATTATGGTTACTCATTAAGTTAAGTAAACAGATATCAGAATTGGCAGAGAAAAAATCAACTAAATATATATTGTCTTGTCTATTCCCAATTAAAACTCTTTGGTTTTCTTTATTAGAGATAATACATGAAGATGAACTAAAATGTACATGATAACCTTCATCACATAATTGACTTATGGAGATGAGGTTATGCTTCGGTCCTCTGACATATGTCACTTTCTTGAATGTGAGAGCTCTAATCTTCACTTCTTCAAAACCTTCTGACTGGCCACATTTGGAGTCACCAAAGATGACATTTGACCCCAACTTGGACTTATAGTTGGATAGATTATCCTTGTTGCCTGTCATATGTTTGGAGCAGCCACTGTCCAGGTACCAAGTTTGATTCACACTTGGACAGCTCTTCACCTATAATGAAAAATAGTTAAATGTTCTTGACCCAGGTTACCTTGGGTCCTTTGTTTTCCTGGTATGAAAAGCTGAAAATAACAGAATATTCTGGTTGGGATTTATATCCTAGAGGGTGATATCTCCTAGGTGGTATGACCCAATCAGCTAGTGGATTAAAGGCTTTCCTGGAATTATTTAAGTTTTTGTCATAATTAAAGTTTTGGTTAAGTCTTTCTGGGTTCGACGAATTTCTGTGAGTTCGTCTACCATAGTTCGACGAATAGGGTTGAGATCATCGATCTCTGCCCAGAGAATGAATATATTCATTTTCTATGCCCCTTGTTCGTCGACCTCTGCTCTACGAACCATACAGAGTTCGTCGATCGCAGTTAGATGAATAACTATAACTATAATTTGCATTCAGAGTTCGTCGATCTGGGTTCGACGAACTGGCTAGATTTCGTCGATCTAAGTTCGACGAATTCTGCTGAACCTTGTTACCTATGGTTTTTTGGTTGTTGGTTTTCTGACCTATTGATTTAGAAACATTTTCTGTTGTTTGTTTATTGATTACTTTTTTTCCCTTAGCAGTGACAAATTTTATGGGGGTTGTTAAGATGTTCTTCCTGAGAATGGGGGGCAAACCTGATGAAGCACCCAAGCCTAGCTTGCCATTAAGTCTGGCATTCACAGTGCTTGTGATGTCCATCAGCTTGAGGCTTCTTCCATTAAGAGTTTCCTCAAGTTATTTAGCCTCACAAAGCTCAGTTTTTAACAACGTTATTTGCTCATTAGCTAAGCATAATTCATCTTTTAACCTATTATTTTCAGAGTTAATGTTTTCTAAATTTCTTAATTTTTCCCTAAGAGTTTTAATCTCTTTTTCTGAATTTATTAAGTCTATACACATTGATTTAAATTCAATTTTAAAAGAATCTAAAGGGTAATCAAAAGAAGATAGTACCTTATCAGCTTCTAAATCTGAAGCTTCTTCATTGTCTGATTCCTCTTCTTCTGAATTGCTCCTGAAAGCATCAATTACCATGAGGCAAACCTCCTTAGCCCTTGCTTCTTCCTCATCTTCACTGGAGCTGGAAGATGTTGATTCATCTTCAGTTTCACTCCAGGTTTCAGCCACAAAACCCTTTTCCTTCCTCTTGTATTTGCTGGAAGAAGGTATGTTGGTGTGCTGTTTCCTAGTGTCTTTCTCTCTTCTCTTCTCTTTCTTCTAGTTTTCTAGACACTCATAGAGGAAGTGCCCAGGTTTACTGCACCCAAAACACACCACTTCTTTAGTTGGTGTTTTATCATACCTGGGTCTGTCATCTTGCCTAGATGACTTTCTTCTGAAGTCCTTTCTTGCCATCTTGTAGAATCTTCTGGCAAATAGACTCATGAGCTCTTCATTTGATGTTGATGTCTCTGTCTCCTCAACAGCCTTGAAAGCTATACTTTTCTCTTTTCTGGCTGGTGGAGGTGTCCTTTGCTCTGCTGCCTCCCTGGACTTGATCAGTTGTTCATAAGACTTTAACTTGCCCAATAGAGATTCTGTAGATATCTCATTTAGGCTTCTGGCCTCCTTGATGGGTCAGATCCTTGAATCCCATGAGCTTGGGAAGCACATCAGGATCTTGTCATTCACCTCTGTGAGGGTGATGTCCTTGTACAAGGTTTTTAGCTCATTGATGATTGAGCTTAACCTATTATACATATCAGCTACTGATTCAGCTTCTTCTTTCTTGAAGTTCGCATATAAGGATATGAGGTTGGATCTCCTATCCTTTCTCTCATCAGCTGAACCAGCCACCATCTAATTTAGTGAATCCCAGATGGCTTTGGCTGAGGTGCATTCAGCCACCTTCTGAAAAATATCATCTGACATAGTCTGTGACAGTATGTTTATAGCCTTGGCATCAACTATCTTTGCCTTCTTCTGGGCTTCAGTCCACTCAGGTGGTGGAACTGCAATAGTGCTTGTAGATGTTACAGAAGATGAAGCTTGAGGGGGACCTGTCAAAATAGAGGTGTATATATCCTCATCAATAGAATTCATGTATAATTTAATTCTTGCCTTCTAGATGACAAACCTGTTTAGGTTGCAAACTGGAGGTCTGGTGCTTGCATAGTCCTTGTTTTGTGTCATAGCTGTGTATATAAATCTAATATGTAAATAAAAATAAAATTTAGATCTAACAAAGAATCTTTGGTTTAAGGGTTAGCTTGTACAACCAAAGGAACCTCCTCTGATACAAATTGAAAGTGAGCAGTTAGATCAAGAATACTCTAGAGGGGCGTGAATAGAGTATTTAGAGTTTTATAAAATTCTCTGCTGGATAATGCAGATTAGTCTTAGTACAGTAGTAAATAAATCAAAATATAAAAGCACAGAAACTACCACAGCCACAGCAAGAAAACAAAAGAAAGAGGGCAACCAGACGACACAAGAAATTTATAATGGTTCCCCAACCTGGGTACATCCACTCTTCTACCACCCTGGTAGGAATCCACTCAGGGTTTTGATCAGGTGTCTGACACCAATGAGCTTTTGATCAGGTGCTCAAAAACCAAATCACCAAGTGTTTTGATCAGATGACTTGTAACCAGGAATCACTTTTGAAGGGAGATAACAACCCTTTACACAGTGGGGGTGAGAGAGTTTATTATGTCTTCTCTGTCAACAATCAGAGAGAAGACTTGTGGATTATTGATGGTAAAAAAATGGCTCCCCCTGAGATATTAAATGGTTCAGGGAAATATGGAAGCCTTGTTGCAGGGTGATAGGCCTTCAAGCTTTTAGCCTTTATCTGCAGGATCTTCTTGACAGATTTGATAGTTGTTGTCCTTGGAAGTCTTGGAGTGTTGAAGTAAGAAGACTCTTGATTTTGTATGATTGTTCTTCTTCTTCTGAGAGCAGATCTTCTTTTTGTATCAGAGCTTTTGTGAAAGGAGCAGAGAAGCTGTTGAAGACAAACTGATTGAAAATCTCTGTGTCTGTGTATGTTATGTCTCTGCAATTGCTCTGGTACTCTGATTGTTCTTACTTGCTTTCTTGCTTGCTTGCTTGCTTGCTTGCTTTCTATCAGGAAAGAGAGAGAAAATCTCTTTTATATTTCCTGAGGGAATTTCCTTTCGAAATTTGAATCCTTCTACGGCAATCAATGCTGGCAGTCCTTGAAAATAAACTGTATTGATTTCTTTCCCCAACTGTCCCTTAAAAAAAATGGAAAACAATAATTCTGATGAAAGCCGTGATTAATGTACCGTCAACCGGTAATATTCAGAGAATATTTTATCATTAATCATCCAGAAATTATTACTATAGACTAAGGACAGAAGGAATAAATGCTAAGTCTGGAATCGTCGAACTGATGACAGAATTAATCGAGCTGATAATTGTGTTAAAATCTCCAGAATTCGTCGACCTAAGATTTGATTTCGTCGAGCTGAGTTTCTGGAGTTGTCAAATATTCTGTGTGTCGACACAATTACTCCTAGTGTCAACACAGGTGGTGTCGACTGATGATCTGTGTATCGATACAAGTGCTCTTAGTGTCGACTTAGTTGGTGTCGACATATACTCTGAGTGTCGACTGATGATCTGTGTGTCGACACAAGTCTTCTGGTTCTAAGTTATTGAAGTAGATAATCCAGAATTCATCGAGCAGAGAACTAAGTTCGTCGACCTGAGACTAAAGAACATAGTCTTGACAGAATGTTGTAGTAGTCCAAAGATTCGTCGACCAAAGAATAAAGTTCGTCGAGCTCAGCTCAGAGAATTAACTCTGAGATCGTCGAACTGAGTACGACAATCATCGACCTGAGTTCGACGAACGTCGAGCTCACTTTATAGAGTCTTGAAATCTTCTAAGTCTTGAGGTTCTGGCAGTCTTGTTGATAGCTGGTCCATGTAATGTTGACTCTAAGGACTTGGCCTAGACTATAGGACACAACTATGACCCTGGCTATACATTGTGGGTCATATGATCCTAACTTAGAGAACATAACCCAAATCTTACTAGGGATCCAACACACTACTCAAACCAACAGGAATGAAGTACAATACGCAAGTACAACGGCCTTATGGCCTTACAATTATTTACTCAAATATAAGTGTTTTCCAAATCTCAGCACGCAGGCCGGTCATACATGGGAATAAAAGAAAAACACTCAAAATGAGGCCTTTGAGGGTCAGCTCAGCAACTTGGGCTTTTGCCCGCTATTTACCACTCGGCTCCACAGCACCTGCAAGCAACAATCCACCGTAACGGTGGCAAATAAAGCAACGTTCAGCTATGCTGACCAAATTATAACGATCCCGCCCCCAAACTCGGGGCGGCGTTGCTCCTTTCCTTGTACTTTGTTAGCATAACCAAGCAGTATAGTGTAGACACTTCATCACAGGCGTGGGCATGCACGGCCACACACCCTGTGCTCTCAGGGCACATTCTTGGTGAACCGGTCAATGTCACGTCAAATTAAGCCATAGACACTTTGGTCTCACCACCGCCACTTGGACGGCCAATCTTGCGAGAATTTTTTGTCATTCCGGCATTGGTCACGTCAGTTTAAGCCATATACCGCCTAATACCCTCATCTAAGGCAACGACTCCCACCGAACGACATAGAACGGGTACGGTTCCGCCTGATCCGTTGCTCACATCGCAACGTCAATTTAAGTCATATGTGCGGGTCAAACCTCCTTGAGTCCTATTTCGGTCACACACTTCGCATAACCCGGTTATGTTCAAGTTTGCTCCCAGGCCACCATGTTGGCAGAATCACGCATCTGTCCAGTTTTCCGGGTGCACCTTGGAGTTAGTCCCCAAGGCTCCCTGTTGCAATCTACCGTGTAGAAAAACCCGAAAAACAACCATATGTGCGGAGTCTTCTCCGGTCATTCATGCAATGCAACATCACCGATCTAGACCAACTTGTCCGGGTAGGCTTCACACATCATGCCTATGTCCGTTTCTCGCTTATGGACTCTACATGTACACAACAAGAACTATTCATGTCTACCCGAAGGAACGCCTCAAACTCACTGCAAACTCGCGAGAGCGGGCTTCCTATGCAAAGGAAAAGAGGACTTCACATGTCCTAGGATGAGAATCGTTACCCTAGCATTTTCCCTTGGCGCCATGGAAATCTATGTAGATGAAAAGCACCGCAATCTCCTTGCCTCCGTAGATCCAAAGTCGGCTCGCGATTTGGAGCTTCGAAGCTCCGCCAGTGACCGGATCTAGCCTCCTTTCTTCCTCCTTGCTCTCCTCTCTCTCTAAACTTTATAAAGAGAATAACCAAAGTGAAATGGGGTTTTCAAAGCCCTAAACCCGGGTATATCTCAGCAGGAACAACCCCCATCAATCGGATCCCAAAATAAGGAAACGGACGACCACGATTCGGGCTTGAAATGCAAAATCTGGGCCGAACACGGCCTGTGACACGCCTGTGTCCAGGGCTGTGTTACCCATTCGCCGTCGAAACCGACGCGTCCCGAAAAGAACACGGGTTCTCGACACACCTGTGTCCGGATTGACACGCCAGTATCATCCAGTACACGGCCATGTAGTGGGTCATGTTCCTCCATCGACACAGGCCCAATACCAACCCGTGAAGGACATGGGTATTGGACACGCCCGTGTCCCAAATGACACGCCCGTGTCATCCCCGAACACGCTTGGGCTATAGGCCGTGTTTCTCACCCAACTCAACTCGGCCAACCACCCGAGAAGGACACGGCCTGGGACACGTCCGTGTCGCAGGCCATGTTCGCTGCTCGACGATCGTCGACTCCAAATTTGTCGACCACATGGCCAGATCGTCGACCCAAGCACGACACGCCCCTGGGACACGCCCGTATCCCAGGCCGTGTGTCCCCTGCCAAGTTCCAAACTTGGCCTAAAAATGCCTCCCATCGCACTTTTGAGTTACGGGGCGTTATACCCTCCATGTAGACTACCAAAGTGTCCCGCATCTCTTTGATTGTCTTGCAGTGCACCATATTCTGAAAGGTGGAGTCATCTATGACACTAATAATAATGTTTTGTGCCCTCTTGTCCAGGGTGGCAAGAATGACCTCATCCTTAGTCATTTATGAGTATGTCTTTGGTGTCTGGATAGTTGCATCTAGAGCTGAGACTTTCATAAGGATGAAAGGTCCCTCTTTGATTGTGACAAAGATCCTTGGTTCAGATGCCTCCATGAAGAGTCTGATCCTTTCCTTCCAAATTCCAAAGTCTTCCTTTCTACAGATAGGAAGTTTCATAGAAACAAGCTCCTTATGGTTCTCTCCTGAACCCATAAGTATACTCTGACTACTACTCTTGGAGATCTACTCAGATTGTTAAGCCTTTCTTGAGTAACATTCCTCTAATACCACTTGAAAGTCTTTGTTTTTGAGGGTAGCAAAACCCCCTAGAGGGGGGGGGGTGAATAGGTTTTTAGGTCTTTAGTATATCTTTTAACTTTTATAAGTTTAGGTTGTGAGTGGTGATTTATTTCCTAGTGCTTTCAAGACATTCACCCAGAAGACACAACAATTTATAGTGGTTCCCAAAATTATGGATACGTCCACTGTCCCTCCCACTTTTCTAACAGTGTGTTAGACAAGGCACTTCTCCAATATCTCAGCTCCTAAGAGCTTACAACACGATCCCGCAGGACCACCCAGTCTCCTCCAAGACTTACAACTCGGGCACAAATCTCTACAACTCAGTGATCAGAAGATCACCTACCTCAGGCCAAAGACCCCACAACTCAGGCTGGGAGGACAGCCTTATACTCAAATTCTTAACAGAATCCTACCACTCAGATTCACTCTTGAATCCTATCTCAGGTCTATAACAGATCCTACAATCTCATCCTTTATAATACAGGCTTAAAGCTCAGATCCAAAAGGATCTTATAGAGAGATTAAGGTATGATGCTTATTTCACACCAGAGAAATTATCTCTATGTCTTTCTCCTTCTGTCCTGAGAAAGATCAGTCCAGATCTCTTCTTCACAGCTCCTGGAAATAATCTTTAGGATTTGCTCAGCTTGGGCTGTGAAGTGGCAGCAGCTACGGTTAGCCTTTGCTTCTCCTCCTTTCTTTCTGTTGATGATGAAGATGACAACAACTAACAGGAAGAACTTTCAGGTCGATCGATTTGAACTTCTGCTTCTTATCTCAGCAATAATGACGAAGAAGACGATGAAGATCTGCCGCTTTTGGAAAAGACAAAGCCCTAAAAGTTAATTTGATTTCCCCGATCTCATTCCTTTTATCTTCCGCCGTGCAACGACTTTCTTGACATGTGGTTGCTGGTATATAACCTTCCTTTTACAGAATATATTATACAGCTGGCCTCCAGCGCCATTAGTGGTGAACTCTAGCTTTCCAGCAATGAATTTGAAGTTCGTTGACTTTTGTTGACATTGGCTGACATCAGCATTTGTGGACTTAGCCAAATTTTTAGTTTCAATCCAGACGTTGATTGCGTTGAGTGAACTGGCTTCACTCGGGGCATCTAAACTTAGCCAAATTCTCTACACCATCAGGCGTTGAGTGCGTTGAGTGAACTGGCTTCACTCAATGCATCTTGACTTAGCCAAATCCTCTGCACCATCAGTGTAACACCATAAATCCCAATTTGGGTTCAGGTTGGGCGACACGGCCTGGGACACGGGCGTGTCCCAGGGCGTATCCTGCTCGGTTGAGCAGCTTGTCAAGTGCTCGATGAAATGCACTCGAGAAGTTCTCGAGAGGGAACATGCCCTGCGACACAAGCGTGTCAGAGGGCGTGTCCTCCTCTGGACGATGAGCTGCGCTCGACGATCGTCGAGCGGCAAGTCAAGTTGAGTACACGGCCTGTGACACGGGCGTGTCACAGGGCCGTGTCCTTATTTAGATCAGCCAGGGATGTGTGCTGGTGGACACGGGTGTGTTTTGGGGTATACGTCCTGGGACACTGGCATGTCCCATGGCCGTGTCCTGCTCGGGTTGACTTAGTGGTGTACTGGTTAAGGTATACGGCCACTAGGCACGGGTGTGTACTGAGTGACACGGGTGTGTCAGCCATGTGACACGGGCATGTCACATGGCCATGTCCTGTTCTGGATAAGGCAGTTCGTGCACCGCTTAAGGGACACGGCCTGTGACACGGGCGTGTTACAGGGCGTGTGAGCCCAAAAATAGATATTTCTGGGCAAATTGTGGCTGTTCATTTCCTCATCTTGGATCCAAGGGTCCAGGCCCTTCCCTGCTGTTATAAGGCTGAGAGTGGATGGATACTCTCATTCATCTTTAGCCATTTCTCCTTCTCAAAGAAGTGGGGAGAAGAGAGAGCAAGGAAAGGGGAAGGGGAGAAGGAAGCCGGCTACCGGAGGAGCTTCGGAGTTCCGCATTGAGATCCGAGTTCAGATTCGTGGGGGGAAAGCCGTGGCGGCGATTTCCATCCGGCTAGTTTATGGCTCCAAAGCGATCGTCAAGGGTAACGATCTCCTTCTTGGACAAGCAAATTCCTTTCTTTATGCATAAGCATGGAATCCTCCACCAAGCGGTGGAAAGCGTAAGTGATTCCAGGTTGAGTCTACATTTAGAGCCGGAAATAGGTAGTACGACATAGGCATGCTATGTGAAGCCCATCCGGACGGTTAGTCTAGATTAGTGATGTTTATATTGTGACCGGAGAAGACTCCATGTATTGTATGGATGCTTGTGAATTGTGAACCCTTGAAAAGCTTGGTATGAGCCTTTGTATTGGGTGTGATGAACTGGAATGAATTGGAAAGCGGCTCTGCGAGAGTTGTGTGCGGAGCAGGAAATGGAAGGCCGACCCGCGTCAAGATCTGCGCTATTGACAAATTGAGCAACGGGAAAGGCTGACCTGGACATGTGTTGTGAGAGATCGATTAGTGGCAATGCAAGGTTAGATACGGCCCCGACCCGACTTGTTGCACCACAATGGTGGGTCGATCTCAGTGCGATTTAAATGCTGAAGTTTGCCATGAGGTTAGAACCTCTGAGTGGGATGGGCGGAATGTCTCCAGCATGCGTGTTGGTGGACTAGGACCGGCTAACCAACATGTTAAAAACCTATGCTCGATGGTGGTGCCAAGGAGTCCGACTCACCGTAATGTGCCCTGAGTGCACGGAGCATTTAGCGAAAGCGGGCGCTTGTGATACTATTGTGCTACTTGTTGTGATAGCTAGATGTTTTGTAATACATACAGGGAAGGAACCACTGCCCTAGGTAAGGGGTAGGGTCGTTATAATTGGTCAGCTAATGCTGACTGTTGCTTTGTTTACTGCTCTTGGGGTGGATGTCTAACTGCATGTGTTGACGGATTGAATTGGATTGAGCAGATTGAAGCCCTTGCTGCTTAAAGGCCCTTGAAGGTCGTGCGAAGAATTCTTGGATTTCATGTGTAGCGGGCCTGCGTGTCGATGTATGAAGCTATATATTTGTAAAGAGAAACTTGTAAGGCCTTAAGGTCATGAAAGTTGTGTATTTATATACATTCCTGGTGATATATATAAATGTATGGTTTATATAGTTAGTGGACATTCACTATGATGAGTTCTTGCAACTTAAACTGCTTTCGCTAGAATGCTTTGAGTTAATGAAAGTTTATAGTTGTCTACCTAAATCACCTAGAGGGGGGTGAATAGGTGAATTGCGCGTCTTTTTGCGGAATAAAAATTACAAATCAATGCACAGATCTATCTACCAATCAAACACAGACGAGGCAAGATTTATAGTGGTTCTCCAATCTTGGGTACATCCACTTTCCCTCACCGATCTAGCAATACACTAGACTCGGCTACTCCACTATCTCGGATTGAAAATCAATCCTACCCTCGGAACAACGTTCCTACAATCTCAATCCACAAAATGGATCTACACTCGGAAGGTAAAACTTCCTACAATCTTGGAGATAAAAACTCCTACACTCGGAGAAATTTCACCTACAAGAATGAAATAAATTTTGTATAAAAATATAAACAGTGATCTTCTTTTTCAGATTTGCAACTGTAGACCAGAAATTTCTTCTTCTAGGCATTGCAGATTTATCAGGATGATGAAGAGAAATCTCGGCAAGATTGTGAAAGAGCAGCTAGATCTGATATACTCTAGAGGGGGGGTGAATAGAGTATATGGTGCTTTTGAAACTTTTTACAACAACTGTTGTAATAAGAGTGAGCAGGGAAGCAGTAAATAAAACTAATCACAGCACTAGGTAAAACAAAAGCTAAGCACAGAAAAATCAAGGCCAGAAACAAAAATGAAAGCAAGCAAGACCAGAAGACACAAGGAAATATAGTGGTTCCCCAAACTTGGGTACATCCACTCTTCTACCACCCTAGGTAGGAATCCACTGCAGGATGAGTTGATCAGGTGTCCTGGGCACCAATGAGCTTTTGATAAGGTGCTCAAAAACCAAGGCAGATTTTTTGATCAGGTGTCTTGCCACCAATGAGCTTTTGACAAGGTGCTCAAAAACCAAGCTCAAACTTTTGAAGGGAGTTTGAGAAACCCTTTACAGAGTGGGGGTGAGAGAATGATGGAAGTCTTCTCTTTCTCAAACAACTGAGAAGACTATGTGAATTGTTGATGTCAAAGCTCCCCCTGAATCCTTGAGATCTTCAGGAAGAAAAGCTTTGCTGAGGGTGATAGGCCTTCAAAGATTGAACTCCAGCAATAGATGATTTCAGCAATAGCTGAAATGTTGAATGTCTGGAGTCTGGAAATATGTTGGCCTTGAACACTTTGAAGACTAAGGAGATCTAAAGATTTGAGAAGGCTTGATCTCCTTGGATGTGTGTTCTTTAGAGTTCTTTTGTGACAGAAGATTTTTGAATGCTTCTCTGTAATCTGTATCCTCTCTCTGTATTGTGTGTGTTTGTTTTTTTGAGAGATTCAAAAATCCTGTCTTTTATTCTCTGGTATAGAATAGAATAACATTCTCTGTCAAGTATAGTCGTTGGCCTGCATTAATTGCATCCTTAATTGCATAATCTCTTCTGGAGGAAAGTCCACAGATATATTCCTTGAAAAATCCCTTGAAACTTGGTCCAGAATTGAATGATAACGGCTAGGAAATCTCTGAATTAATTGCAGAATAACTCCTAACTGATTTGAATTTGAATTAAGAAATATCCTGGAAGTTGTCTGAAATCGTCGAACTGAGCTCTGCTATCGTCGAGCTGAGCTCAGCGATCCGGAAACATACAGCAGCAAAATATCGTCGATCTGAGCTCAAAGATCGTCGAACTGAGCTCAGAGATAAAGATCCAAAGCAGAGTCAAAATCGTTGACCTGAGCTCACCGATCGTCGAATGGAGTTCGACGATATAATGAAGTTGAGCTCAGCGATCGTCGAATGGAGTTCGACGATCTTGTCGAAGTTGAGCTAGACGATCGTCGATCGGAGTTCGACGAATCGTCGTGCTGAGCTCGACGATTAGACTAAGTCTCCAGACAGAAAATCTTGGTCTTCAGGGCAGCTTCCAAACCTAGATTTCTAACCCTTAGACTCAATTCTAATTGACCCATTTAAGCTATACAGAAGGTTAAGCAAAGGTTCCTAGAGACATAGTGATCCTGACTCAAATTAGTAATAGGGTGTTCCAATAATCTCCCCCTATTTGGGTTAGGATTACTATTTACAGACTTTGGAAAAACTTAATCAACATACAATCAGTAAAACATAAAAACAACAGCTAGACATTGCAGAATAATCACAGAGATATATATGGCATCCAGATAATCAGAAAATGCAGAGATTGTCACCTTACAATATCATTTCTTCTCTTTGCCCTTAACCATTTTAATTTCTCTGTTAGGATTTAGGGCTTCCTTCTTAGATCTGGTGTCATCTGCTGCACCTAGAGATGTCTGCTGTTTAAGCCTGGGAACCACTGCTTCATGATGTAATTCCATGTATCTGTCAGCATCAAAGAATCTACTTGAAGCATATCTCTTAAGTTCTTTTTGTCTTTGTTCAGACATTGTAGAAATGTTGGAAGAATCTAATCCTTGTTCTCTGGCCTTTTTAATTTGGTCTAGTGCAGCTAATTCCTTCATTCTGGCAGTCCAAGCAGCTGGATTATTTTCAGGATCTTCAAAAGGTACAGGTGGCTCATACCTGTTGGAAGGATTGTCTTGAGAAGGCCTGATAGACACAGTCTCTTTCAGCTTGTAAGGGAAAGGACCAGAAGCTGTATCAGAAGAACCATGTCCTCCCCTAGAATATGGGTGCTGTCTGGAGTACCCTTTAGAATATACTTGAATATCTCTCTGATTGCCCCTATATCCTCCTCTTCTAGAATGAGAGCCCCTAGATTGGCTTTCCCTGTGGTAAGATCTGGCATGAGGTTGATAGGGAACCTGACTTCTGGCTGGGGGTTGACTTGCAGAGCTTCCACCTGCACCTGCATCAGGAGGAGGTGGTGGAGGAGGATGAGAGTGCTGGAATTGGGATGAACCCTTCTCATATTTTCTCTTTTTCTTCATGACTTTCAGCTGGTTCTTGGAATACTGCATCCAGTGTTCAGTGATTGGGCAATCATGTAGAATATAATAAGGGATATCATTGTTATCTTTGACTTTAGCAGGAGGTACCCTCTTCATAGCCTTGCTCCTTGCCTTCCTTTTCCTGGCAATGGTAGCAGAAGAATCATCAGAGTCTGTTTTAAATTCATCAGATTCAGAACTCTGGTCCTCATAGAGAGCATCTATTTTCTTCATTAAATCCTTCTTAAGCTGAACAGAGGCAGATGAGGCAGAAGTTGAAACAGCAGCAGCAGCAGGTGTTGAGATGGTAACAGCAGGGACAGCAGCAGATGGACAGGGTGAAGCAGAAGCAACAACAGCAGCAATTTCACTAGCCACAGCAGAAACAGCAGATTCACTAACAACAAAAACTTGAGAGGTGATAGCAGCAACAACTTTATTGACATCAGCAGAAACAGAAACATCATCAAAATCTGCAGAAGGCTCAAATTCAGTGGCCTCTGTCATAAGAATGTCCTTGGAGATTGGTTCATCAGAAGTGGTAGGAACTTCAGCAGCAGTAGTATCAATAATCTCAGAAGCAACATCAATCCTTTCTTCAGAAGAAGCAGCAGCAATGACTGAATTTACAAAAGAAGAGAGGATGCTAGGGTCACAGCCAGAAAAAGGCACAAGTGCCTTGGATAAGTCTTCTGGAGGCTGGACAGCATGAACCTCTGGCAGACAGCTAAAGAAAGCAAAATCAAAAGCAGATAGCAAAGACCTGAGGTCTATTGCAAGAACTGCAGTGGAAATCTGACTTTGTGGAGGCACAGCAATAGCAACAGGAGGAGCAGCAGAAGAAGCAGAACTGGCAACAGCAGCAGACAGAGAGCTTGCAGAAACAGCAGCAGCAGCATGAAGATTCTCTTCATATGGCATCTCCCCCTGCCTAGATGCAGACAGGTCTGGATCAAGGCACACTGCTGGAGGTGCTGCCTGAGGGAAGAGGGAGGAGAGCCTGGCAGAAAGGGCTGCCACTGACAGGTGCAGAGGAGCCAAGGAGGTCTCCATTAATAGAGAGAGCCTGGGGGCAAGCAGCTCATACAGCCTGTCAGCAAGGGCTGAGAGGTCTACTTGCTCAAGAGCTGGAGCAGAGGTAGAAGGTATGGAAGCAGCTGGGGATTCTGGAAGGGAAGGGCTGGAGAATTGTGGAATGGATGGCTGAGGTGTTGGTAGGGTGGATATGGAGGATAGGGGAAGGGATATGGATGGGGTGAAAGTTAGTTGATCAATGATGTGGTATAGTAGGTCTTGAAATGAAGTGGAGGAGGAGGGTAACTCAGGAGGGGATGATGGGGAATCATCCATAAAGGAGTCATCCAGTAGGGTGAAGGATGGAATAGAGGGTGAGGAGGTGACATCAGGTGGAGGGTAGGAGAACAGTGGGTGGAATTGTTCTTCTGGTGTAGAAAGAACAGGGACTGGAGATGGTGTGGATGTTGGAGATGGGCTGGAGATGGTGATGGTGGATGGAGCTGGAATGGTGGATGGTAGGGGAAGGGATGGAATTGGAGGAGGAGGAGAGGCAGCAACAGCAGCCAGGTCATCTGCAGGGGCAGAGACCTGTGGAGGAGTGACTCTTTGAGTCCTTGTGCCTGAAGGAGCACTGGAGGAGGGCCTGCTAGGCTTGCTGATTTGCCTGTCCCACTTTCCAAAGAGGGCACAGGTCAGTCTCTTGGAGGCATTGATATGAACTCCAGAGGAGACCAGCAAGGCAGGACACCTGTGCTGCAGAAATACTCCAAGAATTCTCCCAAAATTAACAAAACTTTTGTTAATTTTCTTTTTGATGAGGTCAAAGAAAACCTCTCCCCAGTTCAGATTTTTCTTGTCCACAAGAGCTCCCATGAGACAGAGCTGATGTCTGGATATTGTATCATGGGCTGAGTGCTTTGCCAGGAGCACTTTCCCCACCACATCTGCCATGAACCTGTATTCAACAGACAGGTTCCTTTTGAAAAGCTTGCTAGGGTTTCCCTCTGGATGACCCATCCTGGCAAGCAGTTCAGAATACTCCTCTCCAGATAGCTCAGCAGAATCTTCTCCATTTCTCAATTCAAAAACTTCTGAGAGAATGGTTGGGGTCAAAGGTACCTGATTTCCAGCTATTGACCCAACTATGGTGCTGTTATCCTGATTATGGGCAGTATAAACCCATTCCTTGATCTCGTCTGAAGCCAACTTGATCCTGGTAGTCATTATAGCAGTCAGATTCTGATCCTTGAACAGACCCAGTATATCTTGAAAAATCTGATCAGTCGTGCTGAAGGATTCTACATCAATGTCAAAACTGGCATCAAACTTCATTGCAGCAAGAACAGCAACTGACACAGTCATTGTACCTGCAAAAACTCAACAAATAAAACGACCAAGAGTAGAACTGTTTGGAGGGAAAGAAGATTCTTGCAGAGAAATCGAAAGCGCAAAAGAGAACGACGGCGAAAAATGAGTTTTATATTAGGGTTCGACGCAGAAATGGAAAGATCGTTGAACTCAGTTCGACGATCGAGACTTCTAAAGGAATCTGAAGAGACTTCAACATCGTCGATCTCCGTTCGACGATATTGGAAAGTGTCGAGCTCCGTTCGACGATCGTTCAGAGAACAAAATCGTCGAGCGCCTCTCACACTATCTGAGAGGCGCTGAACTCAGTTCGACGATTTTTGGAAATCGTCGATCTCCATTCGACAATCTTAGGGCAAATCGTCGAGCGCAGTTCAGAGATCAGAAAAATTCTAGACACTAAGAAAAATCAGAATGTTTGCCTAGTATTGGTCAATTTTTAAGCTTTCAAAATCTTGGAGATTATTTAAGACTTCCTCCATCTAACATTCCTAACTGATTTAGGAAGAAGGTGTGTTTCTTTTCATCCAAGGGCTTGGTGAAAATATCTCCCCTTTGTAAATCAGTTGGGATATATTGTAATTCAATTTTATTCTTTTCAACATTATCCCTTAAGAAATGATGCCTAATCTCTATATGTTTTGTCCTACTATGGAGGACTGGATTTTGAGCTATGGAAATAGCACTAGTATTGTCACAAAAGATTTTAGACTTCTCTAAGTTGTAGCCATAGTCTAGGAGTTGGTTTTGGATCCACAAGATTTGTGAGCAACAACTGCCTGCAGCCATATATTCAGCTTCAGCAGTTGAAGTTGACACAGATGTTTGTTTCTTACAAAACCAAGAGACAAGTCTGTCACCAAGGAACTGACAAGTTCCACTGGTGCTTTTCCTGTCAATTCTGCATCCAGCATAATCAGCATCAGAGAATCCAGTTAACTCAAATGCTGAATCTTTTGGATACCAGAGACCTAGATTTGGACAACTTTTAACATAGCTGAGAATCCTCTTTACTAAAGTTAGGTGTGACTCTCTAGGGCTTACTTGGAACCTAGCACATATACATGTAGCAAACATTATATCTGGTCTACTAGCTGTAAGATACAGTAAAGAGCCAATCATTGCTCTATATGTTGTCTGATCAACAGGTTTTCCATGTTCATCAGCATCCAATACAGCATTAGTAGGCATGGGTGTTTTCATACAAGATGCCTCAGACATACCAAATTTCTTAACCAATTCATTTGCATATTTGGTTTGAGAAATAAAGATGCCTTCAGCATGTTGCTTGACTTGCAATCCTAGGAAGAAGGATAGCTCACCCATGCTGCTCATCTCAAATTTAGAATGCATTAGGTTGGAAAACTTTCTGCACAATTTGGAGTCAGTAGAACCAAAAATAATATCATCTACATAAATTTGTACTAGTAGTGTATGGGACTTATGGGTTCTAATGAAAAGAGTTTGGTCTACTCTACCCCTTATAAAACCATTTTCCAAGAGAAAACATGCTAGGGTCTCATACCATGCTCTGAGAGCTTGCTTGAGACCATATAATGCTTTGTTCAGTCTAAAAACATAATCAGGATAAGTTGGAGAGATAAAACCTGGAGGTTGTCTGACATAAACTTCCTCTTTGATGTCTTCATTCAAGAAAGCACTTTTGACATCCATCTGATATACTTTGAAGCTTTTGTGAGCTGCATAAGCTAAAAATATTCTGATGGCTTCTAATCTTGCAACAGGTGCAAAAGTCTGGTCGTAGTCGATTCCTTCTTTTTGAGAATATCCCTGAGCAACTAGCCTTGCCTTGTTCCTTATAATTACTCCTTGATCATCCAGTTTGTTTTTGAATACCCATTTTGTTCCAACAATGGAGTGATCCTTAGGCTTTGGCACTAGTTCTCATACTTTGTTCCTCTCAAATTGATGCAACTCCTCTTGCATTGCAATGATCCAGTGTGGATCTTGCTCTGCATCTTGAATGGACTGAGGTTCAATTTGAGATAGGAAGCAGGTGTGCAACAGGTTTTGGTTGACCTGATTTCTGGTTTGCACACCAGCTGAGATTTCTCCAATTATTTGGGAAATTGGATGGTCTCTTGATGTTACTAAATCAACAGGGGGTGTTGATTGTTCACCAACCTGTGTTGTTGTTTCCTCTTGTGGTACAACAACTGGCTCTTCAAGTTGTGCTTCAATGTGTTGAGCATTTTCTTCATCTTCACTGCTTTCATCCCTTTGAGTAACTTGTAACTTGTTCAAGTCTTCAACTAGAGAATGTTCTTGCAAAGGTTCTATGGTAGAAGAATTCTTCTCCTTGAAAGACATGTTAGTTTCATCAAATGAGATGTGAACAGATTCCTCAATTTTCAAAGATGATTTATTATAGACCCTATAAGCCTTGCTGATCATGGAGTATCCCAGAAACACTCCTTCATCAGCTTTGGCTTGAAATTTTGCTAAATATCTCTTGTCATTATTGTGAATGTAGCAAATACAACCGAAAACTCTAAAATAGTCAACTTTAGGTTTCTTCCCTTTGAGTAATTCATAGGGAGTCTTTCCCTTTAGTTTATGTATCAGACTTCTATTCAACACATAGTTGGAGGTGTTCACTGCCTCTGCCCAGAAGGATAGAGGTAGATGAGCATCTAACAATAATGTAGTGGCAGATTCAATAAGGGTTCTATTTTTCCTTTCAGCTACCCCATTTTGTTGAGGAGTTCTAGGAGCTGAGAAAGTATGCCTGATCCCTTCACCTGACAGAACTCTTGCATAAGAAGAGAATCAAACTCTATCCCATGATCACTTCTGATCAGGGCAATGTGAGTATTGAACTCAATCTGTATGCATTTGAGAAACTCTGTCAGACACTTAAAGTTATCAGACTTCTTCCTTAGAAAGAACACCCAAGTGAATCTAGAGAAGTCATCTACAACTACTAAAGTGTAGGATTTCCCTCCAAGGCTTTGTACTGTGATGGGTCCAAAAAGATCCATGTGTAACAGATACAATATCCTAGGTGAATCACTCTTATTAAGTGACTTAAAGCTGTTTTTAGTTTGCTTGCCTAATGGACAAGCTCTGCAGAGTCCTTCCTTCTTGTAGGGGCCAGAAGGTAGTCCTCTAACAAGGTTGTCCTTGGATAGCCTAGCAATAGTTCTAAGGTTTAGGTGTCCTAATCTCTTATGCCATAAAATATTTGGTCTACAGACAGAGTTGAACAAGCAGATATCTACATCAGTTGAAAGAAAGTCTACTAGATAGATGTTACCTTTTCTTTTACCTGTCAACACAGTTGTGTTGTCCTCTGACTTGATTTTGCATAAGGCTTTGCTGAAGGTCACCTGGTAGCCTTCATCACACAGTTGACTGATGCTGATTAGGTTGTGCTTCAGTCCTTCCACATAAGCTACCTTCTTGAAAGTTACTGAACCAATCTGGACTGCACCATATCCTTTAGTCTGTCCAAAGTTTGAATCACCAAAGATAACTTTGGGTCCAAGCTTGGCTCTGAAGGATGTGAGGTTGTCCTTGTTCCCTGTCATGTGCTTAGAGCACCCACTATCCAAGTACCATTGCTGGTTAGATGCTGGATAGGTCTTCACCTGCACATGAGACAATTCATTTGTTTTTGACCCAGTTTACCTTGGGCCTAGGTTGATAACCTTTAAATTCTGAAATGAAAGACATCCCAGGTTGACTCTTATAACCTTCAGGATGATATCTCCTTGGAGGTATAATCCATTCAGTATAAGGGTTAAAGATTTGGGATGTAGGACCCTTAGGATTCAATTTTGATTTGCCTTTGAAAAATTTTCCAGAGCTCTGACCTCTGTTCGACGATCTGTGAGCTTCGTTCGACGATCTTGGGTCAGATCGTCGAGCTCCGTTCGACGGTCGACTATGGGTGAGGTCAGGTATATGAGATCGTCGACCTGCGTTCGACGACTTTGGCTGAGATCGTCGATCTGCGTTCGACGATTGTGCCTGAGATCGTCGAGCTGCGTTCGGCGATCGTCGATCTTCATTCGACGATCGTCGATCTGCGTTCGACGATTTCTACTGGGACTTAGTTTTCTGAGGCAGATCAGAATTTTTCCTAGCAACCTCTACAACTCCCTTTCCTTTGTCAGAAATGAATTTGATGGGAGTTGTTAGGACTATAGGTTGGCTAGATGAAGCACCCAAGCCCAGTGTACTGTTAAATCTAGAGTTCACTGTGCTTGTGATGTCCATCAGCTTGATGCTTCTCTCATTGAGGGATTCTTCAAGCTTCTTGGCCTTAGAGAGCTCACTTTCCAATGAAGCTATCTGTTCCCTACAGTCTTCCAACTCCTGAGAGAGTTTGAGGTTTTCTGACTTTAGAGTATTGTGTTCAGATAATTGATTTCTGAGAGAGATAATCTCTTTCTCAGACTTTAGCAGGTCTAAACACAGTGCTTTAAATTCAGATTTAAAATCTTCTGAACTAAAATCAAAAGAACCAATTACCTGATCTTCTTCAAGTTGAGTCTCTGAGTCTGACTCTGACTCTTCTTCCTCTGAATTGTGCTGAGAGGCATTGATTGCCATCATGTAGAACTCCTTTTCTTCTGCATCATCCTCATCATCACTGGAGCTGGATGAGACTTCTGACTCTTCTTCAGTCTCACTCCAGGATTCAGCAACAAACCCTTTTCTTGTATGCTTATTTTTGCTTGAAGAAGGTTTGTCATTGCCATTCCTTTTGAAATCTTTCTCCTTTCTTCTTTCTTTTTTGTTCCTTCTGTCCTTGTTCTTGTTCTCTGGACAGTCAGGAACTATGTGCCCTGGTTTCCTGCAACCAAAGCAAATAATGTCTTTATTATTACTAATGGACTTGTCATACCTTGTCTTATCCTGCTCCTTGTATGATCTTCTTCTGAAGTCCTTTCTGGCCATTTTATAGAATCTTTTGGCCAGCAAGCTGAGTAGTTCATCATTGCCTGTAGCTTTATCTTCAGGCAGATCCTCAGTTGCCTTGAATGCTATGGTCTTCTCTTTTCTTGTGGCTGGTGAGGCAGCCTTCTGTTCTTCCTCTCTATTTTTGATGAGCTGCTCATAGGATTTGAGCTTACCCAATAGAGCTTCAGTGGTGATCTCATTTAGACTTCTGGCATCCTTAATTGGCCAGATTCTTGAATCCCAAGTGCTGGGAAAGCACATTAGGATCTTGTCATTAAGTTCAGTTAGAGAGATCTCTTTGTCTAATGTCCTGAGTTCACTGACAATTAGACTTAGTCTGTTGTACATATCTCCCACTGACTCAGTTTCTCCCTTCTTGAAATTTTCATATTGAGAAATGAGATGAGATTTTCTATCCTTTCTCTCATCAACTGAGCCTGAGACTATTTCTGAGAGTTTGTCCCAAATTTCTTTTGCTGAATTATATTCAGCTACCTTTTGAAATATGTCATCTGACATTGTCTGGGCTAGGATATTCATAGCCTTAGCATCAGCTACTTTCCATTTCTTGATATCAGCATCTGTTCCTGATGGAGGTGGAATAGCATTTGTACTGGAATTCTCTGGGGGTCTTGGACATACTGTCAAAACAGAATTAAAAATATCTTCGTCAATAGAATTCATGTAAAGTCTAATCCTTGCCTTCCAAAGTGCAAACTTGGATAGATTGCACACTGGAGGTATGGTGCTAGCATAATCTTTGTTTTGAGCCATGATTTGAGTAAACAAAATCTAATAATAAAATACTAAAGAAAAGCAGATCTAGCTTGGGATCTTTGGGTTCAGGTGTTAGCCTGCACAACCAATCAGGTATGGTATGTTTAACCAACCTGGAAGATGTGGTATTTTTAACCAACCTCCCTCTGATACCAATTGAAAGAGCAGCTAGATCTGATATACTCTAGAGGGGGGGTGAATAGAGTATATGGTGCTTTTGAAACTTTTTACAACAACTGTTGTAATAAGAGTGAGCAGGGAAGCAGTAAATAAAACTAATCACAGCACTAGGTAAAACAAAAGCTAAGCACAGAAAAATCAAGGCCAGAAACAAAAATGAAAGCAAGCAAGACCAGAAGACACAAGGAAATATAGTGGTTCCCCAAACTTGGGTACATCCACTCTTCTACCACCCTAAGTAGGAATCCACTGCAGGATGAGTTGATCAGGTGTCATGGGCACCAATGAGCTTTTGATAAGGTGCTCAAAAACCAAGGCAAAATTTTTGATCAGGTGTCTTGCCACCAACGAGCTTTTGACAAGGTGCTCAAAAACCAAGCTCAAACTTTTGAAGGGAGTTTGAGAAACCCTTTACAGAGTGGGGGTGAGAGAATGATGGAAGTCTTCTCTTTCTCAAACAACTGAGAAGACTATGTGGATTGTTGATGTCAAAGATCCCCCTGAATCCTTGAGATCTTCAGGAAGAAAAGCTTTGCTGAGGGTGATAGGCATTCAAAGATTGAACTCCAGCAATAGATGATTTCAGCAATAGCTGAAATGTTGAATGTCTGGAGTCTGGAAATATGTTGGCCTTGAACACTTTGAAGACTAAGGAGATCTAAAGATTTGAGAAGGCTTGATCTCCTTGGATGTGTGTTCTTTAGAATTCTTTTGTGACAGAAGATTTTTGAATGCTTCTCTGTAATCTGTATCCTCTCTCTGTATTGTGTGTGTTTGTTTTTTTTTTGAGAGATTCAAAAATCCTGTCTTTTATTCTCTGGTATAGAATAGAATAACATTCTCTGTCAAGTATAGTTGTTGGCCTGCATTAATTGCATCCTTAATTGCATAATCTCTTCTGGAGGAAAGTCCACAGATATATTCCTTGAAAAATCCCTTGAAACTTGGTCCAGAATTGAATGATAACGGCTAGGAAATCTCTGAATTAATTGCAGAATAACTCCTAACTGATTTGAATTTGAATTAAGAAATATCCTGGAAGTTGTCTGAAATCGTCGAACTGAGCTCTGCTATCGTCGAGCTGAGCTCAGCGATCCGGAAACATACGGCAGCAAATATCGTCGATCTGAGCTCAAAGATCGTCGAACTGAGCTCAGAGATAAAGATCCAAAGCAGAGTCAAAATCGTCGACCTGAGCTCACCGATCGTCGAATGGAGTTCGACGATATAATGAAGTTGAGCTTAGCGATCGTCGAATGGAGTTCGACGATCTTGTCGAAGTTGAGCTAGACGATCGTCGATCGGAGTTCGACGAATCATCGTGCTGAGCTCGACGATTAGACTAAGTCTCCAGACAAAAAATCTTGGTCTTCAGGGCAGCTTCTAAACCTAGATTTCTAACCCTTACACTCAATTCTAATTGACCCATTTAAGCTATACAGAAGGTCAAGCAAAGGTTTCTAGAGACATAGTGATCCTGACCCAAATTAGTAATAGGGTGTTCCAACAGATTGGATCTAAAACTTCTTGGCTTCACACGATCGATCGAATCAGAAAAAAAGGAGTCGAGCGAATCTCGATCTGGAAAGCCTTCTTGATCTGAATCCTCAAAAGCCGAAACCCTAGCCGGTCGGGAATCTGCGACGGCGACGGCGGCGGTTTTCGTTTCTTGGAGACAGAAATAGGAGACAAAAAGCTTGAGAGTACGGCTGCAAAACTTCTTAAAAAATATTCTTCTTAGAATTAGAATGGTTAGGGTTTGTCAGTTTAGATAAGACCTTTTATAGGAGAGGAGAAGATTAGCCATAATTGAGTCATTATGAGAGACACGTGGACGAATCACGTCAAAGTTCATTTAGAAAGCTGTTATACTGGACTTAACGAATTTTCGAAAAAGTCAAGTAAAATACTCGAGATATAACAGACTACTCGAGTACATGCAGCACTACTCGAGTAGGTAGAAGATGACTACTCGAGTACATGAGAAGAACTACTCGAGAGGGAATGAGATAATTATTCGAGTACATGGAGTCAACTACTCGAGTAAGTAAGAAGAAACAGAATTAGCTACTCGAGTAACAAAAATAACATACTCGAGTACTTGAGTACTTATACGAGAGGTGGAGTAGATTACTCGAGTATAAGAAATACTACTCGAGTATATAAGAATGAACTACTCGAGTATATAAGAAACTACTCGAGACATAGACTTAGAAAATTTCTGGAACGAAAAACAGAACTACTCGAGTATAGAAGTTGAACTACTCGAGACAAATAGAACTAGTCAAGTATATGGAGATGACTACTCGAGTAATTTACTTAGAGAAATTTTCTAGAATGGAATTCTGGATTACACAAGTATAAACACTGGACTACTCGAGTAGTTGATGAACTACTCCAGTACATGACTTAGACTACTCGAGTAAGTGAGAACTACATGAGAGTCAAAATTTCACTACTAGAGACAGAAGATAAAACTACTCGAGTACTATACAGTACTACTCGAGTATTTGACTTAGAAAAATTTTAGAAGAAAATTTTTGTAAACCCGAGAGGTAAAAGGAAACTACTCGAGTAGTTGTCTTAACTACTCGAGAGCCATAATAGTCGGGATATATCTTAAGTACTCGAGTAAGAGTATTATTACTCGAGTATGAACTCAGTAACTTACTCGAGTAAGTATAGAACTACTCGAGTACTTAGGAAATTTTCTTGACAAACTTTTCTCTTCTTCTAAGGTGAAACCAGCATCAAGTCTTTTCACTTAGTCCTAGAGCTTGAATATGAAGTGTATCTCAATAGAGAGGCTACACATAAGTCAATACTTTGGAACACACAATGAGGGATTACATTATATGGTCTTGTGTTTGGTGACCCATTGTAGACTGACATTGGTCTACACTTCCCATAAGAATTCCTGCAAACACATAACTCAAACCAAGCATCAAATATAACTTAATTCATCTTAGTTCAAGGAGTGACTTCATCAAATCTGGGTTAGTGTGGATACAATACCCAACAATCTCCCCCTATTTGTAGAAGTCAGAACCCTTTACACTAAGGTGAATTATGGACATAAAAAGAATACTAAGTATATAAAGCAGTCTAAGCAAGCAAGAGACTACGAAAAAGATAATAAGATCAAAAACTTAGAATTATATAAGTGTGAATATCCAAAAATGTAATTATCAACAAAAATCATTTCCACAACTCATAAGTCATGTTGGCTAGTTCTGATGATGATGTATGTCATGTTTCTCATGTTGTCTCCTTTGATAGTTGTAAGGCTTTGGATAGTACTTGGGGGGTCTTGGAGGAGCAGCAGTATTGTTTATTCCATATTCTCTGTCATATAACCTTCTCTTGGTCACTGATTTCTCATATAACTCTCATTCCTGGGAACTGTAGTGAATATTCCTACTCTCATGATAGTCCAAAACAAGTTTGACTGTTTCCAGGATGAGGGACTTAGAAGTGGGAGACCATATCTCAGCAAATTCTAGAGCTTTTCTTTTCTCAGGATCAGAGACTAGAATGGACTTGCTGGCAGAAGGACCATCACCATACTTTCTTTTCTTCTTATAGTTCAGAATCTCAGGAGGAGCTTTGAGGAAAATGTATGCAGGATCATCTTCCCAACCCTGAGAGTAGGTATCAGGAGGAGCAACTGAATCATCAGGCCTAAGAGAGAAGGTAGGTTGCATAGGAGGAGCAGGAGCATCAATAACAGTTAGAGGGTTCAGGTGATGAGGAATGATATTAGGATCAGTAGCAAATTTAGGAAGGATCTGGTTGTGCATCCATATAGTAGTGTCATAGGTGTAGAATTTGATACTCTGAATTTGAGCTAGGACATCATCATGGATCTCTTTCACTTTTGCTTTCCAAAGATCTTGCATGGCAGCATCTGATTTTTCTAAGTACTCTTTCACCAACTTCTCCCCCTTTTCGACTTCAACAGATAGCTGAGAGATGGAATCATCTTTGAAAGTGTCAACTTCTTCACAGATTTTCATCTTAGTGGCTTCAGCTCTTTTGTCCAATTCCATCTTTGAAAGTGCCAACTTCAACTGACTTAGAACCTTGAGCCTCCTTAAAAATCCAGCTTCTCTAGTCTTCTTTGTTGAGTATCCCAAGTTCTGTTTTGAAGAACGAGAACTTGATCTCGTCCAACGGCTTCGTGAAAATGTCTGTAATTTGCCTATCTGTAGAGACATATTGAAGGTCTATGTCCCCATGCTCCACATGCTCCTGGATGAAGTGATACCTTAGCTCTATATGTTTTGTCCAGCTGTGCGAGACTGGGTTGTTGGCTATTGCAATTGCGTTGGAAGAGTCGCAAAATAATGGAATCTTTTCAAACTTCATGTTGTAGTCCTCAAACTGATTCTTTATCTAAAGTAACTATGCACAGCAACTGCCTGCAGAGATGTACTCTGACTCGACCGTTGAGATTGTCACACAATTTTGCTTCTTGCTACTCCAAGAGATAAGCCTTCTTCCAAAGAGTTGACATGTCCCGGAAGTGCTTTTTGTTGGGTATTGTATCCACAATTACCTGGATTTGAGGAAGTCACCTGTCAAGCTAAGATGAATTCACAATGTATTTGACAAAATATTTCAAGTTGTGCTTGCAGTTATTCCTCGCTAAGTGCACACTAATGTCAGGGTGCAGTAGGTCAATATACACGGGTCTACACGACGTAATCCCTCGTTGAGCAGATCAATGTGTTGGCCTACGTGTACTCTCTCTATTAGAGTGTACTTATTTTCAAATACAGGGATGTGTTAAGGCAAGAGCAGACAAGAAGCAAGGATGGGTCAAGAAGCACCTCATGGGTGGAAAGACGAAAAATCGTCTAAGTGTAAATCGACGAGAATCACCAAGTGTTTCTCGTCGATTCGGCGAGAATCACTAGTGATTCTCGCCGAATCGTCGAGAATCATTGGCTGATTCTCGCCGACTCGATCCAGCTACTTCAAAGCGAGCAACTCTGATGCTAAGTAATAATCGACGAGAATCACCAAGTGATTCTCGCCGAATCGTCGAGAATCACTGGCTGATTCTCGCCGACTCGACCCGGCTAAATCAGAGTGTGCAATCAAGTCAACATCGACGAGAATCATCTTTGATTCTCGCCGAATCGACGAGAATCACCTTCGATTCTCGCCGATTTTGACTTGGGCAATTTTCTGGAAACAGCTGGACCGGATTCTGCCGCGGGCACTGTTTTGAACCGGAATTAGGGTTTCTTCTGGTGGGACCCATAACGGTCATAAAAGTGTATTTTACTGTATAAATACACGCGTATTTTTCAACAGTAAAGGAGCGAAGAAGATTTGAAAAAGACGAGCCGCGACGTGACCTAGATCGCGAGTTCCGCTCCGCCGCCGCCGTCGTCGCCGCTCGAGCAAGTTGATCGCCGGTCTTGATCGTGGTTTCTTCCAGATCACCCATCGATAGAAGCTTAGCCAAGCTTAGAGTCTCACGTGTCTAACCGGAGATCTTTTGTCTCTTGATTTGTTGATCGGGAAAACCTTCCCCGTTCGAATCGATTGAGACGATCGATCCTAGTGTGACCGTTGGAAGACCTAGCTAGCTTTGCTACGAAGTTTGGATCTCCAAAGTACTGCAGCCGCACACCGTTGTCGCCGTCGATCCCGTGAACCAAGCCGCCGCCCATCTTGCCGCCGCCGGTTCAGGGGAGATTCTCTACAAGTGAGATCTAGGGTTGTGGACTCTTCGTGACTTCTTGAACACGTCATCAAACGAAGAGGGACACCTTAGTCTCCGAAAGTAGTTTGTATCTCTTGTACATTCTAGTTTTACTTTTGTTGTAAAGTAACGTTGGTTCCTAGTTGTAAGGGTTGGGTGTAACCCGTGTAGTGGGAGTGTTGACTCCTACGTGTGGAAGGGTTCCTTCCGATAGTGCAAGGATTGGATTTCAATCCTGTTGGTGAAGAGACCGAGTCGTCCCTTGTTGGGAGATAGGTCGAAGGGGGAAAGTGGATGTACCCAAATCGGGGAACCACTATAAATAGCTTGTGTACTCTGTTTGCTGTGCTGGTTTATTTTCGTGTGCAGGTACAATTTTAATTCCGCAAAAACGCTGCACGTCATCTATTCCCCTCCCCCCATAGGTGAAGGTAGTTGACGCTAGGTGGACTTTCACTTTTCCTGTCGTCTTTGCTCCCTGCAAAATCTACATCTGAAAAACCTATTAGCTCGCTATCATTACTTCTTGGGTACCATAAGCCAAGATTTGGTGTACCTTTAAGGTATCTCAAAATCCGCTTTGCAGCAGCGTAGTGAGATTCCTTAGAGTTCGCCTGAAATCTAGCACAGACACATGTTGAGAACATTATGTCAGGTCTACTTGCAGCAAGGTAGAGCAAGGATCCAATAATGCTTATGTACTTGGTTTCATCAAAAGGTTTCCCTTTTTCATCCTTGTCTAGAGACATAGTTGAACCCATTGGAGTCCTCATCGAGGTTGCGTTCTCCATTCCGATTTTCTTAATCAGCTCTTTGGTGAACTTGGTCTGTGAGATGAAAATTCCATCTTCAAGCTGTTTCACTTGAAGCCCTAAGAAATACTTCAGCTCGCTCATACTGCTCATTTCAAACTTCCCTTGCATAAGTTTTGAAAACTTCTTGCAGAGGTTGTCATCAGTAGAGCCAAAAATAATGTCGTCGACATAGATTTGCGCTAGCAAAATCTTGCCTTTAATTGCCCTAAGAAATAATGTCTTGTCTATCTTTCTCCTTGTGAACTTGTTCTCAAGTAGAAAGCTAGACAACATCTCATACCAAGCTCGAGGAGCTTATTTTAGACCATATAGCGCTTTATGCAGTAAATAAACGTAATCAGGAAAGTTAGAATCAACGAAACCTGGAGGTTGTTCCACATACACCTCTTCCTTTATGTCTCCATTAAGGAAGGCAGACTTGACGTCCATCTGGTAGACAGTGAAGCCTTTGAGTGCAGCAAATGCTAGGAATAACCTTATTGCCTCCAGCCTTGCCACTGGAGCGTACGTCTGGTTAAAGTTGATTCCTTCTTCTTGACGATAGCCTTTCGCGACAAGTCTGGCTTTATTCTTTACAATCGTTTCATCCTCGTCCATCTTGTTCCTGTAGACTCATTTTGTCCCAATGACGTTCTTACCTTTGGATCTTGGAACAAGTTTCCATACTTTGCAGCGCTTGAACTGGTTTAGTTATTCTTCCATTGTCATTATCCAAGATGCGTCTGAGTTTGCTTCCTCAAACTTCTTTGGTTCAACCTGCGAGAGAAAACTTAAATATAGATTCTCATTAGTTGTACCTCTACGAGTTCTGACACCATTCCGAGGATCTCCTATGATCTGGTCCATGGGGTGATCCTTCAGATGTCTGAGCTCTAGAGCCCTTGCATCTGGATTATCTTCTATCACCGGAGTGACTTCTTCATCTTGGATGACTTCTTCATCTTGATCATCAGCCTCTCCAATAGGGGTTGGAGTAGTGATCTTGATGAACTTTTCACCTTTTTCTTCAGACGGTCCATCCAAGTTAATTTCTTTCAACTTTGCACCTACATCTTCAATGAACATACTAGAAGAGTTATTTTGCAATAAGCTTGTCTCATCAAATACAACATGTATCGATTCTTCTACAACCATGGTTTTTATATTAAAAATCCTGTATGCATTACTATGGCTACTATAACCTACAAAAATACCTTCAAAACTCTATTTGCTAAACTTAGTAGTATGATACTTGTCATTGTTGAGCACGAAGCATTTACAACCAAAAATTCTAAAATATGAGACTGTTGGTTTCCTGCCCTTCAGAAGTTCGTAAGGTGTCTTATCGTGGTTTTTGTTTATGAGAGCTCGATTTTGCACGTGACATGCGGTGTTGACGGCTTCAGCCCAAAAATATTCCGGAAGTGAAGCATCACTCAATATGGTCCTGCATGCCTCTATGAGTGTCCTATTCCTTCTCTCAACCACTCCATTTTGTTGCGGAGTAAGAGGAGAGGAAAACTCATGAAAGATACCTAAGCTTTCATAAAATTCTATCATGGCCCCAGACTTGAACTCTGTTCCATTGTCACTTCTGATTTTGACTATAGAGCAGTTGTACTCGTTCTGAACTTGCCTGACAAAATTAGTAAAGATGTCGAAGGTATCTGACTTATGTTTCAGAAATAACACCCACGCAAAACGCAAGTAATCATCAACAATTACCAACGTATAATCCTTACCTCCCAAACTTCTAATTTGTAGTGGACCAAACAAGTCCATATGCAGTAGATGAAGACATCTATTAGAATCTTTGCCAATAACGCTTTTAAAGGTAGCTCTTGTTTGCTTGCCTTTTACACATAAATGACAAGGTCTATCTTTGACGTACTTGACACTTGGGGCATCCCGTACTAAGTTCATTGAAAATAATTTATTAATAGTTTTGTAATTAATATGTGCTAGTCTCTTGTGTCATTGGTCACCAAGAGATGCACTATCTTTTGCTAAAAGCATACTGGTGTCGAAGAATCTATACAAATAAAATTCAAGCAAAATATGTTTCTGCTTCGAGTGTCGGATAGAATCGTTTCCATATTGTCAACAAATTTTATCAAGCACTTATCAGCGTGAAACTCAATTATGTATCCTTTATCGCAGAGTTGACTTATACTTATAAGGTTATGTTCCAAACCTTCAACGTAAGCCACATCTGAGAAGGATATATTACCGTTTGTAATCATACCGTAGCCTTTAGTGATTCCACGGTCTGAACCTCCAAAGATGACCTTTGGTCCGTTCACGAATGGAGAGAAGTTCTAAATTAGGATTCTTGTTCCGGTCATATGTCGAGAACATCCACTGTCCAAATACCAGATTGGAATTTTGGGGGCCTTTGGACATACCTACAATCACAATCAGTTTGCCTTAGGAACCCAAATACGTTTGGGTCCTTGGTCTCAGGTTAGAACACTCCCCTTACGAATATTAGCATTAGGAGTGGTCTTCCTCATATTGCCAATATGTGGGGTTGCAGCATTTCTGGGATTAAACCAGCAATCAATGGCAAAGTGACCAATTCTGTCACAACACCAACAGTCAACTCTACTGTATCTTTGCCTTATGTTCCCCTGCTTGACCTTTTGGAATTGTGGTATAGCAGGGGCAGCATTCTTGGAGGAAGAAGCTTCATGATGATGACAATCACATGTTTTCTTCTCCTTCACTGGCTTTTCTACAACAGGCTTTGCCTTTGGTGCCTTCTTGAAGTTATGGCCATGATTGAAAGGGCCATAATTCAGAAGAATCACTTTTTCATAAGGTGCCTTAAAGACACTTTCACCAAAGTTTCTGGGTCGAGTCCATCCTTGATAACGGTACTTTGACTCTACATAGGTAGGCCTAGCAAAGTGTCTATAGGATGAGTCAAGATCAAACTTATTTAAAGGAAATATAACCTTTTTGAACGTGGTTTGATCTTGAAGGGCTTTCCCCTTCTTTTTGGCTGAGACTTTTTTGACGGTCTTATTCTTTCGTTGAGCCTTATTTCTCTTAGAAGACTTACTAGGAGCTTCTTCATGGCCTAGTCCAGCACCCTTGGCCTTAGCTGAGAATTCAGCAATGAATGGAAGAACATTTTTAGGCTTCGAGAAACTTTAAACAAGTTTCTTTTCAGCGGCGAGTTGTTCTTCCAACTCTTTGATGATTTTCTCTTTAAGGTCGAGGTGCTCAAGAGCTTTGTTATATTCTTCAATAGTATTATTGAAGTTCTCTTCGAGCGAGTCAGTTTTTGCGACTTTCTCTCTCAAGATGCTCTCTTCAGCTTTGAGAGACTTTATCTCTTTAGCCCGAGTTTTCACGACTCAGCGACATTTGTCGCAAGCCATGTTTAACTCCTTATATTGGGTCATGAGTTCTGACTCATCGTCAGAAGATCTATCCTCACAATCATGTTCAGAAACTTCAGAATCTGAAAGAGGATTGTAAGAGTTTACCTTCCTAGTGAACTGGGGCTCTTGTTCGTCATCTGTTTGAGCCATGAGTCCACAATAGACTTCTTCTTCTTCACTCGACTAAGATGAGTCAGAGTCACTAAGAGTCTTGCCTTTTTTGGTCATCAAGCTCTTCTCTGTGCTCTTCTTGTTGTACGAGGACTTCTTTTCCTCTTTTTTACCACCCTCCTTCTTGTGATGGCAGCCAGCGATGACGTGTCCTGTCTTATTACAATAATAACAAATAATGTCAGTAGAAACATGTTTGTTCTGTTTAGAGTTATACCTGTCATGGCTGCTTGAGCCTTTTCTTTGTCGATCACCATCACGTCGTGATCTTCTATAGGAGGCATCCTTGCCTTTCCATTGCTTCTTCTTGTTCAAGAATTTCTTGAACTGTCGTGAGAGTAGTGAGAACTCTCCTTCTGATAGTTCAGACCCTGAGGTGCTTGGCTCTGAGATTTCTTCTTCACTAACTTCTTGTGCTGGAGTAGGAGGAACAACCTTTGTCTTCTTAGAGGTGTATGCCTTTAAGGCAACAGACTTCTCTTTGAATGCAGACCTGCTCTTCTCTTCTTCAGCCTTTTTGGTGTTGAGTTGAAGCTCATATGACATAAGCTTCCCGAAGAGATTCTGAGGATCTGTCTCGTCTAGTTTTCCAAACTCCCTTATGGCACAGACCTTGTTATCCCATTCCTTAGTCGGGGATCTCAAGAATTTATCATTTAATTCTTCATTAGTGAATACTCTGCCATAGACCCTTAGCCCATTCAATATCTTGAAGAAATTCTCAAAGGTGTCAGCAATGGTATCTTTGTTTCCTTGTCGGAAAGCCTCATACTTCTGATTAAGAAGGGATCTTCTATTATCCCTCACTTCTTTTGTACCTTTCATCAAGGTAACTAATGACTGTCACATCTCTTTTGCAGACTGGCAGTGAATCAGGTTTTGCAGCATTGAATCATCAATTGCACTTGCTATAATATTTTTTTGCTTTTTTGTCCAATGAAATAAGTGCATCTCATCCTTATCTAGATTCATAAGTTTCTTTGGGACTTTCTTAGTTGGATCTATAGTGGAAACAGTCATAGGAATGTAAGGACCTTCTTCAACTATCATGAAGATCCTTGGATCCACAGCTTCCATAAAGAACTTGATTCTCTCTTTCCACATGGGGAAATTATTTTTGGTGCACAACGGAAGCTTGCCAAAATCTTTAGCCTTGTCCATTTTTGGTAGATCTCAAAAGACAACTATTGAAGGATCTGATCAAGTTGTTAACCTTTTAACGATCAACCTCGCTTTGATACAAATTGAAAGTTTATAATTGCCTACCTAAATCACCTAGAGGGGGGGGGGGTGAATAGGTGAATTGTGCGTATTTTTGCGGAATAAAAATTACAAACCAATGCACAGATCTATATACCAATCAAACACAGACGAGGCAAGATTTATAGTGGTTCCCCAACCTGGGGTACATCCACTTTCCCTCACTGATCTAGCAATACACTAGACTCGGCTACTCCACTATCTCGGATTGAAAATCAATCCTACCCTCGGAACAACGTTCCTATAATCTCGATCCACAAAACGGATCTACACTCGGAAGGTAAAACTTTCTACAATGTCGGAGATAAAAACTCCTACACTCGGAGAAATTTCTCCTACAAGAATAAAATAAATTTTGTATAGAAATACAAACAGTGATCTTATTTTCAGATCTGCAACTATAGACCAGAAATTTCTTCTTCTAGGCTTTGCGGCTTTATAAGGATGATGAAGAGAAATCTCGGCAAGATTGGATCTGAAACTTCTTGGCTTCACATGATCGATCGAATCAGAAAATAAGGAGTTGAGAGAATCTCAATCTGGAAAGCCTTCTTGATCTGAATCCTCAAAAGGTGACACCCTATCCGGTCGGGAATCTGCGACGGCGACGGCGGCGGTTTTCGTTTCTTGGAGAGAGAAAGAGGAGACAGAAAGCTTGAGAGTACGACTGCAAAACTTCTTAAAAATAATCTTCTTAGAATTTAGAATGGTTAGGGTTTGTCGGTTTAGATAAGACCTTTTATATGAGAGGAGAAGATTAGCCATAATTGAGTCATTATGAGAGACACGTGTACCAATCACGTCAAAGTTCATTAAGAAAGCCGTTATATTGGACTTAACGAATTTTCGAAAAAGTCAAGTAAAATACTCGAGATATAACAGACTACTCGAAAACATGCAGCACTACTCGAGTAGGTAGAAGATGACTACTCGAGTATATGAGAAGAACTACTCGAGAGGGAATGAGATAATTATTCGAGTACATGGAGTCAACTACTCGAGTAAGTAAGAAGAAACAGAATCAGCTACTCGAGTAACAAAAATAACATACTCGAGTACTTGAGTACTTACACGAGAGGTGGAGTAGATTACTCGAGTATAAGAAATACTACTCGAGTATATAAGAATGAACTACTCAAGTATATAAGAAACTACTCAAGACATAGACTTAGAAAATTTCTGTAACGGAAAACAGAACTACTCGAGCATAGAAGTTGAACTACTCGAGACAAATAGAACTACTCGAGTATATGGAGATGACTACTCGAGTAATTTACTTAGAGAAATTTTCTGGAATGGAATTCTGGATTACACGAGAATAAACACTGAACTACTCGAGTAGTAGATGAACTACTCGAGTACATGACTTAGACTACTCGAGTAAGTGAAAACTACACGAGAGTCAGAATTCAACTACTCGAGACAGAAGATAAAACTACTCGAGTACTATACAGTACTACTCGAGTATTTGACTTAAAAAAATTGAGAAGAAAATTTCTGTAAACCCGAGAGGTAAAAGGAAACTACTCGAGTAGTTATCTTAACTACTCAAGAGCCATAATAGGACTACTCGGGATATATCTTAACTACTCGAGTAAGAGTATTATTATTCGAGTATGAACTCAGTAACTTAATCGAGTAAGTATAAAACTACTGGAGTACTTTACTTAGGAAATTTTCTTGACAGAATTTTCTCTTCTTCTGAGGTAAAACCAGCATCAAGTCTTTTCACTTAGTCCTAAAGCTTGAATATGAAGTGTATCCCAATAGAGAGGCTACACATGAGTCAACACTTTGGAACACACAATGAGGGATTACATTGTATGGTCTTGTGTTTGGTGACCCATTGTAGACTGACATTGGTCTACACTTCCCATAAGAATTCCTGCAAACACATAACTCAAATCAAGCATCAAATACAACTTAATTCAAGGGTGACTTCATAAAATCTGGGTTAGTGTGGATACAATACCAAACAGTTAGGATGTGAGTAGAACATGATTTTGATATTCATACATAATTCTGCCATTTGTCTGTGAAATATGGCGTGGGGCCCCGGCTGGACCCACCGTTATATTCCATAAGACGAATGGAGACGTTACAATCAGGCGTTGAGTGAACTGGCTTCACTCAATGCATATGAACTTAACTAAATTCTTTGTTTTGCTTAGTCGTTGAGAGCATTGAGTGAATGGCCTACACGCAACACTTTTTGACTTAGCCAAACTTTCTGCGCTTTCAGGTGTTAAGTGCATTGAGTGAGTCTTCATCACTCAATGCCCCTGGACTTAGTCGCTTAACTGATTGTCTGTCTTCATGCTGAGGCGTTGAGTGAACTGGCTTCATTCAACACTTATGTACTTAGCCGCAATTTTGAAATCTGCCAGCTTGCCGAGGTGTTGAGTGAACTGGTTTCACTCAATGCTTCCGGACTTAGTCGATTTCTGTCTCCTTTCTTCTTAGGCTTTGACTGTAGCAATATCACTCAACGCTTCTACTCAACCGGTGTTGAGTGAATTGGCTTCGCTCAATGCCTGTGGACTTAGCCACAATATTATCTCTACAACCTGCTGGGCTTTGACTGTCTTGTCTTTACTCAACACTTTTGTTATCTGGCGTTGAGTGAACTGACTTCACTCAATGCATGTGTACTTAGCTGTAATATTGTCTCTACAACCAGCTGGGCTTTGACTGTCCACACCTTACTCATTGCTTTTTGGTATCTGGCATTGAGTGAACTGGCTTCACTCAACGCCTGTAGACTTTGACGATTTTCAGCTTTTCCAGCATCCTTCTTTGACATCTGGCTTTGAGTGAACTGGCTTCACTCAATGCCTGTGGACTTAAATAGATTTGTCTCTCCACTCCTCTACCTTATGACCTCCTGTCACAACCACTTGGGATACCTGTCCAACCTGTATGCATAAACTTAAACATATATTAAATACCATTATGTGTATACCATTGACTTGTTTAACTTCTACAAATCTGGGACATTATGAGCAATGAACCCAATATCTTGTCTGAGCGCCTGCAGTTATCCCCTGCACGACATGACATCATGACACGTGTTTTTCCTTACTATGATATATATCATTTTAATGTGCAGAAAATACGGGTTGTGACAAAACCTCCAATCACGTGCCGACACGTGGCCGCGTCGTAACTGTTCTGCTACCACCACGCAGGATCTCACTACCGCCGCGAAGTAGGCGATGCGTTGCATCAACACACCGTTTACGACCAACAGTCACTACTGCCACGTAGTATTACTACAGTCGTGCGGTAGCTCTCAGAGAGGAACTCCAAATTAATCGGCCACTCTACCGCCGTCGTTAACAGTACCACCGGGCGGTAGCTCACTTAGAGATTTGTCGATTAATTCGACCATGTTATCACCGCATGGTATCAACCTACCGCCAGGCGGTATCTCACAGAGAGCACCTGTAACAATTCCACAATGCTACCACTGACGCTAACCCTACCGCCGGGCGGTAGATCATAGAACTAATCTCCTGGCTACGGGAAACTTGGGGCGTTACATGCCGGAAGCCTCCTCGATCTTCGAAGCCGCCCTTGAATATTTTCAAGCCCTTCAAAGATCGCTCGAAGATCTTCATCATCCTTTCACTACTTTCGTCAGTCTTTGTGCTCCTCTGCACATTCAACACCACACGCGCTCCTTTCGCCGCAATAAGCAACCCGCGCACTACGCTCTTAGCACCCAACATCCACCTGCCATCAACAAGCTCTCTTCGCACCAGCTACCAAGCACATGTAGAAGTTCTCCCAGTCTCCAGAGCATGTGCGTTCTCCGCCGTGGACGAGAGCAAAAACTCAGTCTCATGAGCGAGCGACTTGTCACCCTCTGAACGTCTATTTCTCCTCCAACAAATTATAACAATGAGCGGTATGTTGTCCTTGTATTCTCTTGAGAGCCTTGTAACCACACCCAAGACTAGTGAAAGTTTGGTCGGCACTGATCCGACCACGTGGTTTTCACTATATTCACGGGCTTTCCATATAAAAAATTATCTTGCCAGCTCTCACTCTTTTTTGTTACTGATTGCGTGCACGACCGCTCTGCAAGCTAAAATAGTTCAATTAGTTCGGTCTACTAAGAGCCTCGAGTAAGCTGCAAAAAACCTACAAATATAATTACCCTAAATCATTTGCGATAATATCTATCCCCCAGAAATCCGGCCAGGCAAATCCTGGTTGAGATTGGCGAGGTCACCCAAAAGGGCTTTAATCCGAGACTGATGAGCCAAATAGGTAAAACCATTTCCCCATCAGTTGTGCATATAACTATCACTTAAAATTGAAAATACAAAAAATATTGAGAACCGAACCAAAACAACAAAGAATCAGACGAACCGTTCACAAATTATTTGGATTCCGGTTTGAATTTTGGAACCATGAACAACAATGATCCATGTGTAGTTCTTTCATTTTTTTTTATCGAGATCAGAATCCAAATCAAACATATAAGACTCAAGCGGTTTCATGATTTTTAAACCTTATCCGAAACCGACCGAAAGAAAACCAAACCGCAACCTGTTTATTGTTTTTTTATAATATATTTTATTATTAATAATAATATTATTTTATAATCTATCTATGATACCCTCTAGTGTAACATCGTCACACCTGCACAAAACATTCTGACCATAGATCAATGACGCCAATGTGATTCTCTCATTTTCCCACACCTCTCTCGACAAATTAGGGCTCAACATGTTCCATAATATCCTCTTCATTACCAGCCTCCTCGCTAAAGGCCTCCTTTCGACACCTTATCGACAAAGAGACGCAATCCTCCACAACAATAGGCCATCAACGAAGCAACCTCGAGCCATCATCGAGCTCAGACAATTTTAGCCATCATCTCAGAAGTTTTTTCCACCAACTCATCCATGTATCTGTCTATTTTGTTTATGAACATTCTCCTTTCAACTTTCCCCGTTTGATTGCTGCCTCCTCGCCTCACCTCCGCTCAACCTTGAAACATGCACACTGGAAGACCAACAAACACCGATTGGCACACTTTTTATCCTCATCTTAGACATTTTTTGAATATTTATTTTAAATATAATATTTGTGATTGCATCCAATGACTCGTACTATAGAGTTATACAATATTTAAAACTATGCCACGTAGAAAGCCAGTCCAAATCACGTAGAACCAGATTGAATCGTTAGTGACCGATTTAATTTTGATTCACGTAAAATCATAGTCGTTGACATGACGGTTCCAAAAACTAGAACAAAAATCTTACAAATCAAAAAAAATTTTGATTTTAATTTTAAGAACCATTATCATTTAAGGTCTCAATAAGAACCATTATCTGAGCCAGAATCAGGAACTAAAACGTGATTGCGTAGAAGCGGATAAATTGGTGCGGTCTCTCGCTCTCCCTCGTCGTAAACTAGGGCAGCTTGGCGGATTGTTCCACGATTTTCATTTTCATCTGATTGTTCCGCCTTGTAGCTGCCTCTTCTCTCGTGTCCCGATTCAAGCCTGAATTCGTTCGATTTTTGGTTTATCCGCTATCAGATGTCTCATCCAAGCTATATTTTCAGAACTTGATTATGTGAAGTCTTGGCGTCTCTAGATCCGCCACTTATGAGGAACTCCTCGAAGGATCTCTCCGTATTTGAGTTCAAACCGAATGAAGGGAAGGTGTCCGACAAGTTGGCCAAGTACCATTTTTTGGAAGCTTGTAAGTCCGTTTCGTGGCTGCAGCTCGAAGCCAAACTTGGTATCTTATACTTCAATGTTTATTTAATTTGTAGTGTATTACTTTCCATGATCGCAGTGTAGGATCAGGCCGGATTATGCCGACTATGACTCACGATGAATTCTTTGAAACTCCTTGTTTCTATTTTTCATGTCTTAAATTTAAGTCAACTTTGAGAGTTCATATCCGTTGATTAATAATCCCTGAGGGTGTAAACTGCAGATAAATCTATGTAGCTGAGGAGCAGAAGTTCTTATTAATTGAATCCCAAGGAGAAATTTTTTAACACATGGAATGCGATTACTAGTAGATGATATGGAGATTTAGTGGGCATTAAATTAATTAGTTCCAGTTTCATTTCTTGGAAATTCAAGTGTTAGTCCGGTTTTCCTGTATTAACTTAGGTATATTATCCAAAGTTATTGATATATGACTGATGAAAGAACTTTTAAATCGAATGTTGATTGGTAGAGATGGAAAAGTGCAGTGAGAGTGCTATATAATAAGACATGTAGTTAGATTAAGAAGTAAATTTAACTATAGATGTAATTAAATTGACTTTCTATATAACTTTGACCCTTGAGAAACAAGGGATTCATCAGTAAAGCCTGGTAGAAAGAGAAGCGGGCGGACTTCTAGAGAAGCGGGCGGACTTCTAGAGAAGCGGGCGGACTCCTGGAGAAGCGGGCAGACTCCTAGAGAAGCGGCGGACTCCTGGAGAAGCGGAGGACTCCTGGAGAAGAGGGTGGACTTCTGGAGAAGCGGACAAACTCTTGGAGAAGCGGACAGACTCTTGGAGAAGCAGACAGACTCCCGGAGAAGCAGGCGGATTCTTGGAGAGACGCCTCAAAAAGGCCAAGGAAAATCACCTAGGATGATGATGCTTGGTCCGGGCGTCCCGAGGGTGATTGCCGACTTCTGGATGAACAAATTCCCACACTTTTTTAAGATTGCAAAAAACTTTGAAAAAGTAGAACCACACAAAAAAGTCGCAATCCATCGCTTCTTGTGTTTTTCCTGTAAGAGAGAAAATGCAAAACGGGTAAAGTGCAAATATAAACCACAAGTACCTAAGTAAAACTGGTTGCGCTTTAGGAGTGCTTGCTGATATTTCCTCCCTTGAAGTATTTATATACACAATAACATTTTCCGACAATGGAGATTTGGATGTTCTTTGTGACTGCTTATCTTGGACAATCACCTCGATGGCGGAGGGATCACATCTTTGCATAAATACTATAATAACATCTGAGGTTTTTGTGACATAACATCTTTGCAATAATGCAATCACATATCTTTATACTTCGAGAGCAAAGAATTGGGCGGCACTGAGAGCAACGAAAGAAGGGGAGCCAAACTAGTCATGCACCATTTTGACTTTTACCTATTCCGTGCGACTCCTGAATTCTATACATGCGAACACATTTTTTGAATTTTAGGAGTGCTAAGGAAGTTGTAGCGTACCTTTTCCTTATCGATTTTGAGGCCTGTAATCACGATATGAAGAACCCCTCATAGAATTCTGTTCTCCATACATGATGTATGTGATTTGAAAGAAAAACCCACAGTGGTTACCCGTGGCCACCTAAAAACATTTAGTGGAGCTCTATAGCTTTGAGGTATTAAGAGAGCCATTCAAAACCACTCTAAATAGAATTCGAGTCCTCGCGACATGACATGTGTTGATCGTGTGTAGTAAGTAGGGATATATTCTTTGCTCGAGTAGGATTGACCACTTAATATTGTTGTTCAAGAAAGCTTCAGAAATATGATGATTTGACTTATAAGGCCCATTGTGTGTGGCACCTATGAGTATCTTATCGACAATTCAGCCAACACCAACATCAGACACCTTGAAGTCAGATGTTCTACTTAGATCAACCTGTTAAAAGAAAAGTGATAGGATTGTAATACTTATGGAATAACAATCCTTACCTGCCCTGATTTGATCGTGGGCTCAGGTTGGCTAACATTCTTCACCTGCCCGTATTTGTTCGTGGGCTTAGGTGGAAGAAAGTTCTTCAGCTGTCGGGTCCGTTGCCAGAGGTCATTGGTGCTAGTTGGGCATATGACATCCACATGATTCTCGTCTGGAAGCAGCGTTGAAAAACTCTCTTGGGGTATGAAACATCTGTTGCTCGGAGCCTGTCCTCGAAAAGAAACCAATAGCAGTAGCAACGCCTTAGTCGATGCGCAGTTGGCTATCACATCTAGACCTGCCATATATGTCCATCGGGAGAGTCTTCACGAGGACAATTATAGTGGTCTTAGGGTGAGGGAAGTAGCTCTTACCGGCAGGAGGGTCGAAAGCTCGATCACCTCCACACGAGACGTCTGAATACGTTCGAGGGGGTCCAAGCAAGCTCCGGGGCTCTCCAGTCCGGGGACTGTAAAAAATGGCCTTTATCTGCCCAGATTTGATCGTGGTCCAATGTGGAAGAACTGTCCCCATCTGTACGAATTTGATCGTGGACCTAAGGTGGGATAACGTTCTTAACCTGGCCGAATTTGGTCGGGGCGGAGGTGGACAAAAGATGTTCTTCACCTGCCCATATGTAATCATGGGCTAAGGTGGGAGAATAATCTACACTCGCTTGGATTTGATTGTGGGCTCAGGTGGGGTAACGCTCTCCGTTTGGCATTTTAGGACAATTAACAAAATCGTTTAGCGCAATAAATGGTATTAGGATTTTTAAAAACATGCTCATTGTTCGATAATCAAAAATTGTAAACTGAACAGGGAAAGACAAGCAAGCAAAAATAAAGTTACCAGAGAGCTCGTGACCTGTCGATGGGCCGTTTTGCGAGCACCTGAGTTTGCTAGCGAGTAGCGAGAGTCCAACCTCTTTTAATGTCATCTCGGTATCAATTTCCGTCGACTGAAAAAGGTTGGTGCTGTGAATTGACTTAGATGCTTCCTCTTTGGTGAAATGTCGCATAGGTTAGATCTTGCTCATTGCGGAGCCGAACTCCCTTACTGAGGGTAATACTCTTCGACTATCCCCCTGCTTTTGCTAGAGGAAGGATCCAACTCTCGAGCCATATTCTTCTGTGTTTTGCCTGTCCTTAAGGTTCTCTCTATTACTCTTTGAAGTGTATGAAAACTCCCTGTAGCGTGGCCTTTTTTCGGTGATACTCACAAAAGAGCTTCTTATCGCTACTTTTGGCCTTTGCCCCCGAATAAGGGGATCTGTTATGTCTTAACTTGTTTCAATTAATCCGGGGAACCTCTCCAGTGTGATGGTCCAGATTGATATGCTCTTCTGGATGGTCATCGTGCGCAAGAGATTTGAGGAATGTAAGGTTGGACGAGACATGATTCCATATTCACAAATGACATACGATGCAAAGTAGACAATGTGCGTATGTTCTGAAGAGGGGAATTAGATCTTAAACGCTTCACACGTAAGGTGTTCTGTGAAGGAGATTAACGTTGACGATGGAAATTCTTTTTCAAGCTCAGAAGACTTTCTTGCAGTTCATCCACTAAGGTGTCAATATTTTCCTTTCTTTTGGTCATGGAGTCCACTTACTTTGAAAGATCAACAACCGCAACTAGTAGAAGGTTGAAGTCGCTCCTTTTGATGGGCATCTTCGGGTCATCAGAAGAGTTTTTAGAAGACTTTGTTGATATTTCCATCGAGACAACAATTGCCGAAGGAAAACTGCGCTAACTTTCAAATCGTGCGGATTCTGGGCAATCTGATTGCGCGAAACGAACTCGAACGAGTAAACCTCGTTTGCCAGTGGATAGATCTCTCAGAGTTCTTTCCAATAGGTTTTTCCGGGCTGAAAACGGGCAACCATATCAAAATTTAGGATTGTTTTAAGATTGTGTATTTTAGGCAAAAAATATGAAACTCTGCCAACTTGCAGATTAGAATCCACACCACAGGCGAATACTTCCTAGAATAGGCGGACACTTCATGGAGTGTTCGAACACTCCTCAGAGGACTCACACAAACAAGAATGCTTCTGGGCTTTGGGCGAACTCTATTGTTGTCCTTTGACTGCAGGGGCGATTTCACTAATCGCTTGATCTGAAGGCCGCACGTTGAACTCTTGGTGCAAAATTTCTCACCCAACTTTCCACTCTCAACGACCGCCTGGGGGAGTTCGGCGGACAGATTGGAGACCGCAATCGACTGGTTACTGACCCTGTGAGGGCTCGGTGGACAGGAAACATAACACAAAAAAGAGGTTGCTGCTGACAGCAACGAACACCAGACTGACCCGCCGTGGAGAATGCTTCTCTTGCTACAACTATTTTATCACTCCAAAAAATGATTACAATAGTGAGCGAATACAAGAGTGAGGAAGGAAAGAAAAGGAAACCGGCGGGCACTCGAAACTAGTGAACGCACCTATGAGAGGGTAGGTTCTGGATCCAGTTTGCTATCCCCTTTGAGCACCCCTAACCCTATATTTATACTCGAGGGTAGGCTGCTTGAACGATTCATGAAAGTTCGGGCATTCAATGCTTCATTAATCGTGACATTAAATGCGCCGCCGCCCGAGGTACACAAAAGGTTGGGCGGCGGTGGGTGAGAGAAGAGGTCGCGCGGACTTCTGGAGAAGCGGGCGGTCTCCTGGAGAAGCGGGCGGTCTCCTGGAGAAGCAGACAGACTCCTAGAGAGGCGGTCGGGCTCCTGGAGAAGCGGCGGTCTCACAGAGAAGCAGACAGACTCCTGGAGAAGTAGGAAGACTCCTGGAGAAGCAGGACGACTCTTGGAGAAGCGGGTGGACTCTTGGAGAAGCGGACAGACTCTTGGAGAAGCGGTCGGTCTCCTGCAGAAGCGACGAACTACTGGAGAAGAAGACAGACTCCTGGAGAAGCAAGTAGTTTCCTAGAGAAGCGGGCGAACACCTGGAGAATCGGGCAGACTCCTGGAGAAGCAGACGGACTACTGGAGAAGCGGGCGGACTCCCGAAGAAATGGGTGGACTCCTGGAGAAGCGGGCGGACTTCTGGAGAAGCGAGCGGACTCCTGGAGAAGCGGACGGACTCCTGGAGAAGCGTGCAGACTCCTGGAGAAGCAGACAGACTTCTGGAGAAGCGGACAGACTTCTAGAGAAGCAGATGGACTCCTAGAGAGACTGCGCGAAAAGGCCAAGGAAAATCACCCAGGATGATGATGCTTGGTCCGGGCGTCCCGAGGGTGATTGTCGATTTTTGGGTGAACAATTACATATGATTTAGAAGCAAAGGTAGTTCCCGTACAGTAGAATGCATTCAATATTTTTCTGTGAATAGACCAATATTTTTTAGTTTCCTAGAGAAGCGGGCGGACTCCTGGAGAAGAGGTGGACTCCTGGAGAAGAAGACGGACTCCTGGAGAAGCAAGCAGTTTCCTAGAGAACACATTCTCTAAAATTAGGAATGAAAGTATCAGGGATAAGACAGGAGTAGCACCAATTTCAGAGAAGATGCGAGAAGCTCGTCTAAGATGATTTGGACACGTACAAAGGAGACCATTAGAGGCACCTGTTAGGCGTTCTGAGAGTCTAGTCACTATGCATATTAGACGAGGGAGGGGTAGACCGATAAAGACTTGGAATGAAACTATAAAGAAAGACATAATGTACTTAAGCATTAGTGAGATTATGACAAAAGATAGGGCACAATGGCGACAAAGGATCCATATAGCCGACCCCACTATAGTGGGATAAAGACTTGCATGTTGTTGTAGGCCAATATTTTGTAGTTAGGGTTCTTTTAAAAGCAAAAAGGTTGAAATGCATTACTGAATAATGCTCATGACTGTTGTTGGGAGTTTAGCTTCCGAAAAAAACCAAATTTGAACATAATCTCCAACGTGTTTGGAAAATATAAACTAGTAGTTTTGAACTGTTGTTAACTTGTTACTAGTGAATTAAATTGTATTTCTTAGAAATATGGGGTACTGATGCAGGATAGACTCACTTGGGAATCCACCAGGGGGATGTTAGCCCGAATCCATCGGGCTTAGCCTTTCTGCCATTACGAAGATTGTAGTCCGTGCACCCTAACCAGCTCTCTGCACCAGCTATAGTGCGGTAGGTCGTTGAGGTCGGGACTCGAATTCCCGACTTCCTAGATAAAGAGTTCTCCATTGAACTCCCATCACCAACTGAGCTAGGCCTGGTGGATTCTGGCTAACATCCCCTGGTGGATTCCGGGGTGGGCCTGTCTTGCATCATAAAAGTCCATTTTTATGATGCAGGACATGCCCACCTCAGAATCCACTAGGGGGCTGTTAACCGGAATCCACTAGGTGGCTGTTTTCTGGTAACCACCAGGCCCAACCTTCCTGCCATTATCAAGACTACAGCTCGTAAACCTCAACCAACTCTCCACACTAGCCACATTGTGATAGGTTGTTGAGGTTGGGACTCGAGCACCCGACCTCCTAGATAAAGAGTTTTCTATTGATGAGGTCGTGTGTTCGAGTCCCGGCCTCAACAACCTACCGCACTGTGTCCGGTGCAAAGAGCTGGTTGGAGTGTACAGACTGCAATCTTGATAATGGAAGGAGGGCTAGACCTGGTGGATTTTAGATAACAACCCCTTTGTGGATTCCGTGGTGGGCCTGTCCAGCATCATAAGCTCAATTGGTGATGAGAGTTCAATGGAAAATTCTTTTATCTAGGAGGTCGGGTGTTCGAGCCCCAGCCTCAATAACCTACCACACTGTGGCCGGTGCAGAGAGCTGGTTGGGTGTACGGACTGCCGTCTTGATAATGGAAGGATGGCTAGGTTAGATGGATTTTGTCTAACAACCCCTTGGTGGATTCTGTTGCGGGCCTGTCCTGCATCATAAAAGTGCACCTTTATGATGCAGGACAATAGTCCACCTGCCTGCCACCCTGAAGTCCCACCAGGGGGCCACCCTGACATCTCAGCAAGACGACTTTATCAGGGCTGCAGCCCGTACACCCCAATCAGTCTCCGGGCTGGCCACAACAAAGGTAGGTTGTTGAGGTCGGGGATCGAACACCCGATCTCCTGGATAAAGAATTTTCAATTGAACTCCAATCGCCAATTGCATCACCAATTGACCTCCTAGATAATGAGTTCTCAACTGAACTCCAGCACCAACTGGTGAAGTTGGTGATGGGAGTTAAATTGAATTTTTTTTATCTAGGAGGTCGGGTGTTCGATCCCCGACCTCAGCAACCTACCTTTGTTGTGGCCGGCCCGGAGACTGATTGGGGTGTATGGGCTGCAATCCTGATAAAGCCGTCTTGGTGAGATGCCAGGATGGGCCCCCTAGTGTGACTCTAGGGTGGCAGACAGGTGGACTCCTGTCATACATCTGGTCCATTACCAATTAGCTGACATGATACATTCAACTACTGTGCAACAATATGCAGTGCTTACAACATCTTTTTCTTGCACTGTTTTAAGCAACGGTTTTCATATAGCCCCAGTCATCAAACGAGATGAGAGACAAGACACTTGCCTTTATGATACAAGGTACCAATTTCTCTTGTATCAGGAAGTCAAAAAATGGATATGGGAGTTGGGACTAGGAAATACTGGAGGAAGAAGCAAAATGGAACAAGATTCACAACACAGGAAGAGCATGTTGATGTTTCTGCAGAACAACAAGAGAAAGAAGGTTAGTGCGAAAATGGCAAGCAAAAATATTTTCCAATGAAAGGTAAAAGCAAGAATTACATGCAGAAGCAGAAGAGGTCAAATTATGGAAGATGAGTGAGCAGAAATAAATCTCAATGGAGTACTACATTGTAGAAACAAAAGAAACATTGATTTACAACACCACATCTGTAGGAAAATGACAAAAAGGTGGCAGCTAATGTGTTAACAGAAAATTGGTTGATTTGAAGATTATTTTCACGGTAGTGAAATCGCGATTGTGGGATAAGGTTCATGGAGAGGTGGGATAAGGTTCATGGAGAGGATGAGAATGTGAGGGAGGAGATGATAGAATAGTTGTCTGGGAATGTTATGAAGGAACAGAAGAATAGGGAGAAGAAAGTTATTGAGCTTCTCTGTCATAGATGGAGACTGAAATAGAAACAAGGTAAAATAGAAACAAGGTAAATTAGAAACAATGTGTTGTGTGCGGTGGTGGTGACAGAATAGAGTGTGTCGACCGGAGGAACTTGGTGGTTTTATGTAAGAAATCTATGTGTGATAAATACTAAGGGAGTTTCATTGAGCTAGCAAAAATGCTGATTAAAAATACCAGGCAGGAATGTAGTGCAGGGGAAACCAAAAAAAGGGAAAAAAGAGAAGATGAATAACTTGAGGAACATAAAGAATGTACAGCATCCCTAGGAAAAAGATACTGCATTCTGAATCAGTTAAAGAAAAAGCACGATGATGGAACATCAGGAGGAATGTAGAACCATAGTTAAGTAAATATTACAAATGTAAGCTTAAAACATGTTAATAAGAGGGAAGTGGAGTAGTTGTAATATGCCAAAAATGTCATTAGTAATTTTTTTAAATATACATCAAAATGTTATGGCCACTTGTATTTATTGATAATCCAATTCATATTACCCGGAGACTGAATTTTTGTATAAAAGGATGTTGTTCCAGCAAATACAATTAAATATGCTGTGTTATTTATCTTGTTATGCCATGCTGTCATAAGAGGATTATGGAATTAGATTGACATAATATCATCATCATGATAATTATTTTCCTCATTCCAAGTGTTTGAGTTCGTCTTAATGAAATCTTGACGTTGATTAGTTCATTTTGAGTGTTCCATGAGTTGTTAACTTGTCTTATCCAAGCCATTTAAAAGAAACTCTTCTCATTTTATCTACTGTTTTTTCTTTTGTTTTTTCTTTCGGATTCTTCCAGGATGAAAATGACTTTTTTTTAAACTCTGTCCTCTCCTTGTTTGAGTGTTTGATTTCCATTTGTCGGAAGTGGAATACACTTTTTTCTCTCGTCCTTTTAAGTTTTAGCTTAATTTTTATTTATGTATCATGTTTTAGCGACTTTTTAATCACCTAAGTGAAGTGTGGCATTTTGTTTGCATGGGCTTTTCAATGATACATAAGTAGAGAAGTAAAGTTATAACTGTTGAAACCGAAAATCGGTCTCTTGTGGAGTTCACCCTCAGGGAAGGGGTGGTCGCGCACCTACTTCGCTCCTGCAAGCAAAACAACAAGGGAGACAAGAAAGAACTGACCCAAGGGCTCGGCGGGGAGGACCCACCACACACCCGGAAGATCTTAGAGCGCTTCCCCTCCTTAGCCAAAGGCCGAGCTAAGGTATCCTCAGAAAGCGCTTGAGAGGTGAAGCCAGAGAGCACGGGAAGCATGCTTTCTGAGGTACCCCTTGGGTCATATTTATAGATTTCAGAATTTGAACTGCCAATAACAAAACTGAACTGGACTGAAGTTACCAAAATACCCTTGGCTGGGTCTGCCAACAGCCAAACTCCGCTGTTTTGAAGGGCTATGGGCAGACCGGCGGGGGAAAAACAGTAAAAAGTACCTCATAGATCTGGGCGAGCTGGGGAGCTCGGCCACCCCTGAAGATCCGGCTCGCCCGCTGTTGCCGAGCTCCTTTGCGTGAGCGCGAGCTGGGACGGCGAGCTCGCCCATCGGTCGGCCTCCATTAGTCGGCCTCAGCTCGACGAATCCTGACTTAGCTCGGCGAATACCGAGCTCGCGGTCGACGAATGCCGAGCTCAGGCTCGGGTTTCTCTGCCGAGCTCGCCTGGGGCCTGGGTGATCTGAGCCGGCCGGTCTGGTTCTTGGTTCACCCCACTCGCCGGATACAGGGTTGTAGAATAACCATTTATTTGGCCGGTATAAGAAATGTTTAATGTGTCCGCGTGAGTGCATACCATTTGATTTTTTTTAGAATTGGAACTTTAGATTTGCAGATATTTACTGAACACAAGTTTTTTTTAATTCTTTCAAGTTGATCATTCTCCCCGCTCTTTTCCCATTAAATTTAAGCAGATTTCATTGGTTATAAATTCTATTTTTTGTAGTCACATCAGGGTACCATCAATTGAAGGATCCGGATATTTCTGACCTACCACCAAATAATTTACATGAAGTTGATAGTCCTGAGAGGTCTACATCAGATAGGAATGTGGTTTCCACTGAGGAGATATCAGAGTTGGATGATGTTAAGGCATGCTCAACAAGTTATTATGCTCATACTAAAACATGCACTAATGATTTTAGAATCGGAAGTCTTCTCCAGGAAAACGCTCTTGTAATGGAAGCTTCTAGGATCCTTGTAGGGTCACCTTATGATGATGAAGACTCTGTGCTACGATCTTCTGTATGTCTCATTCCAGTTTTAATTTGGGAACTACATGCATCTTTTCTGCTTTGACCTGACTTGAATTTTTGCAGGAGTTGCCTGTAAATTTAATGTCAAATGAAGAAGAAAGCTGCACATCAACGTCTGAAGTTTCATCAACTACGGGGGATTGGACAGAGACTGATGGTGAGAGTTTATTCTTTGTTTTTATTGAAGTATTTGTAGTTCATTAATTGCAGTTATGTCATTTCAGGTCATCCGGAATGCCAAGTTTTCGAGCACTACGGATCTACTTGTGAAGAGATGGTTAACATTTTTTAACTACATTTTTTATTGTAAAGGCAACTGATGGATATCAAGTTTAGTTGATTTGATTTTTTTTTAAATTCAACTTCTTCCTTAATTTTCATTTCCTTAATTGCTACTGTTTCATAGCTTATCGTTGTAGTAAAGCATGCTTAATACTTGCGTTGGCAACATTTTATTTGCTTTTAAAACTTTTGTGGCCGTTTTTTTGACCCAAAGCTTAACTACAATTACATGTCTTTGACGGCATTTTAACCTGGAATATCATTTTGCTAAACTAAAGTTTGTGATAGCAAAAAATGAATTTGGCGAGACACTTTAGAAAACAAGGGTTTTAGGTTAAGCAGGGCAAAGACAGAGTATATGGAGCTTAAATTTAGCAGTGCAAGAAGGACAGATGACTTCGTTATTAAGTTGGGTGATCAAGATATTTCCCGCAGTGAATGTTTTAAATCTTTGATCGATAGTTCAAAAAGACGGAGGTATTGATAAAGATGTGACACAGAATCCAAGCGGGTTGGTTGAAGTAGAGAGGCGCGTCAGGGATCTTGTGTGATCGTAAAGTACAATTAAAACTTAAGGGCAAGTTCTACCGTATTGCAATTAGACCAGTGATGTTCTTTGGTTCTGAGTGTTGGGCAGTGAATTGTGTACATCAGCAAAAAATGGGAGTTGCGGAGATGAGAATGCTTAGGTGGATGTGGGGACACACGAGACTGGATAGAATTAGGAATGAATGTATCAGGGATAAGGCCGGAGTAGCATCAATTGCAGAGAAGATGCGAGAAGCTCGACTAAGATGGTTTGGACACGTACAAAGGAGACCATTAGAGGCATCTGTTAGGTGTTGCGAGAGTCTAGTCACTAGGCATGTTAAACGAGGGAGGGGTAGACCAAAAAAGAATTGGAATGAAACTATAAGGAAAGACATGATGTAATTGGCATTAGTGATATTATGACACAAGATAGGGCACAATGGCGGCAAAAGGATCCATATAGACAACCCCACTATAGTCGGATAAAGGCTTTAGTGTTGTTGTAGAGTTCGTGGTAGCATCTATCCAACACTACCTGTGTTTTTCATAACCACATTCTAATATGGCTCCAAACCACCGGTAATCCAATGATCCAGATCGCAATCCTATCAGCAAAGGAGATGAAATTGATCCTGGATGCAATTTAGATCGATTTATCATTTCAGGATCGTAGGGTCATGATCCCGACAACCATGCCCTACATTAAAATTCTTCTTCCTTAATTTTCATTTCTTTCATTGTTCCTATTTCATAGCTTATTGTTGTAGTAAAGCATGTTTAATACCATGCAATGGCAACAATTTATCAATTTTAAATTTTTTTGTGGTTGTTTTTTTTGACCCAAAGCTTACCTACAATTGCATGTCTTTTGCAGTGTTTTAACCTGAAATTTCATTTTGTAAAACTAGAGTTCGTGACAACATCTACCGAACTACCTGCGATTTTCATAACCACATTCTGTTATGCCCCCAAACCACCAGTTATCCAATGATCCAGATTGCAATCCTATCGACAAAGGATATGAAATCGATCCTGAATGCGATTTGGATCAATTTATCATTTTTGGGTTGTAGGATCATGATTCTGACAATCATGACCTGCATTAAAATTCTACTTCTTCCTTAATTTTCATTTCCTTCATTGCTACTATTTCATAGCATATCATTGTAGTAAAGCATGCTTAATACCCTGTGTTAGAAAAGCCTTAGTAAGGGCCCATCTACGGGCCCATTTTCTCTCTTTTCTCTCTCTTTGTATTTGTCCCACATATTGGATTGGGATTTCTCTTCTTCCTCTCTTCCTATATAAATCTATTCATACTTGTAATTGATTATTCAAGAAGTACATACAAGGTTTGAGGCCATTCTTTACATGGTATCAGAGGAACCGTTCTCCTCCTTGGCTGTTCGGTCTTTTATTCGCGGCTACTCGCGGTCTCATCTTTCCTAACTGCCCGGGCTCGGTTAGCCGACCTGTCTGTTTGCAAACCGCCTGGTCTCCCGGCTGACCGCGCGGCCTGTCCCTTCTCTTGCTTAGCCGCAGTATCGAGCGACCTGTCTTTCTCTAGCCGCTGTCCCCTTATCTCTACTTCTGTTGTGGCCTCCTTGCCTCCTCCTCCTCCACCCTCTCTCTCTTTTATAAACTTTTCTCACACGTGGGGTCCACCTTCTCTTGCTTCTTTCCCTGACCGTCCGGACTCCCTTACTATCCGCGCGGCCTCTATCCCTTGCTCTCCACGCAGCCTCTACCTTCCCGCTTGTCGCGACCTCTCTCAAGTCGCTGCGGGTTCCTCCTCTCTCTTTCTTGTTTCAGTCCGCATCTAGGTCTCAACATCTCTCCTTGCCGCTGGTGGACTCACCTTGACCGTGCGGACTCCTCTTCTACCCTCTTCACCACTAGTCGCTGCGACCTGTCTTGTCGCTAGCGGTCTCTCCTCTTCCCTTCGTCGCATCTTGGTCGCGACTTTCCTTGTCGCTGGTAGATTTACCTTGACCGTGCAGACTTCTCCTCTACCCGCTTCCTACTAGTGGCTGCGACTTGTCTTGTCGCTAACGACCTCTCCTCTTCTCTTAGCTGCATGCAGGTCTCGACTTTCCTTGTCGTTGGTAGATTTACCTTGACCGTGCGAACTTCTCCTCTACCCGCTTCCTGCTAGTCGCTGCGACCTGTCTTGTCGCTAGCGGCCTCTCCTCTTCTCTTCGCCGCAACCAGGTCACGACTTTCCTTGTCGCTGGTGTGTCCGCCGTGACCGTGCGACGACTCCCTTTGCCGACTTCTCTACCAAGCCGCCCGACCTTCTTTGCCAAGCCGCCCGGCTTCTCCTGCTTGCCTCCCGATCCAAACCCTGCTGACCGCCCGACCTCTTCTACTAGCCGCCCGGTTTCTCTTCTAGAAGCCCGACCTCCTCTGTTAGCCGCATGGCTTCCGATGCATCCGCTGCTACATCTGCTCCGCCAGACCGTGCGGCTACTACGGCTTCCGAACTCCGTGATGAGCTACGAATTACTACCATCTCTCTGACTGGGAAACGCAGTTTCGTCGAATGGGTTCACTCTGTTCGTCGTGTTTTGCAGACGAAGGGTCTTCTCCACCACTTGACTCGTGCTACCCCCGCTGCTCCCTCCGATGACTGGCTTCACGATGATGGTCGGGTCCAGTCTTGGCTCCTTAACTCTATGCACACCGAGCCCTACAGGATGACCATGCATCATGACACGGCCAAGACAATGTGGGAGGAGCTCCACTCCTTTTACTCTGGGCACAACAGTCTTCAGCACCTCTATGATATTCTCTCCGATCTTCAGAACCTTGCTCCTGGTGCTTCCGGCGCCATATCTCTTTTGTTTCCCAGGCAAAGACACTGGCTGAGGCTTGGATTCAACATCAGCCTCCCACCACGGATCTTGCTACTCAACGGGCCTAGAAAGAAGCTGTCACAATCGCAATGATGATGTCCCGTGTTCCGCCCCACCTGCATAGTGTTCGGGCCCAGATCCTTTCTTCCACGGCGACTCCTTCACTGTCTGATGTCCGCTCCATGCTGTTTCGGGTTACGCCTCCTACTGAGGCTCATTCCAGCTTTGCACCTGCTCTTCTTCAACAGTCTCTCCTTCCGACCCCCTCATGCTCGTGGATCTTCCACTCGAGGGGGCCGACCTCCGTCTCGGGGACGCGGATGTGGTGGACGTTCGTCTATAAAATACACATATTGTGGCCGGGGTGGCCATCTTGAGGCTATCTGTTACAGGAAGCCTGGGTTCCCTCCCCACCTCACTGCTACTTCCTCTGCTGCTCCTGCTCCCACTGGGGCTTCTGCCCAGGATCCGACGTCCACTACCCGCCAAGATATCGATGAGCTCCACACCCAACTCCACCAGCTACAGAGTGCCCTTAGCCGCTCCTCCGACTCAGTTGCGTCTTTTTCTGCGGAAGGTATAACCTGTCTATCTCCTAGCCACCACTGGATCGTCGATTCCGGTGCTACTCACCTTATTACCTCCCAGAAGCCCTCTCAGTATCTCTAAACGGCTCATCCCCCGTGTATCACTGTGGCCAATGGTGACACCCTACCGGTCTCTGGCGCCGCTGCTCTCTAGCTTACCCCGACCCTTTCTCTTTCCTCGGTCTTCACGTTTCAGGATCTCCTTTCAATTTACTTTCTGTTAGTCGCCTAACACACGACCTTGATTGTTGCATAACTTTTTCTCCATCTTCCATTCTTATGCAGGATTGTCGCACCCGGAGTATCATTGGTAGGAGACAGCTGTTGAATGGGCTCTACATCTTGGATATCCCACCCACTCTTCTCTCCGCCGTCTCCACTGTTGATTGGCATCGCCGCCTTGTGCATGCTCCTCTTCCGATTCTTAAGAGGGCTCTTCCTGATGTTCCTTTACGGGAGTTCTCTTGTGAATCTTGTATCTACGACAAACAACATTGTTCTACCTTCCCCTCTGCATGTACCAGAAGTAGTACTCCTTTATCCTTAGTTCATTCAGATGTATGGGGCGCTTATAAAGTCCCTAGTATTTTTGGCTTTCGCTATTTTGTAATATTTATTGATGACTACTCACGAGTATACGGGCCTAAACCCTAAACCCTAAACTACATGTCTATATTTAATGTATGATCGTAATTGTTTCGTGCCTTTTTAACTGAGATGCGTATGCCGTTCTCCACCCCCCTCAAAATCATCAGCACTGATAATGCTCGCGAGTATACGGGGCGCACCTTCTCCAATCTCTGCACCGAATTTGGCATAATCCATCAAACTTCGTGTGCGTATACCCCTCAGCAAAACGGGGTGGCCGAACGGAAGAATTGTCATTTACTCGATGTTGCTCGGTCCCTCATGTTTCAAATGAAGGTTTCGATCGAATATTGGAATTTTGCCGTCTGTACAACCTGTCATCTCATCAACCGCCTACCTTCCTCTGTTCTTGACTTTGCCGTTCCTATCCAACTCCTCTATCCTACTACCAACCCAACCTCTCTCACCCCGCGGGTATTTGAGTGTGTTTGTTATGTTCATCTTCTTGGACCTCCCTCCGACAAACTTGCTCCTCGGGCGGCCAAATATATGTTTGTTGGCTACTTCCGTACTCAAAAGAGGTATGTTTGCTACTCTCCCTCGGATGACAAGCTGGTCGTCTCCGCGGATGTCACATTCTGCGAAGACCAGCCCTTCCACTTACCTTCCCCCACCCCGTCTTCCTCTCCTCTTCCACGGCCTGCCGTACCTATCACGCCCTCCTTTCTGCCATCTCCTTCCTCCTCTATCCCTGCCCCTCCTAAAGTTCCTCCACCCCTTATCCGTGTCTATACTCGTCGCGGCTCCAAGGATGGTTCCCTGCCCCAGCTCCCTGCTCCCAGTTACACCCCGGAAACGACGGATCCGACCCCTGCTTCTACGGCCCATCCCCTGGGTAACTACGTTTCTCTCCATCGGCTCACTCCACCTCTCTACGTCTTTGCCACTTCTCTTTCCTCTATTTCTATTCCTAACACTGTGCAGGAGGCGCTTCAACATTCGGGGTGGCGGACGGCCATGGACGATGAAATTAGGGCTCTCTGGGCTAACCGGACTTGGGATCTGCTTCCTCTTCCTGCAGGCGAACACTGTGTTAGCTGCAAGTGGGTCTTTGTTGTTAAACATGCAGCAGATGGCACGGTTGAGCGTCTAAAGGCCCGCCTCGTGGCCCGGGGTTTTACACAACAACATGGCCTTGATTATGAGGATACCTTCTCTCCGGTGGCCAAATTGAACACTGTCCGCGTCCTTCTCTCTTTGGCTGTTCATCGTCATTGGCCTCTTTATCAGCTGGATGTTAAGAACGCTTTTCTCAACGACGATCTGCAGGAGACTGTTTATATGCACCAACCTCCTGGGTTTGAGACCACGGGGGAGTCTCGGGTTTGTCATCTTCGAAAATCTATTTATGGTCTCAAACAGTCCCCGCGCGCTTAGTTTGAAAAATTTAGCAAGGTAGTCTGCGATATTGGCTTCCTTCGGAGCTCGGCGGATTTTTCTCTCTTCACCCGACACCAGTCAACCGGAAGTGTGACCCTACCTGTCTATGTTGACGATATCCTCATTACTGACAACGATACTACAAGGATACAACATACCAAGCAACAGTTGAATTCCGTCTTTCAGACCAAAAATCGTGGTAACCTTCTGTATTTTCTTGAGCTTGAGGTTGCTCGACGCCCTGATGTTCTTGTGTTATCCCAAAGGAAGTATTGTATGGACCTCCTTCATGATGATGGCTATTCTGGATGCAAACCTACAGATACTCCTATGGACGCTAATCACAAGCTCTCGACCCACAGCTCTGACTCCGATAAGCTGCTTACGAATCCGGAATACTACAAACGCTTGGTTGGGAAACTGATCTATCTTACGGTTACTTGACCAAACATCTCTTTTGCCGTGGGAGTCGTGAGTCGATTTAAGCATGCTCCTCGGACATCTCATCTTCAAGCTGTCGAGCGCATTCTTCGGTATCTCAAGAACGCTCCAGGACAAGGGCTTGTGTACAAGCCATGCACATCCTTATCTCTTGTTGCATACTCTGACGCAGACTATGTAGGATCCATTGATGATAGACGTTCTACATCTGGTTTCTGTACCTACTTCGGTGGACATCTCATAACTTGGCGTAGCAAGAAACAGACTGTGGTTCTCGCTCTTCTGCTGAAGCCGAGTACCGGGCCATGGCTGCTGTTGTTTCCGAGTTAACTTGACTTGAGAGCCTTCTGGGAGACTTGGGTGTTCGTCTCTCATCACCGACGACCCTATTTTGTGATAGTCAAGCAACAATACATATTGCCAAGAGCCCGGTCTTTCACGAACGCACAAAACATATTGAAGTTGACTGCCACTTTATTTGGGAAAAAGTACAGTCGAAGAAGATAGATTTGGAGCATGTCTCTGCTACAAACCAAGTGGCTGACATCCTGACTACCAATTGTTATCCCGCCCGCTATACTACCAATTTTTATCCAAGCTTGATGCCTACGACTTGCACGCTCCAGCTTGCGGGGGAGTGTTAGAAAAGCCTTAGTAAGTGCCCATCTAAGGGCCCATTTTTCTATCTTTTCTCTCTCTTTGTATTTGTCCCACATCTTGGATTGAGATTTCTCTTCTTCCTCTCTTCCTATATAAATGTATTCATACTTGTAATTGATTATTCAAGAAGTATATACAAGGTTTGAGGCCATTCTTTACAGCCTGCAATGGTGGCGATTTATCTGTTTTTGAAACTGTGGCTGTTTTTTGCCCAAAGCTTAACTACAATTACATGACTTTGGGGCGTTTTAACCTGGAATATCATTTTGTGAAACTAGAGTTTGTGACAACATCTACCCAAACATTACCTGCATTTTTCATAACCACATTCTGGTATGGCCCCAAACCACCAGTTATCCATTATTGGTTATTATGCATATTTATTTAGTATCATTATTTAGCGTCATCATGCGTTTATGTTAGATGTCAGTGTCATGAGTCAGTTTATTACGCAATTTTATATTATGCATTTTATTGTTAATTAATAAAAGCACGTGTTAGCACATATTAGGCCTAAGCCACTGTGCAATCTTATTTAAAGACCGCTAGGGTCATGAAGGGAGCTTCCGAGAATTAAGTCTATTTCCTTTACCTTTGTTATGAAATTATGGCAGCTCTTTTTCTCTCCTGAGCTCACTCTGCTCAGGCAGTTGCGTTCCTGGGTCCTTAGTATTCTCTTTCATTATCTCCACTTACGCCCACCTCTCTGATGACGTTACCAATGTGCTATGTGTTTTTCCGTAACAACTTGGTAGTGGAGTCTTTCGGTTCGTCTCCGCCATTCTGCAACCCATTTACCCAGACTTCTGATGTTGAAAACTTGCATAATCGAAGCCTAGGGCTATTCCCACGGTCATCAAAGCTGTATGACTGGTTGCGTCATTCATCGACACAAAAACAAGATCTAATTCTATGGGAGTTCATCCTCTCCGAGTCCCTTCATAGTTCCACGACCATGTCGAACTACTCCGGCTCTTGATCCTTGTTGGGTAGCCATGAACAGGTTGGTTGCAACTGTTGACGGTCCTTGCTGAAGCCCCTCCCTCTCCCAGTGGCGCAATCCTCTGCACTCTTGCCATGCCTTCATCATCATTATCTACCTACGCTCTTGCTGAACACCCAGACCGTTGGCCTATTGCAGTGGTCACGAGTTTCTATTATCATTCATAATTTCATCGAGCCGCCCACTCCTTGATCCATGGGCAACAATCCACACAAACCCTTCACCATGATGCTCTTGCTGAACACCCAGACCGTTGGCCTATTGCAGTGGTCACGAGTTTCTATTATCATTCATAATTTCATCGAGCCGCCCACTCCTTGATCCATGGGCAACAATCCACACAAACCCTTCACCATGATGCGTATTAATTAATTCAACATATAGATGAGCTCCGACGAGCAAAATGCCCTTCGTTCGATGCTACTGAAGTTATTGGAGATGTCAGTGTCTCACCTAGTTGTGATTTTGCGACTCATCACTAACATTAACAAACTCACAATGTTTGAACAATTCAGGGACCTAATCTCACCGAGCAACCGCCGTTGCAACCATAGCACGAAGAAACTTCACCAATCTCCATAGTTCTCGTTGCCCTACCATCACCTCCGGTTTTTCTCTACCACATAATTTACTCATCGGGCACCTTCAGAGCTAAGTTCGACGGTGTCGCCATAACAATCTGCGTAACCGCCAATCCGCTCATCCATCCAACACTCTCAGTTACCCCTCCTCCGGACAGTTAGACACTTCTTCTTCATCCCGCCCCACAGTAGACCTTCTTAACCGACCTTGTACAAAGGAGCCCGCCACTACTTCAATCACTTAACGATCATGCTCCAGTCTCTTCCTCGATACATTGGAACGCAAGCTATGCACCTTCTACAACATCGCCACATTTGCGACTTCCACAAGCATGATGAAGATTTGCAACCAATGTAGCCTCCGCTACAACGGCGCGCTACAAGGAGCTTTTTTGATCAGAAATTAAGGAGCCAGATGATAAAACCGTCTGAGTCTCATTCGAGCTTGAGGGAAAACTCAATTTGAAGGATGGTGAGATGTTATAGTCTCACCCAACCAATTATCCATTATCAGTTATTGTACATATTTATTTAATGTCGTTATGTTTCTTTGTTAGTTGTCATTGTCATGAGTCAGTTTATTATGTGAGTTTATGTTATGTGTTTAATTATTATATAATAAGTTCAAGTGTCAGAACTTATTATGCATATGCCATTATGTAATCTTATTTAACGACCACTAGGATCATGAATGGAGCTTCTAAGAATTAACTATTAAGTCTATTTCCCTTGTCTTTGTTATGTGATTGGAATAGCTCTCTCTCTCTCTCGACCACATCTTGCTTTGCCAGCTGAGGTTCTGACTTTATAGTATCCTCCTCTAGCCAACTCTCCGTCTACGTTCCGGCCTTTATCTTCTTTTTGCTGTTTCATGTGATTTGACATGCAGTTTTGATATGATTTCTCATGAACATAATTTTTCATGAAAAGATTGTTATCAACTTGGTCTGTTTATTTGATTTTTTATTTTCTGGACTTGCAGGATGACAACAAAAGCACAGTTGTTGTTTGCCCCGATTATGTTACTTACAGGGATTCACTTTTTCTTGAATCTCAGTTAACATTCAGTTCCGAGTGCATTAAAATCGTGTGTTTTGATGCAAATGTACCTAATGAAAAGCTCGTTTTAGTTTGTGACATTGCAGATATAATGTGTATTGGCTGTCAGCGGAGTAAAAGTGTGGGTTATGTTGCTCTACTTCTATTGAATCATTTTTGATACTTTAGCGTTGAAAGTTTTATTAAGTGGGTTATCTCTTGTTTCAGGTTGGAGCTCTGTTGTTTAAATTTTGGATAAGAAATGATGCTGGGCGTGGTAATAACCAAAAAACTTCTTTTGCCAAATGTTATCTGTTTCTTTTGTTTTTGGTGCTTTCTTTATTATGATATGGGGTCTCCGAAGTTTCTTCAAGCTGTATAAATGTAAACTACCGATGCTTATAGTTCCTGGTTGTTTCTGCTGTTCATTTTATGAAAAATTCTATAACCAACCTATACTTATTTGGTTTCTCAATTCATATGGTTGATTGTGATTCCAATAAATACAGATCGATCAATACATTTGCTCATGCTTATTTGAGTTTCTTGATGCGAAGGTGAAATATTTCACAATTGTGATAGGAATTGCAAACTTATTTCAATGTTTCAGGATTTTTCATTTTGGTTTTGCATTTAATTCAAGTGGAGACTTGGAGTTTGTATGTGTTTAACTTTAGTTTCTCACTGTCCATTCTATTTGGGAGGTATATTTTCTTCCTACATCATCATCATCATCGTTAATGGACTTGCTTCAAATGTTTGCTATTGATTTTATGAATCATCTATGGATGTGGATGGAGGCACTAAGCTCGAAAGCACATCGACAGCGTGGCAAGTCTACTCCAAGAGAAAGAGGGCCACATGAAAGTCACCAATGTGATTGATAAAGACCTAGGCGGGGTGTTATCTTACAAGTTATCTTTTAATTTAGTTGTATTTTTGATTTCATGAATATTTACGCTTTTTCCCGGTGGGGGATTCCAATACCCCAACAATCTTGTATTATGCATGTTTTGGATGATTGGATGAAAAACTTTTGGAGCATAGGGATGGCCAAAAGCCTCTCTTGGATTTTCTCTCTTCATCCCTCCTGTTCCTCTTTCCCTAAAACCGATCCTACTATAGTGGTATAAAGGCTTGAGTGTTGTTGTTATCCCTCTTGTTCTTCTCGGATTGAAGCGGTGAAACCCTAAGGGGTAACGTTGGTCCGATCTGTCGACCCTGTCCGCTACTTTCATAACCATCGGGGGTTCCTCGCACGTTCAACGACCACCCTTCCCCTACCAAGCCTTTTATCACGGAATGCGATGCCTCGGGGACAGGCGTTGGAACTGTGCTCTTGCAGACCGGGCACCCTATAGGTTACTTCAGTCGCTACTTCTCTATGACCATCCATTCCTGATCCGCTTACGAAAACGAGTTGATGATACTCGTTTTGGCAATTCAGCACTGGCGTCCTTATTGAGGAGGCACTTCATCGTGTGTACAGATCTTCACAACTTACAATACTTGCTCAGCGAGAAGATGACCATCCTATCCCAATAGTTTTAGGTGGTGAAGTTGTTGGGTTATTCTTTTTCGTCGAATTTCGTTCAGGTTGGTCCAACATGGCGACAATTGCCTTATCACGTCAGACGACTTTGTCCGAACTAATGTCCATCTCCAACCCAGTTTGGTAGGAGTTGGGCACCTTACAGAGTGAGGTGGAGGCCGAATCGATTCTACGACCTATCGTGGACAACTTGTGGGTGGATGCCATAGCTTGCCCCTCATTAACTCTTGTGGGAGGACGATTTTCAACGGAATAGTTCTGGCGCCTATCCTGGATGCTCACGGTATAGTGGATACTGATATACCTTGTCCGCGGTATGGTGGAGATCCATAATCCGTCTCAACGGTATACCTCTCCTTTGCTCTAAAGCTATTTTAGAGTCAATAACAATTTACCTACATACACATAAAGTTGACATACTATCAAATACAATATGCTCTTAGCATTAGAAGTGATGTCTCTTCAAATCTTATTCAAATTTTGGAAGATTGAGGGCAATATTCCCAACAGTAATCATCTTTGAAGCCGACCTATATCTTTTGGAGGAGAGCCTAGAGGTACGCTTGCTGTGTGTGAAACGACCGATGACGCGATCCGGTGAGATAGATACACGATTATTTGCGCTGGAGGAATGAAATCTTAAATCCATGACAATTGTCGCACACTTGATCTTGAGTAGTAGAACGCTAAATATGTTGAGGTGGATGCCCATCTCCACTCATTCGAGGATATGCATGAGGTGGTGAATTTGATGTTGCGGAGGTTCGAGGGAACTTCGACCTTGAGATTCATTGAAGCGAGGGTACTCTTGAATGCCCTGGAGAAGGACGCTATACAAGTCTCGATGTTGAGGATTAGACCCCTAGTCTTGTATTCACCCTTCACCTCGGAGGCCATTACCCTTGAATCTATCCCCTATTCTTTTATTTATCTTTCACTTGGGATGCCATTACCCTTGAATCTTTCAACACCTACATGTCTTTTTATTCCAAATTTCTTTGGCCAACTAAAGTTTTGTCATTAAGTGCACTTTTTATGTAACGCCCGATCCACTGTAAGTGAGCTACAGGTCTGCAGACCAGTGACCCCAACCCATCTCCAATGATCTGATTGTCCGCAGTCGCTAATTCCAGTGGCGGGTTGTTGAGGTTGGATCTTGAACCGCAAACCTCCTTTTGATGAGGAAAACTTAAGTTAAGCGGGCAGCGCAGAGACTTCCCAGGAGGTCACCCATCCCGCTACTACTTTCGCTCAATTGGTGATGAGGAGTGAAAAAACTTCATAGTTAAGCATGATTGAGTGAAAGTAGTAGTGGGATGGGTGACCACCTGGGAAGTCCCTGCGCTGCCCGCTTAACTTGAGTTTTTCTCATCATAAGGAGGTCTGCAGTTTGAGACCCAACCTCAACAACCTGTTATTATAATTAACAGCCGCGACCAATCAGATCTGTGGAGATGGGTTGGGATCACTGGTCTGCATGCATGTAGAGCACCCACAATAGACGGAGTCGTTACAGGTGTAACCAACATCCACCAGGTAGTACTTACATAGTCCATAAATATAATATCTTTTATAATTAATGAACAAAATATTATTAAATTTTTTTATTAAATATTAATGGCTTACCGATTGGCACTTCAGAATGACCTGCCCTTTCTATTGCATCGCGCGACACTCTTGAATCTGAAGACGAGCCTTCCCTACCAGGTAAAACTTATAAAAATTTAATCTGATTGTCACAAACACATAAAACATTCGTTGTTATTGCTTTCTTCTGATTTCTATATCTGCCATGATCTTTTGTGGGCAAAACCACTTGTATATGCGTACCATCTAATGCACCAATACAGTCATCGAATCATCTCCATCTATGGTTCAACGTAGACTCTGACAACTTGATATAGTCTCTACCTAACTTCATCACTGCCCTGAACACGATATTGAAGTGTCTGCTAACAATATCAGTGGATCGGAGATACGTACATCCAATATCACGAAATTTCATGTTGTGCTATAATGCATAGAAATAATCCAACAGGTTCCTTCACCAACACATATTTGATTTTGTGGACTAGGCCTCTAGCAGATAATGTGGCATAGCTCGTCGAATGCTTGTTTACCCATACGTAAAAGGCTGAAGCAATTGATTTCTGGACCCTCATGTATGCGCCTTAGCAATGAGCACCGTAATGCAATATTCATATCATGGTCTATGGGTTCCAGAGGAATATATTCTAACAATGCCCATGTAGCACCGAGTGCTATGAGATACCCGCATTTCATAATATATTCTTTTATTAGTTTCGCTCAACTCGGCTGGATCCATCTAACATAAACCAATGTAATAAAATATAACTACATGAAATAAAATCAAACTTGTATGAAATTTTGAGCAATACAAAATCAATGTTTGTATATACATTTATGAGCAATTATAAAAGTGAAGGATGCTCCCATCAAACAATTCTTTTGAGCTAAAAATAACAATATTTTTGAGACGGCCATCCTTAGATTTTAAAATTATCCTTTTATCAAGCTGTGTAACAGGCTTGTATGTCTAGGGTTTAGGGTTTAGAGCACCCACAATAGACCGAGTCGTTACAGGTGTAACCAACATCCACCAGGTAGTACTTACCTAGTCCATAAATATAATATCTTTTATAATTAATGAACAAAATATTATTAAATTTTTTTATTGAATATTAATGGCTTACCAATTGGCACTTCAGAATGACCTGCCCTTTCTATTGCATCGCGCGACACTCTTGAATCTGAAGACGAGCCTTCCCTACCAGGTAAAACTTTTAAAAATTTAATCTGATTGTCACAAGCACATAAAACATTCGTCGTTATTGCTTTCTTCTGATTTCTATATCTGCCATGATCTTTTGTGGGCACAACCACTTGTATATGCGTACCATCTAATGCACCAATACAGTCATCAAATCATCTCCATCTATGGTTCAACGTAGACTCTGACAACTTGATATAGTCTCTACCTAACTTCATCACTGCCCTGAACACGATATTGAAGTGTCTGCTAACAATATCAGTGGATCGGAGATACGTACATCCAATATCACGAAATTTCATGTTGTGCTATAATGCATAGAAATAATCCAACAGGTTCCTTCACCAACACATATTTGATTTTGTGGACTAGGCCTCTAGCAGATAATGTGGCATAGCTCGTCAAATGCTTGTTTACCCATACGTAAAAGACTGAAGCAGTTGATTTCTGGACCCTCATGTATGCGCCTTAGCAATGAGCACCGTAATGCAATATTCATATCATGATCTATGGGTTCCAGAGGAATATATTCTAACAATGCCCATGTAGCAACGAGTGCTATGGGATACCCGCATTTCATAATATATTCTTTTATTAGTTTCGCTCAACTCGGCTGGATCCATCTAACATAAACCAATGTAATAAAATAGAACTACATGAAATAAAATCAAACTTGTATGAAATTTTGAGCAATACAAAATCAATGTTTGTATATACATTTATGAGCAATTATAAAAGTGAAGAATGCTCCCATCAAACAATTCTTTTGAGCTAAAAATAACAATATTTTTGAGACGGCCATCCTTAGATTTTAAAATTAGCCTTTTATCAAGCTGTGTAACAGGCTTGTATGTCTGCATTGATTTCAGATCAGTATATTAGATCCTCAAAAGAGAGATTTCATCCATGACAAGTTCCAGCCATTGCAAGTTAATTTGAGTTAACATTACTATATGATGTCTGCATAAAATAAATTCTGACAAATCAAAATCTTTTAACAGAATGAATAGACAAAAAATAAATGCAAGGTAATTCACAATGCAGTGGATAGAGTGGATGCAAATTTATTTAAATTATCCCCTGCATTAGTTTCTGCGTCCAGTCCATCTTATCAAGTTCAAACAAATTTCAAGCACTCAGTATTTGACATTATCCTAAGTTTAAAACACACCTCTAAACCAATTAAAATTAAAATGTATCTGGACATATGAATGGTAGATATTGATTTTAATCAAAATAATGCTTAAAACTTAATGACATGTCTAGCACAAAAATCAGATAGATCAAATATGCATTTCTTAATCTGATAAACCAGCTATTTCAGATAGCTCAAACAAAATGAAGGATGGGTTACTCAAACTGAATCATAATATTTTACAAGTAAAAGCTGCTGTAAAAAAAATATCCTGCACTACAACAGCTTCAGAAGATTACCAGTGGGGAGGAAGATGGCGACGGACGATAGCTTGGCGACGGCGATGGACAACAACAGAGGCGTCAACTTGCACAACATAGAAGAAAATGAAGATCTCCAATAAACCTGCTTCGCTTCACAAGATTAACAACAAGGAGGAAAACAGAGAGGTAGATGGAGAGGTAGATGGAGAGGAAGATGGAGAGGAAGGTGTAGAGGTAGATGGAGAGGAAGATGGAGAGGAATATGGAGAGGAAGAAGATAACACAAGGAACTTACCACCGGTGGGAAGCTCCGGCAAGATTGGCGTGGCAAGTGGAGGGAGGCGATCTCGTCACAGTCACTGTGGCTACTTGCGGTCCAAACCCGTTGATTTAGGTAAGAATTGGGGAAAGCTTAAAATGATAACCCTAGGTTTTATCCAATTCCAATTCTACCCTCAGAACACGTCATCCGGAACAACAGTGTTGTTTTATTTAAATCCAAAACCAAAACCTGGGTCCATTTCCTTCAAACCAAACAGACCCTTAGGGTACGATTACACTGCCATCTCAACTTGTCCTATGTTTTTTTGGATTTGACTTGTTGCATATAGGAAAAAATTACTTGAGAATTATGAGAGGTTATACAAATTGACTGCTGCCTCATTATTTTCATGGACAATAATCATATGATCTTTGATTTTGTTAATTGCAGTTGTGAGAAAGTGATTTTTTATCCTGTTTTAACATTTAAAATGAGATGTACTATTCATCATTCCAGTCATTACTTTCCTGTTTGCTTTCATGAAGAGAAGTTTTTGACACTTATCTTCATATAGCTGATATATGAATCTTCTTGTAAATATTCTTCTAGATCCTGAGAAATTTGTAGCTTCTGTAACTGACATGTTCTGGTTCGAGAAAGAACTGAAGATAAAGTCTTTGGCAGCAAGATATGAAGATATATGGGATACTCTTCCCGAGTAAGCTTTGATATTCAACTGACAAGGAATTTTTTATTTTCCTTGTGTGATTAAGCAAAGCTGTTTGTTTTCATGAAATTTATTCAAATATATGCATATTATATATTTTTTTCAAATGTTCAAGGAACACTATAGCACATCAAAATATATTCAAATGCTCCTCATCGCTAATTACAAAGTTAGAATGAATCGTCCGCTCATTTTCACTTGGTCTTTTGTTTCTAGTCAAAATTTGTAACTTAAATGGATATTATACCTTATTTTATCCATTTTAATGCAATTTTCATTTCATATGATTATATTTTATGATCATTATAACTTTTGGCATATTTTACTTAGTGAATGCATTTTCTTTCTTTTTTTGTTGGAATATTATCTTTTATTCGCATGATTTGATCTAAAAAAGAAGCATAAAACCATTTCTAGGGCCCTGATTTGTTGACTGATCTGTAAGCAATGCGCGTGACTGTTTTTGTAAAGCTTTGATTTAGTGGTTACCATCATTACAAGGGCGATTAAGCATTTGATGCTTTTGTTAAATGGTTGCTAGTTGCTTCTGGACCAATCATCTTCATTTCTATCACCCTTGATCTTATTCTGTACTTCATAATTTATCTTTTGTCGAAGAGGTACTTCCTTTTCTTCATAATAAGAAGAGCAAGTGTACACTTCAATTTGTATCATGGTATTGGAGCCCTAAATCTAGCCGTGTTATTTCTCTTCTCTATCACGATGTCTGTCTTGCTCGGACACACATGGACAACCGTGGGATCGTTCTAGCTCAGTTTTTTTCACTCAACGAGATCAATTGAAGCGTAACTGTAGATCTCTTCCATTGCTTCATCTATGTGTCCATCTCCCTCTCCCACGAGATTGTCAGTCCGACCATGTTCACGGTGATCTCTCCTGTTACTCGTTCGACACAAGCCTCACAGTTCACCTTCCCGTTCGATCAACACAAGCTTCTCAATTGACCTTTCATGTAACTCAATCAACCAATTCACCGATCTCTCTTATAAGATCGTTGATCTCTGCATCAACAGCTCTGAAATAGTCAATTTATGCTATTGATTCCTCTTATTACGTCATAATGTATTTTGGTACAATGTGTGCTATTTCGTTTGGACAGTGAACATGTATTCTCTTCCTCTAATTCAGCTCTTTAATCTCTCCGAAATTATGTGCTATGTTGGGCATTATCACCACGACAGTTTCCGTTTCACATCATATTAGAAGGTCCAAACTATCTTATTTGAACACATGCGTTTAAGAGTCACATAAAAGAGTCGACGTCTTTGGGGACACATCGATGACATGGCTCCTTTGCTTTATCTTGCCTCCCCAGACAAGACAACAAGCAATGACTTCCAGAGTCAACTTGACACTTGGACTTACGATGAGAATCAAGCGATCGATGTCATTCTTTAGTCTATCTATCCGATCATTAAGACAACTAGAGACTTATGACGCCACAATTCCTATGTTGATTCATCTGAGACAGAATTTCAATAAGACCTACAATGTCTTTGTGTTCCAGTTTTTACAAACCATTATGTGTATTTGTCAGGGAGATCACATTGTTTGACAGTTTCAATCCTGCATGATGATTCTATGGAGTCAGCTCACTGTCATGCATCCTACTTTCGAGCCATGTGTCGTAGGCTTATTGTTCTATCAATACCTTACTTTATGTGATTGTAGGTGCATACTACAATTTCTCATGCATTTACTTTACGAGTTTCAAATTTTTGCTGAAATTCTCTAATAGTGTTACCGGTTTCGTATCTGGTCACAACCATGAACGAACTCACAACTTAGAAGAATCGTCACATTTCTTTTGAGGCACAATCTTTGGCTATTTAGTGCTTATCCTTCACAAACTATGGGACAATCACGACTTGTTCCTGGGCTTCGACAACCTCTTTTCAGTCAAAAGTGGTGCATTTGGCACAAGCAACTTGACACTCACAATATTTATGAGTGCCAAGTCCTTACTCAATATGAGGCTCATAAGGATACATCTTACTGGTCTTATTTTTGTCCTAAGCTAAGACAATCTACTATAGAAAATGCCACACCTTCTATCGGGTAGACATAACCCGTCTTCACTCTGAATCGTGTCCAACAGTTCATGAGCAGTTGCAACTTGTAGATGGCTTGGCAAATGGTTAATTTTGCGAGCTCCTCCTTTAATTCCTCTGCCAGTATAACTTATTCCTCTGGATTCTTGACTCTGGAGATTCAATCATTTGACCATTGATACCTCTTGTTTTAGCAGAATTGTCCTTGTTCAATCATCTACCTCCATTTAGACGTCTGATTAGCTTCTTTTGCCGATTGATGAGAGTGACCATCTTATTATCATCCTCCACTTCACTATCCTGGGTCTATCATGTATCTTGTCTGACTATGAGTCTTTTGTCAGTTTCTCATTTGTTTGACATGAGTTATACCATCTCCATAAGGATCCTCATATGGGGAAGATTGATGGGATCGGTTGTAGACATGATAGTATCTACTATGTCAATCGTGCCATTTTTCCACTACCCTTTGTAATGCCACCATAATGTGCCATGGTTTTACTACTTTCTCTTCTAGTTGCGACATATATTACAGAAGATTAGTGTATATATCCCGGTCTTTGTTGTCTGTAGGTGTACTTGGGAACTCTTATACAAAGTCCCTTACACCTTGTATTGGTTGTATCCATGATTGTCGTGCTACAAGTTCCTTTCTTATTAATCAGTCTGCATATGTTTCTCCTTTTTACAGGGATATATGTAATTTCTAAGATATCATCCTTTTAAATATATTGTGCTTGCAAGAATGATTGACACTCTATTTCTTTACAAAATCAATCTACTCTCCTTAAATTTAGGGGGAGTATATGTATAATTAGCATGATTTCATATGTCGGATGTCGGGTTCATGTTGATTTGAGTTTTGCGGGGATATATCAATGTTATTTTACAATGCCGGATTTTATATGTAAATAAATGTATTCATATATATGCATTTTTTGTAAGTATGTACAATTATGAATATAATGAGTGCTTATAAATTACACAAAAAACATATATACACTTAATGTATGTTCATAAATTTCATAAATAATAAGCTTCAACAACAGTAAAAGACATAAAAAGCACCAAATTAGAGCAAGAAGAGAAAGTCGTCAAAGCCGGGCTTAGAGGAATGCACAAAATTAGGCACACGACAACATATTATTGCTCGGGAGCTTAAAAGAAATGAAAAATATATATTATTAATACTTTCATGAGTACATTGGTCGCGAGATATTACCCGATATATCGGGCGGTATTTCCAAAAATGGCATATTTTTGTTTAAAATGTCAATTTCGTGGCGTTTTTTTCTTCAAACCTTTGTGTTGGCCGATATGTCAGACATGCCGACGTACATGTCGTCCTACATCTACAACACTGATAATTAGTTTCATGTGTTTCTTATTTTTAGGGGACACTTTCTTAGTTCTCTTTCCTTCATGCTCATCAACGAAACTAGGTTGCTGAGCTTCGTTGTTGTCACATTCTTGATGTTAATAAATCCCTTCTTTTGTCGGCTCTGTCGATTTTTGGGTAGAAGCTATTCACACTAGTGCTCTTGATCAATAGGATCCCAACCTCTATTTTTAATGGTATGCCTCTTTACCAAGGATTGCATAGTCATGTTCTTAATTACTCTCTTCTCAGAATTTTTTGGTTGCACTTGCTTCCTTTAATTATCTTTGAGTTAGCATGATAAGTTGTCCTCTAGATTTGTTGTGTTTTTCTTTGCTATATCTCTTAGCATAAGAGATATAAATGTTATGATCCAGTTCCAAATATTTTTGTTCATTTTGTCATGTTATTTTTTTGTAGTGCATAACTTATTATGCTTTTCCTAGACCTCCTGTTCTCTTATCTTCCTTCTAAACATTTTTTTAACAATGAGACACCCGCTTCAGTTCTTGCACAAGCTCTATATTCTTCATTTAACCCAAGCACGCCACCTGATTCCATAATTTCCTTTAATCTTCCAATAACTCTCTCACCCATTTGTCGTAATGTTTATCAACACTTTACCACAATTCCCATTGCTCCACCTGCTTCTATGGATCTTATTTCTTCCATTGCTCCACCTCTGTCTGCCTGATCATTTGACCTTAGTGACCATTATGGCCTCTATGAAGCAAATTCGTTGTAAATTGATATAATGTAGAGAATGGAGTAGCGATTTTGTAGGCATAGAAACGACACACAAAAAATAATTATTGTGGAAAAGTTTGTTATAAATAATCCATCAGTCGGCCTTCAATGTTCCATTATGTGTAAGCTAAGAGTGTAATTGATAGGGGGATTACGGATCGAGGGCAGGCCGATACTTATCGGAGCTCGCACGAGTTTAAACATGCATGAGCTAGGAGGTAGAGATAAGATCATCGTATGGACAATTCGAGCTGGTAGTCAGATTCAAATCGGCAAAGTCATATTTTTTTATTGCATTTTTATAATTTTAATTTCATATAAAATTAGTGGATTTATGATGCAACCTTCGTCGCTTCTGAGGATGCGTGAATCGTGATACCATCACATGTCAGTTATCTTTTTCGTTCTTATTTTATTTTCTATTATATCATGTATGCTTTTATTTAGCCCTCTTGTTTGAATTTCGGCTCATTGGTTTGACCACCCGGTGAGACCCTGAATAAATAGTCCTATAATTTAATGTAGTGAGGACGAGAAAGGCAATCCAAAATTATTTAAAGATACATAGATTAAGTAGGGCAAATTTAAATTCAAAAGGAACCCAAATTATTCACCAAATGTCAATTTCGTGGCGTTTTTTTCTTCAAACCTTTGTGTTGGCCGATATGTCAGACATGCTGACGTACATGTCGTCCTACATCTACAACACTGATAATTAGTTTCATGTGTTTCTTATTTTTAGGGGACACTTTCTTAGTTCTCTTGCCTTCATGCTCATCAACGAAACTAGGTTGCTGAGCTTCGTTGTTGTCACATTCTTGATGTTAATAAATCCCTTCTTTTGTCGGCTCTGTTGATTTTTGGGTAGAAGCTATTCACACTAGTGCTCTTGATCAATAGGATCCCAACCTCTATTTTTAATGGTATGCCTCTTTACCAAGGATTGCATAGTCATGTTCTTAATTACTCTCTTCTCAGAATTTTTTGGTTGCACTTGTTTCCTTTAATTATCTTTGAGTTAGCATGATAATTTGTCCTCTAGATTTGTTGTGTTTTTCTTTGCTATATCTCTTAGCATAAGAGATAAATGTTATGATCCAGTTCCAAATATTTTTGTTCATTTTGTCATGTTATTTTTTTGTAGTGCATAACTTATTATGCTTTTCCTAGACCTCCTGTTCTCTTATTGAAAGTCCACCTAGTGTCAACTATCTTCACCTATGGGGGGGGGGAATAGGTGACGTGCAGCGTTTTTGCGGAATTTAAATTGTACCTGCACACGAAAATAAAACAACACAGCACAACAGAGTACACAAGCTATTTATAGTGGTTCCCCGACTTGGGTACATCCAGGGACGACTCGGTCTCTTCACCAACAGGATTGAAATCCAATCCTTGCACTATCGGAAGGAACCCTTCCACACGTAGGAGTCAACACTCCCACAACACGGGTTGCACCCAACCCTTACAACACGGAACCACCGTTCCTTTACAACAAGAATAAAATAGAATGTACAAAAGATACAAACTACGTTTGGAGACAAAGGTGTCCCTCTTTGTTGACGACGTGTTCTTGAAGTCCACAAATAGTCCACAACCCTAGATCTCTCTTGGAGAGAATCTCCCCGGAACCGGCGACGGCAAGATGGGCGGCGGCTAGGTTCACGGGATCGGCGGCAACAACGATGTGCGGCTGCTGTTCTTTAGAGATCCAAACTTCGTAGCGAAGCTAGCTAGGTCTACCAACGGTCACACTAGGATCAATCGTCTCGATCGATTCGGATGGGGAAGATTTTCCCGATCTACAAATCGAGAGACAAGAGATCTCCGGTTAGACACGTGAGACGCTGAGCTTAGTTAGGCTTCTGTCGCAGGAGGATCTGGGCGAAACCACTATCAACCGGCGAACAACTTGGCGCGAGCGGCGGCGGCGGCGGAGCGGAAACGGCGATCTAGGTCACGTCGCGGCTCGCGTATTTCTTTTCTTCTTCGCTACTATTATTGTTCAAAAATACCCGTGTATTTATACACACGTATACTCCTAAATGACCGTTGTGGGTCCCACCTGAAGGAAACCCTAGTTCCGGTTCAGCACAGTCCCAGCGGCAGAATCCGGTCCAGCAGCTTCCAGAGAAATTGCTAAGTCAAAATCGGCGAGAATCGCAGGTGATTCTCGACGAATCGGCGAGAATCAGTTAGTGATTCTCGACGATTCGTCGAGAATCACTAGTGATTCTCGCCGAATCACTAGTGATTCTCGCCGAATCACTTGTTGATTCTCAACGAATAGTACTTGGTATTCATGATCTGCTCAACGATGGGTTCGGCGAGAATCACTAGTGATTCTCGCCGAATCTTACTTGACACCGTTTTGAGGTAGCCGGATAGAGTCGGCGAGAATCACTAATGATTCTCGACGAATCGGCGAGAATCACTTGGTGATTCTCGTCGAATTATACTTAGACGAATTTTCGTCTTTCCACCCAAGAGCTGCTCCTTGACCCATCCTTGCTCCTTGTCTGCTCTTGTATAAACACGGCCCTGTACTTGAAAGTAAGTGCACTCCAATAGAGAGAGTACACGTAGGCCAACACACTGATCTGCTCAACGAGGGATTACGTCGTGCAGACCCGTGTATATTGACCTACTGCACCCTGACATTGGTGTGCACTTAGCGTGAAATAACTGCAAGCACAACTTAAGAGGTTTCATCAAATACATTGTGAATTCATCTTAGCTTGACAGGTGGCTTCCTCAAATCCAGGTAATTGTGGATACAATACCCAACAATCTCCCCCTATTTGACGAAGCCAAAACCCTACTAGCTAAGATGAATAACACCAACCAGATAATATAAACATCATTCAGAATTTAAATATGCAGCACAAGAGAATATAAGCAAACAGATCAAGACTTGAGTCATTCACAAATTCAAATACATATACAAATATATATATTTATATATAATCTCAGAATTGTTCATATAATAACAATAAACGTTAATTGTTCTTAAGAGAGAATGACAGGCTATAAGTTTTTGACTACTTTTCTTTGGCTAAGTTATCCTTGAGTTTTTGAGCCAAATACTTCTTTCTTTGCCTCTCCATATACTCTTTGGGCTTCGGATAATATCTGGGAGGAGGAGCTTTATCTGCCGCCGTGTTGGTCCTGAAGAAGATGTTTCGTTTCGCTTCATACGTCTGGTGCATTTCCCACTCATACTGGCTGTGTACTTCGTTTCGATTGATTTCTCCTTTTTCTTGTAGCCAGAAGGTGTCCAAGATGATATTCTTTGAAACTGGACTCCACTTTTCGTTTCTTACTTCCTCCTCACTCAGTCGAATTCTCTTTTCAACTTGTGTCTCCTTGGAGGTCCCTTCTTGAGCTTTTCTCTTCCCCTGGCTTTTGCTAGGGCCTCTTGGTCAAACATGCTCATCAGTTTTGCTTTGGAAATAGCCCTAGCATCAGCTTCACTCATGGGAACATCTGCAGCACTTACTCCCTCAGCAACACTTACTCCCTCAGCAGCCGTAGTAGTCTCAGGAGTATGAATACCCGCAGGATTCAAATCGACGCCTAACGCCTGTTGGAGCATCCACCAGCAACTGTCATAGACATATTTGTTTGACTGTTCGAAGTTGTTGATCATGACTTCCCGAAGCTCAGCCATCTTAACAATATATTCCTTCTCCCCCTTTTTGGCTTCGACTGCGATGAAATTTGCATAGGAGTGCAGGGAGTCATCAATATGCTTTGTCGTCCTGGAGAATTCAGTGACCAATGCTTGTTGATTGGCGTTGAGAGTTACCATATTACCGTCAAACTTTTGAATGTTGTTTGCTACAACATGAGCATTCTGATTTACTACGACGAGAGTGTCGTTGTTCTTTTTCAACCCGTCCATAAGAAGAGTGACCGCTTGGCCGGCCGCTGTATACTTTTCTTCAAATTTCTTTTCCATCATGTCAAGTTTATGATTGATCTCCACCATGTTCTTGAGCATGAGATTTTCAGACATCTTAATCCTTTTCAGCATTTTATTTTGAGCTTTATCAAAAGAGGCTTTAAGCTCATTCACTATGCCCTGAATGACATTCACGGTATGAGTGGCTAGATTATCTCGTAGTGGAAGATCCGGAGGCACTTCTTGGCCTTGCACTTCATCAGATGCACCTGTAGAGCTGGACAGGAGCACAACCTCTAAGGGTGGAATACTGGCAGCATCTGTAGATTTCTCGGACTCCCCCTCCACTCGTGCACCAATGTTCTCAGGAACGATTTCAGGTGCGTGCTTGTCAGATGGAGGTTCAATGAGATCCTGAGTCTCCAATGCTTCTTGTCCCTCATTGCCGTCTTCCTCTCCTTCATCATCCATGAGATCATCTTCATCAGCATCCTCTTCCAACTCTTCGTCAGCAGTCTCCTCTACCGCACCTCCGGCTCCTAGATTGTTCAGGTTCAGGACCTCCTCATTCTCCGGCACAGCTTCACTGTCTTCTTGTATATCTGTCACATCATCTCTGGCCATTTGGGAGATGTCAGATACGATATCAGCATGAGGGGGTAGAGGCTCCCCCTCAATTCTTGCAGTCAAAGCATCAGGAATTTCACTGGAGATTACTGCTGGAGATACGTCCTGTTGTTCTTCCACGACAGCCTGCCCAATTCTCCTCTCCCATCTGTCAAAAACACTTGAGTCCATTTTCTTCAAGTAGTGTAGAGGAACACCTTTACTCATGTCATACTTGTCTCCATTCAGCTGATTGAGATACAGACTTATGATTCGGCCAAAGCTCGGAGATCTCAGGGTGTCCTTTATCTTCTCAAACAGCAAAGCCCCCCCAGTTGAATCTTTTTCGGCAGACAATTGCCACCAGGATCTTGAACATATCCGCAGAGATATGGTCATGAGAGCCCGACTTGCAGATGAGTACCTTTCCAATTATGTCTGACAGAAGCTTCCCTTCTTCATTCATATCCTTGCGCTTTATCGACCGAGTTCCTCGTGGGAGACCACAGAATAAGAGAGTCCTGGTTTTGTCTTCTTCCTCAAGATAGTCCTCGTGCTCTGAGCTAGAGAGCTGCAGGAAGTGGGTTAGCTTGTTTGCAGACATCTTGATCGTTGCCCCTGCCACCTTGCTCTTAATAAGAGAGGCTTCATTTCGGAGTCTGGCGGTAGCGAAGAACTCCAGCACCTCTTTGTCCAAGATTTTACACGGGTGCTCCAGTACGAATGAGAGCCCAGCCTCTTCCAACATAAGAATGATGTTTCTGAATTCGTCAGAGGCATGAGAGAACCCTGTGCGAACCAGCTCGCATCCAGTGACCAGCCCAGCGGTTGTCCTTGGAGCCATTGCAGATCTAGGGAGAGAAGCCCTACTCTACGCTTAATTAACAGTCAAAAGGGAAGCGACACTAGTGATAACGTCCAAGTACGGGTGAGGAAGAGGTTACCTAAAAGCGTAGACGGGAGTTAGGTGGTTGAAGATGATGGACACCGGATGAGTGCACGCAGAATCGTCGGTGAGCTTCCTGCGAGAGATCTTCGGTGATCGTCCTGCGGGATGTCGACGGAAGCCTGCACGATTTGGCGAGATACTTGCGGGAAGACGATGGAGACCTTCGGTGAGAAACTTCATTGGGATTCTTGCGGGAAACCTTCGGTGAGAAACTTGCGGTGAGAAACTTGCAGATTCGGTGAGTTTCCTGCGGAGTTCGGCGGGATTCGGCGGGATTCGACGGAAGCCTGCACGATTCCTGGTGAGTTTCCTGCGGAGTAGGAGTCGATTCGGCGAGCTTCCCTTGCGGCGAGTTTCCCCTGCGGAGAGAGTCAGCGAGTCTTCCTGCGGAGAGCGTCCTTCGGCGGGATTCCTACGGAATATGAAGAGTCGGCCGAATTCTAAATATATAAAGGTGAGTTCGGCGGGAGACTGCGTGAGATCGTCGGGATTTAGAAGGGATTTTAACGGTTTCCGGCTTTTCCATATAAGTTAATTTAAAAATCTTCCAAATATGTGAATACTTCTTAAAGCCACTATTTGGGGTTTGAACCAGCTTTTCCATACATTTCTTGATGGCAATCTTCGCTAGTTTTTAGTGAACTAATTTAAGCCTGAAGATGTTAGATTTCGAGTCTACCAGTGGAATTTCCGATAACTCTTTAATGGTGTATCTAAGGTTTATATTCATCGTGTTACCCTATCCTTGGATGCTCACACATACACGTATATATATATATATATATATATATATATATATATATATATATATATATATATATATATATATATATATATAAAGATATATATATATATATATGTGACTGTCGATGGAAAACGACTCAAGTCTTGGAGCTGATGAAAAATACCTGGGAACATGAGAGTTATCATTTCGTCTCTCTGACTATAACATACCAGGTGCTCGATGTGAGTTTGCTCATATAGATATCACTGCTGTTATTCCAGATGCATGTTCCAATTCAGTCTTGAAACACCTACTGTCTAGTTTCCATCATAGTTACGGGAACCTAGACTACCCTGCAAGAAAGAATTACTTTACCTTAGGAACCCAAATCATATTAGGTCCTAGGTTCCTGTTAGCATAAGCACTCAACTGTCTTCCTTCAGAAAACCTGTCAGGAAGACTACCTCTGCCCCGAAAATGTGGATAGGCCCTTGACCTTGACACAGAGGGGTTGTGCCAACAGTCTATGGCAAAGTGTCCCACTTTGCCACAGCACCAACACGGGTGAATGTTGTATCGCCGTTTCTGACCTGATCTAGTGACAGAGGTAGTCACAGTTCTAGGTCTAAACGGGATAGGGCGTGATCTCCTCACAAAATTTCCTCTTCCACCGTGACACGTGGAAGGGTGGAAGGAATGCATGTTGCGAGCGTCATGAGGCCGGGGAGGTGGTGCCTTTCTTTCAGGCATCCCCCTTCCTGAGGCCCCATGAAAACTTACACCATGACTTCTGACCTCCCTGTCCTGTGTCCTCGGGTGGTGAGAAGTGTTCTGTGAGCTGGTACATGCAGATTCACACCGAGTTGAGGCAGTGGCAGTAAATACAAAGGGCTCAGAATGAGCCTTAGGTATTCTCTCATGAGTGGCCACGACGGCCCTTGCACTACGGGTGTCTCCACATGGGGACAGATCACCCTTGCAATGACCACGACTATTCCTGTGGTCATACCTGAAGGCATGGTGAGTAGCCTTCCTGCTTGGAGTGGGGGGTCGGAATACCGTTTCCCCATTTCTCCACGAATTGATAATCCGGGAGATCCACCCATTTTCTTGCTTTCTCTTTATAGCATCAACCTTGGAAAAGTTTGATACTATTCTTTTCTCATTCTCTAGACTACTCTCTAGAGCTGAGATTTTAGAGTCCTTGACCTTGTTGGATGCCAATTGGAGAACCAACAAGATCTTCAGTCGAGCAATCTCTTGAGCTTGCTCCTCAGCAAGTAGGTTGCTTGTCTGAAGGGCTCTCTGCAGGGAATCAGGATTTTCTGAAGGAAAGCAGTTCCTGTCTTCTGAAACTTCAAGAGAGACGGGGCAGGATGAAGAAGTTACCTGCTCTTCAGTGTTATTGTCATTAGAGCCAGTGTCCGTTGTGTCATCCTCATCAGAGCTGCTTTCCTCACTGGCCTCTTCAGTCTCTGACATGGACACTGGAGCTCTGATGCTGTCCGATAGATCCTTGCCTTCATCTTCAGAGGCGAGGACCCCCACAAAGGCTTCATCCTCTGGTGGACAGCAGATTCCAGCTTTCTCTGACCCCCCCCATCAGCTCTGAGATCATCACCCACATAGATTTAGCCGTCCCACATTTTTCCAATCTAGAGCGAGAAGGTCCAGACCAGATATCCATGATAATTTGACGAATCCTCTTGTCCAAGTTAAATAGTGACAGTTCCGTCTCTGACATCTCTGCAATGCACTGGGGCACTTCGATATTCTTTCCAGAGCATGAGGTCTTCATAGGAATAAAAGGACGCTCTTCCAGGATGAAAGATGCTCGAGGATCGATGGCCTCCAAGTGATATGACACCCTCATCCTCCAGACGGGATAATACTCATTTGTACATGCGGGGAGTCTTAGTGGCGATATCTCATGATCCAGCTCCATGTTTCTGACACTGGTGGTAGGATACTACTCAAGGTGTAAACCTTTTTGATGAGTAACCTGACTCTGATACCACTTGAAAGTCCACCTAGTGTCAACTATCTTCACCTATGGGGGGGGGGGGGAATAAGTGACGTGCAGCGTTTTTGCGGAATTTAAATTGTACCTGCACACGAAAATAAAACAACACAGCACAACAGAGTACACAAGCTATTTATAGTGGTTCCCCGACTTGGGTACATCCACTTTCCCCCTTCGACCTATCTCCCAACCAGGGACGACTCGGTCTCTTCACCAACAGGATTGAAATCCAATCCTTGCACTATCGGAAGGAACCCTTCCACACGTAGGAGTCAACACTCCCACAACACGGGTTGCACCCAACCCTTACAACACGGAACCACCGTTCCTTTACAACAAGAATAAAATAGAATGTACAAAAGATACAAACTACGTTTGGAGACAAAGGTGTCCCTCTTTGTTGACGACGTGTTCTTGAAGTCCACAAAGAGTCCACAACCCTAGATCTCTCTTGGAGAGGATCTCCCCGGAACCGGCGGCGGCAAGATGGGCGGCGGCTAGGTTCACGGGATCGGCGGCAACAACGATGTGCGGCTGCTGTTCTTTAGAGATCCAAACTTCGTAGCGAAGCTAGCTAGGTCTACCAACGGTCACACTAGGATCAATCGTCTCGATCGATTCGGATGGGGAAGATTTTCCCGATCTACAAATCGAAAGACAAGAGATCTCCGGTTAGACACGTGAGACACTGAGCTTAGTTAGGCTTCTGTCGCAGGAGGATCTGGGCGAAACCACTATCAACCGGCGAACAACTTGGCGCGAGCGGCGACGGCGGCGGCGGAGCGGAAAAGACGATCTAGGTCACGTCGCGGCTCGCGTATTTCTTTTCTTCTTCGCTACTATTACTGTTCAAAAATACCCGTGTATTTATACACACGTATACTCCTAAATGACCGTTGTGGGTCCCACCTGAAGGAAACCCTAGTTCCGGTTCAGCACAGTCCCAGCGGCAGAATCCGGTCCAGCAGCTTCCAGAGAAATTGCTAAGTCAAAATCGGCGAGAATCGCAGGTGATTCTCGACGAATCGGCGAGAATCAGTTAGTGATTCTCGACGATTCGTCGAGAATCACTAGTGATTCTCGCCGAATCACTTGTTGATTCTCAACGAATAGTACTTGGTATTCATGATCTGCTCAACGATGGGTTCGGCGAGAATCACTAGTGATTCTCGCCGAATCTTACTTGGCACCGTTTTGAGGTAGCCGGATAAAGTCGGCGAGAATCACTAATGATTCTCGTCGAATTATACTTAGACGAATTTTCGTCTTTCCACCCAAGAGCTGCTCCTTGACCCATCCTTGCTCCTTGTCTGCTCTTGTATAAACACGGCCCTGTACTTGAAAGTAAGTGCACTCCAATAGAGAGAGTACACGTAGGCCAACACACTGATCTGCTCAACGAGGGATTACGTCGTGCAGACCCGTGTATATTGACCTACTGCACCATGACATTGGTGTGCACTTAGCGTGGAATAACTGCAAGCACAACTTAAGAGGTTTCATCAAATACATTGTGAATTCATCTTAGCTTGACAGGTGGCTTCCTCAAATCCAGGTAATTGTGGATACAATACCCAACACTTATCTTCCTTCTAAACATTTTTTTAACAATGAGACACCCGCTTCAGTTCTTGCACAAGCTCTATATTCTTCATTTAACCCAAGCACGCCACCTGATTCCATAATTTCATTTAATCTTCCAATAACTCTCTCACCCATTTGTCGTAATGTTTATCAACACTTTACCACAATTCTCATTGCTCCACCTGCTTCTATGGATCTTATTTCTTCCATTGCTCCACCTCTGTCTGCCTGATCATTTGACCTTAGTGACCATTATGGCCTCTATGAAGCAAATTCGTTGTAAATTGATATAATGTAGAGAATGGAGTAGCGATTTTGTAGGCATAGAAACGGCACACAAAAAATAATTATTGTGGAAAAGTTTGTTATAAATAATCCATCAGTCGGCCTTCAATGTTCCATTATGTGTAAGCTAAGAGTGTAATTGATAGGGGGATTACGGATCGAGGGCAGGCCGATACTTACGGAGCTCGCACGAGTTTAAACATGCATGAGCTAAGAGGTAGAGATAAGATCATCGTATGGACAATTCGAGCTGGTAGTCAGATTCAAATCGGCAAAGTCATATTTTTTTATTGCATTTTTATAATTTTAATTTCATATAAAATTAGTGGATTTATGATGCAACCTTCGTCGCTTCTGAGGATGCGTGAATCGTGATACCATCACATGTCAGTTATCTTTTTTGTTCTTATTTTATTTTCTATTATATCATGTATGCTTTTATTTAGCCCTCTTATTTGAATTTCGGCTCATTGGTTTGACCACCCGGTGAGACCCTGAATAAATAGTCCTATAATTTAATGTAGTGAGGACGAGAAAGGCAATCCAAAATTATTTAAAGATACATAGATTAAGTAGGGCAAATTTAAATTCAAAAGGAACCCAAATTATTCACCATAAAGGGAAGACTACAATCAAAGGTTCATTATTTGGCAAAAGATTAATGCGGCCATAGATAAAGGCAATAACTATATGAAGACCTATTTCAGCTATCCGCAGGCCATGCAATTTTATAATTGTTATGTGCAGACCGGGCTTATACGGGTTCATCACTTTCTATGGTTTTTTAGTTTGGCCTGCATTTATCCTTGGACTGCATATCGTCAAAAATGACTTGCTTATAACATGACCCTAGATAAATCTAAGTAATTATTCCATAGAAAGAATTTGGTAAACGACCCACTATTCAAAATTTGGAAACATAGTAATTGGATAGATTTATTCTTGCCCAATTATTAATACAAGCCACTGTGGAGGAAAAAGGGTAGCTGGGTACATAGAGGAACGATTATTCCGTTCCCTCTGTAATACCAGAATAACTCTCCTTCGCCTTTTCTAATCCCTCTCACTGCCGACGTGTTCGAAGCCGCCAGTAACCGCCAATGTTGCGCCAGAGTCCGACAAAGAACAGGTGGAACCCTTCCTCGCTAGTTCCCAGCGCTGCGCCTTTGTCAGGGTGTTGGATCCCTAGTTGGATTTGGGCTAGGTTCACTAAACTATGATGTTTGACCCAACATGTATAGCTAGGGTCATGTTTGGGTCCTATAGTGTAGGCCATGTCCTTATAGTCAACACTACATGGACCAGCCATCAACAGACTGCAGAAGACTCAAGATTTAGAGAAATTTCAAAGACTCAGAAAATGAGTTCGACGTTCGTCGAACTCAGCTCGACGAAAGTCGTGCTCAGCTCGACAAACTCAGAGACAATTCTCTGAGCTGAGCTCGACAAACTTAGTTCTCAGGTCGACGATTTCTGGATGCTCTACTTCAACATTCTAGTCCAGAAACATCTCAATATTCTAAGTCCAGAAACTGAACTCTAGTCGACGAACTTATATTCTCAGCTCGACGATCTTGATACACAGAATTGACAAGGTTCTGGAGAAAGCAGTTATCTGTTTTTAGTTCGACGATCTTGGATCTCAGCTCGACAAACAACAATTATCTGGTCGACGAACATAACTTCTCAGCTCGACGAACTTTGTACCCAGGTCGACGAATTCTGTTCTCTGCTCGACGACTTATGTGCAGATCCAGACTTGGATATTGTCCCTCCATCTGTCCTCATTTTATTGCAATAATTCCTAAGTAATCAATGCTTAACATTCTCTGAATATTACCGTTAGACGCAACATTGATTATGACCTTCATCAGGATTATTATTTGCCGATTTTCAATGAGACAGTTGGGGAAATCAATCAATACAGATATTCTCCAGACCGTCAGTAATCAATGCTGGAAAGAAATTCAAAATTCAGAAGGAAGACTTCATGGAAATATAAAAGGATTTTTTTCTTCTTCCCTCTCGATAGAAATAAGAGATAAAGAAATAGACATACACAGACAGTGATCAAGGATTTTTAAAAAAGTGAACAAGCAATACAACAGTCAAGAAACTAGAAGCCCTAGACCAGAGAAAGAACAGCAAGCTGAAGGAGAATAAGAACAACCATTCAAATCAAGAGTCTTCTTCCTTCTCCATTCCAGGATTCTTCAAGGACAACATCAACTCTATCAGTTAAGAAGTTCCTGGATATCTTCTGGTCAAGGCTAAAGGATTGAAGACCTACTCACCCTGCAGCAAAGCTCCAACCTTCCTGAACAAATCAATATCTCAGGGGGAGCTTTGTTAACATCAAAGATCCACTAAGTCTTCTCAGTTGTACTTGAGAAAGAGAAGACACCATCACTCTCTCACCTCCACTGTAAAAGGGTTCTTTAACTCCCTTCAAAAGTTATTCCTGCTTGCAAGTCACCTGACCAAAAGACTTGAGATTGGTTTTTGAGCACCTGATCAAAAGCTCATTGGTGACAGTCACCTGATCAAAAACCTGAGTGGATTCCTACCAGGGTGGTAGAAGAGTGGATGTACCCAGGTTGGGGAACCACTATAAAATTCTTGTGTTGTCTGGTTGCCATCTTTTTTCTTTTGTTCTTGCTGTGACAGTGCTAGTTAGGTTGTTGTGTCTGTGATAGTTCATATTTGCTGTACCTGTGGTAGATTATTTTATCTTAGTACTGATTTTTATTTACAGCAAAAAGCGTTAAAAGTTTCAAGATACTCTATTCACCCCCCTCTAGAGTATATCAGATCTAACCCTAACTTTCAATTGGTATCAGAGCAAGATTGCTTTGGTTGTACAAGCTAACGCTTGAACCAAAAGATCATTTGTTAGACCTGATCTTTTATTTTCATTAGAATTATATTCACAACATGACACAGAACAAAAATTATGCAAGCACCAGACCTCCAGTGTGCAACCTAAATAAGTTTGCCATCTGTAAGGCAAGAATAAAACTTCATATGAATTCTATTGATGAGTACATCTACAACTCTATCTTGACAGATCCTCCTCAACCATCTACCTCTACAGCAACTTCCAGCACTCATGCAGTTCCATCACCTGAGTGGACTGATGCTCAGAAGAAAACCAAGGTTGCTGATGCTAAAGCCATGAACATTCTGACCCAAACAATGTCTGATGACATTTTCCAGAAAGTGGCTGAATGCACTTCAGCCAAGGCCATTTGAGATTCTCTCAACCAAATGGTGGCTGACTCTGCTGATGAAAGAAAAGACAGAAGATCAAATCTCATATCCCAGTATGAGAATTTCAAGGAGGAAGCAGAATCTGTTGCAGATATGTACAACAGACTGAGCTCAATCATCAATGAGCTGAATACTTTGGATAAAGACATCACCCTTACTGAAGTCAATGATAAAATCCTCATGTGCTTCCCAAGCTCAAGGGATTCAAGGATCTGGCCAATCAAGGAGGCCATGAGCTTAAATGAGATTTTCACAAAATCTCTATTAGGAAAGCTCAAGTCCTATGAGCAGCTTATAAAGTCTAGAGAAGCAGCTGAGCAAAGAACTCCTCCACCAACAAGAAAGGAGCACAACCTGACATTCAAGGCTGTTGAAGAAACTGAAGCCTCAACAGTGAATGAAGAGCTAATGAGTCTTCTTGCCAAAAGATTTTACAAAATGACAAGAAAAGATTTCAGAAGAAAATCATCCAGACAGGATGAGAAACCAAGATATGACAAAACTCCTACTAAAGAATTAGTTTGCTTTGCCTGCAGGAAACCTGGACACTTCATCTCAGAGTGTCCAGAGAATCAAAAGAAAGAAAGAAGAAGAGAGAAGGACTCTAGAAAACAACACAACAACAAGCCTTCTTCCAGCAAATATAAAAAGAAGAAGAGTTTTGTAGCTGAAAACTGGAGTGACACTGAAGATGAATCCACATCTTCTAGTTCCAGTGAAAAAGAAGAAGAGGCAAGAGCCAAGGAAGTCTGCCTCATGGCTATTGATGCCTCCAGAAGTCAATCAGATGAAGATGATGCATCTGACAATGAAGGAGCTTCAGAATCTGAAGCTGATCAGGTATTGTCATCTAATGACTATAATTCTGATAGTTTTTAAATTGAATTTAAGACTATGTGCATTGATTTAATAAACTCTGAAAAGGAAATCAAAACACTTTGTGAAAAATTATCTAATCAGGAAAATATGATTTCTGAAAACACAAATTAAAAGAAGAACTAACTGTAGCTAATGAACAAATTAATTCTTTAAAAACAGAGCTATGTGAGGCTAAACAACTTGAGGAATCTCTCAATGTGAGAAGCCTTAAGCTGATGGACATGACAAGCACAGTCAATACCAGACTAAATGACAAACTTGGCTTGAGTGCATCATCAAGTTTACCCCCCATTCTCAAGAAGAATATATTATCAACCCCCATCAGATTTGTTGCAGCTAAGGGTAAAGAGGTAATAAACAACAAACAAATCACAGAAGAATTACCTAAAAATCAAAATAACAAAAACCAGAAGACATTAAGTAAAAGCAAAGTTCTACAGATTTCGTCGAACTCAGATCGACGAAATGTGTCCAGTTCGTCGAACTCAAGTCGACGAACTTTGAACGCAAATCTAATAGTAATAATTCGTCTTACTGCGATCGACGAATTGTGTATGGTTCGTCGAGCAGAGATGAACGAACTTGGGGTACAAAAAATGGATATGTCCATTCTCTGAGCAGAGATCGACGATCTTATCCCATTTCGTCGAACTTTGGTCGACGAACTTACAACTTTTCGTCGAACCCAGACAGATTTAATAAAAATCATAATTACAACAGCAATTCCAATCAAACTAGGAAACCCTTTGATCCACTTGCTGATTGGACAATTCCTCCTAGAAGATATCACCCCTTAGGATATCAATCTCAACCAGAATTTTCAGTAATATCTAGTTTCTATTATCAACAATATAAAGGACCCAAGGTAACCTGAGTCAAGAACAACTAACTGTTTTCATTGCAGGAAAAGAACTGTCCAGCTGTTAACCAAAAATGGTACCTGGACTGTGGATACTCCAAACATATGACTGACATCAAGGATAATTTAATTAACTACAAGTCTAAGCTGAGACCACAAGTGATCTTTAGTGATTCAAAGTGTGGTCAGTCTGAATATTTTGGAGAAGTAAAGATTGAAGCAGTCACTTTCAAAAAGGTGACATTTGGGCCTGTTGCTGTACAAAGCCTGTGAGGGAAATCATATACTCTAGTCATTGTAGATGATTTCTCAAGATTTACTTGGGTGTTCTTTCTGAGATCTAAGTCAGATACATTCAAAGTTCTTACAGATTTTCTCAGGACCATACAGATTGAGTACTCTACTCATGTTGCATTGATCAGAAGTGATCATGGTACAGAGTTTGAGTCTTTTCTTATGCATGAGTTCTGTGAGAAGGAAGGTACCAGACATTGCTTCTCAGCCCCTAGAACTCCCCAACAAAATGAGGTAGCTGAAAGGAAGAACAGAACCTTAATTGAAGCTGCATGCACATTACTTGCAGATGCTTACATGCCCCTATCCTTTTGGGTAGAGGCTGTAAGCACAACAAACTATGTACTGAACAGAAGTTTAATACATAAACTTAAGAATATGACTCCTTATGAATTGATTAAAGTGAAGAAACCTAAAATCACTTATTTTAAAGTTTTTGGCTGCACATGTTACATACATAATAACAACAAGAAATATATTAGAAAGTTTGAAGTTTAGACTGAAAAGAGAATTTTTGTAGGATATTCTCAAGTAAGCAAAGCTTATATGGTGTTTAACAAGTCTTCTTTTAAAATTGAAGAATCAATTCATGTTACTTTTGATGAGGCTAACATATTTTACAAGGAGAAGGAAATTTCTACCAATAGTATCTTGCAGGTACCTCACTTGTGTGAAAAATTGGGTGAGTTGAACCTTCCACAAGAGGTTATATCACCCTCCCCTCCATAAGTTGATGAAGACAGTGAAGAAGAAAGCGCAGAAGTGGTTGAACTTCATCCAACATCAGACATAATTCCACAAGAGGAATTAATTCCAAATGCTGTTGCTGAACCAACTCCACCCAGTGATCTTGTCACACTAAGGGATCATCACAGATCTCAAGTAATTGGAGACATATCAGTAGGTGTACAGACAAGACATCAACTCAACCAAGATGTGATGCATGCCTGTTTTCTCTCTCAAGTTGAGCCTCAATCCATAAAAGATGCTGAGCAACTTCCCCAATGGATCATGACAATGCAAGAGGAACTCAACCAATTTGAGAGATGTAAAGTTTGAGATTTAGTTCCAAGACCCAAAGACTACCCAGTCATTGAAACTAAATGGGTATATAGAAACACACTAGATGCCTATGGTGTAATTGTGAGGAACAAGGCTAGGCTTGTTGCCCAAGGTTATAGGCAAGAAGAAGAAGTAGACTAGGACCAAACCTTTGCACCAGTTGCAAGGTTAGAAGCAATCAAAATATTTCTTGCTTATGCTGTCTACAAGAAGTTCAAAGTATATCAGATGTATGTCAAGAGTGACTTTCTGAATGAAATACTTAAAGAAGAGGTTTATGTTAAACAACCTCCAAGTTTTATCTCTCCAACCTATCCTTCATATATTTTTAGATTGCATAAAGCTCTTTATGGTGTAAAGCAAGCTCCAAAAGCTTGGTATGAGACCCTAGCTAGCTTCCTGATAGAACATAAATTCACTAGAGCCATTGTAGATAAAACATTGTTCACTAAGCACCATAAGAATCAAACTTTGTTAGTACAAATATATGTAGATGACATTATATTTAAGTCTACTGATTCCAAATTATGCAAGAGGTTCTCTGACCTCATGCATTAAAAGTTTGAAATGAGTAACGTTGGTGAGCTCTCATACTTCCTTGGTCTCCAAGTGAAACAACTACCTGATGACATCTTCATCTCCCAGGATAAATATGCTAAAGAGCTTATTAAAAAGTTTGGGATGACTGATGGCTTAGCAAAGAAAACACCTATGGCCACTAATGCTGTAACGAGCGTCACCACTACCACCACTAATAGAATCTCGGATTCCCCTCACCCTCCCATCATGTCGGGACTCCGACCCTATCCACTACTCCCTCAAAGAGAAAGAAGATTATTGGGGCTAAGCCCAACACTGGAGCATTCCGATGTTTCAAGTGCATGGAGTCGGGACACAAATCTTCTGAGTGCCCGTGATGCCACTTTGTCGCCGTTATTAATTCCACTGATGGACGAGAGCCTATGTATGAAGTTTACGTCAATGAGTCTCTCCCCGAGCCCGAGTCTGAGCACGAGTATGAGGATGTAATTAAAGTGGAAGGTGAACACGCCGAGCACTTAGTCCGCTTCTTACGTTATAACCTGATTACCCCTAGCGAGTCTGCTAAGGATGACCACAGAAGACACAATTTTTCGCACCACTGCATGTATTCAGGGACAATTTTGTTCCATTATCATAGATAGCGACAGTATGGAGAACTTCGTTTCCTAACGCATGGTCGACATATTGGGGCTTCAGATGCACCCATTAAAACAACCTTACAGCCTATCCAGAGTCAATAGTCATTTGACTTTGGCCGTTACTCATTACTGTCTAGTTGAGTTTTCTATAGTGGGTACATACTTGGGCATAGTGTTCTGTCATGTCGTCACCATGGATGTTTGTCATATTCTGTTAGGGAGATCTTGGCATTACGATCGACATGTCTTGCACGACAACACGATGAATTCTTATTCCTTCGAGCTCAATCGACACAAGATTGTTCTTCTATAGAAGAACTGCCTTATTCCAAGGGCCCACGAGAGGACCTCTATGCCTTCTAGGTCACTTTCCATTGACTCCACCACACTACTGCTTATTGCACTCCCGCCTGAACCCCCACCCCATGGATTTAGCAACTCCTGAAGTGATGAATATTGACGGGAACCTCCCTCTGATACCACTGTTGGGTTTTACTAGACGGCATAACATTTGTGCGCGCAGCGAAAAATAGAGAATAAGAAAACCCAAAGTGTTCGGATCTGACAATATTCATGAATCAAAAAGTAAAACTTGCTGTTAATAAAATTACCTTTCAGGGATTGAGTCTATACTCAACCAAGATGCTCCAGAAAAATCAGCCGACCACTTAGCGACTCGAGTCTTGAGCGCAGAAAGTATATCCGCGCCTCTTCAGGAAATCCACACGATCGGGAGAACCCGCAGCGACTTGTCGAACAAGCACTACGTCGGGCAAGGACACTCAGCGTCTCCACAAACTGCTAGATCTGTTGAAGGAGAGGCGACGACGACACTCGCCGGGTTTGGGATCGGCGACAGCGATGGTGAAAAGCGGAACGACTTCCGTCGGGATTATAGGGCTTCCGTCTTTTCGCACAGTACGGCTCGTGTGCTTCACAGAAATATCGCATGTAGTAGAAACCCTAAAACATCCTATTTATACCCAAGGAAGAAACAAAAGAGTTCCCGTTGCTATTGGCAGACCTAGACTTAGAATTCAGAATTTCGGCCAGACAACGCTTGTCTCGACGAATCGTCGAGTATCTATAGCATACATGATGAATCGTCGAGTATCATCACATACTCGACGTATCGTCGAGTATCCATAGGATACACGACGAACTCAACGCCATCCTCAGCTGAATCAAAGCTTGGCTCTGCGAAGGCGTTGAATGAACTCAACGCTCTTAACACTTTCTGCGCCATACTCGACGAATCGTCGAATGACGTTGAGTGCACTCAACGCACTCAACGCCAAAACCTAGATTCTTGAATGACGTTGAGTGAACTCAGCGCACTCAACGCCTAAGTGCCAGATTCGTCAAGTAAACCCTTCACTCGACGAAGGCGTTGAGTGAGCTCAACGCACTCAACGCCCGAGACCCAGACTCGTCGAATTAACACATTGACTCAACGAATCGCTGAGTATAGTCAATGCACTCAACGCTTAAGTGCCATACTCGTCGAATCAACACTTTGACTCGACAAATCGTTGAATATACTCAATACACTCAACGTCGCCATTATACGAGTTAACACTTAACTCGACGAAGACGTTGATTGGTCTCAACGCACTCGACGCTTTTAGCCTGATTGAGCCAAGTCTTTTCAACTCATCATATGAGCTATATCATACAAATCCAATCTCCCAATTTATCCACAATCTTATGTGCGACCCTGATATGCTCATACTGAGTTGGCAGTGGGGCTACGTGCTTGATCACTTACAGATCACAATGGTAACACCAACAGTCTCCCACTTGATCTTGAAAGTATCAAACAAAGGCTTCACAAACAATGAACGACATCTATCAATACATCATTGCTCCCCAAACAGTAAGAGTTTATAAACTCAAAAGCCATTGTAACCAATGTTACAGTGTTGGCATGTCCCTTACATCCGGATAGAAATAGAGGTATAGACCGTGTCACCCTCATAATGGTTCAATCCCAGTTTCCTAATCTAGAATGAACTTTCAGAAATTGGTGAGCCCAATATTATATATTGATTCAATTAAGCATGACCATGCATTTCTTAGTCCCATTCCATCAAGGGGCCAATGTATGCACTCCTGTCATAGAGGAGAACAAATCCCATCTCTGCTCACACACAAACACCCAAATGACTCGTAACGTACCCAATAACCACTTTTATCATCCAACTTTCTCAAGATTGGACTTTTGATGACATCAAAGCACGCTCTTCCTCACTCGATAAATGCTGTGACTTCAGGTTAATGGACCACAAACACCATTGCCACTTGAGCCATGCTTGTGACACGTTTATATAACAATCCACAAAGTATTCTCATGGTGGGTCTGTTCAGTACAACTTGTTCATAACAAGTACCCATGTGGTGACTTGATATCACAATATCATGACCTGTGAGGACGAGTCATTAGTCAACGCACATGCTTGTCTTAAAGGTATCATCATCGCCCTTAGCTTCTAAGATGATACAACGACCAGAGACCTTTAAGAATGAAGCTTCTGGGATCATAAGTTCTCACATTCAAGTCACTATTTGACCTATGTAAGCAAACATTATAAGGACATTTATATAGTTAACTACTCTATCACTATAGAAATAATAACACAATAAAAGAATTTGCTAAAATATATAAATGAAATACATACAATACTTTATTCATCAAATGAAATAATACAGCCAACAAACATACAATCCACAAGACTCCTACTAGAATTGATTATTCAGGTATCATATACTCATAGATCTAACATGACCATCATGCTTTCTCTGTGCGGGAGGCTTTGTCAGTGGATCCACAATGTTCTCCTTAGTCGGCACTCTGCAAATGCTCACATCTTTTCGATCGACAATCTCTCGAATTAGATGGAACCACCGAAGTATGTGCTTGGAGCGCTGATGAGATTTAGGTTCCGAAGTAAGTGCAATTGCACCGTTGTTGTCACAGTAGAGAACTACGGGTCGAACAGTGCTAGGAATTACATTTAACTCGCCAATGAATTTCCTAATCCATACAGCCTCCTTCGCTGCATTTGTAGCGACGATATACTCGGCCTCAGTTGTAGAATCGACATCTGTCTCCTGCTTGGAACTCTCCTAGCTAACACCACCTCCATTAAGGCAAAAGACAAACCCTGACTGGGAATTTGAGTCGTCTCTATCAGTTTGGAAGCTAGCATCCGTGTAATCCTTTACAACGAGCTCTTCCTCTCCACCAAATACCAAGAACGTATCCTTAATCCTTCGTAAGTACTTCATGATATTCTTAACGACAATCCAGTGACTTTCATCGGGATCAGACTGATATATGCTAGTCATGCTCAAAACATAAGAGACATCAGATCGAGTACATATCATTGCATACATGATTGAACCAATTGCCGAAGCATATGAAATCAAATTCATGCGGTTCTTATCTTCACATGACTTAGGACACTGGTCCTTAAAGAGACTCAAACCATGAGACATGGGTAAAAATCCTTTCTTGGACTCAAGTATGCTGAACCGTTTCAACAACTTGTCAATGTACGTACTTTGGGTCAAACCCAGCAACTTTTTCGATGTATCTATATAAATCTTAATACCAAGTATATAAGTCGCTTCACCCAAGTCATTCATTGAAAAACAACCCCCTAGGTTGTTCTTAACAACTTGCAGGGTCGGTTTGTCATTCCCCATCAACAGTATGTCATCTATATACAATATCAGGAAGACAATAATGCTCCCACTAATCCTCTTGTAAACACACGGTTCATCCTCGTTTTTGATAAAACCAAAGTTTTTTGATCTTTTCATCAAAACGAAGATTCCAACTTCGAGAAGCCTATTTTAATACATAAATGGATCTCTGCAGCTTGCATATTTTAGTGGCTTCACCTGTAGATACAAAACCCTCGGGTTGTGTCATATCTACTTCCTCAAGTAGGTTTCCATTTAGGAAAGCCGTTTTGACATCCATCTACCAGATCTCGTAGTTATAATACGCAGCAATAACAAGCCAAATTCTGATCGACTTAACCATGGCCATAGGGGAAAAGTCTCATCATAGTCAATACCATGAATTTGCTTGAAATCTTTAGCCACCAGTCGTCCTTTGAATGTCTGTATATTCCCATCCATGTCGGTCTTCTTCTTGAAGACCCACTTGCACCCTATGGGTCGTACACCTTCAGGTGGTTCCACCAATATCCAAACTTGGTTTTCATACATGAAGTCCATTTCATATTTCATGGCCTCAATCCACTTCTCGGAGTCTGGTCCACTTATAGCCTCTTGGTAGAAACCCTAAAACATCCTATTTATACCCAAGGAATAAACAGAACTGTTCCCGTCGCTATTGGCAGACCCAGACTTAGAATACAGAATTTCGGCCAGACAATTCTTGTCTCGACGAATCGTCGAGTATCTATAGCATACACGATGAATCGTCGAGTATCATCACATACTCGACGAATCGTCGAGTATCCATAGGATACACGACGAACTCAACGCCATCGTCAGCTGAATCAACGCTTGACTCTGCGAAGGCGTTAAGTGGACTCAACGCTCTCAACGCTTTTTGCGCCATACTCGATGAATTGTCAAATGGTGTTGAGTGCACTCAACGCCAAAACCCAGATTCGTGGAATGGCGTTGAGTGCACTCAACGCCTAAGTGCCAGATTCGTCAAGTAAACCCTTTACACGACGAAGGCATTGAGTGAGCTCAACGCACTCAACACCTGAGACCCAGATTCGTCGAATCAACACCTTGACTCAACGAATCGCCGAGTATAGTCAATGCACTCAACGCTTAAGTGCCATACTTGTCGAATCAACACTTTGACTCGACGAATCGTTGAATATACTCAACACACTCAACGCCGCCATTTTACGAGTTAACACTTAACTCGACGAAGGCGTTGACTGGTCTTAACGCACTCGACGCTTTTAGCCTGATTGAGCTAAGTCTTTTCAACTCATCATATGAGCTATATCATACAAATCCAATCTCCCAATTTCTCCACAATCTTATGTCCGACCCTGATATGTTCATACTGAGTTGACAGTGAAGACACATGCTTGATCACTTCTAGATCACAATGATAACACCAACAATGAGGTCGAGAAATGCAAACCAAAATTATTTAAAGATACATAATTAAGTAGGGCAAATTTAAATTCAAAAGGAACCCAAATTATTCACCATAAAGGGAAGTCAATAATCAAAAGTCCATTATTTGGCAAAAGATAAATCAGGCCAGAGACAAATCAAGCAATTATTCCATGGAAAAAATTTGGTAACCGGTCCACTATTCAGAATTTGGAAACATAGTAATTGACAAGATTTATTCTTGCCCAATTATTTATACAAGCCACTGTGGGGGAAAAATGGTAGCCAGGTACACAGAGGAACTGAGTGTCACGTTCCCTCTGTAATACTGGAACAACTCTCCTTCACCTGTTCTAATCCCTATCACTCCCGACGTGTTTGAAGCCGCCATCAACTGCCAACGTTCCGCCAGAGTTTGACGAAGCACCGGTGGAAGCCTTCCTCGCCAGTTCCCAGCGCCGCACCTTTGTAAGGGGCTTTCAGTCGCGTGCCTCCGGGACACACCGACGGAATTCCTCCGACACCATCAAGCGGTCTTATCCAATCTCTGGACTAGGTCGCCGTCGACTCCGATTCTCTACTCCGGCGACCCACCCAAAGGCGCTACTGCCGGTTGACGTTGACTTCAACATCTTCCTCCGTCAATCCGCGAACAGGAGGGAACCTTTATGTGAACGAATTTGAGAACCAGGCCACTGTCCTCTCTACGTATCCTTTACCATATCCTTGCCCTAATTATTAGCTTATTTTATGCAATCTTCTAAGTAATTTTAGGATTACCTCAAACGTTCTTGCTATCTTTCTTCATCGTTATTCATAAATTATTGCTTGTGATATTTACTTGTGGAAATACTAATCTCGCCAAGTGTTAACTCGGTGAAACACGTGGGAAATCATTTTCAAATGAAGATTAACAACTTAACGAAGTTCAACGATTGAAAGTTATTTGCACGCGTAAATTCAATTTGGCCCACTCGGCCTTTTTCAAGCTAAAACCAATTCCATAAAATTTCATATTTTCAAAACCCTAGAATCGGTTTACATCAATTTATGTTCCAGATGATTTTGGACATTCATAGTGGCTTTACAGTCTATTAACAAGGGCTAGGGGCACTGGTTTTTTAGAAATCACATAATTTAGAGAGAATTTCTTTCTCGAGAAAGCCGATTCCATGGACCTTCGGTGTCGAAGTCATGGTAATAATTACTTTTACTAACCATCCCACCACCATAACTACGCACCACTCAATAGCCACATAATAACCTCCTCAAAACTGCTAGCAACTGCTGTTTTCCCCGTTTCCAACTATAATTATCTCTTTTGCCCCACCTCCATATATCTACCAAACAACTGCCTCTTCTCAACTATTAACTGCCCATCATCCCCCCCCCCCCCCCCCCCCCCCCCCCCCCCCCCACAAAATCTCGTTCAACAATTAACTGCCATTATTCCACCTCTTTTCTGCCTTCAATCAGTAAACTTCCCATTCTCTTACACCATAACCTCGTCTCCTATTTAGCCAAATCCAGTAACCTACCTTTTTTTTCCACGTCTGTTTTCAGTTCCTGCACCCAGTAGTGCTGTTTTGTGCAATCCAAGCAGAAACCAGTCACTGCCAAGCTCCCCAGCCGCTTCCCAGTCCTGTTTCCCCCCTCCAGGCCCTTTCCCCATCTCTCCTAAAACCTGCAGCCCCACTTACCACTGCTGTTGGACACCTCCAACAGGCGCTGATGACACTCCAGCAGCTCCTACCACATCCAACAGCTCCGGACCACCCTTAAACAGCCCCGACCACCCTCCAATAGCTCCCCGACTCCTGAAATTAGTGCCAAACTGCGTCAATCTTGCTGTCCAGCCCCATAATCTGCCTTCACCACCCCTCCGGGAACCGATTTCTTGTGTAACTCCGTAGTTAAAGTTGATTTCACAAGTTGGTGTTTAATTAGTGAACACGTCATACTATTGTGGATTATTTCATGTGTTGGCTCAAAAATTGTACTATTTTCTGGATTTATTCTCTTAGTATTTAATTGACGCACTTTCAACTTGATTCAAGTTGAATTATTCATTTATCTAATGTTCAACGTTCTATAGTGAATGTTAGTGGCTAACTTTCTGGTGGAGACCAGCCCAGATCAGGCCGATGAAGTACCCGACGCTGCACCCGATTGGAACCCTACCAGCCCTGAATCATTAACATATTTTATTGCATTTTATTTCATTTTGCAATTTTTATGATTGGACAATTTTATTTCGTTGCATGCCTGCGTGCGTAGCCTTTATATTATTTTTTAAAAAGTGTTTTCCTTCCCATTAAAAAATGAAAAGAGACAAAAAAGAAGAAGAATACCGGTTCGACTTCTTCTTCCCCAGCCGACCAGCACACACGCATCCTACCCGATATCTTCGGCTACATGCGGTGTGGGTTTCACGCTCAACCCTCGCATATATTAGCCCCACACCGCCGCCACCAGCCACCAGGGTTCCAACTGCCCTCCACAAGCGTCCTCCCCGATGGTTTTGACGTCCCCAACGATCTTTGCCAGCCACGTCAGCTTCTCCTAGCGCGTCAACCACCCACGATGGTGCGTAACTTCCAGTCGCTCGGTTCGGACTTCAGCTTCTGGCCACGCCTCCACTCACGCAAGTGCCAAACGGTTACCCATTGTGAAAATCAAGGAATTTTTTTCATTTACCGTTCTTGTTGTATTCCTATAACTTAAAACCCTATAAAAAGGGCCCGTGCTCCGATGAAATGGGAAATGAAAAAAATTTGATGGTTGGCTTTGTTGCTTCCATTGAGAACTTCTTGTGAGTGTGAGAGAGAGAACAGTCTCCGTGGTTCCCGTGTGCAATAGCGGCCGACCATGGAGCTTAAGATTGAAGGTGATGAGGAGCGCCTCGCGAGAACGCCATCGACTTCAATTGTGGAGAGACATCTCTTTCCGAGGGTAGTTTTTTCTTCCCTCTCCTTTGCGTTAGTCTTCATTTTCTCTCTAGGATAAATTAGACTCATTTCTGGATTTTTTTGATTAGATTTTATCAGCGAACGCTACGCTGAAACACCATTCAGAGGCGTAATTTTGAGTTCACAATTTTCATTTTGCTGGGACAAAGGGAATATAACGAAACTCACAATTATCTTTTCCCCGATTTTTTTTCTTCAAACTGTTTTTCAAGTTCATTTTTTTGAAACAAAAATGTTAAATTTATTTTTTAAAAAATATTAGTAGTTTTTTAAGTTATGCAACACCCGCTCTAATCTTCATGCATAATGAATTAAACATCACATGCATTAGGGTTTTCTAGGAAAAATCCGACTAACGCGCAAACCCTACTCGCCATCCTGCATCAATTTGGTATCAGAGCAGGTTCCAATAAATTTCAATGTTTCGGGATCCGCCCTATGTAGATTAAGAACCCACATAACATTTTCCTTCTTTAAAAAAATCATCACTATTTCGCGTATTGAACAACATAATCATACATTTATTTTATTGTTTGTCTTGCATGCATGTACGTAGTGGTAGGTTAGTAAGCATGAGTTCACCCCATCATAACCTTTCCCCTGAATACTCTCAAGAGGTAAATTTGGAGATGCGTCGAATTGAACGGGGACAAACGAGTCGAGCGAACGAAGGGAATGAACCACCCCCGTGGCTTTTACCTTTCACCAACCAGATGACGACGTTAACCGAAAGCATACAACAGGTCCGTGAAGGGTTCGAAAACTTCAGTATTAGTGTTAATCTTTATACTATAAGCAAAGAACAAATTCCTCATGGTGTAACATTCGGTGGACCAAAATACCATCATAAAATCAGTTTTGATGGGTTAACTAAGGGGTATTTTTGTATTTTGGCTGGATTAGGGCTTAATTAAAAGAGACCTGCACTATTCACCGAACTCAAAATCCCGATACGTCTTCTCTTCTGTGATTCACGATCGTTCCCAAACCCTACTCCATCGACGAAGCCCCACGCCATCGCTGTTTTTCCCCATCGGCTTCGGCTGCCGCTCACGACTCCGACAGAGTAAGCCTCTCCTTTTACCTGCGCTTCTTTTCCCCCATCGGCTGCTTCCTAGGGCATCATCCAAGAGCTTATTTTGTCTTCCCCTTTCAGCTATGGCCATCATCCGAGAGCTCCAGTTCTTCTCTGAGGGCATCATCGATGTTGTCTGTTCACTCGCCATTCTGGATAAGCTCTTCCTTCCTTTGCACTCTTTCTTTCTTTGCACTTTTTCTTTCTTTGCACTCTTCCTTTCTTTGCCCTCTTCCTTCATTTTCATAAGATAAGCAGTTCCGGTAATCTTTTGCTCCCCACGCGAATCGACTCTGACGCCGTCCTCTGCGACTTTTGCTACTCCGACCCTGCGGGACTCCACTGCTGCACCGATTCCGGTCGCCTCTTGCTCTGCTACGATCGCTCTGACCTTCTTCGTTCTGTGATAGCTCCGTGCCTCCAAAGCTTTGTTCTGTGATAGCTCATTGACATCATGAACTCACAAAAATAATTGATTCGTGCTCCCAACATTTGACTGCTGACTTTCAAGTGCAGAGGTGCATTGCAGATGATCTTTTAAGAGGAGCAATAGAACTCCAGGAATCATTATTGATGCTCTCAAGACTTCAGGGGGCCCTAAGTAGGATACCGAGAATGAAAATGATTGTGTGGAAGCGGGCGACGCCCGCTTCCATGCGGCCCAAGAACTCCATGGAAGCGGGGGCCCCCTCGCTTTCATCTAGGTAAACTGTTTTTAATGCAGCTATTATTACCTATTTCTCTAAATTTCACTCTTCATAATGGTAGTTCTAATCAAGAATTGGAAGTCGGCCCTGCATTTTCCGTTCAGGTAAGATGCTTTAGAAATATTGTTATGCATAGTAGGTTTTTTTATACTCATATCTATTCTGTTTAGGTAAACTAAGTATTGCTATAAATAGTCGTGTTTGTGTGCGTTCGTGTGATATAAAGAGTAGCAAGGAGGTAAAAGGATGCTATTTTCTAACAACAACAGAGTAGTGTGTATTTTGTAAGTAGTGTGGCTTTGTTAATCATTTTCATTTAACTTTACCCAGTTGTAAATAAGTTTATTTTGATTTGGATTAATATCAATGGAGTTCTATGAAAAATTTCTCAGATTACGAAAAAAGTAACTATTATTACATGTTTTTTATTTTGTTGTCACTACCAAATTACCCACACCCTGTTGAATCTTTGGCTCCGTTTGAGGGGACTTATTTTCACCGGTCAAGCGGTTACGACAGCATGGACCGGACCTTAATTAAGGTCCGGTCCATGCTGTCGTAACCGCTTGACCGGTGAAAATAAGTCCCCTCAAACAGAGCCTTTGTTAATCAACGCTCAAATAAAGAAGAACGATTCAACGGTTCATACGAGGATGAAAAAGATTGAGAAGACATAACTGATCTGAGCCAAATTTCGAAATGATCTAACAATAATATTAGCCTCCGCGGAATTTCGTCGACCACGATCAAATGAAGCCGCCCACGACCAATGAAGCCGTCGACGACCAATGTCGCCGCCCAAGATCAATGTCGTCATCCACGAACAATGTCGTCATCCACGACCAATGTCGCCCCCCACGACCAATGTCTCCGTCCACTACCAATATCGCCGTCCATGACCAATGTCACCCCCACAGCCAATGTCGCCCCCCAAGTCCAATGTCGAAGCCCACGACCAATGCCGGCGCCCCCGACCAATGTCGGCGCCCCTGGTAAATGTCGCCGCCCCGACCAATGTCGCCTCCCCCGATCAATGTCGCCGCCCCGACCAATGTTGCCGCCCCCGGCAATGTCGCCTCCCCGAACAATGTCGTACCCTCGACCAATGTCGGAGCCCACAACCAATTTCGGCGCCCCCGACCAATGTCGGCGCCCCCAGTAAATGTCGACGCCCCGACCAATGTCGCCGCCCCCGACCAATGTTGCCGTCCACGACCAATGTCGCAGCCCCGACTAATGTCGTCGCCCCCGACCATTGTCGCCGCCCCGAACAATGTCGTACCCCCGACCAATGTCGTCACCCCGCACGGGGTCCCCCGTGCACGACTGCTTGTAGTCTTGAAGTACCCCTCGTGCCTCATTGCCACCTCTACTTCGAGATGAACATTCCACTGGATCTCATCGTGAAGCCTCTCATTAGTACTTGGAAATACCCACACTTAGAAGGAACCCTCCTTTTGAGAACGAAGCTAAGATTCCCATAGAGAGATCTGAATTTGAACAAGACCGAGTAGGAATTCCCCAAGACATTTTGTGACCCTCTGTGGAAACCTTTCTCAGGAACGCATGGTAATTATCAGGAGAGGCCCTATTTTGACATGGTTAAAGAAGTGCAATATCAGGACCATCTACGACATTTACTTGCCATGCATCGTGAAGATCGTCAGAGATTGACATCGACAACCGCCCCCACGACGTCGAGACAATCGTGATCCTTACAATGACGATTGTCACTATCCTCCTCGGGATAGGAGACCTGATCTCATACGACTAGTGAAGCTGGACCCTCCCCTCTATGATGGTTCTATGGATCCCAATGTCTTCTCTGACTGGATTATAAACATAGAAATCTATTTTGCGTGGTATCATTTGACGGAGTACCAAAAGGTTCAGTTTGCTATAATGAGATTGATCGGACGTGCGAAAACCTTTTGGATCGGAGAAGAACGAAGTCTAGAAAGGAATGACCGCCCTTCCGTTACCCATTAACCTCACATGAAAACCATATTGGAGGAGCAGTATATTTTGCTGCACTATTAGACCCGTCTACGAGATGAGCTGACATCTCTACGTCAAAGATCCAAAATAGTATATGATTATCTCGCTGAAATGAAGGATCTAATGATTCGTTGCAACGTAATAAAACGCCCCCATGATACCCTATCTAAGTTTAGGTGTGGATTACGACTTAAGATTCAAGATGAGTTGATTTGATATGATTACTACTCCCTAGCAGAGACCATATCTATCGCTATTTATATTGAGGAACATCAGAAGAGGACCTCCTGGTTCATTTCCCAGGACAAAACCAATACCCTTATCAGGAGAGGTCCTAAGGGTAAGGATAGTGGAACGACACCTACACCGACTCCCTCGAAAGATTAGAAATGGAAGTCGCCTATGGGGACTGTGACTCCTTCATAGATCCGATGCTATGAGGGCCAACAGATGGACCACATATCTAGAGATTTCCCCAAGAGGAAGAGTACACTAGTTATTCACGATGTGACTGAGGAGAACGAGCCTGAAGAGGAGGTTACAATCGGGAAGGACTCTCGCATCTTGAATGATGAAGTGTACGGTACCCCCAGCGATGAGGAGATAGTTCCCAACATTCTAGTGTTGAGATGCATGTTATCTACGCCACAAGAATCAACAGATTATTGACGAACGAACATCTTCCAGGCCTACTTTAAGGTTGGGGAGAAAGTATGTTGATTAGTGGTGGATAGAGGGAGTTATATGAACGCGATAACAGAGATTGCATTAACCCGTATGAGACTCACTGCCAAGCCACACCCATCCCCATTTTAGGTAGCTTCCGAATTATCAGTGACTAGGAGATGTCTAGTACCCATCATCATTGGTACATACTCCGACATGATCTGGTGCGATGTTATGCCTATGGATGTGTGTCATGAATTACTTATGCGACCTTGGTTATACGACCGAGATGTCACTATACATGGCAAGTCCAACACCTCCTTTCTACCGCATGGAAAGAGAGTAGTGTTGACTCCGGTGCGACCCAAACACCGACATCCCGCGCGAGCATTAACGCAAAAGAGTCTCTTCCTCCTATTGAAAGGTAGAAGACTCGTTGCATCATACAAGACATAAAGTTTCATCGAGAAAGTTTTGACAGTGGTTCCTTTGCAATATATCTTAGTTGAATGGAAAGAGAGAGTTTTGACATATCTTGGTTCCCTTGCAGATCTTGGACGATGAGATAGTGACCACTACTGATGGTGGTTTTCAGAGGTAGTTAGTTCGTTGGCATGACAGATCAGAGATCGAGACCAGCTAGGTCTTGGCCGAGGAGTTACAACACATAGATGCTGATCTTCTACAACACTATCGCTCAAAGCACTCACAAGTGATGAATGAATTCAAGAGGGGGAGAGTTGGTGGAGTCCAGTCCAGATCAGGTCGACGTAGAAGTACCTGACGTCGTACCCGACGTCGCACCCGACCGGCCCCTAATCATTAACATATTTTTATTGTATTTTATTTTATTTTGCAATTTTTTATGATTAGACAATTTTATTTTGTTGCACGTCTGCGTGCGTAGCCTTTATATCATTTTTTCAAGTCTCGTCGTTCCCATTAAAAAAGCAAAAGGTAAAAAGAAGAAGAAAATCGGTTCAACTTCTTCCCCAGGACCCCAGCCGACCAGCACACACGCATCCTCCCCGACATCTTCGGCTACACGCGCTGCGGGTTTCACACTCAACCCTCGATCAAGGGAGATTGTGGAAGAAGAGGTAGTAGAGACGCTGGAAGGAGAACAAGGTGGTTTCCTCCTTCAGGATGAACTAGTCGTGGGATAACAAAGAAAGTAGTGGCCGGTTCCTTCAAAGGGATGAATGTAACTGGCGGATCGTGGAATAGGGCTGGGAAACAGTCGCAAAAAAATGATAGAATTGGAATAAAATTGATAAATGAACCAATGCTTCACACCCCGGACTCGCGACGTCGCACCACGAATGATTGCTGGACCTGGATTCTCTTACAAACTCAACAATGAATAAACTGTAGCACCCATTCCCTATTTATAACAAGAGGGGGTGGTTAGGCACTAGACATGAACGACTATGATTGACCGATACGTCCGAGGGTCTAAAACACGCACACAAAAAAGAAAATACATAAAAATAATAACGCGACATGCCGGATGCTCTCACGGTCTCGGATTGCTGATCCTATCATTGCCTCTTGCGCGAATACCCGCCGACGTGCGGCATGAAGTCTGATGACGTCGTGACGATCCCCATCAACTCCCCCAAACTGAAAAGCATTCATCTCCAATGAGTGGAGATGATCGTACTGACGTCGAAGATCGGGGGCGAGTCTATGATGCTCCGCCACGAACATCCAAGTATAAACACAAAAGGGGCGTCCGCTCCAGTGTACCAGGTAATGGCAAGAGGGGCCGTTTGCGGTGGAAATGCACTGATGCGCCACAACATCGGCAATGCGTTCAACTCTCACATCTCGTGTTGATGGATCTAGAAGAACCAGTAGGATCATAAGTGGTGTGGGCAAGTCCGTAGGTGTTTGTCCAAGGTGTTCAGGGGAAGGGTCAGACTGTTCTGGAGGCTGTGTAGGTAGTGGATCAAGGTATGGATCCCTATACTCGAGAGGCTCAAAGTACGGTGTTAATTTTTGTGTGTTAAATATGGGATAAATACCAATATCCGCTAAGAGATCGACCTCATAGGCATTTGTTTCAATTTTCTTTAGAATCCTATAAGGTCCCATTCGTTTTGTTGCGGTTTCTTAGCGACTCCTTTTGAAAGCCTCTCCATGCGAAGTCCGATCATGACTTGGTAGCCTACCTTAAAATGCCGTTCACGCCTATGTTCATCTGCCTGTGCTTTATATGATTCATTACTGCTAGCAAATATTTTCCGAATCATTTCTGCAATTCATGTATGTGATGAATGAAGGACTCGACAAACTAACTAGAGTATGAATCTAAGGAAACACGGGCAAGGTCAACATTTTTCTAGGTTCATATCCTGAAACTATATGAAATGGACTCATGCCAGTAGACCTGTTGATGGAACTATTATATGCAAACTCCTCTACTGGTAATACAAAATCCCAAACCGAAGGGTGGTCACCAACCAAACACCATAATAAATTCCCTAAACTCCTATTGACAACCTCAGTCTGACCGTCAGTCTGTGGCTGATAGGAGGTAAAAAAATTCAAGGTAGTACCAAGGGCAGGTGGGGTAGTCACTAGATAAATGATCAAAACTAGTCGTTCTAACACCAAGTGTGCAGAGGAGGGACACACGACGACTAAGGGAGTCGTTAGGTTTGTTCTCAACACCCGCGCAGTGTTTGAGAACATAATGAAAATCCTGTAAGTATTCGAGCCACTTGACATGTCTATGTTCTAATTTGCGCTGTGAATCAAGGTAGCGCAAGGCCTGGTGATCGGAGTATAAAACAAACTCCCATGAGAAGAGCTAGTGTCTCCAATACCGAAGTGACTGCACCATAACATAAAACTCCCTATCATAATTTGAGTACTTCTGCCGACCCTCATTCAACTTCTCACTAAAGTAGGAAACTGGATGACCTTCTTGGCTCCGTACTCCGCCGATACCAACGCCTGATGCGTCGCATGCTACCTCAAACATCTTGGAGAAATCATGCAATCTCAACACGTGCGGTCGCCAATTTTTCCTTGATCTTATTAAAAGCGCGAGCGGTGTCAGTCGTCCACTAAAAATCTCCCTTTCGCAGACAGCTCGTGATGCGGGCCATAATGATGCTAAATCCCGGACAAACATTCTATAGAAGGTGACTAGCCTATGGAAGCTAAGGGCCTCACTGATAGTGGAGGGAATGGGACACTCACGAATAGATCCGACCTTGTCCGGGTCAACAGATATGCCGGATGCTAATATGATGAATCCAAGGAAGTGTACACAATCAGTCATGAAGGAACACTTCTTCAGGTTCACATATAACTTCTCCTTTCAGAGAACATCAAAGACGAGCCTTAGATAACTCAGATGGTCGTCAAAAGAGTGGCTATATATCAAAATATCGTCAAAGTAGACGACCAAAAATTTGCCCATGAAGGGCAGAATGACCCGAGTTATGACACACATAAAGGTGCTGGGGGCGTTGGACAACCCAAATGACATGACCAACCACTCATAAAGACCATCTTTGGTCTTAAAAGCCGTTTTTACTCATCTCCTTCTGGTGGTACCCGCTGCGGAGATCGATCTTCGAAAATAACTGGGCACCAACCATCGTATCAAATAAATTGTCCAACCGGGGAATGTGAAAATGATACTTTATAGTAATTTTGTTGATGTCCCTACTATCAATATACGCTCTCCAACTCCCGTCCTTCTCCGGGGTGAGGAGGGCAGGAACTGCGCATGAGCTCAGACTTTCTCGAATGAATTGCTTCTTCAGCAACTCATCAACCTGCTTCTTGAGCTTAACATGCTCATCTGGATTCATCTGGTAATGAGGTAAATTCGGGAGTGAAGCCCCCGATATCAAATCTATGTCATGCTGAATATCTTGTAACAGGGGTAACTCGTTGATGCGTTACTTTTTACTCTATGTATAAACTATGTAGATATGTAAAAGTTAACTTGATTTTTTTCTCAGGCAAGTGCAGAAAAATCTACATCTCGTGTCGTATTCCACAGGGTCTTTTCAAGTACTCGTACTCACTCTCACTCTATTATCGTACCTATAATTAAAATTGATTGTTACCCTAAATTAACCTTATTAGTACTACTTGGATAAAGAAACATTGAAGGATTAAGAATAGTAAAAAGCAGAGAATGTAAGAGTAATCACATGAGAATAATCACTCATTAATTCAATTCTATGTAATCACGTAATAACAAAATTATCAAATTCGTAGTATTGTAAGGGATAAACCTCCATCGAATTCTCTCTCGAGCAATCCAATACCTAAACCTAAGTTGAGTAAATTTTCTCTCGAACAATTCACAACACTCAAGTTTGCACTAATATAAAACAACCCTATCTAATACATAAATTCATGATATCCTATTTCTAAAATATCATGAATCCAATTATCCGTATTACCATGATCCAAACAACATTTCTCTTGATCATGCGATTTGAAATACAAAGAGAAAGAATACCAGAATATGAATGTATAAACATTCATCACAAACATCCAATTTTTCAATGTAGAAGTTTGGGATTCAAATAAAATAAGTTCTAACTTCAAATCTAATATTAATCTCTTTGTTTGAAAGCATCCATACAAATAAAATACCACGAATACAAAGTAAAAACAACATACATGATTACTGAGTTGATTCATAAAAACAAGTCTCATGCAAAATGTAAAAATAAAGTTAGATACACTAAGTGAAATGAAAGATTAAAAGAGATACATGAAAATTAAAACCATACGAATTATCTCCTTCAATTTCTCCTTCACTTGAGTGCTTCACTTTCGTTCTCCAGGAATTCTCCAAGTTCTTCAATCCAAAAGTCCCTAGTCTATTTTTCTTACAGGTTTTTATAGTCTTCTTGCAAACAGGGTCGAACACGGGTTCCAACACGACCGTGTCACAGGCCGTGTGGACGGTTCTAAAGCAGTTTAACACGAAAAGATGTGTCTGGTCGTGGGCCGTGTCATTTGACACGGCTGAGAACACGGGCGTGTTGTTCTTCGTGACTCCACACACGGCTTGGTTTGGCAGCAGACCCGATAAGGACACGGGTAGGGACACGACCGTGTGCCTACCCGTGTAGTGCTCTGACTTCTTTTCCAATCCTTGTGATCTTTCCCGATAAGGACACAGGTAGTGACATGGACGTGTTCCTACCCTTGTGTGCCCAATTCCAGTCCTATCCTCAGTCATGTTAGATCCGTGAACACCTCTGTTTGCTACAAGACTTTTGCTCCCGATAAGGACACATGTAGTGATATTGACGTGTTCCTACCCGTGTGTGCCCAATTCCAGTCCTATCCTCAGTCATGTTGGATCCGTGAACACCTCTGTTTGCTCCAAGACTTTTAGTTTCAAGGACTTGCAATACCTGCATTAAGAAGATGAATGAATAAATAAATAACTTAATACAGGAAATAAAGGAAACTCCATACTGTGCTCGTCTATTCATGATAATTCAAATTCTTAACTATTTTCGCACAATTATAACGATTGGAGGTAAACAATTGTGGATATGATTACAAATATGATAGTAAAAAGGACATATTTAATTGTACTCATCACTCGTCGGGTAACTCATCTGGAATAAGATCAGCATAATCATCCAAGAGTCATCAGACTTCAGGTGGAGGCTCAGGAATCTCCGTAGGGCTCTCAGAAGCCATGCTGGCTGCCACTACGTAAAAGATACCAGCGCTGACACTCACTCTCATAAACTCACTGCGACGCAGAATGTGCAGCGGCCTCGATAAGCCCGTACTAGTAGAGGGTATGACCTTCCCCGTGGACTTCTCCTTGGGTTGATTCAGTGTCAACGTGATCTTACGACCCTTGTCGTCGATTACATACGTGTTCAAATGTCCGAAACACGTGACATCATGATCATATTGCCAGGGTCTCCCTAAAAGAATGTGGGCGACATCCATAGGGATAACATTACATTAAACACGGTTCTCAAATGAGGCGAGAGTGATCGTAACTAGACACCTCTTGGTGACCTGTATCGCAGTCTTATCGACCCAAACGACTCGATAAGGATGTGAATGAGGTTCAAGAGTCACCTGCATCCGCTCTAGTGCTTGTTGGGCTACGATATTCACAAAATTCCCGCTATCTATGACTAGCTTGCACGGACCGCCTGCACTGGGGAAATATGTATAAAAAATCGTTGTACGACGCCAATCCTCATCAATACGGGGGGGGGGGGGGGGGTATAGAGGAGACGTCGTATAACCCGTAACTCTAGAGAGCGCTCAACATCACTCTCCCAACCATCCTCAACGGTGACAACAACCTCCTCGCCAGCAATCTCCTCAGCATCCACACTGGGTTCGCTATCTTCAACTAACAGGTTTCTCGTAGGGCATTGGGCCGCCACGTGGCCCATACCCGAGCAACGGTAACACTGGATGTTCCCCGACTTGGGTCCGAGGTAGATCCAGTGGCGACAGCCTTGTCCTTTGTGTCCGTGGGAACACGAGTGGGCCCTGTAGGGGTAGTAGTGGTCGGTGGTGGACTCCTAAATATGGACCCGTCAGACTTGGAAGAAGTCTGTCGGGTACCGGTGAGTTGCAAATACCGCTCGTACTCGAGATCCATCTAATAAACTTGCTCTACTGTCTCTAATCTGTGGGAAATAAGCTCCCTACACAACTCCGCTCTTAGCCCGGTACGAAATCGGGAAGCAGTGGCACTAGTCTCCTCTCGCAGATCACTCCTCACAGATAGCTCATCAAATCGAGACATGTACTCCGCTGCAGATTGTGTGCCTTGATGCAACGCATAAAGCTGATCTAACAACTGATCTTGATAGGAGGCGGGAAGGTATTTCTCCTTCAATCGACGTTTCATGTCTTTCCAACGGATAATAGGACGGTATCCTTCACACTGGAGAGACCTCTCTAGTTTGATCCAAAAAATTTTGGTTGGACCGACCAGCTTCATTTTCATGAATCTAACACAACGTTCATCATTCATATCATACCACTCAAAATAGCGGTCCATTTCCTGAAGCCAGTCGCTAAAAGTCTTCGGGTCATGCTGACCATCGAAGGTGAGAGCATTAATGCGTATGCGACGGGTAATTTCGTAATCAGCGTGTGGTCCTCGACGTAGTTCGGGATACTCATCAAAGTAATCATCTGTTCCGTAGTCATAACGGTCCTGAGATCTATCCTGTGGAGCTGGACATCGTGGGGGGGGGGGGGGAGGTACAGGCTGACCGACTCAAATATAATCAAGGGGTCCCCTTCGGTGTGGAGCAGGCTCTAAGTGGAACAACCTCTCCTGGAGTTCGATTCCTAACACACACATCTTGTGGAGGGAGGGCTCCTCAAAGGGAACATCAGGTGGAGTGGGCGAGTTGTCCCTGCTTTGAGAAGTGGAGTGCTCTCGCTGAATTTCTAGGGTTCCGACGTGTGTGTGAAGATCGCCATATATTGTCGTCAATTGATCAAATCGATCTATCATCAAGCGTTGGAACTCTGCTTGTGTCAGCTTCGAAGTGGAGTTGGTGGCCCTCTCGACGGTTTGGTCCTCTTGTGTCTGCTTGAGACATCCAAATCATATGTTGATATATGTTGAATTGTTGCAATTAAGCAAAACATTTAAGTTAAATCAAATAGCCGATTGTGAACTTTTGATGTTTGCTTGCTTTTCTACATTGATTCACTGACCACCAATGAATCCTCATTCCTCTGGCTGCTCATTTTATAAGCCCTGTACTTCGCTTGAGACATCCAAACCGTATGTCAATATATGTTGAATTGTTGCATTGAGCAAAATAACTGGAGACAGACGCTATGTGAGAGATGAAGAATGGCGAGTTAGGTTTAAGGGCATTCATGTTTTTGTAGTTTTTCAGGAAAGAATAATTTCATGGCTTATGATTTAAAGAGAAATAATCTATTGATCAATATTTCATGGCTTATGTGATAAGAACTACTAGGGGAAGAGAGGAAAACTAGAGAGGAGGGAAGGGAGGCTAGGGTTAGAGGAAGAGGAAGAAAATACCTTAGGGTTTAGTTGCATGCCTCCAATAGAAGACCTCCCCGGGTGTAAATACCCGGGCCAGGGAGGGAGCCGGCTGGCCCTTCCACATAGGGCTGAACCGGTTGGTTCAGCCCTTGGCCGGCCGGTTCTACTGAGTGGGGGCTAAACCGGATGGTTCAGCCCCTCTGCTGCTCGTCGTCTCCTTGCGCCTGCGAGCATAATACCGCCCCGAGAAACGGTCCGCGGTCGGGGGCGTAACATTCCCCTCCCCATCAAAACCCAGCTTGTCCTCAAGATGGAAATCTGTGTACAACTCCTTGAAGTCCAACAGATCAACCCAGGAGTTATGTGCTTCCGATAAGTTCTTCCACTTGACCAAGAGTTCGGCCCGAAACTCGGCGCCACGCTGCTTCCATCGGAGTAAGAGAACTTTCTCCGACATGGGCCAAAGTTCCCCATCAACGGTAGCCTCCGGTAAGAAAGGGCTCGGTTGGGCACTGTCGCCAATCTTCTTCTTGAGCAAAGATACATGAAATGTCGGATGGATCCGGGAGCTCGCGGGAAGCTCCAACGTATAAGCAACTGGCCCCACCCTTTTGAGAACACGAAAGGGGCCATAGTATCAAGGAGCCAACTTCTGATTTGTACGACGAGCCACTGAGAGCTGTCGGTAGGGTTGGAGATTAAGGAATAATTCATCGCCCACGACGAACTCCCTCTCCTTGCGATGCTTGTTCGCCTGGGTCTTCATGTGATTCTGGGCAAGGCGAAGATTCGCCCGTAATGTCACTAAAGTGCGGTCGCGGTCGCGGAGGGCCCGATCGACCGCCGGTAGTGCCGTGCTGCCCGACTCATAACTGGTCAAAGAAGGTGGCGGGCGGCCGCAAACTACCTCAAAGGGCGTCATTTTGCTGGCGGATTGCTAAGCAGTGTTGTAACAATATTCGGCCCAGTGTAGCCAGCTGGTCCAAGTCCGAGGCTCGTCCATGACGAAACACCGGAGGTAGGTCTCCACGCCGCGATTAAGAACCTCCGTTTGGCCGTCAGTCTGGGGGTGATTTGCGGTGCTGAAACTCAAGCAAGTCCCTTGAAGCCTGAAACGCTCTCGCCAAAACTGGCTCACAAAAGTGGGATCACGGTCGGAAATGATGGCGCGTGGGAGGCCGTGCAAGCGGATGACTTCCTGAGTGAAGAGTTCGGCGACCGACTCCGCCGTATAAGGGTGACTGAGAGCGAGGAAATGACCATACTTGGAGCGCTTGTCGGCCACCACCAGAATGACCGACTTGCCCTGAGACTTGGGCAATTCATAAATAAAATCCATCGACACAGTATCCCATATGTGCTGCGGAATCTCAAGTGGGTGGAGCAACCCGACAGGCGTAGTCGTCTCGTACTTCTGTCGCTGACATGTCTCACACTGTCGCACAAATTGCTGCACATCATGGCGTATCCCCGACCAAAGTACATTTGCTCTCGCCCGTTGGAGGGTACGGAGCTCTCCTGCATGACCTCCCACGGGAGAGGAATGAAACTCGTGGAGCATAACTGTCTTCCATGCTGAACCTGGAGGTATGACGACTCTGCCGTGGTAATGTAGTCGCCCATTCTGTAGATGATAACCTGGCGTCACAGTCTCCCCATGCTGGAGGGCCTCCACGAGGGCGCGTAGAGAGGGATCCTGCAAGACCTCCTCGTGTATGTCATCGAACGAGTCGAGGACCGGCCCCGAAATCTGGGTGAGCGCACCGTCAGGTAAGCAGGACAAGGCGTCCGCCACCACATTCTCCTTGCCTTGGAGGTAAACGATCTCATAATCGTAGCCCAAAAGTTTGGTGACCCACTTTTGCTGAAGAGGAGCGGAGACTCGCTGGTCCAACAAGTGCTTCAAACTTTGGCGATCTGTACGGATCTTGAAGTGTCGCCCCAAAAGATATGACCGCCAAAGGCCTACTGCCTGAACCACTACCAAGAGCTCCTTTCCATACGTGGATAGTCCCAATGTCTTAGGCGCCGACGCCTTACTATAAAAAGCCAGTGGGCAACCCTCCTGCATCAAGACGGCGCCTAGCCCCACCCTGGAGGCGTCCTTCTCCACAACAAACTTCTTAGTGAAATCCGGGAGGGCTAACACTGGGGTGGTCGTCACTGCCTGTTTGAGCGCCTGAAAAGCCGCCTCAGCGTCCTCCTGCCATGAGAAAGCATCCTTCTACAATAGCTGGGTCAGTGTTCGAGCGATTTTCCCATAATCTCGCACGAACCGTCGGTAGTAGCCGGTGAGGCCCAAGAATTCTCACAGAGCCCGAACCGTCTGGGGCCGCGGCCAAGAAACCATGCTCTCAATCTTCCGAGTGTCAGCTTTGACCCCTTCCGCCGAAACCAAGTGTCCCAAATACTCGAACTCCTCCTGCCCAAAAGAACACTTGGAGCGCTTAGCATACAACTGGTGCTTCCGTAGAATAGAAAGGACCTGCTCAACATGGCACAAGTGATCTTCCCAATTAGCACTGTATATCAAGATGTCATCAAAGAATATCAGCACAAAGAGGCGAAGTAGTGCGCAAAAGATCTCGTTCATATTGGCTTGGAAGGTGGATGGGCCGCCAGTCAGCCCGTTGGCCATCACCAGGAACTCGTAGTGGCCATCGTGGGTCCTGAAAGCCGTCTTATGGACGTCCTCTTCCCGCATAAGGATCTGGTAGTAGCCCGACCGTAGGTCAAGCTTCGTGAAACGAGTCGCCTCGTGTAGCTCATCCAAGAGCTCCTCAACCAATGGAATTGAGAACTTGTCTTTCAAGGTGACGCCGTTCAAAGCCTGGTAGTCGACACAGAACCGCCACGAGCCATCCTTTTTCTTGACGAGAATAATCGGGGCCGAGAAGGAGCTCGTGCCGGGTCGGATAATCCCGGCGTCGAGCATCTCCCGAACGCTGCGCTCGATCTCTGCCTTCTGCATGTGTGGATATCGGTAAAGCCGGATATTGGTGGGCTCCGCTCCGGCCTTGAGGACAATCCGGTGATTCCGAAACCGCGATGGTGGTAGTGTATGTGGCTCCTGGAAGACGTCAGAATACTGTTCAACTAAGAACTGTAACTGTATGGGTACCTCAGACGTCCTGACCTCATCAGACCGCACTCCCAAAAGGACTGCCATCAAGCTCCTTCGCTCTCCGAGCTGCTGCATGCTCCGAAGAGAGACTTCCTTTACCGGGGAAATTGTGAGACCCTTCAAACAGAACTGTCGGCCACGCTGCAGGAACTCCACCGTCATGAGCTCCCAATCAAAAGTGACCCGCTTCAACTGCTGCAGCCACTGAACTCCGAGTACCATGTCTGATTCCCGGATGGGTAGAAGGTACACATCCGTGCTCCCAACGTATCCCTGAATTCGTGGAGGGGTTCACGACCCGATTCCGGCCATTGGAGTATGAGGACTTCGAAGCGCTGCTGCTGAAGTTACGGCAGAAAGGGACAGTGACTGAGTACCGGATGGAGTTCGAGAAGCTGGCCAACCGGGTACACTGGGAAGAAAAGTCACTGCTGAGTTGTTTTGTGTCCGGTTTGAAGGAGAATCTGCGGGATGAGGTTCATGCTTATATGCCATGGAGCCTGAATCACGCTATCACCCTAGCGCGCATTCAGGAGGAGCGATTCAACCGGCAGCGGTCACGGACCACGGGGAGACCTCTTGCCACATCCGCCGTCGCCAGGAGAGAGCCACAGGCGGTCGTCAAGCCTACGGTGACTCGTTTGTCGTGGGGCGAGCTCCAGGCCCGCAAGGAGAAGGGTCTCTGCTTCAATTGTGATGAGAAATTTGTGTCTGGGCACAAATGTCAGAAGCTACAGGTTTTCATGCTGCATGAAGAGGTGGCCGACGAGTCTTCGCCCGAGTTGTGGAGGAGGCGCTGTTGGAAGAGGATGTGGATGTGACGGAGTTTGGGGTCTCTATCCAGGCCATGGAAGGGTGCAATCCATCGCTCACGATGCGGGTGGCTGGACGGGTTAGACAGGAGAAGGTGACGATATTGGTGGACAGTGGGAGCACCCACAATTTCATTCATCCAGCCGTCGCTCAGCGGGTTGGGCACGACATTGATAGGGGAGCTGCGTTCCAGGTCATGGTGGCTGATGGCAGTAAGCTGCAATGCGAAGGGGTTATGAAGGGAGTGGAGTTGCGAATTCAGGGATACGTTGGGACGCAGCTCCCCTATCAATGTCGTGCCCAACCCGCTGAGCGACGGCTGGATGAATGAAATTGTGGGTGCTCCCACTGTCCACCAATATCGTCACCTTCTCCTGTCTAACCCGTCCAGCCACCCGCATCGTGAGCGGTGGATTGCACCCTTCCATGGCCTGGATAGAGACCCCAAACTCCGTCACATCCACATCCTCTTCCAACAGCGCCTCCTCCACAACTCGGGCGAGGACTCGTCGGCCACCTCTTCATGTAGCATGAAAACCTGTAGCTTCTGACATTTGTGCACAGGCACAAATTTCTCATCACAATTGAAGCAGAGACCCTTCTCCTTGCGGGCCTGGAGCTCGCCCCACGACAAACGAGTCACCGTAGGCTTGACGACCGCCTGTGGCTCTCTCCTGGCGACGGCGAATGTGGCAAGAGGTCTTCCCGTGGTCCGTGACCGCTGCCGGTTGAATCGCTCCTCCTGAATGCGCGCTAGGGTGATAGCGTGATTCAGGCTCCATGACATATAAGCATGAACCTCATCCCGCAGATTCTCCTTCAAACCGGACACAAAACAACTCAGCAGTGACTTTTCTTCCCAGTGTACCCGGTTGGCCAGCTTCTCGAACTCCGTCCGGTACTCAGTCACTGTCCCTTTCTGCCGTAACTTCTGCAGCAGCGCTTCAAAGTCCTCATACTCCAGTGGCCCGAACCGGGTCGTGAACCCCTCCACGAATTCAGTCCGCGGTACATAATCTCTGCCTCTCAGGAACCACTGAGTCCACTGAAACGCGTCGTCTTCCAGATGGAACGACGCTAGTTGCACCCATTGCCCCTCCGGGACCTCCTGATAGCCGAAGAACAATTCCGCCTTATAGACCCACTCCAATGCATCCCCCCCTTTGAATTTGGGAAAGTTCATACGTGTCAACTTCGGTGGAATGTACGCCCGCGGCCCAGCTTGCCCTTGCCAGCCCGGTCCTTGCCCATTCTGTCGTCCCGCATGCCCATCGTGTCCACCCGGGTAGCCCAGAGGCGGCTGACCCTGATGAGGAATGTATTGCCCGGCCCACGGAACATGGCCTCCAATCCCGCCGGGAAGAATGCCGCCACGCAGGTGAGGAAGGATCCCCGCCGCACCTCGTGGAGCCCGCACAGCAGCCCCCGACCCTCCATCAGCCTGTAGCCACGGATGCCGCCCGTAATCGACTGGTCCAGCCATTCCGAAACCGCCAGCTGGGTGTCTAGCCGGCCCAAACTCAGCCGACCCAGCAGAACTGGTGCCGCCGCCTCCTGATGCTCCCGCAGGCCACGCCGCTGCTCCCCCGCCTTCGCCGGTGGTCCCCCAGGGTCGAGAGAACCCGACGCCAGTGTTTCCACCCAGCATCGGTGCTCCACTGCTCGGGCCGACTCCCCCTGCTGCAGCCGCCGACCACGCCGCCTCTCCAGGGCCTTCGTCGACGCTTCCCCAGGGTCGGTAGGGGCCGCCGCCGCCGTTCCCCCCAAAGCTGGCTGCTCCTGTTCCCACACGCCCCGGATCGGGCGTTCCCGAAGCCTCGGCGGACCGATCGGGCCTTCCGCCGATCGGTTCTTCCTTGCTGGGGCTTTTTCCTTTCAACAATAACTTAATCTCCTCCATCCGTGCATCTATGCGCTCCTCCAATCGCTGTGTAGATGTACGCATCTCTTGCTCGATTGCGGCTATCGAATCCACCAATCCACCATAGTTCCCCTCCAAAGTCTCCAAGCGAGCGACCTCTTCTTGCGTATGAGTGGTGACCATCGTCGGAGAATGACCGCTTTGATACCAAATGATAAGAACTACTAGGGGAAGTGAGGAAAACTAGAGAGAAGGAGGGAAGGGAGGCTAGGGTTAGAGGAAGAGGAAGAAAATACCTTAGGGTTTAGTTGCATGCCTCCAATAGAAGACCTCCCCGGGTATAAATACCGGGGCTAGGGAGGGAGCCGGCCGGCCCCTCCACATAGGGCTGAACCGGTTGGTTCAGCACTTGGCCGGCCAGTTCTACTGAGTGGGGGCTGAACCGGATTGTTTAGCCCCTTCGCTGCTCGTCGTCTCCTTGCGCCTGCGAGCATAATAACGCCCCGAGAAACGGTCCGCGGTCGGGGGCGTAACATTATGATTTCAATAAATTCTAAAGCTATTTTAATAAACTAGATTTGGCAATTTTATAATTTTTACGAGTTTGGTAAATTTATAGCAAAGGGCTGTTACATTTTGGGATTGCAAGGGGTCATAAACCCTGTAGGTTGAATGCCTCCTCTGACTACCCCAAGTCAATTTTGATTTAGCTCACCCCAAAGCAAGCTCCAGGTAAGGCCAAAATTTGTTGCTACAAATACCCTAAAAACTTTGTGGATAAACAATCGGAGATATAGACAAGCATAATAAAACTAAAGAAAAATGTTGAAGAAGATCAATGAACATAGTGCTACATTTCATCCCTTTTAATATAAAAAGAACTTTCTGTCAAAACGTGATTTACGTAATGGAGTATGATTGAGAAAATTATGTAGTAAATTACATACATATATGTTAATCAAGGAAGCAAAATCAATATTCAATTGATGAAATATAGTTTTTGAGTACATTAAGATTAATGAGTCCCTCATCTTAGGAGCATATTTACCTATGCAAATTCATCCCGAAGGCACTAGTAAGTGAGTTACCCTTTTTAAGTTGATGAATTATAAAGGCTCAAGGAACTTGGTTGGTGATTTGCCTCTTCTAAGCTCACAAGGCATTATGTTCTAGCGCTCTAGTAGCTGTTTATGTCAAGTTAATAACAATCATGTGTTTTCTATTTTACCTACTCTTTCTGTAAGTGCAAATGTGCAATATACCACATTACAGTTGATTGCAAGTACTAGCTGCGGGGTAGCTGGCCACATTGAGAGAAATTGCACTATACTTAAAATCCATTTAGTTTCTTGTGCTTAATTTGTATGTTTATAAACTAATTAGATGTGTGAATTTGAGTGTTGGGCGGTAACATAAAAATATTGGTATCTAAGTTAATGGTAAGATGAATGCAAGATGAAATTAGAAAAGATAAAATAAGGAATGATTATATTTGAAACAACAATGATAGTGATCTCACTCAAAAAATTAGATAATAGAAAATTAATTTAGGTTATTTGATTATGTATGATAATGTTTGAAGATGCACCAATTAGATGAGTAGATGAAATTAATGTTGAAAAATTATGCATGAGAATGAGCACACCGAAAATAGCATATGTAAAAGTTGTTTAAGGATAATTTTTATAGGTTAGCACCTCAGAAAACACTCGGCAAAATGAATATTTATAGATCCGAGCCAAATAACTTTGTTAAGGGTAAATGTTGATGATGATTCTACTTGCATATGCAGAGTTCAATTGAACAATCTTTGACTATTGAAAGTAGATATTGATTTTCCTTACTATTTTCTTGCAGTAGCAATTGTGCCTTGGTGGATGATATGTTCAGGACTCGCATGTCTTTCTCCAAGCGGTATTTTACTGAGTGAGTTTGAAATTATTTCTAAATAAAACCATTAATTCCTTGTTTGCTATTGCTCAAGCTATTTTATTATTTTCCAAGACCATGGTTTTATATCTACTTGTTTCTCCTTCAAGAATTATATTCCTAGCTGCTCTTTTTAATTTGTATAAATGCTACAGAAAAGGTAATCATGTGTCATGACTGCTTATTTTTATTGCCACAAAATTATGACAGTCAAGTGATCTGTGACAGCTTAAAGAACCATTTTTTATACTAAAATAGTATTAAGTACTTGTACTGAAAACTTAAAAGTCGAGTTGAATACTTTTAAGTCATATGAACGCACGGTGGCTAGCGCATAGAAATCCCAATACATAATGTAATATAAATTTTGGAGACAAACTTGTAACCCTAAAAATGTTATCAGATCATGAATTAAGCATCAGTAACTGGAAATCAGTCTGAGAATCTTTAATGAGTTGATGGCACCGAACCATTTGTAAATGATGATAAAACAAGTTATATCTTTTAATCGACAGCGTAGTGATTTGGTCAGCTAATAGAAGAAAATTTCAAACTGTAGCAGAAACATTGCTACAATAATCATCCACCTGTTGCAGTGGAATCGTTGAACATTTACAATGTAGTTCTCTAGACGCTACATTGTAGTCATCGAACTTTCTCTAGACGCTACATTGTAGTCATGGAACGCAAGATGGCCATCTTCCTACAGTGTAATCATTGAGTGATGAACAGTACAATCCATCTAGCAATGAACATTGAATTTGCTACATGAAAATCGGCTGCAATAAAATCAGCATCTAAAGTCGTCCTGCATATTAAATGTGAAGAGACAGTTATCTTTTCCTGACAGATGTTGGAGGAAAGAGTGGTTGCTGGGTTTAGCAATTGAGGTGTTATTACAACTTCTATATATAAACTAAAAGATGGAAATCTGGTAGAAGATTTATACACAAAGTGAAATAGTGAAGGAATACCACACTCAGAAGAGTGCTTGGCATACTAAATCATCAAATGTTTGCAAAATTCATGAAGTGATTTTAAGGGGAGTGATATTATCTAAAAAAATTTGGTAGTTGCACACGACACACTATCTAACGATTCTTAGTAATTCAGTTCTCTGGTCCGTTCACGGGTTACTTGACCCCTAGAACTGAAAACCGAACAAGGGGAGCACTAATTTTCTTTGAACTAGACCCAAACCGAGAACCACCCGAACTGAGCACTAATTTTCATGTTTGCAAAATTCATGAAGTGATTTTAAGGGGAGTGATATTATCTAAAAAAATTTGGTAGTTGCACACGACACACTATCTAACGATTCTTAGTAATTCAGTTCTTTGGTCCGTTCACGGGTTACTTGACCCCTAGCTCAGTTCGGGTCGGTTTCGGGCCAACTCTCGGTTCTTTGGTGACAAAACACATCATTCTGATACACATTTTTTATCATTTCCTATAGAATACTCTACTAAACATTGACACATAATCAGTATAGTCAAGTAACTATTGACCCCAAATAAACTCCAAGGCTTTTCTAGAGAGTGCGTCTCAATTCCTAATATGTGATGCATCTTCCGTCACATCCAAAGACGCTTGGCGCCAATATGCGTCATGACTCTTTTATTATTATTATTATTATGCATTTATTTATTGTTATGTATTTCTTTTCTCACACACTCATTTTTATTTTTCGACTCATCGGTTTGACCACCTGATGAGACCATGAATAAATGGTCTGGTATTATAGGTAGTAAGGACGAAAAAGGCAAGATTATAATTATTTAAGAACGCATAAATTAAGTTGGGAGGAAAAAAATTAAATTCAACACAAGATATCCAAAGAAATCAAGTTTAGGAATTATTATTTTTGGAAGTAAATGATTTGGAAGGCAATTTGAAAAATCCCTCCAATAAAGAATATCAGAAATCACTTTGGGAAAAAAGTAATCAGATTAGAACTAATTGGAAAGACATTTATTTAGCCAGGACAATTAAGTCTCTATTAAACGAGCCTTTGCTAAAGAAGAAGACAACTCTGGATAACATAAAAACACTAGATTGTTTCTCTATGTTGCCGACCACTGCTTGCTACTCTCGAAGCCACACATTTACCTCTGTTTCCACACATCGGGGACGTCGTTGATATCCAGACAAAATCTCCCGCTCGTCGCCACCGCCGTTCCCCCGCCCAGTCTCCATCCATCTCGAGCCGCTTCTCTTCCGGCGATCTAGTTGCGCCAGTACTTTCTGCCGCAGAACAGGAGTCTCCGTCGCTGCCGCATCCCTTAACGACCCGATCGAGTTTGTCTTTGCTCGCAGGTCACGTCGACTGCAACCCTAACTTCTGTTACCTGTCGACAACACACTGTTCTTCACCTGCGCGAAGAACTCAGGAAAGAATTGCCCTCGCTGCCGTATCCTTACCGCATCCTTGCTTTCCTTTATTATTTTAAATTTTTGCAATATAACTAAATAATTAAAGCTTGCCTCTACGTTCTTACTGTTTTTAGTCTCCGTTAGTTCCATAAATTATTTTTGTGAATTTGCTTGTGGACGTACTAGTCTCGTGGAAGGTTCGATTCGTAACACACGCGAAAATTCCCCTAGAGAAAATTAACGAATTTCTTAAATTTCATAATAACCATTTTGATTTAGCGTGCAAAACTTAATTTTGACCCGCTCGACCTACATCAGTTTGGTTTCAGAACGCTTTTGATTCGCTCCTACTACAAAATTCGCGATCCTTGTTTTTCAAAAAGAGGGTTTATTAAATTTTCTTTTAAGATTTACATCTTTATTAAAAATAATATTCTTTATATATCTACTTGCGGAATCTCATTTAAAAATTTAAATTTTTTTTGAAATATTTAACTTATTTTATTATAAACCATAAGATCTCTCTGTTTAAAAAAGTTTTAAATATAATTTTTTTAAAAAATCAATTAAAATTTATTTTATTTTTTTTTGAAAATTTAAAACAATTAATTTAATGGAAAATCATCTGTGTTATTTAGAAAGTGTTGTTTCCGGTCTGAGCACACAAATTAAAATTTTGACTAAAACTATCGAGTCCTTGAGTATGAATGCTACCACTAACATGTGAGATGTTGAGCAAATGATAAATGAGTTACACACGCTTGTTAACACGTTAGAGGCCAACTAGTAGTTAGGGATTGCCCCACACCTAATCGAAGAGAATCCTAACCCTAGGCAACCTGAAATCGAAAACCCTAATCCATGTCAACTAGAACAAGGGCACCAAAACTTAAGGGATCCTCCCCGATGGGATTTAGGATTCAAGTTAGACGTTGGTGATTTCGAAGGGTGTTTGGAAGCTGTTGGATGTCTAGATTGGTGTATTATGGATCATTTCCTGGCTTGGAAGTAATTGTCTCAAGCTAGGCAAGTTGAGTACACTATGCTTAGGTTAAAGGGATCCACTGTGGTTTGGTAGGGACACCTAGAACGTTCTAGGTTTAATTAGGCATGCCCCCCAATCACCATATGGACTGAATTTAAGACCTGACTACATAAGAGGTACGTTCTACCCAATTATTTGTAAACCCTTTACGATATGTCCGATAACCTACGACAAGACATACTATCGGTGGTTGAATATACGAATGAATTCCTAGTACTGCAATCTCACCTCGACCTCTGCGAAGATGATGACATGACCGCATACCATTATCTGAACGGGTTATGTTATTCAGTTAGAGACCAACTCGAACTCTATGACTATAAGGACTTGGGAGAGATCTCGAGTCGCGCACGAAGAGTGGAGTCCTTACTGAAGCAGACATTCAATGTTAGGTCTACTAATTGACCCATATCAAGCATCACCACTGCACCCACTACTAAGGCCTTAGATTTCCCTCACCCTCCCATTTCTACTGGGACCCCCACTCCATCCACTATCCCCTCCAAGGGTAAGGAGATTATTGGACTAAGCCCAACACTGGAGTATTTCGATGCTTCAAGTGTATGTAACAGAGGCACAAATCTTCTGAGTGTCCGCGACGCCACTTCGCCTCTATTATCGATTCTACTGTTGGATGAGAGCCCGAGTATGGAATTTACATTATTGAATCTCACCCCGAGCTTGAGCCCGAGTCTGAGGAAGCAATAGAAGTAGAATGAGAACAAGCTGAACAATTTGTATGTCTTACGTTATAGCTTGATCACCCTGAGCGAGCCTACTGAGTATGACCATAAGAGACACGGTTTTTTCCGCACTACGACACTCATTCTTGGACAATTTTGTTCCATTATCATTGATAACTGCAGTATGAAGAACTTTATTTCTTAACGTATGGTAGAAAAATTAACACACGTGAGAATTTCCCAAGAAGAAATTAACGAATTTCTTAAAGTTCAGAACAACAAGTTTGATTTAGCGCGCAAAATTCAATTTTGACTCGCTCGATCTGTATTAATATGCCTACCATGCGCTGAGAAATGGAATTTTCTGTATTAATACTGTCGCTGATGATGAAACAAAATTTTCCTCTAATGCGTGCAGTAGTATGAAAAACTGTGTGCAATAGTATGAAAAACATCATGTATCTTATAATCAAGGTTGCAGATGTCGGATGTCGGGCTCTTGTCAGTTGTGTTTTTTATGTCCAATGTCAAATTGCGGGGGATATATCAGGGATATTTCAAAATGTCGTATTTTAATATTATAATTAATTAAATATACATATTTCATAATATTTTCATTTATTAATTAGTTGGTAATTATTTTAGCTAATTAAGTGTAAACTAAAATTCATATGAGAAAATTAAACAACTAACAAGTGTTGAATCGTATTTGATTGATGTCATTTGGAGTCACATTCTCACAAAATGCCCAACACGAATCACGACCTACTATGGAAGAAGGGTTAAGAATTTTGCTAGAACCTTTTGATGAATTCATTATATACAAAAAATATAAAATTTTTTGAACGAATTTTTAAAAAATCCGCAATATTTGGCTTCCATTATCCTCCATTAGCCGTCATTAGCTGCAATATTGGGCCGACTTGTTCGATGTTAGGGATCTGCCACCAGTTATCTTGCATTGAATTCGCCAATAGTTATCTTGCATTATTATTATTATTTAAATGTGGAGTTGGGTTATAGCGAGTCGGTTGTATCGAGTCGTGTCACATCGTTTAAGTGTTTTAATATTTGTTCTATGTTTGTGTTATTTACAATTATGCCATCGACGCCTATATATGAGTCCTTTGGGGTCTTGTAATGGTCATGAAAGAAATATAGTGACATTCTCCATCTCTCTAACTTTCTCTCTCTATCTAGTCCTCACCTCCTTTATAGGATTTCGTCTCTCTCACCCCCGTCGGCCCCTTCCCATTACCAGATTCCTCCTAGAATTTATCCGCGATCATAACAATTGGTCCGACCTGCCACACCGCCCGCTTGTTACCGCCGGTGTCTGCTTCGGCTCCCAGATCTCTCGATTGATCCACTCCCTGTACTGATCCTCCATCCGCTGCTCGATCAGGTTTGGTCTTCGCACCAATGATCCTAATCAAGGATCCCCCGCTCGATCCCCAGATTGATTCGCTACAACACTCCGTTTTCCCCGTTACGCTTGCTCCGCTCACTCTGCAAATCGATCACAGATTGATTTGATTCCGCCGCTCGCTTCCAAATCCGCCGCTTCTGGCTTCTTCCGATTCGCCTGCTACGCGGCTATTGCCAATCTCGATCCACCTGCTCTGCCAGCCCTAGTGCCGCCAACCTTCCACCTTCGCTGCCCTTAGTCAGATCCGAAGCCCAAGCCTCTGTTTTTGCCGGCCTCAGCCGCTCCATCGCTTCCAACACGCCGACCACAACTTGTAGCAGGAAGGCTACTGACCTCTTTTCTACTGATCTCACACAAATCCTCCCCTTCCCCCCGCTACAGTGTCGTTTCTGCTCGCATCCGCAGCTTCCAGCGTTGGCCTCTGCCGACTTGCGCTCCACCCTTTCTACACCCCAATCGGATGCATCAGCTTGGGTTCTGTCGCCATCTTCATCAAATCTGCCCCCCTACTGGTCGCTCCCCGCCAGATCTGCCCTTTCTACACACCAATCGGCCGACATCATCTCCAGTCTACACCCTTGGAACCATGGTCGCCGCTCCCGGGCCACTGTTCTTGCCGTCGCCGGACACCAGCCCCCTGTTGGAGTTATCTGCCCTAGCCGCACAAATCTTGGCCTCATGCGCCTCTCTCCATGCCAAAGTCGACCGTCTTCTTGCGATCGACGGGCGGGTTTCTGCAACCCCCCACGAGGTTCCCTGCCCTAAGCTGTCTCCACCATGACTACCCCTTACACCATGCGAGAGCTTTCCTGCCATGCCTCCCCCAACATTCTTCTACGACACCACCCACTCCTCTGCGCCGCAGTCGATTCCCCCGTCGAAAGCGCACCGGTCGCCGATGTATCACATTTCTCCACGGTGGTTGTACCTCCATCGCTTCCGCAACCTCTCCAATCACCTGCTCTGCCGCCTCCTTCGGCCATCTCACCGCCTCCTCTTCCGTCTCTTGCTCCACCGGCCCCTGCCTTGCCGCTTTCGCCGGCCGCCTCAATACCTCTTCTGCTGCCCCATGCCCCGCAGTTCCCGACGGATCCGTTCCTGCTGCCGACCGGTCGCGTCGTCAACATCCTTATGGCTGCTGCTGACCACCGCTCCACCGACCTTGCGGAAGCCACTGCTTTCGCCTCCCGTCTTTTTGATGGCGCCGCCGCTACTCGCCAACACCGCCGCTGCTGCTACACGCTACCCGACCTTGTTCTGGCGGGAGGTCAAAGTACCAGATGATCCAGCCACCCGTTTGGTACACGAGCTTGAGGGCAAGCTTGTTTTGAAGGACAGATGGAATGTTACGGATCCGCCACCAGTTATCTTGCATTGGATCCGCAATCAGTTATCTTGCATTATTATTATTATTTAAATGTGGAGTCGGGTTATATCAAGTCGGTTGTATCGAGTCGTGTCGTAGCGTTTAAGTGTTTTAATATTTGTTTTATGTTTGTATTATTTACAATTATGCCATTAACACCTATATATAGGGCCTTTGGGGTCTTGTAATGGCCATGGGAGAAATATAGTGAAATTCTCTCTCTATAACTTCCTCTCTCTTCAGTCCTTGCCTCCTCATTTCTAGGGTTTCGTCTCTCTCTCATTCCCGCCAGCCCCTTTCCCTTGCCAGATTCCTTCTGAAATTTATCCATGATCGTAACATCCGACATGTCGGCCGCAATACTGGAAAACGCCACAATTGTCAATTGTGGCGAAAACATGTCAATTTCTGCTAAAAATGATATGTCGGCCGACATGTCGGCCGCAATCTACAGACTTGCCTATAATCATCATTGGTTGGTTCGCTAGGGTTGATCAAGCTATAATAAAGGAAACATACCAAATGATCTATTTGTTCTCCTTCTACCTTCATCACACCCCTGACTCGGCTTAGGATCTGCTTTGGAGTCACTAAGGTAAACTCTATACCTGGCTCATGACCATCCACAAAATTATTATTGACGGTGAAGTTACATCCCGAACACTCAGATGATTTATGCGCTAACTCCATACACTTTAAGCATCAAAATACTCTTGAGTTGGACTCGGACCCACTAATCTCCTTGCTCCTGGATGGGTCAGCAACTCAACAAGTAACATCAGGGGATCTGTGTTGTTGATTTGGGGATGGGGATTAAGATTCTAGTAATGGGAAAGTGGTGGCATTAGATGAAGATATATCTGTGGAACTAAATCTGGATGTCTGCTTTTTAAGGACTTTACTCAACGGACCCTATTAGAGACTTATCCTAAATCACGGGTGTCATGAAGCTCTAGTTGGTACTTAATAGCATAATGCAATCCGTTCAAGTAAAATGATAAGTAAAATGATATAGTTCTCATCATCCTCACGTATGTTACGTCGAGATTGAAGGACAAAAGCTCATTGGTGTATTCGTCAACCGATGACTACTCCTATCTTTACTATGGAATATACAATACATTGTCTAGAGGTAATCAAGGGAGACGTAATGCTTCCTAAGCTATATATTGAACTCAACCATCCGTAATCATAATAAAAACTCGAATGTGATCCACTCGTAGTCATAGTAAAAGCACAAACTACTTCATCCGTTCGAGCTTCAAAGTCATAGTCAGAACTCTTGAATTGAACCTCTTCCACTCAAGAAAGCTAGTCCTGATCGCCTCACTATCTTGATCGCTGTCTGGCACATCCATAGATTGAACCATGTGGTCAATTTGACTGCACTAGACTAACACGTGTCCCGTCAATCTAAGAGACGTACACTCAACTTGCCTATTCAAGGGCATCTACTTCCAAATGATGAAGTGCTCTATATATCCGCACCAATCTTAACATCCCTCAGACTCGAGACATCCCTCAAAGTTGCCTTTGTGTAACTTGACTCCAGTGTTCCAATGGAGTTTGTTTCAGAGTTTAGGATTTGGGTGTGCCAGCTATGGATTTTCTTCAGATGCAGGATTGGGTGCTCGCCCCAAATTTACAGTGACCTCAATTTTGTTGACCATGGTGCACGACCCATTCATCACTTGTCATACATTTCCCATACTGGTACCGAGGGTCTCGACTATTTACATTAGGTTCCCCAAGCGCTGATTTATGTCATCTACAGTATTCTCTAATTGTTCTACGTGGTTTTTCATGGAAATTTTAAGTAGGTAACATTTAATATAAAATGTTTATTATGGTGTGAGGAACACGATTAACTCACAATTGGCGATTTAACCGGTCTATGTTACAACTCCGATGTAGGTTGAAAATGAAAATTTTAATATTAAATAATTTTTACGATCAAATTAAATTATGCAATGCAATTTTTTAAACAATTATGCTAGAGTTTCATAAGATTGCGCTCAAGTACTAGCATTCGAATAAGAATGAAACATTTGATTCATCCATGAGTAAAGAAATAACAATGAGAATGTAACAAATTAGCAAAAATTAGAAAAAAAATTTTATTTGGGCAAGCAAACTCTGAATTTAAAGATGTAACAAATTAGCAAAAAATAGAAAAAAATTTATTTGTGCAAGCAAACTCTGAATTTAAAGATCAAATAAAACACATAATTTATAAATAAAAGTAAACGAGTGTTAAGATATGATGGTAGGTATACCCCAATGTCTTAAGATATGTGTTGATTGCGTTCTTTTGTAGGCTCAAGGGTAGTGGGGTATTAATAAGATTGAGGTGTTCAGAAGTTGTAAAATACAAGCTATGAAGTGATTTGGGTTGAATCAGATGGACATGGAAAGAATGTAATGGATCGTGTAGAGGCTTGCAATGGTTCAGTAAGTCAGTCACTGACTCACTGTGAGGCTAGGGACAAGGTTAAATGGAACATATGATCGAGAGCAGGGGCGGATCCAGGAATATCATTAAGCGGGAGCCAGACGTCGTCTTCCTCCCATAATTTTTTTTCTTAACACCATCTTACCAGAGCTATTATTCCTCATTCGGCCATCATTTTCGATCTGTTAGTAATAAAAATTCACTGGCTCGACGAGAGAAATCCAAATCCAGTAATAATTTTGCAAAATTCTTTTGGTGGGGGGGGGGGTGCCCCGCCGGCCCCCTAGATTCGCCCCTGGTCGGGAGGAGTTGTTGGATGGCCCGAAGGGGGAGAAAGAAGGCTGAGCAACGATTTTGGTTTGTGTAAGGAGATTGGGACAATGACTGGTGGTGGAGTCCTAAGCTCTACAGCTAACAAGATGAGTCCGGATTGGCGTGACGAAACTAGGGTGGGTTGTGGGCAACCAAAGCGACATCTACAAGTGGGGGGGGGGGGGGGGGGCTCCGAATTTAATGTTGCAAGTTACGCTTTCGGAGCTTTAATAGGCTCAAGGGTATTGGAGTGTAATAAGATTGATGTTGTGGGAAGTTGCAGGAAACAAACTATGAAGTGATTTGGGGTGAATCAAAATGCAGGGGAAAGAATTTAATGGACCGTGTAGGCTTGCGATAGCTCAAGAAGTCACTGTAAGGCTAGGAACGGGCGTGGAAGGAACATATGGTTGGGATTAGTTGCTTGATGTCCGAAAGGGGGAGAAAGAAGGCTGGCTGGTGTTTGTGGCTTGTGCAGAGGTGGTCGGGCAAGGACTAACGACAAATTCAAGAGTTTCAGAGCTAACATGATGAACCCAGATTGGTGTGGGGTTTCCGTTCTACGATCGCCATACGTGTTGCTTGAGTTGTTTTTTTTTTGGAGTGGGGGTTTATAAAGAGAAATGCGTTAATTAAAAATGGTGATATTTTAATTAGGTTTTAAGAGTTTTAATGGAATCACAAGTCAAAAGACATGGGGTAATTAACCTATACTCTTAGGATTCTCCAACATTACAATTCTGAAATTAAGATAAAATACTTTATTTATTAAAACTTAATTTCAGTATTATTTATAATATTATAAAGTACTTATTTTTGATTCTTTTCTTTCCCAAATTACAACTAAGTCTAATTTGACGGATATTTTTATTGAATGTCTTTTTGGTGGGTCATGCCAATAAATCTTGCAAGCATGATCGATACAATAATTCTCCATCGCGAATAACGTTTGCAAATATGAAAAAAACAACTTTCGTTGGAGAAATATACTCGTTATGTGCATGAAATAAAATAAAGGGTTATTTACCGGGACCTCCTCTTGAAATTTGTGTAATTGCAGTTTGCACCCCTCTAATTTTCGAAATTACAATTCCCCGTTCAATATTTACATTTCATAACATCCTTGCACAACAAGACCCCCACTGAAGATTTACTCCAAGGGGGTACTTTTGTGCATGAGTGTTATGAAATGTAAACATTGATGAGAGGTTTTTGTAATTTCGAAAGTTAAGAGGGGTGCAAGCTGTAATTACACAAACTTCGAGGGGAAGTCCTGATAAATAACCCTAAAATAAAAAGACATAAAAATATGAAGTACAATGATGCGCCGCAGGTTGCATCATGGACACTTTATTAATCATGTGTGGGATAAATGTTTTTTGTAATGATCGATTTCATACTGAATTTAAATAATAAAAAAGATGAGGTAGAAACACATTTGATGGTATACATTGCATTAAATGTGGCAAACATAAAATTGATTTGTTCTACCTAGGGACATTGACTAGGGTGCCATATTATTTGTTAGTATTTTCAGAACTTGGATTGGTATGGAAGCTAAACTTTGAGAGAAATACTTTTCTAATTACTGTAGATCTATTTTGATTGAACAATTGATAAATTTTAGACATGACAAGCAAACCGTTATTGAATACTTCAATCAATTAGCCTTTTACATTTCAAGATGTGTTGCGAGAAGAAATATTGGTAGTTTTATCTGGATTTGTGGATTTTTTTCCATAAGATCAATAATGACGGTAGTAGTGTTTCTTCCATCACCTTCTTTGAGGATATTTGATGACACATCTCTCTTCTACGATATGCTCTCCTTAACAATAAGGAGCTTTTTATGACCACTTCTGTCCTCTGCGTTCTTTGTATTTTTTGTAATTGATGCAAGTTATGTTGTTTGATCTTTTGTTGCTTCTTCCGTTGTAAATGTAGGTCATGATGCCTTTCCACTTGTAGTTTCTTCTGCCGATTTTTGATATTCCATCTTTGGCATTTCTTGGGTTATCGCATAGGCCATGTTGCCATACATTGTGATGGAGTAATTGTTCGTGGGGCACTATCAGTGAAATGCTACCAGAAGAAAATAACATATGTAGAGATCCCTTTCCACATCCAAGAACTTTGCAGTTCTCCCCTCCACTCGTTTTTTGTTTTTTATTTTGTCCTCCGATCCTCCTCCATTAATGTTAAAGATGAACTTGCACAACTTAGGAGGATGAGTAGGGAAACAACATGTCTCCATTATCTAGTTACCATTACTCGAGGGGGGAGGGGGTAGCCGACATATATGACAAGTCTAACTTAATTTATTTAACTTTCGCCGGCGAGATAAGTTGTGATGCGTGTTGGATTCGTTGACATTCCTTACTCAAGGTTGTCGTGATTTAGAACAAATGTGATGACTTTGCTTGACTAACTGAGTTGTTTAAGCCCAAATGCTTTATAATGAAGAGACGAGATGGACCCCCCGCAGGGCAAACCATTTGTATCTCGCAGTTCACACAAAATACTGAAGGAGAACTTGTTTGTGAGGTTCTATTATTGAAACCATACTAGAAGAAGACAATGAGATAAGCAGCGATTCCTTAACGTACCTGAGAACTTTGCAATTTCCCCTCTGCTAATTTACCTTTTTTATCCCCACCAACACACACAAGGCGGGGAAAATCCATCTGTACTCTGTTATGCGATTATAATGACCCACCGGGGGGGGGGGGGGGCTTGAATGATAGATGTTATAAGGCGACTCAATTTATTTAAATTTCCCTGACATGATAAGTTGGGGCACTGAGGCGTTCAAACACAAATGACTTAGCCGTTCATGATACGTTGCTGTTCCTGACTTAAGACTGATGTTATTTAAGCCACTTATGATGATTTTGCTTGAATTGCTGAGTTGTTTAAACACAAATGCTTTATAAAGATGAGTCAACACAGCATCTCCTCGACCCTCTCGCGTAATGAGCCATTTGTAACATATAGTTTCCCCACATGTTTATGAGCCGATATGACCCATGGCTCGTAAAAAAACAGATATTACTGGTTCTTCTTGGCCTCCATAAGGCATGGATTCATTTAGAGCTTTCTATTGATCTTTCTTCCTATCGACTGCTAGCTTTGATCCTCACAAATTAAAAAAAAAGTGATCTCAAATAATATTTATTGGTTAATAAAGCAAAGGGAAGAGAAGATTACACAAGCAGTGGTGCGAGCTTAAGGAGAAAGGTGCTTAGATAGAAGTGCGACTAGAATTAATTAATGCTCGCATTTTCGGACGAGTGAGAAGGCTCTTTGAAGAGGAAAATGATAGATCATGAGATTGTCGCTAAAGAAGAAATATCTATTGACATGGTCACTGGTTGGAGTTGTTACCAGCGTCACAAAAAAGAAGACGCCTAGGCATATTCTAAAGACCGCACATGTTGTACTTTTGTAAAATCATAGAAGAATTTTTTGGGAAGATCACAAAGATTACTGGCCATCCAGGGGCTGTTGCTAAGTTTTATGAAGGCACTGAGAGTGTTTGTACAAAATTTGTTGATGATACAGCCTATGGAGACTAGTCATATGGAGAGCTCGCTCAAAGAGACTGGCCTTCACTTCAAAGCTGTGATCTACATCTGTCTCCATGTTTGATATTCTCCTCTTCAATGTATAACACTGAATTTAACCTCGAACTCCTGTTAGACCTTTACCCATATTTATCTTCTTTTTTACTAGGAAATATGACAAATATATATAATAAAAGTTGAGAATGGCACATGAGAAACCACGGTATATATTTCAGAAACCACGGTACTTGAGAATGGCACATTTTTTAGTAGCCTTCTACAATAAGGATTATGAACCAGTTGCAACAAATTTCTCATTTGGGGAAGAAACAATCGAGTCCTGGCGAAAATATCGCGTTAGACGAAAATCACGCCCGAGCAAAAATTTCACGTCCGAGCAAAAATGTTGTGTTCGGGCCGAAAAAATTGAGGCCGAGCGAAAAAATCGCGCCCTCACGAAAAAATCGCGTTCGACCGAAAAAATGACGTACGAGCGAAAAATTCGCGATCGGACAAAAAATCGTGATTGTGATTTTTAATTGTGATCTTTAAAAACATTGATCAATGTTAATTCACATGACAAAGTCTTTCTGCAAACAAACAGTAAAAAGTGATTAATGTCAATTCCTATGATAGAAAGTTACCATGTCGCCGAACAAAAGAATTGGATTTAAACCCAATGTCATTTCTCATGTGTATTGATATTGGATTGAAAGCCAATACTTCAGTGTCAATGTCGTTGAAACGAACGGACCCTTAATGATCTCACCACTTCAACTCATAAGTGGTCTGAGTTATACTTCTATTTTACTTCTACATTTGACCTGCACACCACTACATATTTCTTACGTCTTCAGGTTGCATGATTACCTCCGACATGCGTGCACTATTTTACTTCTACATTTAACGTGCACACCACTACTATTTTACTTCTATTATTTAGCTTACATATGAATAAGCTTCAATACATACGTGAATCTTTCTTTTAAATAATATTTTTTTACCTGGAGATCCTTCTATATATTCTAATATTTTTGATGCAGCTTCAAGATTACGCTCTCTGTGAGTCTGTAAAAACTGATTGATTTTTTTCAACAACAAAAGTGATTTTAGGCTTTAAAACAAGAGTACTTATAATAGCCTTACATATCGTATCTGAAACGTTTTAGAGTTTGACAAAACATGTCAGAGGTGTTAGACGTGTAAATTAAATATAATAAATTTAAGACAAGAAAAAAATGTTGCTAAAAATTCGGTTATGGAACTTGAAAAGGTAAAAATAGGTTTCTTTCAAGACAGTAGTTATGGACCAACTAGTTGATGACGCTTATGTTGATCTAAGTATCTTATGAGAAGTTGTCTTTACGTTTAGGGATAAGTGGAAAGAATGTACTTAGAGAATTAAAAGGTTGTGCGCTCAAAAATAAAATATCTTAGTGATGGAAATAGGAAGTGCAAGACAAAGTGAAGGCAAAGAGGGATAGATATAAAACACTATATGCTTGTCGGAATGATGAAAACTTGATGACGTATAAAGTCGTCAAGAAAGAAGCTAAACATACAATAAATAAAACAAGAAATCAAGCTTATGAAGAATTTTATAAGCGACCAAGTACAAAAAAATGGAGAGCGTGACATATATAAAATTGCTTGAGCTAAAGAGATGAAGACAAGAGATTTAAGCCAAGTTAAATGCTTAAATAATGAAACATATACAGTTTTGACGGATTATATGACTATTACAGAGCGATGAAAAAAATATTTTTATCAACTCTATATTGAAAAAAGGTAATGAATTGAACTTTGAAAAAATAATTAAATCGAAGGAGTATGTGAACATAATTTTTTATCGTAAAATTGAAGCATCAGAGATAAATGATGCTCTAAAGAAGCCTAAAAATGGAAATATGGTTTGTGCAGATGATATACCCATTAAAGTTTGGAAATGTTTAGGGAAAAAAATAATTTTGTGCCTTACATGTTTCTTCAATAAGATACTTAAGTCCAAAAGGATGCTGGACCAATAAAGATAAAATATTTTGGTATCTTTATATAAAAACACAGGAGATATACCGAATTGTGTTAATTACAGAGGAATTAAAATAATGTTTCATACCATGAAATTATGAGAATGCGTAATAAAAAGAAGAGTAAGACGTGATACTAACATCTCGGAGAATCAATTTGGATTCATCTCTTGAGAAGACTCATTGAAAACTATTGAGAAAGAAAACAAGATTTGTATATGTTAATTATCGATCTTGACAAGGCTTATGATAGGGTTCCAACATAAATCTTATGGAGTTTTATGAAAGAAAAGTATACATGTATCATACATTGACATAATCAAAGATATGCATACAAATTCAGTGACAAGGGTGAGGGCATTTGGAGGATTAACATTGAAATTTCCTCTCATTGTTGACTTACATAAAGGCTCAACTTTAAGCCCATATCTCATTACCCTTATCTTAGTTGAGCTCACCATACATATCCAACAAGCAGTACCTTGGTGTTTATTGTTTGCGGATGATATCATTTTGGTCTATGACACGTGCGAGAGTGTAAACTCGACACTTGAATCTTGATCAGACACTTTTAAAGAGAAGGGTTTTAGGTTGAGCAGGGCAAAGACAGAGTATATGGAGCTTAAATTTAGCAGTGCAAGAAGGACATATGACTTTGTTATTAAGTTGGGTGATCAAGATATTTCCCGCATTGAGTGCTTTAAATATCTTGGATCAATAGTTCAAAAAGACAGAGGTCTTGATAAAGATGTGATACTTAGAATCCAAGTAGGTTGGTTGAAGTGGAGAGGCGAGTCAGGGATCTTGTATGATCATAGAGTACCATTAAAACTTAAAGGCAAGTTTTACCGTACTGCAATTAGATCAACGATGTTTTATAGTTCTGAGTGTTGGACAGTGAATTGTGTTTATGAGCAAAAAATGGGAGTTGCGGAGATGAGAATGCTTAGGTGGATGTGTGGACACACAAACTGGATAAAATTAGGAATTAATGTATCAGAGATAAGACATGTGTGCCATCAATTGCAGAGAAAATGCGAGAAGCTCGATTAAGATGGTTTGGACACATACAAAGGAGATCATTAGAGGCACCTGTTAGGCGTTGTGAGAGTTTAATCACTAGACATGTTAAACAAGGGAGGGGTTGACCAATAAAGAATTGAAATGAAATTATAAGGAAAAATATGATGTGCTTAGGCATTATTGAGATTATGACTAAAGATAGGACACAATAGAGACCTAGGATCCATATAGCTGAACTCACGGTTACTTTCAGATATTACTGGATACGCCTGAATATGCTTGAAAACACCCAAAATTTTTTGTTTTTTGCAATGACAATATGGGGAAAGCTATGTAGCACCAATACTTCCTTGAGGGCCACACACCCCTACCGAATATGTACCCGGTACTGACACGTAGTCGATACTCGGTGGATACATCCGTTATTTAGTCTGAAGATACACTTGGACTTGCTAGATCGTTTTACATATTGTGATAGAGTATTTTTTTCTGAAGTAAAGAAAAAACTTTTGTGTGTTTTTTAGAAAAGAAAAATTTGTGAACCATAAATGCAACTAGCGGCGTTTAATTATTATAGTAACAAAATGTGTTTTATATTTAAATGTCTTTTTTGTTAAAACTATAAAGAAGTTAATTTTTTTTTGTTTTTTTACTATACACGTGCATATATATATAAACACATGAACATGCATATACTTGTATATGTGCATGTATATACATGGACATATTGCACTTATATTTATATAAGTTAATGTTAATTACGCTGCACCCAAATATACCCGTATTTTTTTTATTTTCATGTATCACTGTACCAGATACGTATCGTATCGGGTACCCGTACCGTACCAATGCTTCATAGGGGGGAAGTCATGTGAAAGAAAAAGTGGCGAGTGATAAGTGGTGGGGTTCAATTGATTACATAGTTTTATTCATGGTTCCTATTTTGGATATTATATGTTTTTTGTTACTATAAATTATCATTTAACATATAATATTCAATATATTATGATGAGAAAAATGAAGAAGACGTAAATGTCACACACATTTTCATATTAATTTTACTTATATTTAAATAATTAATTTTTTTAAAAATGTATCCCGTATTCTATGTTTTTCGATAATCATGTTTCTCGTATCTATATTTGTATCATATCCTTTTACCCACCCTCGTCTCCATGCAACATAGATATCAGGTCTGGAAGTCTAGTTACGGTGAAATAAATGAGTTTATTGATCAGACGTCTGTAACATGTGATATCTTTTAGAGGAAGAGATTTCTCATCCCAAAGTATGTCAATGCTCATAAACATTGAATTCCGAGCAGACTTTGTACCAGGGAGATTTGTTTCTTCAAAAAGATCTAAGAGATACTTTTGTTGGGAAAAAACTTTTTTATTATTGTGTCTCGAAATTTTAATTCCTAAGAAACATTTGAGAGTACCCATATTTTTTGTACAAAATATGCTCAGAAATGTTTCTTTGTTATTTCTATGTTACAAAATCATCTCCGATCAGAAGAATCACATCAACATGATGTGTAGGAGAGAAGAGAGAAGAGCCCAAAGCTTGTATGTATTATTTCAGTATGTATTATTTCAGTATGTAAATACAAGGAGAGAATACAAATATATAGGAGAGAAGAGAGAAGAATAAATCCTATACATGATGTGGGACTAAAGAAGGAGAGGAAAAATGGGCCACCAAATGGGCCTTTTACATGGGCTTTTCTAATACTCCCCCGCAAGCTGGAGCGTACAAGTCGTATGCGCCAAGCTTGGATAGGCACTGATAGAAGAGGGTACTAGGTAGAGCCTTGGTGAGGATGTCAGCAACCTGTTCAGTACCCGGAACATGCTTGAGCTCGATCTTCTTCATGTGGACTTTCTCTCGGATGAAATGACAATCAACCTCAATATGCTTCGTTCTTTCATGGAAGACCGGGTTTTTGGCAATATGTATGGCAGCTTGACTGTCACAAAGGAGGAGAGCTGGTGAAGGTAGTTTAACTCCAAGGTCGGTAAGGAGACTCTCAATCCATGTGAGTTCAGAGACCACAGCAGCCATTGCCCGATATTCTGCTTCTGCTGAGGATCGAGCAACCACCGCTTGTTTCTTGCTTCGCCAAGTAATCAGATGTCCTCCAAAATAAGTGCAAAACCCATTAGTAGATCGTCGATCGTCGAGGGAGCCAACGTAGTCGGCATCAGAGTATGCCACTAGTGTAGGAATGGAAGATGAGGTTTTGTATACAAGTCCTTGGCCAGGAGCTGTCTTAAGATATCTGAGAATGCGTTCCACAGCCTGGAGATGAGAGCTTCGAGGAGAGTGCATATAGCGACTCACAAGTCCCACAGCGAAAGATATATCAGGTCTTGTAACTGTTAGGTAGATAAGCTTCCCAACGAGACGACGGTAATATTCTGGATTTGGTAGAAGCGAATCAGAATCTGAGCCCTGAGCACATATTTTGTGATTTGCATCCATGAGAGTGTTAATAGGTTTGCAACCAGAGTAGCCTGCATCATGAAGAAGATCTAGGCAATATTTGCGCTGAGAGAGAACCAACCAATCTGACCGTCTGGCCACTTCCAGACCGAGGAAGTACCGAAGAGGACCCAGATCTTTAGTTTGGAAGACGGAGCTCAGATGTAGCTTAACGGCCTGTATGCCGTCCAAGTCACTGCCAGTAATAATGATGTCGTCAACATATACCAACAGGAGAACCGTACCAGTGGCTTGGTGACGAGTAAACAATGAGAAGTCAGCCGAGCTGCGAGTGAAGCCAATGTCCCGGAGAGCTTTGCTGAACTTGTCGAACCATGCCCGAGGGGATTGTTTGAGACCATATAGAGATTTGAGAAGATGACAAACCCGTGACTCCCCCGTGGTCTCAAACCCGGGAGGTTGTTGCATGTAAACCGTTTCCTGAAGGTCGCCGTTCAGGAAAGCGTTCTTGACGTCGAGTTGAAACAAGGGCCACTGGCGATGGACAGCCACAGAGAGGAGAATGCGGACCGTGTTGAGCTTAGCGACTGGAGAGAAGGTCTCGTCATAGTCCAGCCCCGGTTGCTGGGTGAAGCCACGAGCAACCAACCGAGCTTTGAGGCGATCAATGGTCCCATCAGGAGCATGTTTAATGACGAAAACCCATTTGCACCCAACGGGTTTCTGGCCGGGAGGAAGGGGCACCAGGGTCCAGGTCTGGTTGGCCCAAAGAGCAGCCATCTCTTCTTCCATGGCCGCACGCCACCCAGGATGTTGAAGAGCGTCCTGGACAGAAGTAGGAATAGAGACCGAGGAGAGCGAAGTAGCCAAGGCCTGAAGAGGTGGAGAGAGGCGATGGAGAGAAACATAATCCGCCATTGGATGAGCGGTAGAGGCCGATACCGGAGCAGCGGAACACGGAGAAGCCGAGGTCGAAGCCGACTGCAGAGGAGCAACGGGAGGAAGAGGGCGACGAGCATAGACCCGAATAACCGGGGGGGAGGAGGGTCAACGGTGGGAGGAGGCGGAGGGATGGTGGGAGGTGAGTGGACGTGGATCACTGGCCGGGGAAGGGAGGGTGTTGTAGGAGGTGGTGGTAGAAGTGGTGGCAAAGGAGGAGGGAAGAAGGGTTGATCCTCTCGGAAAGTAACATCAGCCGAAACAGAAACCTTCCGGGTTACCGGAGAGTAGCAAACATAGCCCTTTTGGGTACGGGAGTAGCCGACAAAAATGTGTTTGGCCGCACGGGGATCCAGTTTGTCAAGAGTGGGGCCCAGGTTATGGACAAAGCAGGTACATCCAAAAACCCGGGGGGTGAGGGGGAAGGCGGGTGTGGAGGGAAAAAGAAGGCTGAAGGGGGTAGCGTTCTGGAGAACGGGAGAGGGGAGACGGTTGATAAGGAAACATGCTGTGGACACCGCAAAGTGCCAGAAGACTTTGGGAACGTGCATGTGAAGCATGAGAGAGCGAGCCACATCGAGCAAGTGGCGGTTCTTGCGTTCGGCGACCCCGTTTTGTTGAGGGGTGTAGGGACAAGAGGTCTGATGAACAATACCGAAGTTTGCGCAGAGAGTGGCAAACTCGTGGCTAGTATATTCCCGTGCATTATCAGAGCGGAAAGTTTTAATGATGGTAGAGAATTGCGTACGAGTTTCTAACACAAACGCCTGAAAGACACGAGAAAGCTCAGAGCGATCATGCAGGAGATACAACCAAGTAGTACGAGAGTAATCATCAATAAATGTTAGAAAATAACGATAACCAGAAATGCTAGAAACTTTATAGGGTCCCCAAATATCAGAATGTATTAAATCAAATGGAGCAGAGCTCCTAGTACAATGAGCTGGATAAGAAGAGCGAGGCTGTTTGCCAATAATACAAGAATCACATTTAAAATCAGAAAGAGAAAGGTCGGGAAGCGCCTTCTGCAGGATAGGTAGAGGGGCATGCCCAAGCCGACAATGCCAATCAGACGAGGAAACGGAGGAAAGGGAGGTGGGAGAGACATCGAGGAGGTAAAGCCCGTTCTGCAGCCGACCCCTACCAATGGTAATCCGCGTCTGCCGATCCTGTATCAAAAAAGCAGAAGAGGTGAAGGTGATAAAGCAATTCATATCAGTAGTAAGACGACCAACAGAGAGTAAATTAAAAGGTGAGGCTGACACATAAAGAACGGAGCGAAGAGAGAGAGAGGGAGGAAGGAGGAGATCCGCGCAGCCGGAGACCGGGACAAGCGCACCATTGGCCACAGTAATAGACGGGGGGTGAGCAGCAGCAGAGAACTGGGGCGGCCGTATGGAAGTGATGTGGTGGGTGGCTCCCGAGTCCAGGATCCAGCGAGAGCTGGAAGAGAGACAGGCAGTACCTGCAGCGGAGGTGGAGACAATACCTGCATGGGAGGTGGAGGCATGGGAAGCAGAAGGGGGGTTGAGGAGCCCCTGGAGTTGTTGCAGCTGAAGGCGAAGAGCCTCAAGATCCGTACCAGTCGGAGGAGAGCTATCGGTAACAGCAGCAGTAGCCGGGCGAGGGGGGTAGCCATGTTTCTTGTGACAAACGGCTTCAGTATGGCCATCCCGGCCGCAGTAGGTGCACTTGGGCCGTCCGCGGCCACCACGGCCCCGCCCACGGGAGCCCGTACGGCCACCCCGAGGAAAGGAGGGTTGTGGGAGTAAAGGAGGAAGGGCCTGCTGAAGAAGGGCCGGCGAGGGTGGTGCAGGAGCCTCCGGTGGAGGTGGTACGCGAAGTAGCATCGAGCAGACATCAGAGAAAGAAGGGGTAGTGGGTGAAGCCAGAACCTGGGCCCGAATACTGTGTAGGTGTGGCGGGACGCGAGCCATAATCATAGCAATACAAACAGCCTCCTTCTGGGCGCGTTGGGCAGCGAGATCAGTAGTCGCGGGCTGGTGCTGAATCCAGGCTTCCGTGAGAGTTTTAGCACGGGCCACGAAGGAGGTCATGTCCAGAGCTTTGCCAACATCCAAGGCTTGAAGATCAGTGAGGATGTCAAAAAGGTGTTGAAGGCTGTCCTTCCCGGAGTACAGCGAATGAAGTTCATCCCACATGGCTTTAGCAGTCTCATGATACATGATCATCTGGTACGGCTCACCCTCGACCGAGTTCAGGATCCAGGTCTGGACACGACCGTCATTGCGGAGCCAATCATCAGTAGAAGGAGTTGGTGGGCCCTGGGTAAGGTGACGGGCAAGGCCCTTGGCCTGTAGGACCCGGCGGACAGAGTGGACCCAGGGGATGAAGTTGGCCTTGCCAGAGAGGAATAGTAGTAATCCGAAGCTCATCTCGAAGTTCGAGAGGAGCCACGTGGTCGGCAGAGGGTTGAGCGGTAGTGGAGTCGCTGGAGGACATGGCGACTGAAGAGCAGCAGACAGCAGGGCTCGGAGAGAAAGGAGGGCCCGCAGCGGTCTGGAGGTCGCGGCGGTCTGGAGGTCGCGGCGATCTGGAGGTCGCGGCGGTCTGGAGGTCGCGGCGAGTTGGAAGAGGTCGCAGCTCAGTGGAGCAGATCGCAGCTGGTGAGAGCAGAGCTGGAGCAGTTCGCGACAGAGGCCGCGGCGAACTGGGGCAGGTCGGGCAGAGGTCGCGGCAGAGGTCGCGGCAGAGGTCGCGGCGAACTGTGGGCAGGTCGCTGGAAGAGGAGCACAGTGGATACAAGCAGAGCCCGCAGCGGACAGGAGCAGTCCGCAAGAGAAGGCGGAGAGAGAGAGAGTCCGCGAGCACAGAGGCTCGAGCGGACAGAGAAAGAGCGAGCTAGAGGGAGCAGTCCGCGAGCAAAGAGGCTCAAGCGGATACAAGCAGAGCCCGCAGCGAGAGAGAGAGAGAAGCTAGAGGGAGCAGTCCGCGAGCAAAGAGGCTCGAGCGGATACAAGCAGAGCCCGCAGCGAGAGAGAGAGAGAAGCTAGAGGGAGCAGTCCGCGAGCAAAGAGGCTCGAGCGGATACAAGCAGAGCCCGCAGCGGACAGGAATGATTGTCCGGAACGGATAGAGAGGTGGGCCCCACGAGCCAGAGCAGAAGATGGCTATAAGAAGCCTGAGGAGGGTGGAACCACAGAGGGAGAGAAGGGGAGCGGAATCAGAAGGGCAGTCCGCACGAGACCGGAGCGGACGCAGGAAGGCAGTCCGCACGAGACCGGAGCGGACAGGAATGCAGTCCGCAGGGTAGCCGGGCGGACAGAAGCAGAGGGGCAGTCCGCAGGAGACCGGGCGGACAGAGAAAGGGCAGTCCGCGGCTAGACGCAACCTGGCTCTGATACCATGTTGGAAGAGCCCAAAGCTTGTATGTATTATTTCAGTATGTAAATACAAGGAGAGAATACAAATATATAGGAGAGAAGAGAGAAGAATAAATCCTATACATGATGTGGGACTAAAGAAGGAGAGGAAAAATGGGCCACCAAATGAGCCTTTTACATGGGCTTTTCTAATAGTTATTTCTATGTTACAAAATCATCTCCGATCAGAAGAATCACATCAACATGTACAACAAGAATAACTAACCCTCGATCGGTCTTTTGTATGAAGAGAGAAAGATCTACATCACTTTTGGAAAAATCAATGGTAGAAACGAGTTGACTGAACTTGTAAATTCATTCTTTGTGATTTTGTTTAAGACCATAGATGACCTTATGCCACTTACACACTTGAGAGTCTCTTTTGAGAAACATAATCTGGAGGTTGCTTTATATAAAATTACTTTATGCAGATTTCCATATAAGAAGACATTGTTGAAATCTAGCTGAAACATTTGCTAATTTTGGTTGACGTCAATGGAGAAGAGTACCCTAATGTTGATAGGCAACTAGAGAGAATGTTTTGACGAAATCAACACTATATGTTTGGGTGAACCCCCTGGCAATCAAGAGCTTTGTATCTGTCCACAATGTCGTGATGGAGAAATTTGACGACAAAGACCCATTTCAACCCACAATATCCACTCATGGTGTGTTAGGAACAAGAGTCCAAGTATTTAGGGATATCAATGCGGAGATCTCCTCGTCCATTGATACTTTTCGACAAGGTATACAAAGAACTTCATGGTACGTATAGTGATGGTAGTGGTAGATATTGTGACGCAGGACGAATCTCTAGGTGGCAGAAAGATCAGTGACCTAATTCTACATGCTATGCAAAGCCCGATGGATTTAATCACATATTGAATAATAGATAATAACATCCCACACAGATAATTCAAAACAAGACATAATATTTTATTTGGGCAAAACAAGTTTAGACTTTCCTCTGCGTGGAGGGCCAAAGCAAGAGTGCACAGTGAATAAATCCTGCAAATCATGATAATTATCTAACAATCAAACACAATACAAAGTATCCAAACTAATACAGTGATCCAACCCAATATAAAAGTGCTGAAATTAATAAACCAATACAACAAAATCTCACCAAATAGTGGGCTGACCAATGCACTGAAGATTTCAGATCCGGATGCCTGGAACGACGATCAAATGCTGTACCGACGACGAAAAGTGAGGGAGGTGGCTGTCCTCAACGGTGAAGGGTGAGATCGGGCCAGAAATAGATTGATCCGGCCTCGTAAGGGTAGATCCGGGCGAGGGGTGAATGGATCCAATGTTTGGTGGCGGATCCGGGTTTAGGAATGAGATATGAGTGGAGGGAATGACGGATCGGGGGCTGACATTATCAGATCTAGACCGATCTTGAGAATAGGGGTTGTGGGAAGTTGATCCACGAAAGAGAGGATGGAAGCCAAAGGTGGGAAGATTAGGGTTCCATAGGGGATGCAGGAAAGAGGAATTGGAGGGCAACGACTTTTATGGGAGGAGGGGAGGCGGTAAGGGCCTTTGTGCAGGGAGGAAGGAAGGTGGCCGACGACCGGGCTGCTGGGAGGGAGAGGGGAGACAGACGACTGGTTTGCTGGGAGGAAAAAAGTGGCGACCTGCAGTAGGGAAGGCAGGGGCCGACGACTGTTTCGGGATGGGCGGGGGGGGGGGGGGGGTCCCAGGGCTGAGCAAACTTTATAGATGAACAATTCATTTCATTTATGAACAGTGCAATGAAATAGAAATAGGAATTCTGGACAGCAAGGTGTGATGGAATTGGGGGGGGGGGCTGGTAGGTGGCTTTAAGGGGGAATTGGAGGGGGGAGAAAGTGGCCTAGGGTTCGGGCAAACCTTAGGGAGGAAGATATACACCTAGGAGTCGTCACCTAGGGTTCTGATGCGTGTAATACGGCAAGCGCACCGGTCGAACAAGTAATAAAGTTTTGGGAATAAATTCCCAAGTGTCGGTCTCTTGAGGAATGCAATTAGCGTAGAACGACAACAGTACCGAGAATATCGTTATGAGAGTTAAAAATAGAACAAAAAGGAAATAACGGACTAGGGAGATTGTGGATGTTTGATCTACTGAACTAGTAAAAGCTATGCGGGTCGACGGCACCGCTTCGCAAGGTGAAGTGGGTTTGTCGGCCGCGATGCCAAACTTCAGTTAGGCGAGTGGAAGGGAAGCTAATGGATTGCAGCGTTCTTGTGTGGATTGCAATCGGACAAGGCACATGAATGAAGTGGATGTGGGGTGAGCGAGGCGCATTCACAGACAGAACTCACCAGCATAAGAAGAGACTAACATTCCATTATCTATAAAGTAAACTTGATGTTTAGGGATGGAAATGTTCATTACACTGCTCAAAACATTCATAACACAGAGGAAGGGGAAGAGGAGTAAACCAAAAGAGAATGAAGATCCACCGCGGGTCGTGGCCGGAGTAGCGAGTTGTCAATCCGCTTCCGGGCTCAGTCCAAGGAGGCTTCCGGTACCAACGTTCTGTCACTTCGAAGGCCTTTAAGTCCGTTCTCTAGGTTATCTACTTCACCAACTCTGCAGGAAAGCTTGGAGTTGAAGTCATCAATGGCCGAGGGCTTCGCCGGAGTGTTGAAAAGCTTCGGAGTAGTTGGAAATGGCTTCCCGACGAAGGTGGAAGTGATGGAGCAGCTGGAGAAGTGAAAAGGCGATTCCCGCGCACTCTCCGATCGCAGCAAATGACAGGCGTTGACCTAAAACGCGGAGCAGGGCCTTATATACGGAGGCAGCAGAAGTAGTGCGCACGATCAGTGGCGCATGACCAGTGGTCGTGCGCACTGTAGGTCGATGATCGTGCGGCTTTTCCAAATAAACCTGCAACCTGGACAAGAAGCATCAGCATATAAGCGCACGAGCAGTGGCGCACGACCAGTGGTCGTGTGCACTATGGTCAGTGCTCGTGCGATTACCGAGACAGGGTTATGAAAAAGGGGGTGTAATGCGCACGAACAGTGGCGCACGACCAGTGGTCGTGCGCAGTAAGTCCAGTGGTCGTGCGCAGTATTCCTGCATCGTCGGAGTCTCCTGAGCAGTTCCGGAGCACGCACACGACCACTGTACCAGCAGAAGGGGCAGAAAGGCCACCAGAACGTGCACACCACATCCCCGAGATAGGGCTAAAGAATAACAACAAAATGGAAACACAGAAAGCACACAGAAGCGGGCCTACAGTGCACTTAATCGTGAAATAGGTACATAAGCACAAATAAGCAATAAAGACTCTCAAGTGTAGTGCTAAGACGATAAAACTAGCCCAGATGAGTCCAAAAATCAGTGTAAAATGTGGACTCATCACACCCCCAGACTTAACCATTTGCACGTCCCGAGCAAATCATTACTCCATGGACTCGAAGATAACTAACTGGCTCAGAAACTTCAAAAAGAGGTAAGACGAGAAATCAAATATATCATGAGTATAGAAGATATAATAGAAAAACTTTTTAATTATACAACGTAGTTTAAACTATTCGACAGACGTAAATAAATATTGTAATTGCTCAAAATTAGAATTCTGGAGAATCGTGCGATCATGTGCAGGAAGAAAGTAGGCAGGCCACTCAGGTGAGCATTGCCAAAGTTCGGGACTCAGGATCACCTCCAAAGGAATCCACCAATGTCGGGGACCATATGCTTGCACGTTCACACTCTCTCCACGGCGCGGGTTAGACTCAAGCGTGAATCAGTAGGACTTGTAGGAGGAAATGGGGCTTAGGCGACGACTTGGTGGTCAAAGATAAACATGAAGGCTCTATGCAACCAAAGCGAGCGAAAACAACCCAAACCAAAACAGCCACTTAAAAAAGAATGGGGCACACGCCCCCAGACTTAGCTTGAAATCCGGGTGTGAACACGGCTGAACCCGACCAAATTCAATAAAGAGGATGAGGATCGAAATCTCAAAGCAATTCTCTCATATATATATATTTTTTTCTATTGCGCGAATCAGCTTTTTATTTTCGTAAACTGTTGTTTTCTTTTCTGCGCTAGCAATCCCCAAACGAAGCAATCCAAACGGGAATAAAATCAGCACCCCCCAAAACAATGTCCACTAATCACAAGCTCGGCAAAACAGTAAATACAAATCAGCTCAAGCATTTGATTGCGAAGGTGGGTTTAGCTTCAGGCCTTGGTGAAAGTGAGTGGAGCTGGATCAAAGGAAGGGTAGACACAAATTTGGCATGCAATGGTTAACAAGTAGGAATGGCTAAACAAGGCTCAAAATAGCCAAAAAGAAGGCCTACGTCATGCTCACGCTTAACTAACCGTGCACCAATGCTTCGAGAGTAGCTTAGGACAAGTTCTTAGCCACCGAGAAAGATGATCCTTCCCCCCGACTCGAGCAATACGAGTCTAGTGGCGACTACACACATTCCTACACTATCGTTCAATTATCCCAGATTCGGATTTTGAGCAGTACAAACAATATTTACGTGAGCAGAAAAGAATAAATCTACGAGCATAAAGAAAAATTAGTTCTATCCTAACTCTACACAAACCATAAGTATTCGATTAGGAGCACTGCATGAGTTTCGAACTACTCAATCCTGAAATCCTAAGGCAGTACCACTATTTTAAAGTTTACACAAAAGCAATAAATTTAACTCGGGTTGTGCGCGTGGGTAAGGGCGCACTCGTGTGAGTGATTCAGTGTGTGCAACAAAAAACAAGAAATAAGTAAATAAGAAACTGGAATGCAACAGAAAGTGCGGTGTAGTGACCACAGACATACTCCCCCCCAGACTTAAAGTTGACAACAAGTAAAAAAAATAAGCATTCCAAATAGGAGAAATAGCTAGGGTAGGAAGTACCTATGCTCAAAATTGAGCATACCAGTCGGGCAATGAGATGTCCAAGTGCGGCCAAGTTGTCGCACCTCAAATATTCCTGCACCTGCGATTAAAGGATGCATGCCAAACAAAATCTGGACACAAAAATATATATGAAGAAATAAACTGAACTCAAAACACAGCATAGGACCGAACGGTCCAACTTAGGTTGTCTCCCGAAAGCCCTTTTGTTTACCGTCCTTAAGGTGGACCAAATACCTGTATTAGCAGTTCAAATAGAGAGTTCTTGGCAATAGCAAAAGGAAACAAAATTAAAAATAGAGCAACCAACATTCAACAAGTAGCGAGAAAGAGGATGGAAAGAGGAAAGAGGATGGCACAATCAGCTATACGCAGATTTATGGTAAGTCTCTCCGGTGGGATGCGAGAGAACAACAGAGTGTCTTTTTGCATTCGGGGTAGGCATTGTCCTATTACTGCGAGTGCACTCTTTCGTGCGCCGGAAGGCAGCGTAGCGCTCTTCGCGTAAACGCTTGGCCTCTTTCAGTTTCTCCACCATGGGAGACTTCCAATGAAGGTAGGCTGTGGGGTTTCCTTGTGTCGTGGTTGGTGGCGGCCTATCCGGCACCGTGACGGCAACCAGATCTGCCCAAGTTACAGATCGTTTAACAGAAATATACAAATTATTGTCCAGGGATTTCTCCCGAATAAAACTTAGTTCGCCATGCTCAACAACAGAGTTGGCTGGCAGTAGAAAGGCAGTCGTGGCTTTGGTGCAGTTGATCCCTTCGTGGACCAGTAGCTCTTGCTTCTCATCGACTTCCGGAGGAAGTCCGTTCTTTGGCGTCTCCTCCAGATGTGCTTCCAATGCGGGGAGACCTGAATCCAGCTTGACATCTGTGACACTCAGAGAAATGTTATTTGGGATGGAAGAAAAATGTATGGATGTTTTATCGAGGGTGGACTCTTCGTTTGGCCAAGTGACACGGCCTTTGGAAAAGTCGAGGGATGCGCCACTGGCTGTTAGGAATGGGACTCCTAATATAGGATTGGAGTTATTGTCCTGTGGTCCCAAAACCTGAAAGTCAGTGGTGATACTGGTGCCGTTAACCTCGATTTCAACGTCTCGCACACCGCCCTCCGTGTCAACCAGATTGCCATTAGCTAAGATAAGCGATTTCCGATTTTCAATGTCAACTTGTAACTGCATCTTTGCAGCATCTTGCAAAGTGAGTATGTTGCTGGACGCCCCGGAATCGTATAATGCTGGAATGTCGATGTTATTGATTTTACAATTAATGACAAGTTCGTTGCGGTTTCCCGAAGTGTCCTCCCCAAGGCGCTTTCCCTGTTCATGGGGGTTCTTTTCAGTGTTGCTCGGTAAGGTGCCTTGGGTGCGCTCGGAAACCACTTGAGCCAATTGACCCAATTGTGCCTCCAGTTTGCGCATCGAGGCGGCCTGATTTGTCATGTTGGTCTGGGAAATCTCAACAAACTTCTCGAACATCTCTTCCAAAGAATTTTTCTTAACGATGGGGGGCCCTTGGGAATAATTCGGTTGAGGCGGCCGCGGTTGGCTACCGGAAGCATACGCATCGTTTTGATGCTGCCCCGTTTGCCATCTTTGGCCAGATGTGTTAGGATTCCAAGAAAAGTTGGGGTGATTTCTCACCCCCGGGTTGTAAGTATTCCCGTAAGGCACTCCCCTGTTTTGATTGGCAACAAAATTAACGGATTCATTCAAAAACAAAGATTCGTCTTGTACCTCAACTCCTGAGCATTCGAAGCTGTGATGATCAGTGCTTCCGCACCCTTGACATGAGATTGCCATCACTGGGGCGGCATGAGCAGGCTTGGGGATATCCAAGGCAAACACTCCACTGGTACTTCGTGGGATGTTTCTTCCAGCGGTCCAGTACGCACTGTGGGTTGCGGTGTCTTGTAAGACTTTCAGAGCATCATCTGGAGCAAGATTTATGATGGTTCCTCCGGAGGCAGCATCGATCATGGCTCGGTGGTGGGGATCAATAGCAAAGTAGAAACTTTCAACGAGATTCCACGTTTGGAATCCATGATTAGAGCACTTCCTCAGCAGCTCATTAAAACGCTCCCAAACTTCGGCTAAACTTTCTTGATCGGCTTGCCGGAAGTTGGCTATTGCGCGCCTCATGCTCACGATCCGATCCACCGGATGGAACTTAGCTAGAAATTTGGTAGTCAAAGGCTCCCAGGTGGGGGCTGTTCCAGGTGGAAGGGAGTGAAGCCATGTCTTGGCTTTGTCCCTTAATGAAAAAGGGAAGAGGCGGAGCTTGACTGTTTCATCAGGGATTCCAGCGTAGCGGAACGTGGCGCAGATTTCGGAGAATTCTGTAAGGTGAAGATGGGCGTCTTCAGTGGCCATTCCGGAGAACTGAGCGTTGTTCCGAATAATATTCAGAATAGCTGGTTTAATCTCGAACTGAGGATTGGTGATAGCAGGTCCAAAACCGGGGTATATACTCCCGACAGTGGGTGTAGTATAATCCCTCATGGTGCGGACCTGGGGAGGATTCACTTCATTTTCGTCGTCATTTCTGTCGACATGAGGTATCCCTCCAACTCGGTTGCCTGCATCAATATTCAGCTGGTCTCCCATTGGGGCAAATATGATGGCTGCGGCGCGTCTTCGTGCTAAGAGAGTACGTTCGATCTCTGGGTCGTAGGTGACAAAATCTCTTGTAGCTCGGCCTTGCATTCACTGTGGCAAACACTACACACTAGAAGAAAACAGCAGTCAAAACAAAACAATACTAACTCTTATAACAATATTGGAAGTCATCCGAAGTCGCTCTACAGTTGCATTCCCCGGCAACGGCGCCAAAAACTTGATGAGTGTAATACGGCAAGCGCACAGGTCGCACAAGTAATAAAGTTTTGGGAATAAATTCCCAAGTGTCGGTCTCTTGAGGAATGCAATTAGCGTAGAATGATAACAGTACCGAGAATATCGTTATGAGAGTTAAAAATAGAAGAAAAAGGAAATAACGGACTAGGGAGATTGTGGATGTTTGATCTACTGAACTAGTAAAAGCTATGCGGGTCGACGGCACCGCTTCGCAAGGTGAAGTGGGTTTGTCGGCCGCGATGCCGAACTTCAGTTGGGCGAGTGGAAGGGAAGCTAATGGATTGCAGCGTTCTTGTGTGGATTGCAATCGGACAAGGCACAGGAATGAAGTGGATGTGGGGTGAGCGAGGCGCATTCACAGACAGAACTCACAAGCATAAGAAGAGACTAACATTCCATTATCTATAAAGTAAACTTGATGTTCAGGGATGGAAATGTTCATTACACTGCTCAAAACATTCATAACACAGAGGAAGGGGAAGAGGAGTAAACCAAAAGAGAATGAAGATCCACCGCGGGTCGTGGCCGGAGTAGCGAGTTGTCAATCCGCTTCCGGGCTCAGTCCAAGGAGGCTTCCGGTACCAACGATCTGTCACTTCGAAGGCCTTTAAGTCCGTTCTCTAGGTTATCTAATTCACCAACTCTGCAGGAAAGCTTGGAGTTGAAGTCATCAATGGCCGAGGGCTTCGCCGGAGTGTTAAAAAGCTTCGGAGTAGTTGGAAATGGCTTCCCGACGAAGGTGGAAGTGATGGAGCAGCTGGAGAAGTGAAAAGGCGATTCCCGCGCACTCTCCGATCGCAGCAAATGACAGGCGTTGACCTAAAACGCGGAGCAGGGCCTTATATACGGAGGCAGCAGAAGCAGTGCGCACGATCAGTGGCGCACGACCAGTGGTCGTGCGCACTGTAGGTCGATGATCGTGCGGCTTTTCCAAATAAACCTGCAACCTGGACAAGAAGCATCAGCATATAAGCGCACGAGCAGTGGCGCACGACCAGTGGTCGTGCGCACTATGGCCAGTGCTCGTGCGATTACCGAGACAGGGTTATGAAAAAGGGGGTGTAATGCGCACGAACAGTGGTCGTGCGCAGTAAGTCCAGTGGTCGTGCGCAGTATTCCTGCATTGTCGGAGTCTCCCGAGCAGTTCCGGAGCACGCACACGACCACTGTACCAGCAGAAGGGGCAGAAAGGCCACCTGAACGTGCACACCACATCCCCGAGATAGGGCTAAAGAATAACAACAAAATGGAAACACAGAAAGCACACAGAAACGGGCCTACAGTGCACTTAATCGTGAAATAGGTACATAAGCACAAATAAGCAATAAAGGCTCTCAAGTGTAGTGCTAAGACGATAAAACTAGCCCAGATGAGTCCAAAAATCAGTGTAAAATGTGGACTCATCAGGTTCCACAAAATCGGCACCGTTGCTTGATTGCTGGAATCCGAGATTTCTTTTCATCAAATTTTGCAATGCCTAGATCACCCCCCTATCACCTCTATTTATAATAAAACAAGGATTAGAGCATCCCCCATCAACGACTATGATTGGCCGGAGATGGGGCCACCCAAATACATCAAAATAAATGCAAATGTAATATACTAATATATGAAATTGATTCACAACGTGAATCCAGACTCATCCGCAGAGTCCGATCGTCGATCCGGACACGCTATACATGGAAAGTCGCTAATTGGCCCCGAACGGACCCTAAAACTCGTTATCCACTGCAAGTGCTCGTCTATGCTCCGCATTAATCTCTCCGGCTTGAAAGAATTCATCTCCTGATGAATAGAGATCAGAATTCTCTCGCTGCATGCCAGGAAAAACTCGAAGAAGTCCACCAAAGGTCGCCCAAGTGTCGTCGCTGGAAAAGTGTCCTCGCCAATCAACTCCTCCTGACTGAAAAGCTGTCATCTCCTGTGAATGGAGATGGCTGTGCTGAAGTCGAAGTCCAGGGACAAATTGATCAAGCTCTGCTGTAAGTACCCAAGTGTCATCAACGTCTGTAGTAGGAATGTAATGGCGGCGTCGGGCCTCCGTGATGCTCTCAACGCTCAACTCACGAGTGGTGGATCCCGGCGTGGTCGACAGTGCCGAAGGTAGAATCAAAGAAGATGTGTCCCCAGGTGGGTAGGTGTCAGGAGTGGGTGAGTAGTGGTGGCCATCGGACGTGGGTGGGCTATGAAAGTGGTACGACAACTTGAGTGGAGGTGTGGGCGGCTTGAAGTCCCAACTCTTCGGGTCCACATACTCGCGAGGCTCGTAGTATGACGTCAGATTTTTTACATTAAATAACGGGTGGATACCCATACTTGCAGGGATATCAAGATCTTAGGTTTTTGCTTTGATCTGTCTCATGACTATATAGGGATCCATTCGCCGAATGCTCACGCCTTTAGCAAATCTCGCATAGAGCCTCACAACGCAGAGTCTCACCATCACCTGGTCGCCTTTATGAAGTACCTGCTCTTGCTAGTGAACATCCGTATGTGATTTACAAAATTTATTATCATTAGGGATTTTTCGTCGGACTGACTCATGCCACATGCAAACGACGGACAAACAACTCAACAGACACATGCAAATGGTGAAGAAATGATTCATCAGACTCATGCAAATGATGCAAATGAAACATGACTAACACAACATGCTCTTTATGAGAAAATCTAATAATGGCCTAAAAATCTATCGGGGGAGGTGACCTATCAGGAGGCTCTTTCGGTGGAGTGTAGAAAAACTCATCCCCTGTGAGACGTGTGCTCAGATGACCTTGAGAGACAACTATACTCAAATACGAGTTTGTAAAGAGCCAAATATCTCTCGTGGAACGTATCACATCAGGGGGCTCATCAGGAGGCGTGTACGAAAAGTCTTCGCGAATGAGACGACCATCAGAGTGAAAATCCTGTACATAGACTAGAAGGCGTGACTCTATAAGGTAGTGAGCATCCCCAAAAATAAAGAACTCGTCTGGTGGGATAGCAGGTGGTGCATCCCAAAATCAATGAGAGTGCAATGTGTCAGCAGGTGGTGCCCTAAATATTAGATGCTTCTCACAATATCCATCCTCTAGGGCGGGGTTAGGGATGATAATGAAAGAGGCGTCTATAAATCGATACTCATACATGCAGGACTCACCTGAATCTCATTCTCACCAGGATGTGGGGGCTCATTAGACGGCTCAACAGGGGGGTCATCGTAGTACTCGTCACCAGGGTCATGATCCTCCAGATGAGTACCCTTCGTGTGGGGTAGTGTCCCCGTGAATGGGTGACAACCACTAAGAGATCAACATCAGGCTCTGGGCCTCGGTCGTGATGTGACTCAGGGCAATGACAATGGGAGAGCGACATAGACCTTTACTCGAGAATGGATCTGTCGGCACGGTGTCAAGACATGAGCCTAGTGTAGGGGTGTTAATCAACCCAGGACATGTCAAAATGGGAGGTGTGGGTGAGGGACACAGTACTATTTACTCACTATGCCGTTCTAGCTCCCTCTCGACCGGGGTCACTAGAGTTGCGTCAGAAAGAAAAGATAGGTCACTCGTTGGGCTAAACACCTCACTGGGGCGAGTGAAATCTGCATCAGGTGTCACTTTAGTCATGTCTGACGGAACAATGATTGGAAAAGTGGTGTCCTCAGTGTTGGTGGAGTTCGTACTGCGGAGGTCAAGGTGAGGGTCCAACCAACCAGCTCTGACGGATCTCATAGACTGTTTGTAACGAAGGATGAGCTGATATGTCGACTCGAGGGAATTCGAGCTATGATAAACCACCTTAGTACAAATGTCTGATCGAAGCACAGACCAAAATATGGAAGTAGTCATGACTGGGTTCTCTCAAATATCACTCCTCACAACTAACTCATCAAAGCGATCCCTGTACTCAGCGACAGACATGCATCCTTGCTGAAGGGAAAATAATTGGTCGACCAAGCTTCTCAGATACGACAAAGGAAGATACCTCTGACACAATGTATGCTTCATGTCCACTCAACTAGTGATGCGATGTAGACGGTCTCACTCACGGGTTCTCTTAACGGTAGACCAATATGCACTCGCCTGATCTAAAAGTCTAAGTTTTGCAAACTTGACGCGACGCTCACCGAATAACTCAAAATGACCGAGATAATACTCCATATCCAAGAGCCAATAACTGAAAGACTTGGGACTCAATGAGCCGTCAAAGGGAGGGGCAGAAGTACGAAACTGACTCTGAAGATCTCTCTCGGAACGCCGATCCTCATAATAATCATCCTTAAGGTAACCGAGTCGTGTCGAAGGATCAACACGATCCGCTCGCGTGCACGGATAAGAACGACGACAATCATCATGCTGATCGCCTGTAACATAGTGGGGGTCGTGTCAGTGGGTTAACACGGTCTCTGGAAGTGGTGTGCTGCAATCGCGAATAATAATCGTAGTGTCATGAGGATCGCCTTAAAGGGGATCTATGAGGGCAGGTGCAAGTGGACTCGGAACCTCCAAATTGAGGAGGGGAATAGTGGTGATACCTAGATATGACAAAAAAACCTATAGACTCTACGACTGCGTATCAAAATGAGTGCGTAACCTGGGCTCTGATACCAAGTGACGCAAGACGAATCTATTAGCGACGGAAAGATCGGTGACCTATCCCTACATGCTATGCCAAACCCGACGGATTAAATCACAGATTGAGTAATAAATAATAACATCCCACGCAGATAATTCAAAAGAAAGCATAATATTTTATTTGGGTAAAACAAGCTTAGGCTTTCCTCCACGTGGAGGGACAAAGGATGAGTGCGCGACGAATAAATCCTGCAAATCACGATAATTATCTAATAATCTACCACAATACAAAACATATAAACTAATATAGTGATCCAACCCAATATAAAAGTGCCGAAAATAATAAATCAATACAACAAAATTTCACCAAATATTGAGCTGACCAAGACACTGAAGATTTCAGATCCGGATGCGTGGAACGACGATCAAATGTGGGACCGACGGCGAAAAAAGAGGGAGGTGGCTGTCCTTGACGGTGAATGGTGGGATCGGGCCGAAAATAGATAGATCCGGCCTCGTAAGTGTAGATCCGGGAAAGGGGTGAATGGATCCGATGTTTGGTGGCGGATCCAGGCTTAGGAATGAGGTATGGGCGGAGGGAATGACGGATCGTAGGCTGAAATTCTCAGATCTGTACTAATCTTGAGAATATGGGTTTTGGGAAGTGGATCCACAAAAGAGAGGATGGAAGCCAAGGGTGGGAAGATTAGTGTTCGATAGGGGCTGCAGGAGAGAGAGGAATTGGAGGGCGGCGGGTGGCGGCTTTGCTAGGAGGGGAGGCGGTAGGTGCCTTTGTGCAGGGAGAAAGGAGGGTGGCCGGTGGCTGGGCTGCTGGGCGGGAGAGGGGAGGCAGACGACTGGTTTGCTCGGAGGAAAAATGGGGCGGTTTGCAACAAGTTTAGCAGGGAAGACAGGGGCCGGCGGCTGTTTCGGTGGGCTTAGGGCTGAGCAAACTTTATAGATGAACAATTCATTTCATTTATGAACAGTGCATTGAAATAGAAATAGGAATTTTAGATAGCAGGGTGCGATGGAATTGGGGGGCTGGTAGGTGGCTGTAAGGGGGAATTGGAGGTGGAGTAAGTGGCCTAGGGTTAGGGTAAATCTTGGGGAGGAAGATAAGCACCTAGGAGTTGTCACCTAGTGTTCTATTGAGTCGGCACCGTGGCTTGATCGCTGGAATCCGGGATTTTTTTCACCAAATTCTGCAATGCCTAGATCAACCCCCTATCACCTCTATTTATAATAAAACAAGGATTAAAGCATCCCCCATCAACGACTATGATTGGACGGAGGTGGGGCCACCAAAATACATCAAAATAAATGCAAATATAATATACTAATATATGAAATTGATTCGCAACACAAATCCGGACGCATACGCGGAGTCGGATCGGTGATCCGGGCACGTCATATATGGAAAGTCGCCAATTGGCCCCGAACGAGCCCCAAAACTCGTCATCCTCTGCAAGTGCTCGTCTATGCTCTGCATCATATTGTCAAGGTAAATTGGTTGGAAGGAGTAAGATTTGGATAAGACACAATTTTAGTAATTAAATATTGTGTACTCATTTGGAAGCAATTAGAATATTCTGCTTTGAGGTCGTTTGAAGAGGAGAATTGGTTTGAGAATTGACATCGCGGATCCGGGAGTGGATGGAGCTATGAGAGCGAGGATATCATGACGCCGATCATACTGATAAGGAAAATGTATGAGAGGAGGATAAGGTATATGTCTAGGAGATGGTGCAGGATTTGTGATATGAGGTACTGCAACGTGAATGATAAGAAGGGAGCACACAAAGGTAGGGGAGGAGAGGTGGTAGAGATAAGATGTGGGATCTCAAATGTAAGGGAATTGTCGTCCTTGTAAAAATAGAGGGTCGAATCGAAAAAAGTGACATTAGCAGAGACATATTGACGTTTGAAGATAAGATCAAAACAACGATATCCCTTTTGTGTTGGAAAATATCGCACAAAAATACACTTTGTGGTGCGGTGAGAGAGTTTGTCTCGATCATACAGACGCAGGTATGTGAATGAAAGTAGTACAACCAAATGCACAAGGAAAATGAGTGCTATTCTGATGAAGAAGAGAAAATAATGTCTTTACCTTGAAGAGTGGAAGATGATATATGATTAATGAGAAAATAAGAAATGAGATTCACATGAACCTAGTAGAATCAATGGACATTCATTTGACATTGGAGTGCTCATGCCATATTAAGGAGATGATAAATTTTCTTTTTCTCCACCCCATCATTTGGAACATGCACAAACTGGCCTGATGAATAAGGCTTAATGGTAAAAAGGAAGAGAATTGGTTTCTCATATATTTTTTCCCCTTATATTTCTTTAACATTTTTAGGGCAAAACCAAATTAAGTGTGATTTTCATTAGAAAATTTATAGAAAATAAAAAAGAGTTCAAATCGTTCGGTTTAGAATACACTCATGCACATATGAAATAATCATCGTTAAAAGTATCATAATACAACATCATCCACCAACAGACTTAGAGGGACGTAGACCCATATGTCTAAATCACCAAGGTCAAAAACATGTGCATAACTCTTGCAAAATTTAGCAGGCTAACTAGTATGATAATGCTTGCCATATTGGCATGCTTCACATTCTATAGTTAACTCGACTAAAAAGACGGCAGAAGTTGGTGAAGGAGATGAAATTGAGGATGATCAAGACAATGATGCTGCTAAAGCAGAGAAGTCATTATAGAATGCTGAGAAATTGGGATGAACGTCCAGGTAATAGAGCCCCATCATTCAATCCCAGTAGCAATCATCTTCTTCAATTGATAGTACTGAAAATAACAATTAGTTCGTGAGAGTGAGACAAAGCAATGCAATTGTTTTGAAAGTGCACTAACGAATAATAGATGGCAAAGAAAATTCGGAATGTATAAAGTGTTGTTCAATTGAAGAAGAGAGGTTGTAGTAACAACTCCTGTTCCACAAACTGTAGCAGGAGCACCAACAGCCAGAAATACCGATGGTAACCGTCTATTCTTCTCGAGGTGAGAAAAGGCAAGGGAATTCGCAATTATATGATTGGTGGCACCCGAGTTGATGAACCATTTTTCCCGAGTAGAAACATACATGCTTCGTGAAGTTGCAATGCAGGTAGATTGTTTGGAAGCACTAATCAGAGCCTCAATATATTCCGAAGAGAACCATCCGCCAAATTCAGATGGTGGTGTAGAGGTGGTATGAGAAGAAGGCTCAGAATGAGTTGCATTGACTAGGTCTCCCTCAATGTGAGTTGTGAGTAAAAGGTGCTGTTTACGCAACGTCCTCCACTGCGGTCCACATGACTATGTTGCGCTCTCAATCAACAACATGAGCATAATTCTCTAGCATGAAGGTAATGCTATCACAGGTTCACGCAAGAGGTTTGTCACAACAAAGATACGAGTTGCAGTAGCATTAAAGTTGTGAGTGTCAGGTTCTCTCAAGATTTGTTGATGTATCGCAAGAATCATGAAGACGTAGAAGATAATAGACAACAAGTAGCTTCTAAAATATTTCTGTTGACTTGCAAGGTTAACCAAGAAAGGATGATGTTGGAAAAGTTATGCTCTTAGTGACTAAATTTCCTAATACGCAATATCGGGAGAGGGAGTTGGTTGAGCAAAGAAATCCTAATAGATGGTCTAGATACGAGATATTTTCGCAACTTTGGTATAAAGAGCTGCAAAATGATCCCAAGTAGCCTTTGTAGTCTCATCTTAATGGATGATAGGTAAACAATCATCAAAAAGATTGTTGGGATGCCACATGTGTACAAGGGCATCATTGATGTCCCACCCAGCATTGTTGGAAGATGTAGGGCATCATTGACGTCCCATCCACCATACTTGGAAGATGTAGGTTTTGGAGGGGTATCAGTGAGACGATGTCTCTTGCATTGATTGTCTAGAGGTAAGGTGAATGAGAAACTCTAATCGAAAGAGTTGGGTCCTGTAATACAGTAAAATTGGTAGTCGTCCTGAGATTTCCAAATGCATTATAAATGAGTGGGGTAGGAACAACGACAGTTGAAGCCGGTGGGAGCGAGGGTGTCCCCATAATTTAGTATAAGTGAATGCAAGAATTTGGTAGGAACAGGAAAATTGCAAAGGACTGCCAGCCAACGCCTTCTAAAAAGAGGAGCTACAAAGCTCGACAAGAGTTGAAATTGTCAGGTCAGGATGAAGACACACATGCGGAAGTCGAAGCAGCTGTAGCTAGATGCGGAAGATGCACATGCGGAAGTCGCAGGAGCTCTAACGTTCATTTATTTTTATTATCTTCTTATTTTCTTTATTTAATTTGATTATAATTATTTACTTATTTTATTAGGGTCAATGTAACCCTAATAAAAGTTTTGAAAGAAATAAAGTATGATTAAAATTTTGATGTTTTCTGTGCACCATTTGTGCATAAAAAATTACTAGGACTAACATGGTGAAAATCCTAAATGATGACATGTGCGCATTGTTCAAATGAGTCATTTAAAATTTCAATGCCCTTTAATTCACCGTTATTTTTTTATTTATTTTATAACTTCTATCTCCTATTGTTGTTTTTATATCTATATTTACTTGCATGTGTCAATGATCCATTTAATTAGTCTAGGTTATCGAGTCATGAATCCTTTAACCCTCTAGTACTTGTATTCTTTCCATTTGCTGACTTTGTATATCTCAATGTATGTATCTTTTCTACCATTGCTCTTTTACCAGTAGCAAATGGTAGTACTGAGATTGTTTTGACAAGGTGCAGATATCGTCTATATTGATAGATTCCACCACTTATTCGTTTCGGGGGATAGGTTATTGGACGAAAAACCCAATTAGTCGAAGCAGATAACAAGAAGTGCTGAGCTGTATCAATTTTGAAGTTTTTATTGGTCCAGTCTTTATCCAAATTTTCATTTTTTTAATCTTTATTGGCCCATTCTTTATCCAAATTTTCATTTTTTTACCTTCTAAAATTAGTTTGAATGCATTACAAATGTGAATTGCTTATCCTTAATCATTTCTTTATCATTAGGACATGATATATGGACTTAAAATATTTGTCTTTTATTATGGAAATTAGAGAGTTTTTGCATCCCTTGCGTGGACTGTGTTTTTACTCGGTGGATTTAGTATTACAATGGCAGGATTAAATGTTTGGCTGCATCATTCTTGTGTTTTACTTTTAGTTCCATTTTAATTTCATATTTCCACTAGTTCTCATACAAATCTTCTAGACTCGCATGTCTTCAGCAGTGAAGTACTCGGTCATTGCCTCTTCTGCAAAGGTAACTGTTGTTCTGGCAATTCATTGTGGACTTTGCCTCAATCTCTGAGTTGTTTGCAATAGTTACTGTTGTCAATGTCACAAAATTGTCCTTATCTTTGATTGGGAATGACAAAAAATAGTGGACAAATCAAAGGAAGCAGACTAAGGCTCCGTTTGGGGGGACTTATTCTCACCGGTCAAGCGGTTACGACCGCATGAATCAAACCATAATTAAGGTCCGATACATGCGGTCGTAACCGCTTGACCGGTGAAAATAAGTCCTCTCAAACGGAGCCTAAGTGACACAGGGTAAAGTGATGGTTGTGGATTGAGTTTGCACTACCGAAGCTCTAATGTTTGTTACAAGTGTGTAGGAGAAAATCTACATGAATGCGGTGCACTTGCAACTATCCAACATTCGCTTGCAATAATTTAGAAGTTATAATGGGAATGAATAAATAGTTAAATACACACAATCAAGATTAGACTTTAATTAAGACAAGTAAGATCAAGTTACAATTAAAAAAAGCGTGAAATAATTAAATACTCCACGAATACGCCCTTCAATTAAAACAAAAGATCATATAAATTTCTACAAGATTGTAATTCCGAATCGTATCTTTTCCAATAAATATCCAGTGTCTAGTAAAGGATGTTTCAACTAAGAACTTACATAAGTAAACAAGGCCAATGGAGAAGTTTTACCACATCTTCAGGCTTCTATTGGATGTGAAAGGCTTGTCGGAGAATAAGGGATCTCTGAATAGTGTTTGGAGTAATGGAGTTGAACACTACAACATGTGAACGCATAAGAAAGAGTTAATCATTGTTCTGGGCGGCTTGAAGTAGGGGGAGGCCACAAGATGGATTCCTGGTAGTTTCCTGTCATTGTTCTATGTAGTTGGAAGTCGGGGGAGGCCGCCAGTTGGACTCATGGAAGTTGCCTTTTACTGTTTTGGGTGGCTGGAAGAGAGGGAGACTGTAGTAGTTAACTGGAAACAATCTTGTTCTTCTTCAGGAAGGGTCGACGTATGCAACTGGAGAGAGGGAAGATGAATTCAAGTAAAATTTTCTCTTCCGAAACCAAAGATGGGCCACAATCAACAACTTTCTTTAGGAAACAGAGGCTCTTTGACTTCCGCTACATGGGAACCGCATAGTGATGTCTCCTCACCTAGGGGGGATCGACTATCTAGAAGTCACAAGCACAACCGGTTATACAACGGTTTTATGCAATTTTTCATGCGTTGTAGGAGAGAATCGTGGACGGTGAAATTATTTTACTCGATACAAGCGATAAAGTCCACAAATAATTGAAAAATTAATTCGACATAGGCTTAGGCACCTATTCCACGACTTCGACATCGTAGTGATCACAAAATTAGGAAATCTCACAAAATTTTGCAATACCCACAAATGAACTCCACACACACACGCGCTCACACACACACACACACACATATATATATAGGATATAGTCACACATTGGATAACTATGATTAGGCGCCGCAATACACAAAAGAACATATAAAAATAATGTGCGGAAAATAAACTAATATATGAAAAATATCTCGTCGATGCTCTGAACGCGTCGAGGGCTCGGATCGTCCATATGACGACCCTAATCCCTCCTACGAGTGTAAACCAGAACGGGCACCGATGCGGGTTGGCCCGCCCGTAGACTATGATCCCCATCAATTTCCCTCGACTAGAAAATATTCATTATTATATACGCTTTATAATTTTCATTACTCATTGCAATTTTTCGTCTGACTGCTTTATGCTGTTAATGCAAAGAATATGTGAATAACTTGGCAGATTTGCTAGGTCGGGTTTTAAGTGGGAGCGACATACGATCAATAGCCTTCCTGGGCTCATAATCAAAGACAACATGAAATAGACTAAACTCTGTGGATCTATTGATAATGCTATTATATGCATTCTCCGCTATGAATAATATCAAATCCTAACTAGACAGATGGTCACCCACCAGGCGCCGTAAAAGGTTTCCTAAATTTCAATTAATTACTTTACTTAGTCTTTCTGTCTGTGAATGGTAGGCGGTGGAGAGTTGAAGGGTAGTACCAGTAATACGTTATAACGACTTTCGTTTAATTCACGAAACTAACATCACAGTTAGATATGTTGTAGGTAGCCCGTGTAGTTGAAAAACATTCTTGACAAATAAAACTACAATGCAGGATGCATCGACAGTCTTGCTGCAAGGAATAAAATGAGCCATCTTTGAAAAACGATCCATCACCACAAATATGTAATCGTGCTTTCTAAGTGTTTGCGGAAGTCCAAGCACGAAGTCCATACTAATATCCACCCAATGCTGACGGGGAATTGGTAGGGGAGTATATAAACCAATTTTATGTCATCTTCCTTTGGCTGTCTGACATTTGTGACAATGACGAACAATACAGGCAACACATTTCTTTAGTCTAGGACAAAAAAATGATCCTCTACTAGGATAATCGTCTTATTTCTCCCAAAATACATGCAACGCCCCTAGTGTGCATCTCCAATGTCAAATAATCACGTAAAGAAGTGTATGAGATACACAAACGAGACCTATAAAATAATACTCATCCATTAAGTGAAATTCGTTATGAATTTATGGCGGATATTTAGATAGATCACTAAAATCAAAGCATATGGGATAATCATATATGAAATGCTCAAAGCCCTCTTCTTGGGCATTGATCATATGCAGTTGGCTAACTCTCATACTGAGGGCATCTACAGGTCCGTTCTCAACATCAAACTTGTGTTTGAGAACATAATAAAACTTTTGCACGTACTCTACCCAGTTGGCATGATGGTGTCCTCATTTCTTCTACGAGTCAAGGTATCACAAGGCTTGATGATCAAAGTTCAATATAAATTTTTTGGGTAAGAGTTAATGTCGCCCATGCCGTAAGGCTTGAATGATCACATAGAATTCACAATCATAATTAAAATACTTCTTTCGGGCCTCATTTAATTCTCACCAAAGTAGGCGACATGCCGTCCTTCCTGACTTGAGCACGCGTAGTGCAAAAGTGCATGTCTCCGTGAACTTGATTTGGATGCCTCAGATTAGTCCACATTGCCTGCAGTGAATAAGATCTTGGTGGTTAAATAGTGAAGCTCACCTTCCCATTGTAAGACGCCTTTTGAGGACAAAATCGAGCTTGCTAAGGACCAAAGAGGACAATACCTCACGGTGAGGAAATAGGTTGTTGCTAAGGTCCATACAGCATAACCCTTACGTAGATAACTTGTAAAAAGTGCCATAATAATACTGAAACCACTAACAAACCTTCGATAGAAGGTTGCAAGTCCTTGAAAGCTACGTACTTCATGAGTGTTCATGGGAGTCGACTATTCATGGATTGTTTTAACTTTGCCATGGCTTAATATAATTACCTGAGGTAGACATGATGCATCTTAGAAATTGTACAGACATGGATAAAAATGTCCATTTCTTCATATCGATATACAAGTGTTCCTTTCAGAGGACTTCACATACAAGTCTAATGTGAAGAAGCTGATTATTATGCGTATGACTGTAGATAAGAATATCATCGAAATAAACCACCAAGAATTTGCCCATATAGAGCCGAAGGACCTGGGTCATAATCCTTATAAAAGTGATAAGAGTGTTTGATTATCCGAATGGCATTACTAGCTATTCATACTAACCATCTTTTGTTTTGAAGGCCGTTTCCACTTATCTCACTCATATACTCTAATCCGGTGGTACTCCCTATGTAAATCAATTTCAGTGAAGACTTGGGCATCAACCACAACGTCTAATAAATCATCCACTTGAGTAATGTGAAAACGACAATTCACCGTAATTTTATTAATGGAGAGGCTGTCAATGCACACATGCAAACTCCCTCCCTTCGTAAGAGTAAGTAGGGATGGAAGTGCACATGGATGTTTCGAGTACTAAGTCAATGCCATGTTGAATGTCTCTCAGGAGAGATAAATCATCCAGAAGTTCATCTAGTGTAATATCAGAGAACTCATATAGAATGCAATGAACATCTGGGCAGACCTCTAAAGTCTCTGAAGACTCTTAGTTGCCTGTTTGGTGGCCACTACTAATATGATTCATGACTGACGATTCTCTTGTAGAAAAGTACCTTTCCTCATGATATGTAAAGGCTTCCGGAGCCTGTGCTGACTTAAGCGTCAACTCTACCAGTGGAAGACTCCTTGGGTTGAGTTGGGGATATGATGATCTTGCGACCCTTATCATAAAATACACAAGTGTTCGTTTTACCGTAACATGTTGCATCTCAATCATAAAGCCAAGTTCTACTGAAAAGTACATGTGCGATATCCATGAGAATGACATCACACCATACTCTTCAAATGAGGCTTGGGTGGTCAACACGAGGTATCACTGAGTGAACTGAATAACACTCTTATTCACCCAAATAACTCGTTACAGGTGTGGGTAAAGTTCAGGTTTCACTCTAATACTTTCTGGTCCCTTCTGGGAAACTATATTTAGACAACTCCCGCTATCTATGACGAGCTTGCATACACAATCCACACTAGGGAAATAAGTGTAGAGAATGGTTGTGCGTCTTCAATCCTCATCAACGCGTGGAGTATACAACAAACGATGAATAACGCCCATCTCAAGTGCACGATCTGCCTCATCATCCAACCCTCTTCTATAGCCACAACAATATCTTCTTCAGGTGGCTCCACTGACTCTTTACCAGCGTCGAGGTCTTCCTCAATAAGTAAATTCAATGCGGCACACGGTGCCTCTACCCTGATATCTATAGCACTTGATTCCTTTGGACTTTGGGGCTCCAGTAGTAGTTGATTTTCCTTGTGTTAATGGAAGCACGAGTAGGCATTGATGGACCGTGTCCCTGCTGGAGAGGCCTCCTAGGCTTTGAATTGTAGGACTGTGGGTTAGGCCGCCTTGGACTAAAACTACGTAGGTATTGCTCACATTCTTAGGGGAGCTAGAAAATCTGCTCAACTGACTCCAGTTGGTCGGAACTAGTTCTCTACAAATGTCCACCCTTGATCCGAATCCCGGTGGATGTTATATGCACCTCCATGATATCACTCTTTATGATAAGCTTGTCACAACGAGTCTTATACTTTCCCACTAAAAGGGTCCCCTACCGTAAAGCTTGAAGTTGATCTAGAAGCTGGTTTTGATATGAAGCTTGTAGATGCTTTTCTTTGAACTTTTACTTCATGTCCTCCCATCGAGTTATAGGATAATAACCCTCTTTGTCTAATGAGTGCTTAGGACTCGTCCAATGGATTTTAGCTTGCCCATGTAATTTCATCTTGACAAACAAAACTCGTCTCTCATCAGCTATCTCGTACCAATTCGAATAATTGTCAATGTCTAAAGCCTCCATATAAGCAACCCATCCTTAGGGATTTCCACTGCTATATATCATATACACTTAGTCAATTTGTCGTGTCAGTCACCATTCATTTGCATTTGTTGCATGACTTGCATGGATATTCCCATGTAGACACAACGCTTCTATGTTGCATGATTCGAGTCCATCGTCTGTTTTGCATCATTCACATCATTTGCATAAGTCTGTTGAGTGATTTGTTTATCATTTCAATACGTTTCATGAGTCCGTCATAAAGATAATTGACACAAGCAATGATTATTATAAAGTTCACACAGATAGGCACAAACGAATCACAATTCTAAAATTGGAGAACAAGTATTGATTTGCATTCGATTTGCGAGGGCCCTGCAAGGACCAACAAAGAAATTAAGCGCTCGCAAAATGATCCCCTATACAGTTGTGCGACGAATTGGTACTAACACATGAAATTGACATCCCTCATGGTATGAACATCAGCTGAGTATTCAACGTAGAGGATCTGACCCCTTACTATGAGGAGTGCGTGTATGTGGACCCTTTCTCCACATCCCTCCCAGAGCCTTCACCTACCACTCCCTACCAGTCCCTCCCTATTGCCACCTGAGGAGTTGTCGTCACCAACGGTTCCGCCGACCCATCATTCAGGCGCAGAGACCTTGGACTAAATTTACGTAGGTATTGCTCACATTCTCAGGGGAGCTAGAAAATTTGCTCAAATGACTCCAGTTGGCGGGGAACTAGTTCTCTACGAATGTCGACCCTTGACCAGAATCCCGGTGGATGTTATATATACCTCCATGATATCACTCTTTATGATAAGCTCGTCAAAGCGAGTCATATATTTTACCACTGAAAGGGTCCCCTACCGCAAAGCTTCTGGTTTCGATATGAAGCATGTAGATGCTTTTCTTTGAACTTTTACTTCATGTCCTCCCATCGAGTTATAGGATAATAACCCTCTTTGTCTAGGGAGTGCTTAGGGCTCGTCCAATAAATTTTAGCTTGCCCATGTAATTTCATCTTGGCAAACTAAACTCGTCTCTCATCAGTCATCTTGTGCCAATTAGAATAATTGTCAATGTCTAAAGCCAACCGCTAAATCCTTTCAGATCTAGCTGTCCATCGTAGGATGAAGCATCGATACCGTAGAAAGAGCTCGAAACTTATATGTATTTCTTATATGTGTAAATACAAGGAGAGAATACAAATATATAGGAGGAAGGAGAGAGAATCAATCCTATACATGATGTGGGACTAAAGAAGAGAGAAGAGAAAAAGCAAAAATGGGCCCAATAATGAGCTCTTTACATGGGCTTTTCTAACACTCCCCCCGCAAGCTGGATCGTACAAATTGTATGCGCCAAGCTTGGACAAGCACTGATAGAAGAGGGGCCTGAAAAGAGCCTTTGTGAGGACATCCGCAACTTGTTCAGTCCTTGAGACATGCTTTAGATCGAGCTTCTTCATTGGAACCTTCTCCCGGATGAAGTGACCGTCGACTTCGATGTGCTTTGTTCTTTCGTGGAAGACCGGGTTCTTGGCGATATGTATAGCAACGTGGCTGTCACAGAGGAGAAGAGCCGGTGAAGGTAGTTTTACACCCAGATCAGTGAGAAGACTCTCAAGCCACGTCAGTTCAGACAATACAGATGCCATTGCCCGATATTCTGCCTCAGCTGATGATCGAGCAACGACCACTTGTTTCTTGCTTCGCCAGCTAACCAAATGTCCTCCAAAATAGGTGCAAAAACCACTGGTAGATCGCCGGTCATTAAGGGAACCAGCATAATCAGCATCCGAGTATGCCACCAATGTTGGAGCTGAAAAAGAGGTTTTGTGAACAAGTCCTTGACTAGGAGCTGTTTTAAGGTATCTGAGAATGTGTTCAACAGTCTGAAGATGAGATCTTAGAGGGGAGTGCATGTACCGACTGACAATACCAACAACGAAGGAAATATCTGGTCTGGTTACTGTGAAATAGATCAATTCTGGAGTAGGAGATCCGAGTCAGATGCCTGGGCGCACAACTTGTGGTTTACATCCATAGGGGTGTCACTCGGCTTACAGCCTGAATAACCTGCATCATGAAGGAGGTCGAGACAATACTTCCGTTGAGAGGGGACAAGCTCATCTAGCCGTCTGGCAACCTCAAGACCCAAGCAGTATCGTAGGGGCCCCAGATCTTTTGTCTGAAAGACGAAACTTAGATGTAGTTTGACTGCTTGTATCACTTGTGAGTCATCTCCTGTAATGATGATATCGTCAACGTATACTAACAGAAGAACCGTTCCTGTTATTCGGTGACGAGTAAACAACGAGAAGTCGGCCGAGCTCCGAGTAAAACCAATATCTCGAAGGGATTTACTGAATTTGTCAAAACATGCCCGTGAGGATTGTTTGAGACCATACAGAGCCTTCAAAAGACGGCAGACCTGAGACTCCCCCGTGGTCTCAAACCTGGGTGGTTGCTGCATATACACTCTTTCCTGGATATCCCCATTCAAGAAAACATTCTTGATATCCTTTTGGAATAGGGGCCACTAGCGATGGACAACGTCGGAGATGAGGACACGAACGATATTGAGCTTGGCCACCAGAGAGAAAGTTTCCTCATAGTCGAGCCCGTGTTGTTGGGTTAAACCACGAGCCACGAGTCGAGCCTTCAGACGGTCAATTGTCCCATCAGCAGCATGTTTGATGACAAAGACCCACTTACACCCAACCGGTCTCTGACCTGGAGGAAGGGGTACTGCAGTCCATGTCTGGTTAGCCCAGAGAGCAGACATTTCTTCCTCCATGGCGGCCCGCCGGCCCGGATGTTGAAGCGCCTCCTGCACAAAGTTAGGAACAGAGACCGAGGAAAGAGAAGTAGCAAATGTGTGTAAGAGGGGAGAGAGGCGATGGAGGGAGACATAGTTGGCCAGAGGATGAGCAGTGGAGGGCGGTACCTGATCAGCAGGACACATAGTATCCGTGGTTGAGGCCGACTGCAGAGGGGCAACAGAACCGGGTGGGCGACGAGTGTAGACACGGATAACAGGTTGTTTGGAGGGAGCAGGAGACGGTGCAGAGGGACCCGATCAAGGTGGTGCAGTAACGGGGATAACCGGTCGTGGGATGGATGGCTGGAGAGGAGCTGGTGGTAGATGAGCGGGTAAAAGAGCAGGGAAAAACGGTTGATCTTCCCGGAAGGTAACATCAGCAGAGACCTAGATCTTTCGCGAAGCTGGAAAATAACAGACATAACCCTTCTGGGTACGCGAATAGCCGACGAAGATGTGTTTAGGCACCCGGGGATCCAACTTATCCGAGGACGGCCCCAGACGGTGGACGTAACAGGTGCTTCCAAAGACACTAGTCGGGAGAGGAAATGCCTGAGTGGAGGGAAATAGTAGGCTGAACGGTGTAGCATAATGGAGGACGGAGGATGAGAGACGGTTGATGAGAAAGCAGGCAGTGGAGACCGCAAAGTTCCAGTAAGGTTTGAGAACGTGCATTTGAAGCATGAGAGAGCGGGCGACATCGAGTAAGTGGTTTTTCCTTTCAGCAACGCCGTTTTGCTTGGGTGTGTGGACACACGATGTTTGATGAATAATCCCGAATTCAGATCACAAATCTGTAAATCTGTAACCGGTGTCTTCACGAGCATTATCGGTGCGCAATGTTTTTAGGGTGGTGTCGAATTATGTATGAGTCTCAAGGACAAAAGCCCAAAAAACACGGGTAAACTCGGAGCGATCACAGAGTAAGTATGACCACGTAGTGCGAGAGTAATCATCAATAAATGTGATAAAGTAACGAAAATCAGAAATACTTGTAATCTTAAAAGGGCCCCATACATCGGAATGAACTAAATCAAACGGAGCAGCGCTCCTTGTACAATGCACAGGAAAAGAAGAACGCGACTGCTTGCTGAAGATACAGTACTCACACTGAAACGTATGAAGAGAGAGATCAGGAAGAGCCCGCTGGAGGACCAGCAGAGGGGCATGCCCAAGACGTCGATGCCACTCAGTGGAAGAGACAGAAGAGTGAATGGTGGGAGAGTCATCGAGAAGGTAGAGCCCGTTCCGCTGTGTGCCTTTATCAATGGTAGTCTGCATCCGCCGATCCTGTATAACAAAAAAATAAGAGGTGAATATGACAGAACAATCAAGATCACTAGTAAGGCGTCTGACAGAAAGTAAATTGAACGGGGAGCTCAGAACATGAAGAGACGAGCGAAGGGAGGTCGACAGGTTGTGAGAAAGATCCGTCGAGCCGGAGACGGGAACCGTCGCCCCATTGACCACAGTGATAGACTTCAGATAAGGAGAATCCGAGTACTGGGCAGGCCGTTGCGAGGTAATGTGATGAGTGACACCTGAATACACGATCCAGCACGGGTTGGTGGATAAACAAACAGTACCTATGTTGGAGACGGAGACAATGAAGGCAGAGGGTGGGTTGAGTAACCCATGGAATTGTTGGAGCTGGAGACGAACGACCTCAAGGTCAGGAGGGGCGGCAGAGGGGGCGTCAGCAACAACAGATGCCGTCGGACGAGGAGGATAACCAATCTTCCGGTAGCAGGTCGCCTCAAGGTGGCCGTCTTTCCCGCAGTAGGAACACTTCGGCCAACCCCGGCCACCACGCCCACGGCCCCGATATCCCGAACGTCCGCCTCGAGCAGAGGTAGGAGGGGACGGTAGGAGGGATGGGGCCTGCTGAAGAAGGGCCGGGGGAGAAGGAGCAGAAGTATCCGGAGGAGGTGACACGCGGAGAAGCATGGAGCAAACATCAGAAAGAGACGGTGTTGTGGGAGAATCCAGAACCTGAGTTCGAATGCTCTGAAAGTGAGACGGAACACGAGCCATCATGATGACAATGCAGACGGCTTCCTTCTGAGCGCGCTGAGCAACATGATCATTGGTAGACGGCTGATGCTGGATCCAGGCCTCAGCAAGGGTCTTGGCTCGAGCGACAAAGGAGGTCATATCCGAAGCTCCGCCAGTGTTGAGAGTGAGAAGATCAGTGAGTATGTCGTAGAGATGCTGTAGGCTGTCTCGACCTGATTACAAGGAATGCAGCTCATCCCACATAGCCTTGGCGGTGTCGTGGTACATGACCATCTGATAAGGTTCACCATCCAAGGAATTAAGGAGCCAAGTCTGAACGCGGCCATCATTACGGAGACAATCGTCGGTAGGAGGAGAAGGAGGTGCCTGAGTAAGGTGAGGCAAGAGGCCCTTGGCCTGAAAAACCCGTCGAACAGAATGCACCCAAGGGATAAAGTTTTTCTTCCCAGAGAGATAAATAGTATTTATCCGCAGCTCGTCGCGAATTTTAGCAGAACAAACCGGGCGGTCTGCAGGACAAGCCGGGCGGTCTGCAGGCGGACTAGCCGCCGGGCCAGTAGAGTTGACAGAAGAGCCCATAGAAGCAGCATGAGAGAGACCGGTACAGGTCGGGCGGTTAACAAGCCACAACGACTAGAGACTGGCGGAGACGGAGACCGCAACGAGAAGAACCGAAGACCGCACGGCAGGTAGGGAAGGAGAAGACCGCGACCTCAATGCGGGAAAACAACAGACCACACAGTCACACTATGGACACCAGCGATCAGACAGACCGCGACCAAAATGCGAAAAGAAGATAGTCCGCACGGTCTTGGTGAGCACAACAGCGGTCAGAGCAAAGAAGGAGGCCGCAAGAAGAACGCTAGCGGACAAGGAGATGAAACCGCCAGTAGAAGAACTCGAGCGGATAGAAGAAGAGGCCGCGAGTTGAAAAATAACTCGAGCGGATAGAGACGACAGCGGGTAGGAGAAGCCGCGAGAAGAGGTCGCGAGTAGCAGAACTCAAGCGATAAGAGAAGGCAGCGGATCCGCGACAAGATGCGGGGAGGAGCAGTCCGCGGCGAACTGGAGCAGTCCACGGCGATTAGAAGGGGCAGGCCGCAATTTGTGATTTGAGATAGGCCGCGACGGACAGGAGCAGTCCGCAAGAGGGGAAATTGCAGCGGACCGTGAGAAGAGAGCCGGCAGCGGTTAGGAGTAGTCCGCGGCGGGATAAAACAAGAGACCGCGAGAGAGAAGAGAGCTCGGTCTGGACTGAGATAGAAGCTCGCAAGGTAGGAGAGAAGTAGAACAGAGAAAGAAAGCCCGTAGCGGACAAGAGGAGCCCGCATCGGACGAGAGGAGCACGCAGCGGACAAGAGGAGCCCACAACGGACTGAATGAGAACAGCTGGGAGAAGTGGACCCCACGGGACAGAGAGAGAGGAGGCTATAAGAAGCCCGAGGAGGGTGGAACCACAGAGAGGAAGAAGGAGCTGAAGCAGGAATAGAGGCCGTAGAAGACTGCAGGCCGCAGTTAGCCGAGCGGCTAAGGGAGAGGAGCGGGTAGACTTTGCAGGCCGCAGGAAACCGCAGGCCGCAGGAGATCAGAGGAAGGCGGATAGAGTTTGGAGTCCGCTGGAGGCAACGAGTCACTCTGATACCATGTTGAAAGAGCTCGAAACTTGTATGTATTTCTTATATGTGTAAATACAAGGAGAGAATAAAAATATATAGGAGGAAGAAGGAGAGAGAATCAATCCTATACATGATGTGGGACTAAAGAAGAGAGAAGGGAAAAAGCAAAAATGGGCCCAATAATGGGATCTTTACATGGGCTTTTCTAACAGATACTAATGCGACACTTGATATCATCCTCCCCAATATGACCTCTCGGGCGCTTGTGATACTCCATGTAATCATCATCTCTACCATGGTCAAACCGGGTGTGGGGAACAACAGGATCTTTATGAAAGGGATACCTAAGTTGAGGTCGTTCTTCTTGAAGAGGTTCTTGAAGAGCGTGGTGTTGATCAACTGCGAGATCTCTTCGACGCTCATGGCTGGCTCATGCCCCCTTTTGTAGGGTGGAGGATCCGGCGCAATCAGATTTATGAATATATGCTTAGGATGCCTCTCTATGTCATAATGTTCCCCACGATGAATAGTTTGCGTCCTAAATGTCTTTCTGAGGACGAGTGATTTAATCCTAAAAACTCGGTTTGGTTTTATATTATTAAACTTGAGTTCTTTTCAAAGATGCAGCGCATGAGAGGCTTTTACGAATAACTATAAATGATAATCAACCTCTGTTTATTAAACACGCATATGAGCCAAACAAGCTAGCTTGTAATGAACATGATTAACTCTTTACAAGAATGCAAGTAAACAAATCAAATTGCAAGAATCTCACAAATTAACGACAAATAAGTTCTATGATTATTAGGGAATGCAAGCTCTCATATTTAACAACCAAAATAAATGAAAGCATATCATACTACTAACATGAAATGAGCAAGGAGATAAGTATCGAGGTATACCTTAGACGTATAACAAAAAGGAGGATGAAGATCGACAGTGGCTTGAGGATCCACATGGAACAGTAACTGGATCAGGTGGTGGCTGAGTTGAAGATCTACAGTGGCTCAGGGAGGGTAGTTGGATAGGCCAACAAGGAGGATGAATGCTTTGAGGCGGTCGGTTTTAACTCTAGAGGGCTTGTGATAACGAGGAGGAGCTTGGGTGGTTAGACAAGGGCGATAATGTCTGCAGGCGGTGCCTCGAATCAGATTTGGACGGCTTCGAACAGGCGGCTTGAAAACAATCGGGTTGGGGATCTCGTCGGCGAGTAGAACTGATGGAGATATGTTGCCTTTCCTAGAAGAGATCACCGGAGGAGGCATGGGCGCTGAAGAGAGCAGCGGGGTGACGAGAAGGAGACTAGGTGCAGACGACGTGAAAGGAGTTTGCGGATTTCACGTGCGTCGGGCAGGACTACTGAAGCAGAGAAAGGATTCCTTGTTTGGATTTGTCCAAGCTAACCTAATCTGATATATAACATGGCATTAAATAGGTTAATGATATTTTAAAGAAGCTGGTCTAGGGAATTTACAAAGGCAAGATAAAAAATTTTAGGATTAAAAATGTTCTTCACTCATTATTCTCCACTTATAAATTAAATTTCCATTTAGTTGTTTTGTAATTTAAAATTTAAACATATATATTTTAATCATTTTACCGTGCTTGCCTTAATTACGATATTACCTAATTCGACGTACCTTTTTATTCATGATATTATTGGTCTGTCACACCAATTAGTCATACGAGTGTGCGCGAGTGGTATGCGCCAAACAAAATACATGTGCACTAATAATATGCATGAAAAATAAAAATAGCAAAAATACGTGCGCGAAGACATGCACGGAGAGATGCACTACAAAATAAAATTACAGGGAAAAATGAAATAAAGATGCTATTTATGTTGCATCAACGAGGGTTTCTAATAATATCTAGACCATCCACTTTAGTAGTGAGGATTCCAAATTGTTGTCTATGGTCATCATATTTTGCGTCCATTTGATTGAAGTGATTAGCTATTTTTTTGGAAATTGGATATACATATATCGGAGTTTGAACTAGTAGTTGCTTGAGTATCTAAGGGAAGAGATCTTGTCACCTTAGCGCGCTACGAAACATTCAAATGACCCTAATCTGGGATTTTGATACCAAATCTGATGCAGGGTATAGGCTGTGGTGTGAGTTTGCGCTAACATAACTCTTATGTATGATGCAAGTGTATTGGTGTAGGGAAAAATCTAAATGAATTCGTGCACATGCAATAATCCAACATTTGCTTGCAATAATTCCGAAGTTATTAAGAAAATGAAAAGATGCAGACTGAGTATGCATTAAATGGAACTCTAATGCATGATGCAAGTGTGTTGGTGTAGGGGAAAACCTAAATGAATGCGATGTACATGCAATAATTCAACATTCGCTTGCAATAATTCAGAAGTTAAAAAATGAATGAACAGACACGCACAATCAAGCTTAGGCTTAATTATGATAAGATCAAATTATAGTTAAAATAAGAGCGCGGTAATTAAGTACTCGGGGAGTATGCCCTTCAAATACAACAAAAGATTACACTGATTTTTATTTGATCGTAATCCCAAATCATATGTTTCCAACAAATATTCAATATCAAGTATAGGAAGTTCGAAACAAGAACTTAGGTAAGTAATTAAGGACAACAGAGATATTTTACCAGATCTTCAGTCTTGAATTGGATACAAAAAGCTTGCCGGGGGACAAGGGATCCCTGAATAGTGGCTGAAGTTGAACTCTACAACATTTGACAACATAAGATGGAGTTTATATCACTGTTCTGGGCATCTAGAAGCAGTGGGAGTGTAACACCCCCTATCCGTCGCATAACATATAGCAGTAGCTGCGGCCGGGGCCCGACGCCATATACCACAGACAGACTGTAAGGTTACTCAAAGGAAACCATCCAACTAAGAATCAACGTCCTACTCAGAGTGCATTCTAGCGGAAACAATTTAAAAGTTGCAATAAATAAAGAACCCTGCCAACAACACGAATGTCCACTAGACAAAACCAGAAGGAATGAATGTACAATGCACCAGTACACGGCCTTAATGCCTTACAATAATTTACTCAAATTAAAGTGTTTTCCAAACCTCGGCTCGCAGATCAGTCACACTTGAGAAATAAAGTAAACACTCAATAATTAGTCCTTCGAGGGCCGGCTCAACAATATGGACTTTTGCCCGCTATTTACCACTTGGCTTCGCAGCACCTCCGTTGAGGTGGTGACAAACAAAAGCAACGGTCAGCTAAGCTGACCAAATTATAACGATCCCGCCCCCGAACTCGGGGCGACGATTCTCCTTCCCTGCACTTTGTTAGCATAACCAAACAGTATAGTGTAAAAACATTTCATCACAGGAGTAGACACGCACGACCACACACCCCGTGCTTTCAGGGCACATTCTCGGTGAACACGGTCAAAGTCCGCTGTCTCACAACCGCCCCTAGGACGGCAAATTCTCGTGAGCATTATGGTCTTTCCGGCCAATGCCTAAGACCCTCCATCTATGCCAACGGCAAGTGCCAAGTACCTTTAAGTCTCTTTAACCGAACGACATAGAGCAGGTACGGTTTCTCCTAACCCGTTGCTCATACCGCCCTGTCACCTTAAGACATGGGCGCGGGTCAAACTTCCTCGAGTCCCAATCCGATCACACACTTCACATAACCCAGTTATGTGCAAGTTGGCTCCCAGGCCACCATGTTGGCAGAATCACGCATCTGCCCAGTTTTCCGGGTGCACCTTGGAGTTAGTCCCCAAGGCTCCCTGTTGCAGTCTACCGCATAGAAAACCCGAAAAACAAACATCTGCATGGAGTCTTCTCCGACCATTCATGCAATGCAACATCACCGATTCAGACTAACTTATCCGGGTAGGCTTCACACATCATGCCTATGTCCGTTTCTCTATTACAAACTCTACATGCTAAACAACGGGGACTATTCATGTCTACCCGAAGAAACTCCTCACACTCACCGCAAACTCACGAGAGCGGGCTTCCTATGCAAAGGAAAAGAGGACTTCACATGTCCTAGGATGAGAATCGTTATCCCAGCATTCCTCTTTGGCTCCATGGAAATCTATGCGGATTAAAAGCACCGCAATGTCCTCGCCTCCGTAGATCCGAAGTCGGCTCGCGATTTGGGGCTCCGAAGCTCCGCTGGCGGCCGGATCTATCTCCCTTCTTCTTCCTTGCTCTCCCTTCTCTCTAGAACTTTAAAAAGAGAATAACCCAAAGAGAATGTGGGTTTTCAACGCTATTCCCGGGTATAACACAACAGGAACAACCTTGAACCGTTGGATCCCGAAATAAGGAAACAGGCGGCCACGATTCAGGCTTGAAATCCAAAACCTGGGCCGAACACGGCTTGTGACACGCCCGTGTCCAAGGCCGTGTGCCTCATTCGACGCCGAAACCGTCGCGTCTCAAAAAGTACACGGGCTCTCGACACGCCCGTGTCCGACTTGACACGCCCGTGTCATCCAGTACACGGCCGTGTAGCGGGCCGTGTTCCTCCATCGACACAGGACGAACACCCACCCGTGAAGAACACGGCTATTGGACACGCCCGTGTCCCAAATGACACGCCCGTGTCATACCCGAACACGCCTGGGCTCCATGCCGTGTTTCACCCCCGACACAACTCGGCCAACCACCCGAGTAGGACACGGCCTGGGCCACGCCCGTGTCTCAGCCCGTGTTCGCTGTTCGACGATCGTCGACTGCAAATTCGTCGACCACACGGCCATCGCCGAACCCGAGCACGACATGCCCCTGGGACACGCCCGTGTCCCAGGCCGTGTGACCTCTACCAAGTCCCAGACCTGGCTCAAAACGCTTCCCGTCGCTCTTTTGAGTTTCGGGGCGTTACAGGGAGGCTGCAGGTTGATTCCTGGAAGTTGCTTTTCACTGTTCTGGTCGACTGGAAGCATGGGGAGGACAAAAGTTGGGCCTTTCACTGTTCTGCGTGGCTGGAAGCGGGGGAGACCACATGAGTTAATTGGGAACAATCCAGTTCTTCAGGAATGGTTGACACAGGCTACCGGAGAGAGGGAACTATGTTGCACGGGGACAAAAACGGGATACAATACGAAACGGATACAAGAAACGCGATTTTTTTAAAAATTAGGATACGAGAAACGTTTTTAATTATTTTAATATAAATATTAATTAATATAAGAATAAGACAACTAACAAACTATTTGTACATATCTTGAATTGTAACGAAAACAAATTAATAAAACTATATTATATATCATTGACATTTCATATAATGCTATAAATAACATTCAAGAAAACAAACATCATAAAAAACAATCTATCACATGTTCATAATAATCAATGTTAACAAACTCATAATAAATTGGATCATGTGAGAAATTCCTAGCTACACACATTTTTTGTACAACAATAGATTAAATGTTGAGTGGAAAATCCTAGCTGCACGCATTTGTTACTACTATAAGTTCTACATAGATCACATCGGATTAACATTGTGCTAACATTAAGAACTCAAGTTTTGTGAAAGAAAAGCCATCAAGGGCAAGAGGAAAATCTCATCTCCATTACTTTTTTGAGTTGGAGTTGTTGGGGGATTATCTATGTAAATACCATAAACAAAATTAGATTACTTAGTAACATGTAGAGAATACAGATGTAGCCGTACTTATCAATGTTTTTAGGCATATATTGGATATTAATATGATGCAAAAAGAAGAAACAAGAGAAGAAGAAGAAGCATGAGATGGAGGAGAAGAAGAAGAAGCATGAGATGGAGGAGAAGAAGAAGAAGCATGAGATGGAGGAGAAGAAGGAGAAGCAGGAAAAGAAGAAGGAGGAGGAGGAGAAGAAGAAGAAGCAGGAGAAGAAGGAGGAGAAGAAGCAGAAGGAGGAGGGGAAGAAGAAGCAGGAGGAGGAGAAGAAGAAGCAGGAGAAGAAGAAGAAGTAGGAGAAAAAGGAGAAGCAGGAAAAGAAGAAGAAGAAGAAGACGAAGAAGAAGGAGGAGGAGAAGCAGGTGAGGAAGAAGAAGAAGAAGGAGGAAGAGGAGGAGGAGAAGGAGGAGGAGGAGGAGGAGGAGAAGAAGAAGAAGAAGAAGCAGGAGGAGAAGAAGAAGAAGGAGGAGGAGGAGGAGAGGAAGAAGAAGAAGAAGAAGGAGGAGGAGGAGGAGGAGAAGAAGAAGAAACAGGAGGAGTACCTGCGGGATCGGCGGAATCAGGAGCGGAGCGCCGACGGGATCGGGAGAGGAACAGAAAACCTAATGCGTAAAATGAAATACGCGAGTTCTATATCTCACGGAATCGCGTATCCCTCTTGCAGGATACGCGATTCCAAAAATAAATTTTTTTTCTAAAAAATGCATTTCCTGGAGTTTCGGAAACGCGTTTTCGCGCGTTTCCGGGCGTTTCCCGTATCCGGTACGCGGGAGTTTCGGAAACGCGTTTTCGCGTGTTTCCGGGCGTTTCCCGTATCCGGTACGCGTTCGAGTCGATACGTATACCATTTTTAAGTATTCATGCTTTGTAGAGAGGGAAGATGACCTCAAGTAAAATCCTCCCATCTTGAACCAAAAACATGCTGCAGTCAACAATTTTTCGTGGAAACAGTGGTTCTCTGATTACTGTTGCACTGGAACCGCAGAGAGACATCTCCTTCTCCCCCAGGAAGGATCAACTACCCAAAAATCAAAAAGCACGAGTGGTTATCTAACAGTTTTATGCAGTTTCTAATAGTTGTAGGGGAAATCGTGGGAGGGAAAAACAGTTTACTCGATACTGGTGATGGAGTCCGCAGATAAAAAAAGGGAAGCCCGGTGCACAAAGCATCCCCGCTCAACGAGGGTTCGGGGAAGTGTCCCACTGCAAGGGTGAAATATAGTCAAACTTTACCCTGCATTTTTTGCAAGAGGCTTCTTCCAGTACTCGAACCCGTGAGCTCAAGGTCGCACGACAACACCTTAACCATTCCGCCAAGTCATGGATATAAAAAATTAATTGGACATAGGCTTTGACACCTGTTCCACAACTTCGTCACCATTGTGATCACAAAATTAGAAAATCTCACAAAATTTTGCAATACCCATAAATGAACTCCACACACATATTTATAGTATAGAGTCACAAAATGGACGACTTTGATTGACCGCCGCAATACGCACAAAAACATACAAAAATAATGTATGAAATTTAAAACCAACACAGAAAATATCTCTTCGACGCTCTAAACGCAATGACGGGCTTGGATCATCCATATGAAAACCCTAATCCATCCTGCGAGTGTAAACCCGAATGGGCCTTGATGCTGGTTGGCCTGCCCGTGTACTCTCATCCCAATAACTAGGCGAGGTTGGGTTTGAATTATATAGTGTTATTCTGGTCTAGGGCTACTTGTGTAAAGTAAGCCCTATATGAATTTATTTTTTAGTCCATTGCACATCTAATTTAGCCCAACCAAATGTTTTTCTTTTCCACCTTGTTGTTTCTGTTTGTCTCAAAAGAAGGAAAAAAATTGGAATACTTGGTTAGAAGACCGAGTGGGACCGCTTCTATTTCTGAACGGGAAACTCTTAGACAGTCTTGATGTGCGCCCATACATGCAACTTTTGTTCTTGAAGTACTTTCTAATTTCTCCTTCTAACATGTTAACATCACACTGTATCTCTTATTGTTTATTATTGGCTTTCATGAATACTTTCTTTGGTGACTTTTTGTTTTGTTACAATATGGGTTGTTTGTGTTTTTAGTTACAACTTTTATGATATCACTTTTTATCCTGGTTCGCCTCCATATATTGAAGTGATGTGTGCTCCTAGCAAGTAATGAAACCTAATTTTATTTCCCACAACATGGTATCAGAGCCACGACTTTTGGTGCTGTAGCCGCCGCTCCCCGTGTTGTTCGTCGCTACTCTTGCTTCACGGCTTCCGTCGATCCATCGTCTTTTTCGCTAGCAGCCGCGGGTTCGTGTCATTTGTCACTGCGCTTTCTTCGCGTCGTTCGTCGCTGCGCTTCCTCTCGCCACTTCCAGTCGCTGGTTTCTATTCCGACTGCGCCTCTTCCAGCAGCGCTTCCTCCCACAACTCCTCTTCCAGCAGCCTCTTCCAACACCTCTTCCTGCAATGCCTCTCCCAGCGGCTCTTCGAAGATCTTCCAGGGTTTGTAGTCCCTATCCTTCCAGCGCTGGACATCTAGTGATGCTTTTGCTTCCTTCCGTCGCCTCTTGCCTTTCCAGTCATTGGATGAAGTGGATTTCTATTCTTCTCCTCTTCTGCACTGGTATTTGTTCGGAGTAATCAACCGCTCCTTGCTTCCCTAAGTAATGTGTGGTCTCCAAATTTCTCTTCTTGAGCCACCATGTCAAGCATCAGTGATTCTACTGCTCCCTCCTCGTCGACCCTTCCTCCCGCATGTTCTCTTTATGAGAGTTATAATCACAATACTCCGCAGATTGCTACCATTCGTTTAGATGATTCTAATTATCTCTTGTGGTCTCGTTCTATCACCCTGGCACTTGAGAGCCGTCGTCTCTTTAGTTATGCCACTGGTCAAACTAAGGAATCAGTGAAGACCGCTCCTGATTGGCCTCAATGAGATTCAAAATTTTTTTAGTCATGTCTTGACTAACGAATTCCATGCAAGAGTCCATCGCTCGCAACTATTTATTTCTGGATACTGCAATTGATATTTGGCGGCGCCCAGAGGCTATGTATTCTCGAAAGGGTAATGCTTCTCAGATCTTCCAGTTGAGACGGAAGATATCCTTACCGTCTGGTTGATCATCCTCCATCTGTCAACTATTTGGAGTTTACTCAGTTGTATCAGAAATACGATCATTTTTATCCCCTCACTTTTGTTAGCCCTGTTGATGAGGCCATGGTTCGTGCTTTAGAGGATCGCAATCGTATCTTTGAGTTTCTTCATGGTCTTCATCAGGATTTTGATCAGATCGGTGTTCAGATTTTGAGGCTTTCGTTGTTACCGTCGCTATCTGAAGTTTACAGTATTGTTCAATAGGAGTTTGATCGTCGCTAGACTTTACTTCCTGACCCAGTTCCTGAGAGTTCTGCTCTTGCTGTTGTTACCTCTTCTTTGCTGGGGGCTCGTCCAACCCGTGATTTTAAGCTTAAGCGTAGTGATAAAGGTCACTTCATCTGTGATTATTGTGGGAAGCCCCGTCATACCAGAGACACCTGCTTCAGACTCCATGATTTTCTTCCACCGAGAGGTGGTGCTCCTCGGGGTGGCCGTGGTTTTGGATGCTTCCTTGATCGACATACCTCTCTTCGTTCTGCCAATCTCACTGATGCTGCTATGAATACTTCTACTCTGTCTGGTGCTGATCCTTCTGTCCTACCTGGTGGTTTTTTGGCTGATGAAGTTCTTGCACTTCGCCGTATGATGCAAGGTCTTTCTACGGAGTCTTCCGCCTTGTCTTCGTACGCCCACACTAGGAATCCTGGTGCTCACTCTGCTACTGCCCAATATTTCACTCAGTGGATCATTGACTCAGAGCCACAAACCATATGACTGACTCTGCCCCAGGTTTCACATCCTATACTCCACTCTCTGGTCGTGGTAAGATGAGCATTACTGATGAGTCCATATCTTCTATTGCTGGGAAGGGATCCATCTCCTGTTCCTTTCTGACCTTATCATCGGTTTTGCATGTTTCAAACTTCACAAAAAATTTACTATCTATTAACAATTTGATTAATTCCAAGAACTTTTTTGTAACCTTTCATCCTTCCGCTTATGTTTTTCACGACCTGAAGACAGGGACAGTGATTGACTCTGATAGTCTGGTCAATGGTCTGTATGTGCTCGACTCCAGCCAAGTGACACCTCCTCTGGCCCTTCAATCCAGCACCTCCGACTTATATTCTTGGTATTGACGCTTAGGCCACCCATCTATTCCTGTTATGAAGTTATTGTTTCCTGTTATGCCAGCTGCTGTCTTTAATTCCTTTGTATGTGATGTCTGTACCGTTAATAAACATTGCCGTACTACATTTAATCGTGTTTTGTTTCCAAGCTCTATTTCTTTTACTGTGATTCATTCTGATGTTTGGAGACCTTGTCCTGTATCTTTTATTTCTAACTGTGTTTGGTTTGTCATTTTTTGATTGTTTTTCTCACACTACATTGTTATATTTACTGTGGGAAAAGTGATGTATTTACTACCTTCGAAATTTTTTATTACATGTTCTCCACTCAGTTTCATGCTAATATTCAGATTCTTCGCAATGATATTGACCGTGAATATCTGGATTCGGAGTTTGCTCAATATCTAGCTGATCATGACATTATTCATCAAACTACTTGTGCTTATTCCCCTACTCAAACTAGTATTGCAGAGCGTAAGAATTGTCATCTTCTAGAGGTGGCTCACTGTCTTTTGTCCACCATGAATCTTCCCAAATACTACTGGGGGGATGCTATCCTTACCGCGACATATCTTATTAATCACATTCCCTCGCGTATTCTTGGGATGCCACTCTCCTTAGCACTCTACGAGCCCCTTCCTCTTAGCTATCTCTTAAGGTGTTTGGATGTGTCTGCTTTGTTCACATCCATCACCCTCCTCCCACCAAACTTGATCAACGCGCACTACGGTGTGTGTTTATTGGCCACTCTCCTACTCAAAAGGGATACAAGTGTTTTCATCCTCCTACAAAGAAGGTTTTTGTCACCATGGATGTCACGTTCCGTGAATTTGAGGCTTATTATCCTGCCCCGGGTGACCCCCCTTGTTTACCCTCTTCTTCTATCCCTCTGCTCTTTCCTCCACCTTTTCCCTCACTTGAGGGGGAGCTTATACCATTGGAAGTGAGTTATTTTCCTGTCCTTAATTCCATTCCTCCTACTCCTCCTAACCTTGCAGGTGTACACTCGACGAAAAAAGAGGCCCACCAGCACACTTGACCCGAATGTGCAACCAGATCAATCATTGGACCCGAACTCAGGGCCTTCAGAGCATCCCATTACTCTCAAAAAATGTATCCGATCCTGTACTCGACATCCTCTTTTTAATTATGTTTCTTACTACTCATTTTCTACTTCCCATAAAACCTTGGTGTCTTACCTTGCTTCCCTATCACTACCAGCATCTTGACAGAGTGCTCTGATGATTCCCATGCAGAAAGAGGCGATGTTTGAGGAAATATCTACTCTTGAAAAGAACAACACATGAAATTTAGTGCATCTTCCCCAAGGAAAATACCGGTTGGATGCAAATGAGTGTTCTCTGTTAAACAAAACTCTCAAGGTGTTGTTGAAAGGTGTAAGACAAGACTGGTGGCAAGAGGGTATACCCAAACCCTTGAGATTGACTATAAGGAAACATTTGCCCCTATAGCAAAGATGAACACTATCAAAGTCCTTTTATCCCGTGCTACCTGCAAAGGATGAGACCTTTGACAACTTGATGTTAAAAACGTTTTCCTCCATGAGAATCTGGATGATGAATTTTACATGTCTCTCCCACCAGGCCTTACTCCTAAAAGTTCAGTGGGAAACGTTGGCAAGTTAAAGAAGCCCTATATGGGCTGAAACAGTCTCCAAGATCTTGGTTTGTGAGATTTCACAAAGCCATGTTGTCATTTGGGTATCACCAGGGAACTACCGATCTTACACTGTACATCAAGCGTAAGACCGGTAAACCCACAACTCTCATTGTTTATGTTGATGATCTTGTTTTAACAGCTGACGATGCAGAAGAAATCAATCTTCTAAAGCAAAAATAGGTTTCTGAGTTCGAGGTTAAGGATCTGGGTGCACTCAAATATTTCTTGGGTATTGAAGTGGCAAGGTCCAAGGATGCAATTTTTATTTCCCCGAGGAAGTATTCTCTGAACCTGCTTGAGAAGACTGAGATGAGTGGCTGTAGACCAGCCGATACCCCAATTTAAGCGAACCACATAATTGGTCGTGATGATGAAAAGGGGATTGAAAATATACCTGAATTTCAGAGGCTTGTAGTGAGGCTGATCTATCTGGCTCATACTCGTCCAAATATTGCTTACGCTGTAAGTGTTGCCAACTAGTTTATGCATGCTCTGAAGACTCGTCATTTGGATGCTGCCCACAGAATTCTTAGGTATCTTAAGTCCTCACCTGTGAGTGAGATCTTGTTTTCCCTAAGTTCGGCTCTAAAAATTGATGTCTACACCGATGCTGATTGGGCTAGATCAATCGACGATCGACGATCTGCCTCGAGGTATTGTTCTCTTGTTGGTGAGAATCTTGTTACTTGGAGGAGTGAAAAACAATGTATCATGACAAGGTCTAGCGTTGAAGTAGAGTTTCGTGCTATGACTCATGGTGTCTGTGAAGGTTTTTGGTTATGTTCTTTGCTAAATGCTAAGTGATCTGAGACTCTCTGAAGATGAACCCATTCGGCTATATTGTGATAACAAAGCTGCTATCAGTATCGCCTACAACCCTGTCCAGCACAATCGTACTAAACATATTGAAGAGAATCGTCATTTCATCAAAAAGAACATTGAAAAGGGGGTTGTATGTACTCCCTTTGTTCCTTCAGATAGACAACTTGCTGATATACTCACGGAAAGCCTGAGTGGAAGTACCTTTGGAAGAATTGTCGATAAGTTGAGCATGATAACATCTCACGTCCAAATTGAGGGGGAGTGTTACAGTATGGGTTATTTGTGTTTTTAGTTACAACTTTTGTAATCTCACCTTTTATCCTGATCCGCCTCTCTATATAGAAGGGATGTGTGCTCCTATCAGGTTTCTATTTCCCGTAACAAGTTTTAATTATTCCTTCATAGCTATTTGCATATTTTATACTTTTATTTACATATGATATCTTCATTTTTTTTGGCAAATGCCTAGTTCTTTGATATTTTTTACTTGGGGAATGCTGGGAAGCGATCATGATGTTATGCAAGTTCTATACCCCATTCTGTTGCCTGGGTGATAATATCTGATCAATTTTGAATATTTCAGAGTTATGGAGCAATTTGAGGATGTCATATACCCCAAGGGAGATCCTGATGCTGTTTCCATTAGTAAAAGAGATATCGAGCTATTGGACCCTGATACATTTATTAATGATACAATTATTGATTTCTACATCAAGTGAGTATGCTTAATGCTTGTGAACAAACTTTGTGTAGATTTTCCTTTGTTTCTTATTGAAAATTCTGTTTGCTAATAATACTAATTGACAAGTCTTGTACCTGTAGTTATGAATGAAAATTGAAAGTATGTAAGGTGTAAGTTATTTACTGAGCTTGCTGCATATATGTACAACTAATTTAAACTTTGTTGTTATATGATTATGGAAAAGTGGAAGTTTCTATTCCTTCAACCAGATCTGGTAATGCGCTATAGTTTGGTTGGGGATGTTACTCAAGTTTAAATGCAATTTTACGTTTCTTTGAAAAGCTACTGGAGATATCAATGAACATGTTTTTCTTTCCCGAGGCTTGTTGAGCAAGATCTACTATAGTGTTAAAGGAAAAATGAATTTCAATATATGAAAAGGATGTTTTAACAATAATGCATTTGGTAAATAAGATGATTGATATTAGCACACCTTAGCTGGACATACACAACCCATTGATATATGCAACCCCTAAACCAATATTAGTACAACTTTTTGATATTTGCAGCAAAAAAGTCACATTTAGATCTCTAAAAGCGATCTAGGTGTGGATGCAAGAATTTGTTCATCTATGATTCGGTGCAAGAGTTTTAAATGACAGTATTGATTGTTTCACTGTGTTACAGTTTTTGTACTGATTGGTTCAGTCCACTCCAGATTTATTGCTAATCTACCAGCTGATTGTCATATGAACATCCAAGTTCCATGAAAAATACAAAACTTCAAAAAACTTTCTCCTACCCCAAACATTGTCTTGATACCACTTGTTATGTGAATGGAATATCAGCTCCCAAGTTGCGGTTTGAGAGAGTTTTAAGTTCAGTTGCAGTAGGTTCGGGTTGAAGTTATGAGCATTATTGTATTAATAGTCTTTTAAGAGTCTATGAGTTTAGTTCCACATCACCTTTTACTTTTGTGTCCATTTATGTCGTATTTAATGCCCGCTTGTGGATGAATAATATGCACCGTATATTTTCTTTCTTATATTCCAACATGGTATCAATGGGGGGTTTATTTCCTGCTTGATCTGCTTCATCAGGTTCCACTCCCGTGAGCCTTAGTGTTCAACATCGACTTCGACGATATATCTTGCCCTTGCAGATCTCGTCGGGTTCGGTCGCTCGCCAGTTGCTGCGTTTCTCTGCATCTTACTGGAGCTTCCGTTCCGTTGCCTCCTGAGATGATTTCGTGATCGCTGGCCTCGACGATTTCTACCGAAGATCCCGTTGCTGCTCCCGTCTGCCGTTCGTTCCACTGCTCCCGTAGACAACATTTTCCTCCCGCTCACTGCTGCTGCTTTTGTCGAGTGAGTCTTCATCCGCTCGCCCGCGTATTCTTCTCGCCAAATTTGCTCGCCGCATATGCCAATGAATGTCTCTGCGAGCCCACAGTTCTTTGGCGCCTTCGTTAGTGACCTCAATGATTTCTTGCAGTCCTTTTCTTTCTGCAATCTTTCCCTACTCGGCCGTGTCCCAGGGCAGTTCCCTGTTGCTGATCTGGAGCTTCCACGCCTCTATGGAGTTGATCCCATCCCTGACATTCCCTTCCGGCCTTCCTGTCAAAGATCTCATGCAACTCCAACCGTTGCCTCTTATTTCTGTGGACTCCAACAAATGCCTATGGTATTTCTATCGATTCCATCCACTTCTACCCCTTCTGGGGTGTTGATTTGTCGCCGATGATGAAACTACGCGATAGTTTGGTCGTTTTTATGTGTTTAAAGCGTCTTTGTTTGGTTGTTAGTGTTTTCTTTAGTTTGATATTGTTATGCTTACATGCTCGCGTGTCCCACATGAGGGGGACTGTCTGGGGCGACGACAACTCGGATGGTATTTCCCGACTCTCGCCTTAGTCACCCACGACCCTCTGGGCTTGTCTTTTGTCTCCCATTTTCCTATTGATTGTTACGTGTTGTGGTACGATCGTTGTTGGTTGTCCTAATTTCAGTGGGTTGTCATGTGAGACCTGTCTTGTGGGTGTCTTGTGGACCATACTTTGTGCGGATTATCTCTGGTTACCCATTTGATGATTAGCCTCAAATCTTCCGTTACCTTCCACATGTTGTGTATGTAGATGATGTTTATTGACCTGATTCCAGCGATTCCATGTCGCGAGTGGTACCTGCGTCGTGTGTGGGTCTACGTCATATGTGGCTATGCCCCCAGTTTGACTCTCCAGTTTGGAATTTCGCCCGGTGGCTTTTCTAATGTTTTGTCCGATTGTATCAGTGAGGGTTGAAGTTGTGTATTATTGTATTAGTTGAGTCTTTTAAGAGGCTATGAGTTTAGTCCCACATCTCTTGTTTACTTTTGTGTGTCCATCTATATCTTATTTAATGTCCCTTTGTGGATAAATAATATGCACTGTATATTTCCTTTCCTATATTACAACAAATAGAAACGTCACGGCTACTCGCCAAGGTGTTTGGCTTGCATCTAAAGAAGACACAGTGTCCTGGCTCAACATGGGGATGCGCCTCCCCCCTCTCATTCAAGTTTCACGCATCTTCTCGCCACTATCTCCTTCTCTATCCCGAGTTTTTGCCGAAGGTGGGAGCATAACATAGTGTTCATGTTTCTTCCTCACTGAGCATCTCCTTGTCTGTGACCGCCCAGTTTTCTCGTGAAATGCCTGAGTTTTAGGGTTTAGTGAGAAAAATTAGGGAAAATGTTTAACTAGATCCACCTGCGCCTACAGGTGGAGGCTCTGACATGGAGGAAGGGCATTGAGAGTGGCGAGCAAGGCTTCGACTAGGTCAAACGGCGGGTGGGTGGGTGGGTGGGGGGGGGTTGCAGTTAGAAAGTGACATGGTTTTCTAATTTTCATGTTGAGCCTTATTGGTGGTGTGCGAATAGCCTGGTTGGTGTTCTTATATCAATTGCCTTAAATAAAGCCCATGTGGAATGGCTGAACAAACATAAACTAATATAAATTTATATCCCTACGATCCGTAAGGAACTCACCTAGAGGTAGTCTCTGTTTAACATGCAACATGCAGTGAGTTTGATGGAGCATTTTGTTTCCTCCGAGCTCCCCCGAATTTTTATCCCTTAATTCTAAGCCCTATGTTACATTTTTGATTCTTTTATTTATTTTTTTAGCCATTCAATTTGTCTCAATCAATTGGGTAGCCCGGCGCACAAAGCAACACCCACAACGAGGGTCTGGGGAAGGGTCCCAACACAAGGGCGAAATGTAGGCAAACCTTACCCCGCATTTTTGCAAGAGGCTACTTCCAGGACTCGAATCTACGACCTCAAGTTCACACGATAACACCTTAACCGACGCGCCAAGGATCCCCTTCCAATTTGGCTCAAACAACTAATTAAAAAATCCTAGAGATGTGGAATCGAACCTAGATAAAATTAAAGCAAATTAAAGCCTAACCATTAAAACATAAACCATATATGTTATTGTTACGAAGATAGAATTGTATTATTTTTAGAAATAAGGCGCACTCTCCTATATATAGGAGAGCTGCATACAAGGGTAGAAAAAGGAAAGAAGTGCATAACCCGTAAAGCGTAGCATAAAATGTAAACTGTTATGCGTGCACCTAACTTATTATTGTCTTTGTATTTTAATTTGAATGCCATTTGGTAAATGGTATGTGATCCCCCTTCCTTATATAAGGAGGTGACCTGGGAGTTTAGGATTATCCTTTGATGTTTTAGGATTTGAGATCTCTCATTTTGGGAGGGACTTCTAGGAAGAACCAGCCTTTAGATGTTATGCAAGAGCATACCTCATGATTGTATCGAAGTTGATCACATCTTTTGCAAGTAATTTCTATTTGGTAACGTTGATCCGACCTAAACTCCTCGCCTGTTTAGAACGTGCCGCTGTGTTTCATTCTGCCACATTCTCTTCGTCGACATCGGTCGACCAGATCCAGTCCGTTCCGCAACGACCGCCCGCTTCCTTCTTGATCCCGTCCGACAACAACAAATCAACGATCGTCCGCTTCCTTCTCGATTTCGTCCACTGCAACAAATCAACGATTATCCGCTTCCTTCCCGATTCTGTCCGACAACAACAAATCCAGACGACCTCGCCGACGCGGGGGGCATCTTCACTGACCGACAACAACAAATCCAGAAGGTTACCTTCCTCCCCGATCCCGTCACCCGCCAGATCCAGCTCCTTGTCCCCCGCACACCACCGATCCCGATACCGATACAGATCCCAATACCGCACACCCACCCCGCTTCCGATACCGCAAGCCTCCAAATCCAGCTCTTTGTCTACCTCGCCGCCGGATCCAGACCTAACCGACGCCCGTGACATCTGCACCGACCCGCTTTCTTCTTCCTGGTTCTCCTCACCGCCAGATCCAACCAACTCCTGCACTCTCTCTTGACCCTCCATCTCTTGTTCCCTCTCCTTATTATGCCAAAGGGTCATCAATCGATGGAATCCGCGTGGAGGTCCTCGCACATGCCATCACCACTATCAACTCTCGTCTCGAGACCCAAGCCGAGCTTTTCACTTCGATTATGGCCATGCTCCACAACTTGCAACCCAGCCACAATTTCGTCCCTCCCTTTGCCTCTACTTTGGGATCCCCCAACACATTGACCCTCAAAGAACTCTCTATGGTGGGATTTCCTCCTCCACAACTTCCAACCCCCAACATTCCCACAATCAACGGGACTGACCCCCTCAGTTGGATTGCACGCGCCGAGTAGTATTTTGACATTCACTGGAATCTTGAGACGCAGTAGGTCTCCACAACTCTTATCAACATAGAAGGGTCCGCCCTTCATTAGATTCGCTGGCTCCTCCAGTCCTCTCCCGACATTGCCTAGACAACTCTCATCGAGGTACTCATTCAATAGTATGATCACCGCTACACTGACACCATGATCAAGCTCCTTTGCGGGGTCCATCAGACCGTCTCCATTGACTCGTATGTTGATGCCTTTTTCGGGTTGGTCACCCATATTCTAGGTTTTCAACCCGACCATTACTTGATCTACTTCATGCATGGCTTACAACCTCATATCCGAGCCTGCCTCTACACCGTCCAACTATTAATCGTCAACCAAGTCATGGAGCACCCCCTACTAGTGCAGGAAGGATTCTTGGCGACATCCGGGGATCCTCCTCCCCCATCGCTTCCTTCCTAACCTCCCTACCAACCTTATTTTCCTTCCCCGTTTAAACCTCCACTACCGCCACCTCCTCTACGTCGCCCAACCATTATGGGAACACGCAACAACCGTCATATCCCCACCCACCCACTCACCGCCTTTCCAACCAAGAGACAAGTACCTGTAAAGTAAGAGCCCGTGCTACCGTTGTAAGCAACTCTACTCTCTTACTCATGATTGTCCTGTCAAGGAGTTCCGGGCCCTCATCGGGGATGACTTGGACGAGATCCGCATGACTGACTTTGATACCCTTATGGCTACGAATGTTCCGTCGTATGGAACTTTTGGCACCTCTGCGGTAGTCCACTCGCGGGCATATCACTACTAGATGACGGACGACGCCTCGACCTTAGGGTCAAGGTCGATTTTCTTGCAGGATATATTGTTACGCTTGCACGTAACATATTATTGTCTTTTGTATTTTAATTTGAATGACACTAGGTAAACGGTATGTGAGCCCCACTCTCTTTATAAGGAAGTGGCTTGGGAGTTTAGCATTATCCTTTGATGTTTTAGGATTTGAGATCACTCATCTTGAGAGGAAGCAACCTCCAGAGGTTTGACACGAGTATACATCGCGATTGCATTGAAGTTGATCCCATCTATTGCATGTATTTATATCTGGTAACATAAACATTCTAACACTCATGCTCAAGTTGGATTGATAATGTTTTTCATACCCAACTTGCCAATAATTTTTACAAATGCTTTTCCACTCAGACCCTTGATGAGAACATCAACAAGTTGTCTTTCAGAGGGTACACTCAAAGTACAAATTGTTTCGTTCTCAATGTTATACTTAATAAAATGTCGATCAACTTCAATATTTTTTGTTCGATCATGTTGAACATGATTGTGGGTGGTGCTGATGACAACCTTATTGTCACAGAATAATTTAAGAGACCCCTCCACACTTTGCTTTATGTCTCTCATCAGAGAGCGGAGCCATAACCCTTTACAGATCCTGTGAACCATTGCCTGGAAATTAGCTTCAGCACTGGATCAAATAATGACTTGTTGTTTCTTATTCCTCCAGGTGACCAGTCTTCCATCAATTTTAGTACAATACCCTGAGGTAGAACATTTGTCCTCAGTAAATTGAGCTCAATCTCCATCAATATACATTTCTACCCTTAACTTATTGTTTGGGGTGCGTAATATGCCCCTTCCTAGTTAGCCTTTAAGGTATGTTTGCTACTCTCTCAACGATTGCAAAATTGTTGTTTCTGCTGATGTCACCTTTCTCGAGTATCAACCTTTTCACTCCTCTCCTCCCGCTCCTCCTAACCCTCCTTTTCCCCCACATCCTATCGTCCCTGTTACGTCTCGATTTCCACTTCTTCTTCCATCCCCGACTCCAGTACACCCCAAACCACCTCTTCATGTGTACACACGTCGTCCTTCCTAATCTGATACCCTACATCAGTTACCCTCTACCTGTGAGATCTCACGGCCTGCCGATCCGACATGGACCTCTATAGCTCATCCCTTGACAAATTATGTATCCTTACATCGCCTCTCCCCGTTTATTCTCAAATTTGTTCTTTCTTTATCCTCAAATTCTATACCTAACTCTTTGCAGGATTCTCTCCATCTTCCTGGGTGGCGTGCGACCATGGATGAGGAAATGACTGCCCTATGTGCTAACCAGACTTGAGATCTTGTCCTTCTTCCTCCAGAACAGACTTGTGTGAGATGTAAATGGGTTTTTGCGATCAAGCATGCTTCAGAAGGGAGAGTTGAATGCCTAATGGATCGGCTTGTGGCTCGAGGGTTTACTCAATAACAAGGTCTTGATTATGATGAGACATTCTCACCCGTCGCCAAGTTAAATATTGTTTGTGTCCTGATCTCCTTAGCTGCTCATCGCCAGTGGCCCTTACATAAGTTGGATGTCAAGAATGCATTTCTCAATAGCGACCTTCTAGAGACTGTCTATATGCACAAACCTCGCGGGTTTGAGACTAAGAGGAGTCTCTTGTTTGTCACCTTAAGAAATTTGTTTATGGTCTCAAACAGTCTCCTTGAACATGGTTTGACAAGTTTCGTAAGGTTGTCCGTGATGTTTGATTCACTCAAAGGTCGGCTGACTTCTCTCTCTTTACTCCTCATCAACCGACCAACATAGTAATTCTTTTAGTTTATGTTTATGATGTTCTTATTATTAGTAATGACTTCAAAGGAATACAAATGATTAAACAACACTTGAACTTGGTTTTTCAAACTAAAGATGCGAGAAATCTTCAGTATTTATTTGGACTTGAGGTATCGAGACGTCTGGATGGCCTTGTCCTATCTCAGCAGAAGTACTGTCTTGACCTTTTTCAGGATGCATGCCTGCTGACACTCTTATGGATGTCAACCACAAGCTCTGCGCTCATCACTTTGACTCCGATTAGCTACTTCCGAACCCTGAGTATTATCGTCGTCTTGTAGGAAAGTTGATATATCTTATGTTACAAGATCTGATCTCTTTTGCTATTGTATTGTCAGACAATTTATGCATGCTGCACAGAACTCTCATGTGTAGGCCGTAGAGCGCATCCTCAGATACTTGAAGAATGCTCATGTACACGGGATTGTATACAGACCATCTTCCTCTCTATCTCTGATTGCTTACCCTGATGCTGACTCTCTCGTTGATCGGCGTTCCACAATTTTTTTGTACTTACTTTGGAGGACACCTTATTGATGCAATAGAAATCTACAGGTGGTGGGGGACCGATGCCCTAAACCAAAATGCAATGCAAGTGATCACACAATGATCTCAATGGACCTATGACAAACCCTATAGTGATTGTAATGCATACACATGATCAAAATAAATGTTAATATAAATGCAGTTGCACGTGCAACTGATTGCCCGATGTATTAAGTAATAAGCACTTAACTAAAATAAAACATCAGTAGATGCAATAAGTTTACAGAAATTATATTTGGATAAAACAAATTGGCTATTTACAAACAATTGAGGTGCAACTAATTTAAACACACACCGAATACGTCCCGCAAATCAAACTATGGATATTAGTATCAAAACACATAAGAGAATCTCAAGTCCCACAACAATAATGAACAACCGAAGTGTTCAACAAAAAGAAATAAATAATATCCATACTTAGATTTACTCATGCATGTTCCGGCGTGATTAGGGATGGAAGGCCGTCGGTGGCACCGTCCTCGGGTTGATGAATATCTCCACGAAGGGGCTGCGGGAGTTGGATGAGGGTAGATCTGTGGCTTTATTGTGAGATGAAGGGTTGTGGGTTGGGAAGCTGGATGGATGGGGGCTGTAAGTTGACATATATGAGTAGGGAAGATGTGGGGAGGCGATAGGATTAGGGAAAATGGGTTGCCGGGACTGGGGAGGGGTAACAGGTCTGGCGGCGGAGGATGGAGGATGTTGACAAGATGGGAAGATCGGAATGATCCTTACGGTGGGCTGTAGGTCAATGGACAGGACATGAAATACCAGGAAGGCGGCTGGAGGACTGTGGCGGGCAGCTGGGTATCTGGGACCGAAGAGGAGAGGGGAGGCGGGGTGGTTAGATCCGACGGGAGGCAGCAGGCCGCAATGTCCACACGAAAAAGCAACCGCTCAGAGTCCACCGAGAATGACCGGACGGTTACACCAAGGCAACTATCGATCCCTAATTTTAGCCACACACATATGTATATATAGGGGAGAGGGAAAATGAGAATTAGGGCACCTTGATCGGACAGGTAATATTGTTTGGGCAGATCAGGTGCCAAATATAACATGAAATAAATAAAGTAATATATCAAAACGACTTGGAACGACTATCCGGGCGCATCCACAGACTCAGATCACCCAAATGGGTCACCGATCATCACCTCCCGCTGGAATAAACACGCGTGTGCTGCCGATCGCCATCAACTCCCACCGATTTGAAAGCACTCATCTCCGGTGAGCCAATGACCTGTCGACGTAAGTCCGGGGAGAATCTCTCGAGCTCCTCAGCAGAAATCCAAGTGTCGTCAGAAACTGGGCAGGTGAGCCAATGAACCAGGTACCGCATAACCATATGACCGTCCATCGTAGCAAAGTCGTGACCAATGACCTGTAGTGCATCTCTTGTAGGCGTAGGCGACTGTCGCAGCAATGTATCTCCGTCTAAAAGTGGTGCTAGTGGAACTGTCGGTGGGATAACGTGGTCCTCAAAGTGGTGCTCGATCGTCTGCGGTCGCCTGGGCAATGTAGGGGTAGAAAGGCTAGAGATGGATGGGGCAAACTGTGGCTCAGGAGTAGCTGGGGATAGTTGATCCACATACACTCGCTCCTCGTAGTAAGGAGTTAAACCCTCTATATTGAATACCTAGTGGATTCCCATTGCGGGAGGAGTATTTACCTCATAATCGTTTATATCAATCCGTCGAATTACTGTGTAGGGACCCATTCAACAAGTTTTATTTTTTTTGCTATTCCCGTTTGGAACCTCTCAAATCGTGTGTGAATCGCAATTTGCTCCCTAATTTCAAAAATTTGATACCTCTTGTGCTGGTTTGCTAGGCTTTTATAATAATCATCGTTTATTTCAAACTTAGAAGGATAAAATTGTAATTTTATATTGTAGGGTCGGAGCCCTACTAAATTTAGGTTTAAGATACCCTACTATTGTAGGTGTAGGAGCCCGACTAAAATTGAAACAGACGGTCCTGATTTGTTATTGTGATCGAACAACTGAGATGTTCTGATCTAATCAAATTGGACGGTTCATATCTATTTGATGCACGCCGGTGTTACACCGTGAATTCTGATTGGCTTCCGATAATGTTTTGTATATATATATATACAAGCAGTTGTGCACGGGGGACCCCGTGCGGGCAACATCCGTCGTGGGTGCGATTCATCGCGGGGGAGACATTCGTCATGGGGCGACTTTCGTTGTGGTGGAGACATTGGTCGTGGGGGCTACATTCGGCGCGGACGACATTGGTCGTGGGGGCTACATTCGGCGGGGACGACATTGGTCGTGGGGGCGACATTTGTTAGAGGGACAACAAATGTCATGGGGGTGACATTCGTCGGGGGGGGGGGGGGGACCTTTGTCGCACGGGGAAACCTTTGTCGTTGGAGTGACGTTGGTCGTGGGGTGGGGGTGGGGGCGACGTTCGGCTGGGGCGTTTGTGAAGGAATATATTCATGAATACAGATTCTTTAGCCAACAATATTAGGAGGGGGCGACGACATTCAGTTGTGGCGGAGGCATTTTGATAGGGGTGGGGGCATTCGGCTGGGGAGGCAGAATTCGGTTGGGGTTGTAGCATTTGGCGGGTACGGCGGCATTCGGCAGGTGCGGTGGCATTCGGCAGAGACGATGCCATTCGGTGGTGGCGGAGGCATTCGGCGTGGGTGGCAAAATTCTTTGGGAGCGACGTCATTCGATTGGGGCGGCGGCATTAGGCGGGGCGGCGACAATCGAGCATTAGTCTTGTTAAACATTAAAAAACAGACCTTGTTTGGACACATCATTTTTTTTGCTTGATTTATAATGATGTACACCTTCCTGTATCCAAAATTTGTATGAAGGAGATCAAATACTAATATTTTGATTACTCAAAATTTGCATAACATATATCTTACAGAATTCAATTTATTAGAACATTAAGAGATAATAAGTCATTCATCTTCGAAGTACTCAGAACTACAAAAAAGAATCCAAAAAAATAATTATTACGTACAGGATCAGGAGCAATCTTACCCTCCGCAATGAATATTTCAGCATTAGCATCATTTTTTATGTTTGATTTATAATGATCTACACCTTCCACTATTCAAAATTTGCATGAAGGAAATCCAATACAAATAATTTGATTACTCAATTTTCATAACATTACAGAATTCAATTATACATAATTAATTGATCTTCAGGACAAAATTATAAATTTTCTTTGAAAAGTTCCTGGAATGTTAAAAACATCTATTCACATTTTCATGATTCAGTTAATAATTAGTAAAATAATTTTGAAAAGCAAAGAAAAACATAGTTTAAGGAAAAGAAAATTATATTTTCTAAAGATTTCAATTCAAAAGTATAAAGAAAAAATTGCCTAGAACTTCAAAATTGGTGCTACCAATTTAAAGTATTCATGAATATAATATGTCATGTCCGGTAAACATGAAAAAAAGTAAATGGGGGGCTGGCCTCGATTGAGTTTTTGCACCTTTGAATCATCCTCATATCTTGTCAGGACCTGTTAAGAATGGAAGAATAAAATGGGGGTTGGTTGATTCATACTAATAAATTATTATCATAAAATGCTGACCTCCGGAAAAATACCTATTAGCATAAAATGTAAACCAGTGGAGAAAGACATATGAGCTTAAAATACAAATCTAATACATGGTTGGTGAAAAACATATTGGTACAAAATCTTAAAGCTTGAATGGTGAAGAAAGCTTAAAAGAGAATAACAACAAACAACAAAAAGAGTAGTAGGAGAAGAAACAACGAAAAGAAGCACGCCTTGCAGGGTGGAGAGGATCCAGAAATTTAGAGGGAGAAGAGACCTTGGAGTGAAGCAGTTCGAGGGAGGAGAGGATCATTGTCGTCAGATCTTGTAGAGGAAGAGCAGGAGAGGCGCCGTCAGACGACCAAGTTACTTCCGTTTGATGACGGAAACTCGGGCTACAATGCCCTAGATAGGGAGGCATGAATGTCGTCGGAGGAGCTCCACCTGCTATTTTTCCGAGGAGGAAAGATTATGCGGCCGATGTTGTTGTGCGAAAGAGAAGGAGAAGAAATGTCGCACCGAGAGTGCTGCTACTGTGAGCATAGATCGACTCTTCGTTGATTGAGTAGGCTGTTGCGTTCGACAGAGAGTGCTGCTGCTGTTTTCGAGGAGTCGCTGTGGAGGAGACGCGGGAGGAGACTGCGGCTGAAGCTTTTGGCGGAATGCTTGAAGAGATAAAAGCATGGGCTTGCCTTGTAGGAGGAGAAAATAGATGGCGTGTTGCACTGGAGAATCAAGTACGTTGGGGCGCGGGCAAGAAGCTGGCGGGATGAGTTATTTGGGGGAATGACCAAAAGAGAAAATAGATGGCGTGTTGCACTGGAGAATCAAGTACGTTGGGGCGCGAGCAAGAAGCTGGCGGGATGAGTTATTTGGGGGAATGACCAAAAAATCCTTAAAGATGATAACCAAAAGGTGTATTGTAAGGGTATTTAGGGAATAAATGTTACACCATTATGAAGGATATTTTGGGCATCCAAATGTTACACATGGCACTTTTGCTCTTACTTATAGTATAAAAATATATATATATACACACATAGGAATAATTACCAAAACTTCGAAGATAGCATAATTACATCTTGCACCCTTCGTATTATGGAAATTACAAAAACATCCCCTCAATGATACAAAACATAACATTTACCTCCCATAAAGTTTACATTTCGTAACATCCATGCACAAAATACCCCCCTTGGAAATGTACTCCGAGGGGGGTATTTTTGTACATGAATGTTATGAAATGTGTATTTCATGGGAGGTAAATGTTATGTTTTGTAACATTGAGGGGAGGTTTTTTGTAAATTCCATAATAAGAGGGGTGCAACCAGTAATTTTTCAAAGTTAGAGGGGAGTTCCTGGTAAATGCCCCTATATACATATTTATAAATATCAAATATTGAGATATATATTATTGACATAAGAATTCTCATTTCGACCGCAATTTACAAACTTTTCACCTAGACGCAGGAATCAGGTCCAAAAATTAACTTGTCACGCATAATGGGCTTGATTATTTGAATAACATCCCCTTCCTTTGCGTGATAAATCCTAAATCTAATTTTCTTTGTGAAGACCTTGAAATCCTCTGATTCTTTCACAAAGAATCTAGTTTCTCTCTATGAATCACATCTGTCACTTTGGCGAGGAATTGATAAAGCTAAGACCCTAAATTTAATTCTATTTTTGAAGAACATTGATGTTTAGGCTGAGGACATTGCCTTTTGACGAAGAATCTTGATCCTCTCTCTCAAAAAATTGATCCTCTCTCAAAGATTTTCGCATCAGCAGGCCGCGTCAAACTCATACCGTCAGATCTATGCTGGCTTGAGTCCATGCTTGCTCTTCCGGCGTCCGTTCTTCCTTTCTTTTGTGGGGACGTTTTCTTCCCCCATTTCAATGCGTGATTTCGATTTCCGGTTGGTTCCGCTGCTAGGATAAGTGAGATCCCCTTTTCAGTAGCCCGTGATTTCTATTCTATGGTTGCTATGCCCGAGAGTGTTGATTCTCCAAATATCTTCTCCGATAGGAGTGATCCGCCCGGTCCTGTGCCTTCTACTGGCTCTATCCATTTCTCCCATGATCACTGGAATCCTCAAATCACCACCATTAAGTTGGTTGGAACCAATTATCTCCCTTGGGCTCGTTCTATTACTCTTGCTCTTAAAAGCTGTCGCCAGTTTGGATATGTTATTGGTACCACCAGGGCATCAACACCAACATACTCAGATTGGTCTCAATGAGAATCTGAGAATTTCTTAGTGATGTCGTGGCTGACCAACTCAATGCAGGAATTGATTGCTCGCAACTATTTATTTCTGGAAAATGCCTTCGACATTTTACAGCGGGTAGAGATTACTTATTCCTGTCTAGGGAATGCCATTCAGATCTTTCAATTGAGATGACGAATATTCCTTTTGCGCCAAGGGGACCGTCCTCCTGCGGGCTACTGCTTGGAGTTTACCCTGCTTTATCACGAGTATGACCACTTCGACTCTCTTACTTTTGTCTCCCTTGAGGATGAAGTGCTGGTTTGTGCAAGGGAGGAACGCAACCAGATATTTGATCCCATTAGTGTTCAGATTCTTGGGCGATCTCTTCCTTACCTAAGGCGTACAATTTGGTGCAACAAGAATTTGATCATAAGTAGATTCTTCTACTTGATACTGTTGCAGAAGGCTCTGCCCTGACCACTCAGTTTAGTCCCGGTGGCCGATCTATATGTGACACTAGGTCCAAGTCTATGAACAAGGATCATTTGATGTGTGGTTATTGTGGGAAGGCCTGCCATACTAGGGACAGAGCGACACAGGTCAAGTGAAGGAACGTTGGATACCTCTTGTAGTACAAGCACATACCCAACTTGTCCATAAGCTCGAACCTAAGGAAAGGGCACTATCTTTCTCCCTTAAGGAACTAGTAAAGCGCCACATGTCAAGTGACGAAACGCTGGACTCAACACCTTGGGAGCCATAAAATGCAGGAGCCATGTGACGACAAGAGAATTTTCGAAGTCCCAATGCTTCCACGTAGAATCGTCCTTAGGTGGTTCCACGACCGTCCCATCTATGTAACTGAACATCTGATGATTGCGAATCACCCGTTGAGCAACACAAGACTATTTGACTAATTTGTGCCATCCAAAGGCAAAGTGGTGATCTTCAAAGAGCTAGTGTGGCCAGGAGTCCTCTGAGAGTCACTCATCTAGGGCGTTATAACACTTGACAAGGAGGTAGAAGAATCATAAATGTCTCCAGGAAACATAGATAATAAAATGAAGAAACACTATAGAAAAACAAATTCACATTGGCAAGCACCCTAGGAAGACATAATGGAAGCAGAGAAAGGGCCAGACAACAATTGGGCAGCTACAACGACAACAACAATCAAGAGAAACATGGAGCATCTGGAGTTGATCGAACGAAGCAGGGCAGTTGATCGAACGAAGCAGGGCAGTCGATCGAAAAATCAGGGCAGAACAATGTAGGAGGGTAGGACATCGTTCCTGGAGTCGAACAACAACAGGAGAGGAAGACAAAGAGGAAGAAGCCGCCAATCCAACAAAGCTATCGATCGAGGAGCTGTCGACAAACGGAAGGAGCTGACGATCAAACCGAGCCGTTGATCAAAAAACAAAGCTAGCAGCATGGAAAATGGTCATTGACGGCAGAGCAGCGGGCATCACAAGGAGGAGAGGGAGTCTCCTTCAGCGAGTGCACCAATGCAGTTAGGAGCCGCATGGGCTCTCCATTAGATCCCGCGAGACTGCAGGAAAAGAACGCTGGGAAGCGGGATGGAGGTTGACACAGTGAGCGAGCGACACGACAAAAGCTGCAAGGGATTTGTGCTTCCTCTGATTCCAAGTAGAAGAGAGAAATGATAATTATTAATTAAGAAGGATGCTCTTTACTCATATTTACTAGAGTAAGAGGAGCCTGAAGTCATAAATACCTCTGTCAGATAATACTAAATAAAATGACTTGAAACGGTTAAACTGTATTAATTACAAGTGTTTTTGAGTGTTTTATGTGAAAGCATGCAGGTTGATATGTTTTTTTCTAATTGCCAAATTTGTTCTTAAGATCATGTCGGTTATTTCTGGACTAGTTCTTATGGAAATTGTAAATTTTGGGAGCCTTATTAATCCTTTTAATTGATGATTTTCCTCTTCCAGGTACCTTCAAGTTAAGGTTCAACCTATGGAAAAGTTGCGATTCCATTTTTTTAACTGTTTCTTCTTTCGTAAGCTGGCTGATCTTGACAAGGATCCAGAAAGTATATCTGAAGGGAGGGCGGCATATCAGCGGGTTCGGAAATGGACACGGAAGTTAAATATATTTGAAAAGGACTACTTATTTATACCTGTTAACTTCAGGTAAGATTATAATTCAGCATGATTCTTTTTTTTTGTTTTTCTATCTTTTACTGTTTCAGTAAAAAATTATTATTGAAATGACAGTCTTCACTGGAGCTTGCTTGTTATTTGCCATCCTGGTGAAATAATCACTTTTGAAGGTGAAGTTTCCTTTTTATAATATTTAATCCTAATCTTCCCTTTACTATTTCTTTTCACATATGATATACTTTTTCTAGATGATGATCTAATGAATTCTCCTAAAGTTCCTTGCATTTTGCATATGGATTCGTTAAAAGGAAATCATAAAGGTCTTGGAGATCTCATCCGGAGGTAAGTCTAGCTGTATACTCCAGAAGTTAACTGGAGTCTTTAAAACCTTGTTGCAGTCTCTCCATGCAAACATTTTCCACTATTTTCCCTTCATTGAAGGTGTGATAGAATTGGCTCGATAATTAGGATATACTTTAAATTTAAATGTTTAATAAGTATTTTTTTGTTAGTGTTAAGTATAGCAGTTACATTTTGAATGTTTGCTTTGGCGTTAATATCTATTTGTCGGTGTGATTGGAATCTAACATTTGTTCCTTGGAGCACATTGGATTGGTGGCTTACCATCTCCAACTACCTATGCACAATCATTTTGATCTCAATTCCATGTCTCTCAGCTGAAACGGATCATCCTTGATCATACCGTGGATGAACATGCCCACGGACATCTCCACGGACTATGTTGTCCTACGAGATTGAGTTCATTCTTGATTCCTTCCAGGTTAGCCTGGATGTCCATGTGGTTTGTCTAAGTCTTTATTCAATGAAAAGGGTTACCTCCTGCTGGTGCAACTTGGAGGAGTGTGAAGGATCTACTAGCATGGAGACACGACCCATGAGGGAGGGCGAGAAAGCACCTATCTCCATGGGTTTATTCAAGGAAAATGGAGACCGAAGACCCATAAGTGGAAGAAACTTTACTCGACCGTCCAGGGGATTTAAGTATTATGGTTTTGGGGTTTGATTTTTTGTATCCCATTTATAAGGGGCTGTTGGTTTCTGTGTTGAGATATCCGACTTTTCTGAGTCAGAGGCGTGCGAGTTGCGTTGGGCGTGAGAAGATGTTTCTCTTGTATGTACCTCGTTTCCTAGGAATATCCTTTTTCTTATCCCTTCGTGTCATGCTTGTAACAATCATCCTCAGCACAAATGCTTGCAAAGATGACTTCATGGTACAAGATTACTTTAATGATACAATCATGTTGTCAATTTACACATGTAGGAACATAGGTATTGCATGCCTATTTTCTGTTAGGATGCCAGCATCTATCATCCTTTGACATTGCCTTCAATTCTTTTATTTGTATTCAGGTTGTTTAGGTCTCTTTCATCTTTTTTAAGGCTTTGGTTAGGAACAAATTTAGAAGAATATACTATTTCCTGAATGTTTGAAGACATTGCTATTGAAAGGCCGACATCATAAATTTTCTGTAGTACTATTAATCTATGACACAATCAAAGATATGTATACACATTCGGTGACAAGGGTGAGGACTTCTGGAGGATTAACACATGAATTCCCTATCACTGTTGGCTTACATCATGGTTCAGGTTTAAGCCCTTATCTCTTTACCCTTATCCTAGATGAGCTCACTAGACATATTCAACAAGCAATACCTTGGTGTTTATTGTTTGCGGATGATATCGTTTTGGTTGATGAGACGCGCGAGAGTGTAAACACAAAACTTGAATCTCGGTGAGACACTTTAGAAAAGAAGGGTTTTAGGTTGAGCAGAGCAATGACAGAGTATATGTGGTGGCGATCAACATCACGCTCGTGTCTATTCCCGCAGGAGGCGGTGATTGACGACCCGGTTGGGCGATCCGAGCCCGCGGATGCGCCCAGAGGGTCGTTCCGAGCCAGTTTCATATATTAGTTTTCTTTTTTATGTTATATTTAGCCCCTGATCGGCCCGAACAGTTATACCCATCCGATCGAAAACCCTAATTTTATTTCAGTTTTATCTTATATGTATGCCTGTTGTGGCCCGGCCAAAGGGATCGAAAGTTGCCCTACTGCAACTGGTCGGTCGACTTCTTCGGTGGATTCCGAAGGTGCTGCTCCTGTCCGCTTCCCCGCCTCCGTCCGTACCCGCGCAGCCCGTTCCCCGCCTCCCAGAGCCCGCGCCCTTCCCCTTCTCCTCCAGCCTCCGGTGAAACCCGACCTGCTTCTTCCCCCTCTTCCCGCCCTCCGACAGAACCGTTCGGCCCCTCCTCTTACTCCTTTGGCAGACCTTTGCCTCCCCGTCCACATCCGGCCGTCCAGATCCTCCCTTCCGCACGACCCCTCCTCCCCCCTTCCCTGTCTCCCTGTCGCAGCCCCACCGCTCCTCCCATCCCCGCTTCCCGGCCTCCAACCCGCTGGGTTCATCTCCCCCAAACCTCCAGCCCACATCCGGCCCAAACCTAGACCCACATCCATGAACAAAGTATGACCAGTGTAACTTTGTCTGTATCCAGGAGAGATCATGACTTGGTTAAAACGACCAAACCAAGTGCTCAGAGATTGCTTCAGATCATAAAGTCTTTTTTAATTAGCATGTTTTCTCTTCAAAAACTTGAGAAAAACCAGGTGGAGAGACATATATGCCTCTTCTTCTAAGTTTCCGTGAAAAACTAGTGCATACTTTCCCTTCAAAAACACACATTCTTCACGTCCAATTGGGTAAGATTTTACCCTTTGCATGCAACAAAAGATATCAAGACTCTTATAGAATTCTTTTTTGCTACATGGGCAAAATTTTCTTGATAATCAATCCCCAGGATTTGAGTATATTCCCGTGCCACTAGTCTCTCTATGAAATTGCATGCGTGTTTTTTTATCAAAAGCATATGTTTCCTCAATTATTGAATTTTCCACTTTTTTGATGCCTATGACCCTCCTTACTTGAGGATGGAAAAGAAATAGGCGCAAGAAAAGATATAAAGGCTCCATGTGAAGGAGTTAGTGTCATGAGAAACATATTGAGACAATGGATACAGGTGCAAGATCTGATATCTTTACTAAGGGAAATAAGAGGTTCACATGAATCTGTTGATGGATTTAGCACTGAAATTGGAAGCATGAGTTAGTTTGTTTGTTAGGACCTTTGTGCCGCCTGTTGTACACCTGCTATTCCTGTTCATTATGAGGAATGTCCCTCAGATTGACAGTCTTATAACGAGTATGTGTATGTGAGGAATGAAGTGTAGAGGAGGGATCAATAAGGATTTTGTTGGGGAGCTCACTTCTTCCGTAGGTACATACTCCCCCTGAAGTAAGGCCACATAATAACGCTCATATTCGCATAATGTAATATCCCTTGTGACCAAGATCCTCTTGGCCGAAGGGTGATAATATTTATACCCTTTCTATGTAGGAGAGTAGCCAAGGAGCACACCTTTGAGTGCACGAAGGTCAAGTTTAGACCGATGTGAAAAATGTATGTGAGTAAAGCACACATCCAAAGTTTTTTTGGTTGGAGAGTAATTTGGGTAACCTTTAAGGTGATAAGTTTTTTTGGTTGGAGAGTAATTGGGGTAACCTTTAAGGTGATAAGAGGGGTTAGGTGCCTCAATGCCAGAGAGGGAAAGCAGGTGATGAGGTAGGCAATCATGACAACAACGTCATCCCAATAGAATTTATGGAGATTCATAGTGAATAGTAAGCGCCGAGCAACTTCTAAGAGGTAAACACTGAACAAAAAAATTTAAATACATGTAAGAAATAGTAGGAAATAAATGTTGCATGGTAGGAATAGAGGGATAAACAAGACTACGATGCCAGGTGAGTGAGGTGGAGATCTGCGTAGTATAGAGAGCTTGCGGTGATGGAGACCCACAAGAGGAGGTAAACATGTACAAACCATCCTATATGCTACCAGTGCCAATCACCATCCCCATCCCCATCTTCAGATCCTGAATGACACAATGAGAAGAAAAATGGTAACTGTGCATTGAAGAGAATTAGTCAAATGACTAACAAAAAGCAAACTATAAATAATATTTGGAACATGAAGTGTATAGATAAAATAGGAGAAGAACAAGAGATATATCCTTTCCAACAATGGAGTAAAAAGAGTCATGGAGAATGCTCACTTTATCTTTTTCAGAGAGGGGAACAAGACGCAAAATCTGTAGCTGATCTAGTCATTTGATTTGTGGCTTTTGCGTCAATAATCCAATGATTAGAAGGGTGAGTAGTAGCAGAGTGGGCACCTGGTGTACCTTTGTGGGCAAGGACAATTGAGGAAATGGAGGCATTGACAGTCGCATGAGTACGACCATATATCAACCAATGAAGAGCCTGCATCTCTAAGAGGACAGTTGAGGAGTGGTAGTAGTGTAGAAATGTCCAGGAGAATTAATCTCATGAACCTCGGTCAGCTGAGCTGAGTGATATAATGTAGAGTTTCTCCTTAGAGTTCTACCATGACCAGAACCACCACGTGATATAGATCCGTCTCACGAAGGAGGAAAACCATGTAGGATGACACGTATCCCGAGTATGACGAGACTTGCCACAATAATCACAAGTTAGGTGATCCTTATCTATAGGATTAGACTTTAAATCACGAGAAACCTAGTCTCAAAAAATTGGGTTGATGAGCCACTAATATTGATCCCTCGGTAACAGTGGCGGTGTTCCAAGACTGCTTGCAGTCAATTACGATGTCATAAACATCAGGAAGTGAAGGAATAGGAACACGTCCCAACATTTGGACTGTAATATTATCAAAATCTCTTTGGAGCCCATGTAGGAAATCAAACACATGATTACGATCCTCACAAGCCCTGATTAAGAGCTCATCTGTATTACATACTATGACAAAAGAGTCAAAATGGCCGTACTTCTGATACAACTGAGTAAACTCACGATTGTAAGAGGATGAGGAGTTGTCACCCTGTCAGAGAATAATGATCTTGTAGTGTATTTGGTAAATCTGGGCCGCATTTCCTTTGCATGAGTAAGTAGACTCTGCATATTTCTATGTTTCAACAGTAGTGTACAAGAAGGTAATTTAGAACAACGGGCTTCTGCAGGGAATTCATGGGTCATGACGTAACAAAAGAGTTTTCTAACTCCCATTGAAGCCAATTTGTAGAGTTCCTGGTTGGTTTCCTGGTGGTGTCACTGATATAACAAAAGTGACGTTGACTCTTTAAGGCCAGAGTAATAGAGCAAGACCAGGTCAAATGGTTTGTGTTATTCAATCTGATCGTAGTGATATGAGAGAAATAGTGATATGAGAGAAATTGGGATCTTGACCAGCCCAGATAGACCCAGTGGGGGTCACACAATTACTATAATTAAGCACCTCCGACATATATATATTTCAACAAAATCCTTCCAAGAGAACGATAGGGGGCTGCGTAGAACAAGTGTTCAAAGAGCTGAGGGCAAACAAAACATAAATTTTGACTTAGGGGCCTTCTTTTTGTTGAAAAGAAAATACCTAGGTCTGATTTTGGTGAGCATGCAACCGTTGGAATTTTCTAAAAAACCATTATGATAACAAAGATCAAAGCAAAATATCCCCAAAATTTGGAGTCAATTGGACCACCGAAAGTTGGCCGGAAGAAGCATCCTGTCAACCAGCGCCGATTGGCTGACGAGAACTGTTGCACGAACAGATCGGTGCAGCTACTGTGGAAGCGAGGGGAAACAGTGAGAGGTAGGTCAAAACGGATAGAGGAAGGCAGCAACGAAGAGAGGAAGGTGGACAAGAGGTCTTTGGCGGTGGTCGGTCGGAGGCTGCGAGGGAAAGTCTAACACGGTTAAGGCTAATATGATGACTCCTTTTATATATAGAGGAGTAATACATGGATATAATTAATATTAATTCTAATATGTAGAAAAAATGAACTATAAATAATGCTATAATTTCTAAATGTAAGTTTTAGTGATTACACGGAGATTACCAATTTGATATCGAGAATATATGTATTATATGAGGAAATAATAATTTAATTACAACTAAGACATCAATGTAATATGTATCTGAGCATTGGACGGTAAAAAGTTAAAAATATGAGAATTTTAAGATAGATGTATGCAATATTTAATAAAAGTTATAGGATCTGAGCATTGGGCCTGTAATGTGCAATAACGGTAAAGCTGGCAGCAGTAGTGCAAGCATGTTAATACTAATTTTAGTAGAAGTTGTGTAAAAATTTGCAAAAATAGGTTACACCTCAGGCAATATTAGAAATTGAGGAATGAAGAATGAGGTTCTAGTAAATCAAATCCAAATAATTTGGTTAAGTTTAATGATTATAATGATTTTGTTAAAAGTCATGCAGACAATTATGCAAGAATGAAAGTTGCCATGCAATGCCTTCATGACACAAACCGAATGCAAGCAAACTTTGTAATATATAATGTTTTTCCTATATTATTCATTTATTTTCATTAATATAATTGTTATTGTGTCTTGGGCTCTTGGCTTGGGGGACAGTTACCTTTTGGAGGAGTGGAAAGGGAGACATTCGCAGTGTTCTGATGATGTTACATCAAGATTTTCAAATCTTAGATTTGTCCATCTCGAGGTTTGACTTCTTTCAATTAGTTTCATAAATTTTTTATTTTCATGAAAAATAAATTAGTCTGTTTTCACAAGTACAAGGAATCAAAAGATATCTTCATCACAATCAATAATGGCTAGATTAAATTTCTACATTAATCTCATTGTTAAATGGAAATAAGTCTCTATATATAACTTATATTATTATGTTTATTCAACTTTTGGTTTCATGCTTTTAGTGTATTAGATAGGTTCTCATTCTTTTAATGTACGAGTCTGTGACTCATTTGCATAGAATGATAAGAGCTTAAATTACACAAGTTTTGGTAACGTGGGTAAATTATTGTTTAAAACTAAAATGACAGCTTTGTAATAGTTTTATGTTAAAAAATTTTGTTTATTTTGTGTGTAGGTTGTTGCATGCTGCATGGTATTGCAATTGCATATTGCATTTCATTTTTATTTAAGAAAATAACATAAACCAATACTGCATCTTGCATCAATGTAGAATTAGTATGTGAAAACTGGCAAATTGTTCTAGAAGAGAACTTGCATATAATAAGGAAATACCAAAAAAAAATCAAACCTTTCAAATATGATGATCCTGTAGGGGAAACTCCTCCAATACCTAGATTTGGATATAGGCGTTTAATTATAGACTAATTGAATGAGTTAAATAGCTTATTGTTAAGGCCCGCATATAAGGCCCATTTTTCTCTTCTTGTATTTAGTCCTACACCTCTAATTTTGTATTTTAAATCTCCTCTTTTGTGCATATATAGATGTGGTGTAATTGAGAACGTGGAGACTAATGAAATAATATTTGATTTTCCATTCAACTTGGTATTAGAGCCTTGGATAAATTCCCGAGGTCATCACATAGCTCATCGTTGTTGTAGTACTTCTAGTCGAGCATCTCTTGTGCCGATCGTTGTCGCTCCCGCTCCCAACTTTGTTCCCGGTCGCTCCCGCTCCCAACTTCGTTTTCGTCGCCGCTCTTAGGCTTATCCCCCGTTGCTGCTCCTCAGCTTTGACGAAGAAGACGATCTTCTTTTCTAGACTTCCGAGACCGTCGACATGTTTGTTCTGCCTTGCGCGTGCTTGTACCAGCTTGATCCCACGAGCTCTTGGTTGCTTCGGTTCCGCGATGTATTTCTTGATCGCTTGCGCATGCTTCTCTCAGCTCGATACTGCGAGATCGCTCCTGTTGTTATCTACGAGATCGATCCAACGATCTTTTCCTAGCTTGTGCTGTCTTCCCCCGAGCTCCTCTTAGCTCGATACTATGAGCTCTCTCCTGCCATCCTCTGTGAGATTGATGCTGCAAGGCCTTCCTAGCTTGATCTTGTGTGGTCATCCAAGATTGATCCTGCGAGGTTTTTGTTTCTTCATTCGTGCGAGTTCTTTCCATCTTGATTGCACGAGCTCTTCTCAGCTCCGTCCCATGAGCTAGCCCCTGCTGTCATTCAACCTCTGTTTTTATGGCAGACTTTTCGACTTCGAGCAATCACTCTGACGTTCAACCGTCTGGTGTTCAAACTTTTGGTGTTCAGTCCTCGACCTTCAAGTAATCAACACGCATTTATGGCTCTTCTAGCTCCTTCAAGATTACTACTGTTTCTTTCGACGGTCTGTCTCAACATGCAATCCACAACCATCAAGTATATGGCTACATTGATTAGACCGTTGTGTAACCTGGTGTCACTGACCCCTCATGGAGAAAGTGGGATGCTGATAACTCTTTGGTGGCCTCGCGGATTCTCCACTCTATTCCTCCTTTCGTCTTTTACAATTACATGCTTTGGACTCTGCCCTTGAAATTTGGACTCGGGCACGTGAGACATTCTCAAATTGGTAGCTCTACTTAGGTGTATGAGCTTACTCACTGCCCTCTCAGTCTTCAACAGGGATCTGTTGGCTTTTAGTCATATTTTTTTAATTTGAACATCTCTATTAGGAGCTTGACTCCAACGATTTCACTCCCACGTGCAATGCAGATGCTCGTGCATTGAAAACAAAGGAGGACAGATACCACCTCCATGTATTCCTTATTGGTCTCAACATTTGACATTGTTCTCATACACGTCCTAAACAATAATCTACTTCTCTCCCTGCGAGAAGCTTTCAGCATGATCTTGGGTGATAAAGATCGCCGCCGCTATCTCCAGTCTTATAGGGTTTTGTATCGTTCCGCTCTTATAGGAAATAGCTAGGGTCCGCTATCCACTGGTCCCTTGGCTAAGATTTCCGCTCACTGTGGGAAGTCATGACATGTTCGGGAATCCTGTTACCGCCTCCATCCTCACCTTTCTCCTGCCCGCAGGACTACTGGTGGAGATGGACAGGGTGGTTCTCGTCCGCATACTTCCCAACCTGCCGCTCTTACCGCTAATGCTTGTCCTGAGAAGCTTTATCCCGATGCTTTTTCAGCTGCTGATCTTGATTCTCTGTGTCACCTCCTTTGGCCTCCTAGCACCTCCTATACCGTTGCTTTTGCCACCTTTGGGGGTCCTAGTGCGCAATCTGCAATTGCTGTCCCGTCAGAGTGGATCTTCATCTCTGTTTCTGCTTTCGTTTTGCATATTCCTACATTTCCTCACAATTTAATCTCTATTAGTCGCTTGGCCAAATCCTTAAACAACTCCATAACTTTTCTCCTTGATGGTTGTCTATTTTAGGACCTGACAATAAAGATTTGTATTTGCAGTGGTAGGAACTCCAAGGGTTTGTACATCTTGGACCATCCTCCTACCCAAGCTCTCTCCAGTACCTCTGCTCCCACTCTTGTTGATGTTCATCATTGGCATCAACGTCTTGAGCATAAGTCCCCCAGTTATCTTCTTAAGATGTTTCCTGTGTTTTCCAAATGCTTGGACAAATTTGTTTGTGATGTTTGTAGTTTTTCTAAACATATACGACATAATCCACACAATGTATCTTGTCCTATTACAATTCCTGTTGATATAACATGGATTATGGGCTGCACAGAAGTGGATACCGTAGGAGTGTATTTGTACCTTCCAGAGTACAAATTAGCAAAAGGAATTGTGATCTAAACATAGTTTGGTCACCGATGGTTTCACTTTTATTGACTGTTTCTCTCGTACTATTTGGGTGTACTTATTAAAAAAGAAGAGTGATGTGTTTAACTGTTTTCAACTTTTTCATAAGATGGTTGACACGAAGTTTGGCTATAAAATTTGTGTCCTCCGTAGTGACAATGGAGGGGAATATGGTGATCATTGTATATTTGGTACTTATTTTGTTGACCATTGGATCCTCCATCAAATCAATTGTGTTCACACTTCTACCCAAAATGGTATTACTAAACGCAAAATAAACACCTTCTAGAAGTCACCTGGTGCCTCCTCATCACTATAGCTCTTTTCAAATCTTTTTGGGGTGAAGCGGTCCTAATTGCGACATGCCTCATTAATCTCCTTCCCTCTAGTATATTACAATACGTCTCATGTCTATCTCGATTATCCACCAAATGTGTAGTTCACACATCTCGTTTACCTTCCTGTTTGTTTGACTCTATATGTTATGTCCACATTCATAACACACTCAAGATAAATTAGATTTTCGTACCCTTCAATGTGTCTTTGTTGGTTACTTCTCCACTATGATGGGCTATCACTGGTTTCATCCTGCCTTTCGCCATTTCTTTTGTACCATGTATGTAACGTTCTTTTGTACCATGTATGTAACGTTCTTTTGTACCATGTATGTAACATTCATAACACACTCAAGATAAATTAGATTCTCGTACCCTTCAATGTGTCTTTGTTGGTTACTTCTCCACTATGATGGGCTATCACTGGTTTCATCCTGCCTTTCGCCATTTCTTTTGTACCATGTATGTAACGTTCTGTGAAGGGGAAATATTCTTTGCCTTACGTCAGAGGGATCAGGACACCGAACTTGACGTCATTCTAACTTTTACCCTTGCCATCCTTCCAAATATTTCAACGACTCCTTCTGAACCATACTATGATAGGGCCTTCATCAACCTCTCATACATTGGAAATGTAAGTCGACCTCTTCTACTTACCCAATTGCAAATTATATCTCATATCACAATTTGACCGAAGTGCGTAGAGCCTTCATCTCTTCTCTGGCCTCTGCTCATATTCCTAACACTTGGCAGGACACAATAAATATAGTAGAATGGAGAAAGTAAATAGAAGAAGAGATGTCTGCTTTAGAGAAGAACCATACCTGAAATCTATCACACCTCCCGTCAGGAAAGGAACTTGTTGGCTCTAAATGGGTATTCTCTTCCAAGCATAATCAAGGTGACGTTGAGAGATACAAAACACGTCTTGTCACTCAGGGATATATTCAAACACAGTGTGGATTATGAGACATTGTTGTCAGTTGCAAAAATGGAATCTATTCACGTTATTTTATCATGTGTTGCATGCCTTGGTTGGGATCCCCAGCAAATGGGTGTTAAAATGCCTTTTTACATGACGATCTTGAAGAAGAGGTATACACAGTTTCTGTCGGGTTTCTTAAAGCAAGAGGAAGAGGGAAAGTCCGTCAATTCCAGAAATCCCTCTACGAATTTAATCAATCTCCCATGCTTGGTTTGGGAAATTTTAAAAAGCCATGACCCTTTTGGGATACAAACATGGTCAGATCATATCTTCTTTGTTGAGAGGAATGCATAAAAGGAGGTGATTGTCATATCATCATCGAGGAAAATGATTTGAAAGAAATCACGAAGTTGAAAACACGCTTATGCAAATAATTTGAAGTCAAAGACCTAGGAAAGTTAAAATATGCCTTAGGATTTGAAGTTGCACGGCTTGCCCGTCGAATCATCAATTCTCAAAAAAAAACTGTCTTAGATCTACTAGAGGAAACAAAGATACTTGGGTGTGTTCAAGTAGATGCCACACATTGAAGCAAACTATAAAATCGATGGAGACAAGGATGGTGAGAAAGTGAACTCCTGTAGTTATCAAAAGTTGGTGGGAAGGTTAATCTACCTCATACACTCGTCTTGATATCTCACATGTTGTTGTGATTCTTTGCAGATACATGCATTCTCCCCGAGGAAGACATCAAGAAGCCGCTATGAGAGTGCTACGGTACTTAAGTAATCTTCTGGTCGAGGGTTCATGTTCTTTCAGAGCGAGCATTTGAATGTTGAAGTCTATAAAGATGCTGATTGGGTTGTAAGCCAAGACGGCTGAAAGTCAACCACTTGATATTGCTCCTTTGTTGGAGGAAACCTCCTGACCCGGTGAAGTAAGAATCAAATTGTATTAACAAGGTTCGGTGCAAAAATGGAATACAAAACAATGTCGGAAGGGGTATGTGAAGTGCTCTGTCTCTGGCTCAAATCGATAATGCATGATTTATGTCTACAATATTTACACTCCCTTCGTCAATCCCAAGATCAGTTGGTAGATGTGTTCACCAAAGGCTTGAATTGTGATGTGTTCACTGATAACATCTCCAAAATGTGAATGATCGACATATACTCCCATCATGAGCGGGAGAGTTAAATTATTGACTAATTTTATGAGTTAAATAGCCCATTGTTAAGGCCCACATATAAGGCTTATTTTTCCTCTTGTATTTAGTCCCACACGTACAATGGAGACCATTGAGGCACCTGTTAGGCGTTGTGAGAGTCTAGTCACTAGGCATGTTAGACGAGGGAGGGGTAGACCAATAAAGACTTGGAATGAAACTATAAAGAAAGACATGACGTACTTAGGGATTAGTGAGATTATGACAAAAGATAGGGCACAATGGCGACAAATGATCCATATAGCCGACCCCACTATAGTGGGATAAAGGCTTGAGTGTTGCTGTGTTTAGTCCCACACGTCTAATCTTGTATTTAAGATCTCCTTTGCGCATATAGAGATGTGTAGTGTAATAGAGAACGTGGAGATTAATGAAATAATATTTTATTTCCCATTCAACTATAGGTTCATGTATGTAACCTTACTTTTGCAATTATATATATGTGATTCAAAACCATGTCCATTATGACTCTAGGTTCAGCAATTTGTATCTTACGTGCATAGGCATAAATTCTTTACTTGAAGTTGCACTCTATTTTTTAATACATAAAAAAAACCGCAATACATTACAAAGGTGGCATGCGTGCACCTTCCTTCTAATGCTATATTTTTGGTTTTGCTTGACGTGTGCAACCTTGCTCTTTACCTGAAATGTGTTAGATGATATAGGGAAAAATGATGTAAAAGCCCATTTCTCTTTTCTCCTTTAGTCTCACATCTTTTGCATATGATTCTTTCTCCTTCTCTTCTCCTATATATTTGTATTCTCTCTTGTATTTTACAACTGAAGAAGGATCTACAAGGCTGGTCCATTGTTCTCTACATGGTATCAGAGGGAACCTGTCCGGCCTGTTTCTAACCGGTCGACTCTCTTCTTCCCTAACCGCTCAGTCTATCCCTTTGACAGGGCGGCTTGGTAGCTTGGCTTACCACTTTGCGGTTTCTCTCTTCTCTAACCACCTCTTTTTTCTCTCCCGTGGATCCACCTCCTCTCCTCTCCACCACCTTTTATAGCCTTCCTCTTTCTCACTCGTGGACCCCACTCCGTCCGGTTAGTTTTCTTCTAACCGCTTCTGCGTTCGCTATCCGCTGCGGCCTCTCTTTTTTTTACCCGGTGCGGACTGCTGCTAACCGCCTGGGCCTTGCTCTTGTTGCGGTCTTCTCTTAACCGTTGCGGCCTGCTATTACCCGCTCCGCCCTTGATCTTGCTGTGGTTTTCTGCTATCCGCTCGGTCAGCTGCTGCCTGCGACCTGTTTTAACCGTACGGTCTGTTCTTACCGGTTTGGTGGCCGGTCTGACCGTCTCGGTTTGCCGACTTCTTCTCTCCGCTTCGACTTCTCTCCGTTGCGACTAGCTTTCGCCAATCCTCTAGTCGCTGCCTCTGACGACCTCTTCTAGTCGCTTCCTGCTTCCTCTACCCGCGATTACTACTTCAACTCGCTGCGACTTCTTCTCTCCGAGGATTCTTATCTCCGCAGCGGCTACTTCTCCGTTGCAACTAGCTTTCTCCATCCTCTAGTCGCTGCCTCCGGCGACCTCTTCTAGTCGCTGCCTGCTTCCTCTGCCCGCGACGGATACTTCAACTCACTGCGACTTCTTCTCCCCTCCGTGGCTTCTTCTCTCCGCGTCTTTATCTCCTCACCGCTCTCAACACTGGAATTGTTCCGAGTCGTTGGTTCTGTTCGGCTAGCCGCGTGCTTCTAACCGCCTGGTTATTGTGCCTAGCCGCCCAAAAATATGGCTTCCGATTCCACCACTGCTGCAGATTCTACTCCTCTCCCCGACTGTCCTCGTGCTGCTCCTCCTGAGCTTCAGGATGAGCTGCGCATTACCACTATTTCCCTTTGTGGCAAACACAACTTTGTGGAATGGGTGCACTCTGTTCGGCGTGTGCTACAAACTAAATGTCTCCCTCATCATCTCACCAAGACTCCTCCCATTGAACCCACTAATGAGTGGATCCGTGACGACGGACGAGTTCAATCTTGGATTCTCAATTCTCTGGACACGGAGCCTTATCGTATGACTATGTACCATGAGACCGCTCACGCTATGTGGACTGATCTTCAGTCTCTCTACTCTGGGAAGGACAGTCTTCTGCACTTGTTTGACATTATTACTGATCTCCAGTCCCTTGACGCTGGAGTTACTGAAGACTTTTCCTCCTTTGTTGCGAAGGCTAAAACACTTGTTGAGGCTTGGTTCCAGCATCAGCCTCCCATCACGGACTTGGTAACTCAACGGCAGTAGGAGGCAGTGGGGATTGCTATGATGATGACCCGTGTTCCCTCACATATTCATAGTGTCCGCGCTCATGTTCTATCATTCGCTGTTACTCCCTCCCTCTCGGATGTGTGCTCGATGCTCCTAAAGGTTACTCCACCTTCGGATGTTCCACCTTCTTCTCCCGCTCTCCTTCAGCAGCCCGTGGCCACTCTCGCTCCATCTAATCGTGGTCCACCAGCTCGTGGTGGTCGTCAGTCTCGGGGACGCGGTCGAGGTGGTCGTACTCTCTTTAAGTGCTCTTACTGCGACATAGATGACCATCTGGAGGCCACCTGCTACTGCAAACATGGTCTGCCCGCTCATCTTACTGCAACAGTCGCTCCCTCAGCTCCCTCCCAACCAGTGATGATATTGCTGCATTACGTGCTTAACTCCAACAGCTTCAAGGAGTGGTTAGTCGCTCCTCTGGTTCCGTGGCCTCGATCTACAATGAAGGTATATCTTGTCTCTCACACAGCTCTCACTGGATTGTGGACTCAGATGCTACACATCATCTCTCTCCACAGCGGCCACCTCAATGTTTAGATACTACTTACCCCACGAACATCAGTGTGGCTAATGGTGACACGATCCCGGTTTCTGGAGCTGCTCATCTTTCTCTTACTCCTCTCTCCTTATCCTCAGTTCTTCATGTTTCGGGCTCTCATTTCAATCTCCTTTTGTTAGCCGTCTCACACAAGATATTGATTGCTGTGTTACTTTCTCACGCTCTTCATTTGTTGTGCAGGATCGACTAACACAGACTATATTTGATAGCGGGCGAATATCTAACGAGCTGTTTCTTCTCGATGTTCCTGCTGCTGCTCTCATCACTGTCTCCACCACTGATTGACATCGTCATCTTCGACATGCTCCTCTTCCAATTCTCAAGAAAGATCTTCCTACTGTTTCTCTTCAAGAGTCTTTTTGTGAATCTTCTATTTTCGGGAAGCAACACCGTGTATCTTTTCCTTCTTCATGTACTCGGAGCGATGCTCCTTTATCCTTAGTTCATTCTGATATCTAGGGGCCCTATAAGGTCCCTAGTGCTTTTGTGCACCGATATTTTGTTACATTTATCAATGATTACTCGCAAGTTACCTGGTTGTATTTACTTCATGACCGAACCGAACTCACAACTACATTCAGTACGTTTCTTACAGAAAATCGCACTCAGCTTTCTACTTGTGCAAAAACAATTCGGACAGACAATGCTCGAGAGTACACTGGTCGCACCCTCTCCAATCTCTCCGCTGAGTTTGGTATTCTACATCAGACTTCGTGTGCCTATACCACTCAACCGAATGACGTAGCGGAGCGGAAAAATCGCCACCTCCTTGATGTGCCTAAATCTCTCATGATCCAAATGCAGGTTCCTCCTCTTTATTGTAACTTTGCGGTTTCTATAGCTTGCCACCTCATCAATCGCATGCCGTCATCCGTCCTCAAATTTGTGCCACCCATCACTCCCCTTTATCCATCCACGACTCTCTTCTCTCTCATACCTCGTGTGTTTGGGTGTACCTGCTATGTCCACCACCTTGGTCATTCAACTGACAAGCTAGCCCCTCGTGCCACCAAGTCTATTTTTGTTGGGTACTCCCACACTCAGGAGTATGTCTACTTTGATCCTACCACTAGTAAGATATAGTGTCTACTGATGTCTCCTTCCATGAAGACTAACCATATCACACCAGTCTTTCTGATCCCCTTCTTCCTCCTCCTCTACCTCGGCCCACCGTACCCGTAACATCTCCTCTTCCACCACTTCTCCCTACCCCTCTATACCACCATTCCAGATCTCCTATCATTCCGATCCCCCCAACACCAGCAGTCCCCTCCAAACCTCCTGTCATTCAAGTGTACACTCGTCGTCCTCCACGTCCAGATGTCCTGCAACATGTTCCCTCTACCGGTGTGATCTCGCTGCCTGTTGATCCGGTATCCTCCTCGACAACACATCCTATGGCCAACTATGTCTCTCTACATCGGCTCTCTACCTCTTCTTACCTTTGCTCTCTCTCTCTCCTCTATTTATATACCTAACTCTATGCAGGAAGCCCTCCGGCATCCCCGGTGGCGTGCCTCCATGGATAAAGAAGTGACGACTCTGTGGGGTAATTACACTTGGGATCTTGTGCCTCTTTCTCCTGGTCACGGTTGCGTTAGCTGCAAGTGGATCTTTATTATCAAACACACCGCAGATGAGACTGTTGATTGCTTAAAGGCTTGGCTTGTGGCCCGACGTTTTACCCAACAGTACAGCTTTGGTTATGAGGAAATTTTCTCCCCAGTCGCAAAATTGAATTCGGTTTGGGTTCTTCTCTCCTTACCTGTTCATCTCCAGTGGCCCCTCCATCAGCTGGATGCCAATAATGCTTTCTTGAATGACGATCTTCTTGAAACAGTGTACATGCATCAACTGCCCGAGTTTGAGACCACGTGGGAGTCTCGAGTATGTTTACTTTGCAAGTCTATTTATGGTATTAAACAGTCTCCACGGGTGTGGTTTGGAAAATTTGGCAAGGGCGTTCATGCCGTTATCTTCAAACAAAGCTCGGCAGATTCCTCTCTCTTCACTCGTCACCAATCAACTGTGACTATAATACTTCTGGTTTATGTGGACGATATTCTAATCACTGGTGATGACTCAGCTGAGATATACCATGTGAAGCAACATTTAAACTCTTATCTTTCAAATCAAAGATCTGGGAAATATTCGGTATTTTTTTGGACTAGAAGTTGCACGACGACCCGATGACCTCGTCTTATCCCAACGTAAGTATTGCATTGAACTTTTGCAAGATGCTGGCCTCTCGGGTTGCAAACCAGTGGGAACCCCTATAGAAGTCAACAACATGTGTGCTCAGAGATGTAAGAATGATTCTCTACTTCCGAATCCGGAATACTATCGTCGTCTTGTGAGAAAACTTATATACCTAACAGTTACAAGACCTGACATATCGTTTGCGGTTGGTGTGGTCAACCAGTTTATACATAACCCACAGGTCTCTCACCTCCAGGCAGTGGAACTCATCCTCAGGTATCTGAAGACTTCTCCCGGGCAAGGACTTGTGTATAAGCCATCTTCCTCCGTTTCTCTTATTGCATTCTCAGATGCGGATTATGCGGGCTCGTTGGATGATCGACGTTCAACTAACTGCGTTCTGTACATACTTTGGAGGAAATCTTATCACATGGCGGAGTAAGAAGCAGACGGTGGTTGCTCGCTCATCTGCTGAGGCTGAGTACCGTGCGATGGCGGTTGTCACATCCGAAATAACCTGGTTTGAAAGTCATCTAATGGACTTGGGAGTTAAAGTTTCCTCACCTTCAACGTTGTTCTGCGACTGTCAAGCTGCAATACTGATGCATCCCGCAAAGCACCCGAGTGCATCAAAGTACTTTCTGTATTTCATTATTGTTTTTTTCTACGCATTTTATTTCTTGTATTCGTCTTTTTTTAAATGCTTGTTCGCTGGCTCCGTGGTTTGACCGACCATTGAGACCCTGAATAAAATGGTCCGGTATTATTAGTAGTAGGTCAATAACGACAATCCCATGCCTTTAAGTAGACATAAATTTAATATTCAAATTTTAAATTAGAGACAATCAAGAAACATATTCTGGGGATCTCGCTCTACAAAATTAGAAAGACGGATCTTATTCTTAAAATGCAAAATTATGCTTTGCCTTCTAAAATAAAAAAGGCTCATCCCAAAACCAAGAGGGCAACCCGAAAAATGACAGAAAACGAAATAAATTCGTTCTCTGCCAACACCGGTTGCGCCACACGCCCGCCTGCCGCCAGTTTGACGCTTGTCTCCGCGCCAGAAGAGTCCTGCCCGTCGTCTTTCTTCCCAGCCGCTCCAGGCATCACCTTGGGGCCGCCTCCCGACTCTTCCTGCACCACTACAGGCGCCATCGCCCGAGAAATTCCACCGGGCGACGCCACCTATGTTGACAAAAGATCCGCCGGGCGCTGTCGACCTCAGAAAGCCTCTTTTCCGGCGTCCCGGCTCCGTTCAACTCCGTCGACCGTCAACCTTATCTCTGGTTGCTGAACCTGACAACTACGGTTCATTTCCAGCATATTCCTCCTGTGTGTGATGGATTCGAAGGGGACACAGTTCCACTGCCAGTCATTTGGGTATACTCGCTGCTCCTTGCATTTATTATACATTTATGCTTTACTTAAATTAATTTGGGCTTGTCGTTGCATTCTTCTACTAATATTACTACTATTTCATAATTTATTGTTTGTAAATCAGCTTGTGGTCGTATAGATTTCGCGGAAGACTTGTAAGCCTAAAAGCGTAGGAGTTCCACTCGACGAAATTAACGAACTTCTCAAGGCTCAGACCGACGACGTTGAAATCACCCACGCAAAAATTTGATTTGGCCGCTCGGCCCTCGTGTTCTTTTAAAACCAAAAAATTCAAACCCTAACTTTTTATTAAAAGTATTTTTGCTTTAACCTAAAATTATTTTTTTTCCAAACCCTAAATTTGAGACTACATCAATTTGGTATCCGAGGCAATTTGGTTTGCTCCTATCGCGAAGCAGACGATCTGTATTAAATAGTTTTTTTATTTTAATTCATTCTAAACTTTTAATTTATCTTTTTTCTTAAATATAAAATAAAATTATTTTTCCTTCATAAAAAAATCATTTTTCTCCCGCTCCGGAACGCTCTTTTTTTTAAAAAAATTTTTATCAACAAAAAAATATTTTGAATTTTTCGATGGAAAAGTGGGCCGATCAATTAGAAAATAGCGTAGGAGATTTGACCCGACCCATGAGCGATTTGATAAAGACAGTCGAAACTCTCACTGCCGGTATGGGTAGTGTCACACATATCATGAATGGGTTGCGCACTTCGGTTAATTATATCGAAGCAACCTTGCACGTCAACTAAACACCTACCCCGTTGGTCGAAAACGACCCTAACCATAGGCCTTGGGAATTCGCACACCCCAATCCGAAAGCACTTAACGAACCACGTCACCAACCCCGCTGAGATGTTGGAATCAAGCTGGACGTGGGTGATTTCAAAGGGCGAATAGAGCGCAAGAGTTGCCTAGAGTTGTGTGAAAGGATGAATCGTTTCCCGACTTAGAAGCAATTGCCCCAAACTAGACAAGTTGAGTATGCCACGCTTAGACATAAAGGATCCGCATTAGTTTGGTGGGGACAATTAGAACTGTCTTGCTTCAATTTATGTATGTCCCGATCACAACATGAAACGACTTCAAAACTCAACTGCGTAAGAGATACATTCCGTCTGATTACATGAAAACCCCGTATCAGGACAAATTATATGTTGATGAGTACACAATCGAGTTCCTAGTCCTGCAGTCTCGCCTCGACCTCTGAGAGGACGATGACGTGATCGTTTCCCATTATCTGAACGGGCTACGCTACTCCATTTGATATCAGTTGGAACTCCTTGATTACATGGACTTAGGAGAGGTTACGAGTCGCGCACGTAGAGTAGAAGCACTGCAGAAACGAACATCTGGAAATAAGTCTACTGACAAGTCCCACACAACTCACACTTTCACCCCTGCTGGGTCCTCTCGACTGGTAGCGTCCACGAACACTCCAGCACTCCCTGCCCCTCTCAACAAGGGCAAGGAGATTACAGTCACTAGACCTCAACCTAGGACATTTAGGTGTTTTAAGTGTATGAAACCGGGCCGTAAGTCTTCTGAGTGTCCGATACAACACTTCGTCGCCATCATCGATTATGAGAGTGGATCAGAACCTGAGTATGTGGTCTTTCTTAATTACTCCCAGACTGACCCGATCCCTGAGACTGAGTTAGTGAGTGAGTACGAAGTTGAGGGAGAACAACCTGAGCAGTTAGTGTGTGTTCTCCAACATAGTCTCCTAACTCCCATAACTCCTACTGATGACGACTGGTTGATGAACAATATCTTTCGTACCACCGCCCGCATACATGGACAATTCTGCTCCAGCATTATAGACAACGGTAGTACGAAGAACTTTGTTTCTCAACGCATGATGGATAAACTGAAATTAAAAACGCAGCCCTTAGGGAAACCCTACAGTCTGTCATGGGTCAATAGTAGCACTACCATTCCTATCACGTACCAGTGTCTCGTAGAGTTTTCCATATGAAGTACGTATCGGGACGCTGTATGATGTCATGTAGCTACTATCGGGGCATGTCACATCCTGCTAGGATGACCTTGACAGTACGATAAACACGTAGTTCATGATGGTGTAAAGAACTCTCACTCTTTCAACCGCAATGGTCGCAAGATCGTTCTTCTCCTCCAGAAGAATGACCTTGTTCCCAAAGCCCAAGAGAGGACTTCACCCCCTTCTACCACTCTCTCCGCGGTATCCTTCCCCTCCGCCACCATGTTACTGAATGAGTCCTAATTCCAGGAGGAGATGAAGGATAGCGAGGTCGTCTATATGTTAGCTGGTATCGACACCACCCCCGCTACATTAGATATCCCTAGTACGGTGCGTCCCCTCATCGATGAGTTCTCTGAGATCATGTCCGAGGAGCTTCCCGATCAGCTACCACCGATGAGAGACATACATCACTACATAGATCTCATCCCAGACGTTAGCTTACCTCATTTGCCCCACTATCGCATGAGTCCGAAAGATCATGAAGAGCTATATAGGCAGGTGACTGATCTGATTTCGAAGGGTCACGTTAGAGAGAGTATGAGTCCGTGCGCCGTACCCACACTCCTAGTTTCTAAGAAAGATGAGACATGACGCACGTGTGTAGACAGTCGAGCGATAAATAAGATTACCATCAAATATCACTTCCCGATTCCCAGATTGGATGACATGCTAGATATGCTAAGTCGATCCGGTGTATTTTCAAAGATTGACTTAAAAAGTGGATACCACCAAACTAGAATTCGACCCGGGGATGATTGAAAGACTGCGTTTAAAACTAAGGAAGGATTATACAAGTGGCTGGTGATGTCTTTTGGGCTCTCCAATGCTCCCAGCACATTTATGCAAGTGATGAATCAAATGCTTAGGCCACTCATAGGAGTTTGCGTAGTGATGTACTTTGACGATATTTTGATTTATAGCCTTGACCAAGATCAACACATGATTCATCTTAGGCAAGTTTTAGAGATCCTACGAAAAAATAAGCTATATATAAACTTGAAGAAAAACACATTTTTGACTGATAGCCTGACCTTCTTAAGATATATCGTTTCTTCTGAGGCCATTAGAGTTGATAGAGAGAAGGTCAAGACGATAGAATCATGGCCTAGCCCTAGGACGATTACTGATGCTCGAGGATTTCATGGTCTAACATCTTTTTATCGACGATTTATTCGAAACTTTAGTACCCTGATAGCACCTGTGACTGATTGCCTGAAAATGGGATTGTTTATTTGGACTAACTAAGCCGAGCGAGCGTTTCTTTTGGTTAAGGAGAGACTTACGATGACACATGTGTTAGCGCTGTCTGATTTTGAGAAAATTTTTGAGGTTGACTGTGACGCATCGATCGTAGGCATTGATGTAATTTTGAGTCAGGAGGGTCGTCGCATCACATTCTTTAGTGAGAAATTGAACGAGGAGAAGACTAGATATTTCACCTACGACCTAGAGTTTTACGCTTTCGTTCAGGCTCTCCGACATTGGAGACACTACCTGATTCCGCGCGAGTTTGTGCTGAACACTGATCATGAGGCTCTGAAGCATCTGAACTCCCAGAAGGAGATCAGACGCAATGCCAAGTGGGATGCTTACCTGCAGGAGTTCACGTTTCACTTCAAACACAAACCCGATATCACAAATCGAGTTGCTGACGCACTTAGTCGACGCACTCGTCTGCTAGTCACGCTACAACTGTGCACAAGGTTGTAGATGTCGGATGTCGGGTTCATGTCGGTTTGGATTTGAAATGTCGTATGTCGGATTGCGGGTGATATATCGAGGATATTTTATAATATCGGATTTTAATATTTAAATAAATGTTACATTATTTATAAAAATATTTTTTGCAAATGAGTAAAAATGTACAGACAAATAACTATATCAATGTATAGACAAATAAGTATTTATAACATTTTCTTTGAAATAATTTTGAAAGATAAAAGAGAAGCCCATGCAATTATGTAAAGTTGGAGAAGAGTTTTTCTTAGCACAGGAGAATCAAAAATCACTGTAGATTTACACAAGGAAAGTTATAAACTTAGCTATTGCAAGAAAGAAACTTAACTATAACATAAATAAGAATATTACAGTAACACAAGTTTAATAAAACTTTTAGATCTTATGACTTGATCAATATAATAACTCCAAATAAAACTTTCAATTGTCGCAGAAAAAAGAAGAAAGAAGAAAGAAGAAGGGGGCTTACAATCGAGTGAAGTAGCAGAAACCCTAAAGCCCGACATCGACTCCTCGCGTTCTCGCCTGCGATGCCAATTCGTAGAAAGCCCGGCGTCGTCGTCTACTCCTCGCCTGCGATGCCGATCCGTTGCCTCGTCAGCGGAGAAGTTGTCGAGTGTCGACCACTCCGCCAGAGCGACTCTCTCGTAAAATTTTGGGTAGAGTGAGAAATGACGAATGCGTGAAATAGACTCGTGAAGTAGAAAAATATGGGTCCCGTGAACTTTGTTTTTTTATATATTAAATATAATAACCGAAATATCGGGTTAGAGATATATCGATATATTGGGATATATCACCGTTTTTTACAAAACGATATTTTAGTCAAACAAATCGGTTTCGTTGCGGTTTGCACCCAAAACCTTTATGTCGGCCGACATGTCCGACATGTCGGCCGATATCTACAACACAGACTGTGCATCACTGACTTAGACTCACAGCTAGACTTATACTCCACTAATACTTTTTTCGCGACATTTTAATTTCCTGTCAGTACAGTGGGACAGATCCCACCACACAGTACGTCATGAGTGAGGGTTATTTGTTTAGGGGCACTTGCCTTTGCATTGGCAAAAGACCACTTCGAGAGACACTACTTAGAGAGCTCCACTCGTCTGGGTTAGGTGGACACGTAGGCCAGTATAAATTATTAGATCTCGCCAGCACACGTTATTATTGTCCAAATATGAAGCGCGATGTAACCAAATTCATTAGGCACTGCACCACCTGTCAGCTGTATAAGGGACATGTACAAAATACTGGATTATATACCCCCTTACCGATACCTGAGCGGCCATGGGATGAAATCTCGATGGATTTCGTGGTAGGGCTTCCTCGCACTCAGAGGAAGGACGATTCTATCTTTGTAGTCGCAGTGCGATTTTCGAAGATGACACATTTCATTTCGTGTAGAAAAAATTCTAGTGTCGTACACGTCGCCAAGCTTTTTTTTAAAGAAATCGTTAGGCTGCACAAAATTTTTAGGTCGATCACTTTTGATAGGGACACTCGTTTTATGGGGTATTTTTGTAAGACACTATGAGCCCGACTAGGTACCAAACTCGAATTTAGCAGCGCATATCACCCTCAGACCGATGAGCAGACTGGGGTCGTTAATAGGAGATTGAGGGACCTACTTAGGTGTTTGACGAGGGAGAATCCGAAGCAATGAGATCTTATATTGCCACACGCCGAATTTGCATTCAATAATTCTACTAATCGCTCCACAGCTAAATCTTCTTTCGAGATTGTTTACGGATTCCCTATACCGCATCTACTTGATCGTCACTCTCTCTCGAACCATGAACGTATATCATTTGATGCGCAAGCCCATGTTGATTTTTTTAAAGGAACTGCATAAATCTATTACTAATAAACTGCGGACAACTTCTGAAAAATATAAATCCATTTCCGATCGTCATCGTCGGGAGTTATACTTTTCAGATGGAGATATGGTGTTTGCTTATTTCAGGAAGCAGAGATTCACTCCGGGTACTTACCACAAATTACAGTAGAGGAAGTTTGGTCCCTTCCAAATCCGGAAGCGCATCAGTGAGAATGTATATCTCCTAGACTTGCCCGCTGAATTTGGTACCTCCCCTATATTTAACGCGACAGATTTAACGCCTTTTTATGGAGAGCCACCTAGTTCTAGCCCGAGTCCTCCGATGACAGCACCAGAGATCACACCAGACTTAGCTCCAGTACAAACGCCCAACACTGAGGAAATACACCAGGTTGATGTTCGAGAGTTTCGTACTCACTACGGGACGTACCAACGCTACTTGGTCTCCTGGCGGGAACGGGACATCACATGCAGTTCATGGATCAACACCGACGAGCTACGCCGCCGACGCCCAGATCTTTCTATTGCTAGTCTTTGCGAACTCTCGCCGGGGTCGAGCCCTTTCAACTCCGGGGGAATTGATGCATCCCGCAAAGCACCCTAGTGCATCAAAGTACTTTCTGTATTTTATTATTGTTTTTTTTCTGCGCATTTTATTTCGTGTATTCGTCTTTTTTTAATTGCTCGTTCGTTGGCTCCGTGTTTTGACCGGCCATTGAGACCCTGAATAAAATGGTCCGGTATTATTATTAGTAGGACAATAACGGCAAGCCCAAGCGTTTTGAGTAAACATAAATTTAAAATTCAAATTTTAAATTAAAGACAATCAAGAAACTTATTTTGGGGATCTCGTTCTACAAAATTAGAAAGGACGATCTTATTCTTAAAATGCAAATTTATGCTTTACCTTCTAAAATAAAAAGGTTCATTTCAAAACCAAGAGGGCAACCCAGAAAAAGACAGAACAAAATAAATTTGTTCTCTGCCAACACCGGTCACGCCGCACGCCCGCCTGCTGCCAGTTTGACGCTCGTCTCCGCGCCAGAAGAGTCCCGCCCGTCGTCTTTTTCCCCGGCCGCTCAAGGCGTCACCGCGGGGCCTCTTCCCGACTTTTCCCACACCTCTACGTGCACCATCGCCCGCGAAATTCCACCGGGCGACGCCGCCTCTGTTGACAGAAGATCCGTCGGGCGCCGTCGACCTCAGAAAGCCTCTTTTCCGGCGTCCCGACTCCGTTCAACACTGTCAACTGTAGACCTTATCTCCGGTTGCTGAACACGACGACTACGGTTCATTTCCAGCGTATTCCGCCTGTGTGTGACAGATTCGAAGGGGAGACAATTCCACTGCCAGTCATTTGGGTATACTCGCTGCTCCTTGCATTTAGAATAAATTTGTGCTTTACTTAAAATAATTTGAGATTGCTGTTGCGTTCTTCTACTACTACTACCACTATTTCATAATTTATTGTTTGCAAATCGGCTTGTGATCGTGTATATTTCGACTTGAAACCCTAAAACGCACAGGAGTTCTACTCGGCGAAATTAACGAATTTATCAAGGCTCAGAGCGACGACGTTGAAATCACACACGCAAAAATTTGATTTGGCCGCTCGGCCCGCGTGTTCTTTTAAAACCAAAAAAATTCAAACCCTAACTTTTTATTAAAGGTATTTTTTCTTTAACCCAAAATTAATTTTTTTTTTCCATACCCTAAATTTGAGAGTACATCAAATACACATTGCAAAGAATCCTGTATTTCATGAGAGAACTAAACATATTGAAGTTGATTGTCACTTCGTTTTAGAAAAGGTTCAATCAAAGGAGCTAAAACTTGAACATGTTCCTGCTTCTGGGCAAGTTGCTGATGTCCTTACTAGGGCATTGCCTCGCAAGTTGTATTACCAGTTCTTGTCCAAGCTTGGTGCCTACGACTTGTATGCTCTAGCTTGCGGGGGAGTGTTAGATGATATAGGGAAAAATGATGTAAAGGCCCATTTATAGGCCAATTTCTCCTTTCTCCTTTAGTCCACATCTTTTGTATAAGATTCTTTCTGCTTTTCTTCTCCTATATATTTGTATTCTCTTGTGTATTTTACAACTGAAGAAGGATATATAAGGTTGGTCCATTGTTCTCTACAAAATGAATGAAGATGAATGCTTCTGAGCTAGGGACAATGATGGAGATCAACCACACGTCTTTTAGTCGATTTTCATAATTGACAACTTTTGGGTCATCAGATGAACGTTCAAAGACAACTCATGATGTGCATTATCGTCATTCTCTTTTTTTTGTCGTGATGCATCACTTTGGTTTGGTTTCTCTTTTTCAACCGTGTGGTGGATTATATTTATTTACTTATGAATTGTAAAAGATCACTGTGATGGCCGATTGTAAAGGCACATTTGTTGGTCCATGTATTCCCTGGTGTATAGATTAGTCTCACTTCTTTGTTTTGTGTTAGGGTAACACTCCCCTCGCTTATAAATAAGTGTGGACATATATTTGTAAAAGATGATGCATGAAGTAATAAAGTGATTTATATATTTTATTTATTTCTCTCTACTTGGTATGAGAGGCATGTAAATCTTCGGAACCGATTCGACAATTGAGCTCGCGCTCTCGACAATTGAGTTCCTCTTGACAATTGTGTTCCTCTCGATAATTGAGTTTCTCTCTACCCCTCTTCTCTTGTGTTGTGCGCAATTTGTTCAGTTGAGTACTCGCTCCACCTCCGCAGTGTACTTGCCGATTTTTTCCACTACTTGTTGCTTATGCTCCAACAAGACTGGATAAAATTAGGAATGAATGTATCAGAGATAAGATAGGAGTAGCACAAATTGCAAAGAAGATGCGAGAAGCTCGACTAAGCTGGTTTGGACACGTACAAAGGAGACTATTAGAGACACCTGTTAGGCGTTGTGAGAGTCTAGTCACTAGGCCTATTAAATTAGGGAGGGGTAGACCAATAAAAACTTGAAATGAAACTATAAGGGAAGACCTGATGTACTTAGGCATTAGTGAAATAATGACAAAAGATAGGGCACAATGGAGGCAAAGTATCCATAAAGCCGACCCTACTATAGTGGGATAAAGACTTGAGTGTTGTTGTTGTTTATGCTCCCAGAACCCTCTGGTTTGCGGGCATGTCGCGGGACTACTTGCTGAACTCGCTAGTTCCTTTGACCGCATATTTGACTGCTGTTTTGACTGACTCTTCTGCTTGAGTACTCGTCAGTGTCTCTACCCCGAGAAATCATAGTCATTTTTGTCCGGAGAGCTTGCAACATCTTTTGCGCTCGGACTCGCATTTTTTTCTTCTGGATTAAGTCCTCACCGGCATTTCTACTTGAGTGCTTGCATATTCTTCTGCTTCCGTATTCGTGGGCGTCCTTATTGGAAAACTGCACACCTTCAACGGGAGCTCGCAATTCCACCCTCTTTAATAATCACCGGCGTCTCTGCACCAACGGTCAAACACTCGAAAAGGAGCTCGTTTATTCCCCTATTCCCGTATTCTTAGGTGTTACTTGAGAACTTGCAAACATTTAGCTGAGAGCTCGCGTGCCCCCTTGCTTTAGTTGCTGGCATCTCAACCCCATCATTCGTATGTCTTGGACGGAGAGCTCTCCTCCCCCCCTGCGTAAGTACTTGTTGGTGTTCTTTCTTGAGTACTCGCAAGTCTTCGTGCCGAGGACTCCGAAGGCTCGCTGTTGTATCTACACAAAGTGCTCACTATATCGTTTACTGAGGATTCGTTGCTTCCTCTACCAGCGGACTCGCTGTCGTCTTCCGAGTACTCATTGTCTTTACTACCTCAAGTTGATCCAATGGGCACGAATGTTGCGTCCACAACCAACATCCCGACAACCTCCAATGTTCACAATGAATTGCGCATTTCCACCATTTCTTTCTCGGGGAAGAACTTTGTTGAATGGGTACACTCGTTGCGTCATGTCCTTTAAACTACGGGGCTACTTCATCACCTCTCTTGTTCTCCACCCGTTGAGCTTACCGAGCAATGACTCTGAGATGATGACTGGGTTCAGTCCTAGATTCTGAATTCCATGGAATGTGAGCCATATCAAAATACTATGTGTCACGAGACTGTCAAAGCAATGCGAGACAATCTTTAGTCTATGTATTCTTGGAAGGATATCCTCGAACATTTGTTCGGTATTTTTATGGACCTACAGACTTCGCTCCTGGTTGAAATGGAGACATTACTTTGCTGCAAAGTATAAGACCCTTGTTTTGGCATTAATCCAACACCAGCCACTGTCGTTGGATTTTGCAACACAAAGGGTTTATAAGGAAGCTGTTGGCATAACCCTAGTGATGGCACGCAGCCCCCTCACCATTACATCGTCCGTGCCACAATATTATCCTTAATCAGAATTTCTTCTCTGTCTGATGTCTGCTCCATGCTTTTGAATGTGACGACGCCCACTTATGTCTTGCTCACACCATTCCCTGGCCTCCTTCCACGCCCTTTTGATACTCGCTCTTCACTCCATGGATCTCGTGGAAGTCGCTCTAGGTCTTAGGGCAGTGGACACAATCGAATCAGATTAATTGATTAGGTCTTCCAAAGAGGAGCCCCTTACTCATACATATACATGAGTAAGGGAAAAGCTAAAAAAGGCTAAACTACCCAATACCGGGGTTACACATAAGAAACACAGACGACTTGAAATAATAATTATTACAACTCTCCCCCTCAAGTCGGACGGAAAACATCCGTCATCCCAAACTTTTGAATGTCATCGATAAACACGTCACATCCCAAGATCTTGGTAAACACATCGGCCAACTGATCTTTGGAATGAACGAACGGAGTGACAACTGTCTTTTTATCCAAGTGATCTTTAATAATATGTCGATCAACCTCAACATGCTTTGTCCTGTCATGTTGGACCGGGTTATGTGAAATGTTAATGACCGCCTTATTATCACAGAACATGGAGAAGGCGTCCGTCACTGGGAAACCCAGATCTTGTAACACAGTGCGTAACCATAGTCCCTCATATAAACCTTGGGACATGACACGATATTCTGCCTCCGTACTAGACCGAGCCACAACATTTTGCTTCTTGCTGCGCCACGTCACAAGTTTCCACCAACAAAGGAGCAGTATCCTGTTGTGGATTTTCTGTCATCATGACAGCCAGCCCAATCAGCATCAGTAAAGACTTCAATCTTCAAAGTGTTGTTCCTGGAGAATAAGAGACCACGGCCAGGAGCTTTCTTCAAATATCGCAGCAAACGATACACTGCTTCTTGATGTTTGACCAGAGGAGAATGCATATATCGGCTTAGGATACCAACAATATACGTAATGTCGGGGCATGTATGAGATAGGTATATAAGTTTACCGACCAATCTTTGATACCGTGATACATCGATGTGATCACCATCACCATCTTCATTAATCTTGTGATTTTCCTCAATCGGTGTGTTCCCAGGAACACACCCAAGCATACCTGTTTCTTTTAGGAGATCTAATTTGTATTTCCGTTGGGATATAAAGATACCCTGCTCGGATTTGATCACTTTGATACCCAGGAAGTACCGTAATCTTCCCAAGTCTTTCACTTCAAATTCAGTTGACAGGAGGGTCTTAAGATTGACTATCTCCTCTGTGTCATTTCCCGTAATCACAATGTCATCCACGTAGACAATGAGAACCACAACACGCTGTTCATGTCTCCGGATGAACATGGTATGATCCAATTGGGCTTGCTTGTATCCAAACTTGAGCATTGCCGTAAGAAATCTCCCAAACCAGGCCCTAGGTGATTGTTTCAGGCCATATAAAGATTTTCTGAGGCGACAGACAAGATCTTCAACTCCTTTCTTTACAAAACCTGGAGGAAACTTCATGTACACCTCCTCGAGCTCACCATGGAGGAACGCATTTTTACCATCCAGTTGATGAAGCTCCCAGTCCAGGCACGCAACACATGATAACAACAGCCAAATAGAATCCATCTTGGCAACAGGAGCAAACGTCTCCTGATAATCAACTCCTTGTATCTGGGTGTAACCTTGAGCAACTAGACGTGTTTTATACCGTTCCACCTTGCCATCTTGATTTTGCTTAAAAGAGAAGACCCACCGGGAACCTATAGCTTCTTCTCGGAAGGGAGTGCGGAAACATCCCACGTGTGATTCTTGTCCAAGGCAGACATCTCGTCATGCATAGCCCGGTCCAGGCCGGTATCTCCAAAGCTTCCTGCCATGTCTTAGGAATAACAACTAGGGAAAGAGATGAAACATACGGCTGATGGCTCAGAGTAAGATGGTGGTAAGCCACGTGATTAGAGATAAGATGTTCAGTACAAGGAGCTTTACCTTTCTTGAGGAATGCAATCAGAATATACAGATCAGCTTCATCAGGATCTGAGTCCGAAGATGACACTGGCAGAGGTCGAGCTGTGGTAACCTGAGTACCTGAACTGCGGCGGTGGTAAACATGGGGAAAAGGGAGAAATCATAGTAGAAGAGTCAGGTACCTGGATGGGGCTATGAGTACCAGAGCAGAATGAGTAGAGGGAATGATAGGAAGGAGAGGAAGAGGAACAAGAGTAACATCCACTTCACCACGGTTCTCCCCCGAACGAAAGAGTTGAGTTGAAGGCAGAAAATAGGACTCCCCCTCACGGAAGGTGTCATCCATGGTACAGAACATACGTCGGGACGGAGGGTGATAGCAACGATAACCTTTGGTCGTAGAAGAATAACCAGAAAAACACACCGCTGAGCCCGAGGGTCAAGCTTGTCACGATGAGGTTGGTGCACATGCACGAAACATACACAACCAAAAACACGGGGTGGCAAATGAGAGGTATGAACCACACCAGAGGTGGAGAGACGAGTGAGAGGAGTGGTAAAGGACACGAGAAGGGAGACGGTTGATAAGGTGAGCAGCAGTAAGTATTGCATCACCCCAATATGTTAAGGGGGCAGCGAGCAACCTCAAAGAGATGACGATTTTTCCGTTCGGCCACTCCGTTCTGAGTAGAGGTATAATCACAGGTTTTCTGGTGGATGATACCATGAGAGGAGAGGTAAGAGCCAAAGGCACCCCGATCATCATACTCCCCCACATTGTCACTCCGAAGGACTCGAATAGAGACATTAAATTATGTTTGCACCATTTTATGGAAAATTTGAAAACAAGAAAACACTTCACTTTTCTTTTTTAACAAATAAACCCATGTAGTACGCGAACAACAATCAATAAATATGACAAACCATCGAAAACCAGTGAGAGAAACAATGAGAGATGTCCCCCAAACATCAGAGTGGATAACATCAAAAGGAATAGTACTAGGGACAGATAAATGAGAAGTAGTATGTCACACATGTTTAGATTCATCACATACATCACAAACAAAGTTCCGAAGAAAAGTGAAAAAAACAGGAAATAATGTTTGTAGATAAACAGAAGTGGGATGGCCAAGACTCCGATGCCAACAAAGAACATCTTCTGTAGTAACAGCGGAACTGGAGAAAGCCTGAGAGGGAGGAGTGTCCAGGTAGTACAAGCCGCCACGATTCCTACCACTGCCAATGTTCCGCTCCGTACCCAGTTCCTGAAAAACACAAGAATCAGGAAAAAAAGTTACCGAACAGTTAAGAGATTTTGTAATATTGCTGATGGAAAGTAAATTTCGAGGGAAAGAAGGAACATGAAACACAGATGACAAAGAGATGGACGGAGAACAAGAGATATCGCCTTTGCGCGCAATAGAGGACAACGAGCCATTAGCAGAAATAACTTTCTTCTTACCAGACAAAGGAGTATAAGAGAGAAAACTTGAGGAGGAGCCAGTCATGTGGTGTGTAGCCCCAAAGTCGAGCACCCATTCAGAAGGGGAGGTGGTGACAGCATGAGCACTAGGCATAACAATGGCAGCAAGAGACGTAGAACCTCCGGTGACTGGATCAGGACGGGAGTGAAGCAGGCGGCGGACGACATCCAATTCCTGAGTTGTAAGAGATGGAGACTGAGACTGGGGCTCATCATAAATATCAGTAGTGTACGCAACATCAGGGGAACGGTAGCCACTGTGTCTATATCCTCCGTGGCCTGGTCCATGACCCCTGCCACGACCACGACCAGAGGGTGCGAGATGCAGATGAAGTTTGAAGCATGCCTCTCGAGAATGTCCCCTTCGACCACAGAAATCACAGATAGACACAGAGGAGCCAGGAGTGGGAATGAGACCACGACCAAATACCAGTCAGGGCAGAGCGGTCAGGAGGAACCATGACACTGAGAGACTTGCAGCGGTCTTCATCTCCGAGAACCATACTGAACGCCTCCCGAAGGGAGGGAAGAGGAGAGCGATGGAGAACATATGTTCGAACCATATCAAAGTCCATATTCAATCCCATCAAGAAGACGTGAAGGCGAAAACGGTCATCCCTTTTCTGTAACTGGACGGCATCAACAGTACTTGCTGGAGTGAAATGGGCAAAGTAGTCCAGTTCTTGATACAACCGCTCAAACTCAGAGAAGAAAGACGAAACAGTTATCGAGCCTTGGAGCAACTCCAAAATGCAGCGAGTGAGCTCATCCACCTGAGTGGATCTCCCAATTTGAGAGTATGTTTCACGAGCACGAGTTCAGATCTCGAATGCTGAGTCCATCAACATATAACTCCGATAAACCTTGGGTGACATTGAATGCAGGAGCCAGGAAACAACCAGAGAGTTATCCGAATCCCAGCGTTTCCAGGAAGGATCAGAGACATTGGGCCCCTTTATCGTCCCATCGATATATCCAAACATCTGTTGTCTACGGATGACATGCTGGGCCGCGCGTGACCATTCAAGGTAGTTTGTGTCATCCAAAGGTACCGTGGTAATCTTCAAAGAGCTGGAGTGTCCATGAGGCCGCTGAGGGTTACTCATCTGAGACTGGATCACACCCGGAGAGGATACCGAAGATTCGGGATCACCCATATTGACGAGGAAGAGGAGCCAAAAAACAATAGGTTAGTGGTTGAGGCTCCGATTCAGCGTATATGAGCCAGGAGAGGAGCAACAGATAGCAGTAAGCATCATCGAAAAATCTGCATTAGACAGGAGGCTAGAGAGAATCTGGTTGAGGAACCCGATGGGTGAGAAATAGCAGTAGGAGGAGCAGCGGCTCGAGTTGAAGAAGCAAGGAAGCCACAGCAGGTGGCGTAGCACTGGAGAAGAAGAAGCAGGTGGCTGGAGTCGAAGAAGCCACAACAGTCTAACAACACTGGAGAAGAAGAAGAAACCGCAGCAGGTGGCTGGAGTCGAAGAAGCCGTCAACAGCAGGAAGCAGCGACAGGGAATAGCCACAGGTGGCGCAACACAGGAGGCGGCGGAGACGACGTCGGCAGAAAAAAGGCGGACTGCGTCTTGGAGGAACGACGACTGCGTTCCTCTCAGCAGTCAGCGGCGGAGTGGAGGCCGCCCGTCGTGTCCAGAGAGCGCACAGACGAGAGCAGGATAGCCGACGGTGGTTGGTTTCGAGCGTGAGAGGGGCGATCGTCGGGCGCGCAAGCCTGAGAGAAAAAACACGCGATTAGGGCGTCTTACTCTGATACCAAGTCGAATCAAAATAATTGATTAGGTCATCCAAAGAGGAGCCCCTTACTCATACATATACATGAGTAAGGGAAAATCTAAAAAAGACTAAACGACCCCATACCGGGGTTACACATAAGCAACACTGACGACTTGAAATAATAATTATTACAACTGACGCGACTAAAAAACTAGTTCCAAGGGGTCAACCACTCACATGTGTACTCATTGTGGCAGACCAAATCATACTAAAGTAACTTGTTTCCGAAAACACGGGTTCCCACTGCTTCTACCGTCCAGCCCTCAACACCATGCATCTCCTACTGTGGAAATTACTACTATCTTCCAATCCGAGGGTTGGTTACTTTGACGTCCGACTCTGTTGCCTCCATATCCAACGAAGGTATATCATGTTTCTCCCATTGTCCTATTTGGACAGTAAACTCTGAAGCCACAAATCACATTACTTCACAGAAGCCACAAATCACTTTACTTCACAGAAGCCTTCTTGTTACTCGGATTTTACTTGTCCTAAGTTTATAACAGTGGCTAATGGAGTGACCACCCCAGTTTGCAACTATGACAATATGCTTCTCGCTCTGACATTCTTGCTCTGCCTTGTTCTTTATGTTCCTGACACTCAATTTAATCTTCTTTCTGTCAGTCGTCTTACTCGGTATAAAGATAGAAGTATTGATAAAGATGTGATACATAGAATCCAAGCGGGTTGGTTGAAGTGAATAGGAGCGTCAGGGATCCTATGTGATCGTAAAGTACCTATTAAAACTTAAGGGCAAGTTTTACCGTGTTGCAATTAGACCAGCGATGCTCTATGGTTCTGAGTGTTGGGTAGTGAATTATGTACATGAAAAAAAATGGGAGTTGCGGAGATAAGATTGCTTAAGTTGATGTATTGACACACGAGACTGAATAAAATTAGTAATGAATGTTTCAGGGATAAGACAGGAGTAGCATCAATTGCAGAGAAGATGCAAGAAGCTCGACTAAGATGGTTTGGACACATACACAAGAGACCATTGGAGGCACCTTTTAGGCGTTACGAGAGTCTAGTCACTAGACATGTTAAACGAGGGAGAGGTAGACCCATAAAGACTTGGAATGAAACTATAAGGAAGACTTGATGTACTTAGGCATTGGTGAGATTATGATAAAAGATAGAGCACAATGACGACAAAGGATCCATATAGCTGACCACACTATCGTGGGATTAAGACTTGAGTGTTGTTGTTTTTTCCTTTGTAATTCATGATTGACGGACTCAATGTATCATTGGTAGATGACGACTGTCAAATGAGATCTCCCCCCCACTGTTCTCTCCTCCCCCAGCTTTGTTGATTGGCATCAACGTCTTTTTCATGCTCCTCTCCTTATCCTGAAGAAAGCTTACCCTAATGTTACTCTTTTCGATTTTACATGTGAATCATATATCTACAGGGAAGAACATCGCTCTTCTTTCCACCCTCATTGTACTCAGAGCTTTGCTCTCATTGATTTAGCACATTCGGATAATTGTGGTACGTATAAGACTGTTAGTTTATCTGGTTATCGATATTTTCTTATTTTATTGATAATCATTCTCACATGACATGGTTATACCTAGCTCGTGATCACTCTGAAATACTGCGTGCATTTCATTCCTTCATCGCTGGGATCCATTCCCAATTCTCATGCTCCATTAAAATACTGCGAACCGATAATGCACGTGAATATACAAATCATGATTTTCAGGACACCTGCACCATGTTCCATATTGTCCACCAAACCTCATGTGCAAGGCATACACTACAACCAAATGGTGTGGCCGAGCAGAACAATCGCTACCTTATTGAGATTCCTGCTCCATTATGTTTCAAATGTAGGTACCCAAGATCTATTGGCACTTCCCGTTCTCCACTTTTTGTTATCTCATTAATCACATGTTCTTCTCTATTCTCAACTTCATGACACCCTTCTCCATTCTCTTTCTATCCATGCCCCCTTTCCATTAATGTGTGTATTCAATATCGTTTGCTTTGTCCATCATTTTGTCTCTTCCAAAGTCCAATTATCTCTTCACGCTCTCAAGTACATGTTCATTGGATACTCTCAAATCTAAAAGGGTTATGCCCGTTACTCTCCCATCAATCAAAAGATGATTACCTCTGCTGGTGTTACTTTTCTTGTGAATCAACCGTTCTACTCGTCGCCTTCAGTGATGATGTATCCTATGATATCCCACGTCCTAACATACCGTTCTTCCTTCGTACACCGACAATGCTGCCAACATCACCTCTCCCGTTATAGGCATCTCCTCCTCCTCTTTATGTTTACACGCGTCATCGTCCTCCCCAGTCTCATGACCTGCGACTGGTGCCCCTTACTACTGATACTCTATGACCGGCTAATCTAACTACAGTTTCTACCGCTCACCCTCTCTTATTATATCTCCTTGCACCGCTTATCTCGCGAGCTTCACAGGATTTTGACGTCCTTTTCTTCTGTTTCCACCCCATCTTCTTTGCAAGAAGCTCTTCAACATCTGGGGTGGCAGACCGCGATGGATGAAGAAATGGTTGTCCTCTGGGCCAATTAGACTGGGGATCCCGTCCTCTTCTCTGTGGACAATACCAGGGGGGATGTAAATGAGTCTCTAATGTGAATCATCATCCTAATGGAACCGTTGAGCGGCTCAAAACTCGTCTTGTGGCTCGCAGGTTCACATTCTCTTTGGCCGTCCATCGTCATTGACAGTTACATCAACTTCACATCAAAAATGCCTTTCTTTCCGGCGTTCTCATTGAGACTGTTTACATGCAACAGACTCCTGGTTATGAAATCACTGGGGTCCCTTGTAAATCATCTTAAGAAATCTCTAAATTTCCTCAAACAGTCGCATCGAACTTGGTTTGATAAATTCAGTAATGTCGTTCACGACTATTGCTTCACTCAGAGTTTGACCGACTTCTCCCTATTTATTTGCCGGCGTTCGGCAGGCACGGTTATACTTCTTATCTATGTTGACCGTGTCTGCCGGACGACGACCAATCAGACTTGGGATCCTGTCCTCTTCTCTATGGTCAATACCTTGTTCTAAAACTTCCCTCCCCGGCCATTCTCTATTGTGATAGTCAAGGTGCTATTTACATCGCCGAGAATCCTGTCTTTCATTAACGTACCAAACACATCGAGGTGGATTGTCATTTTATCCGGTAGAAAGTGCAGCTTCATAAATTTTATTTATGACATATACCTGTTGCTAATCAAATCTCTGATGTCATTACCAAGGTCTTGCATTGTTAACTTGTTGGCCCATGTATTTCCTCTTGTATAGATTAGACCCTTATCTTAGTTTTGTGTTATGGTAACACTCCGACTTATAAATAAGTGTGCACTTGTCGTTGTAGAGGATGATGTGTAATGTAATAATGTGATTTATACTTTTTATTTATTTCTCTCTACATGAATCAACCATCAGTTCACCATTTTCATAAATTTGTTCCTCCATATGTACTCTTACCCTTACCATATGGGCTGTTTCCTAGAAAAATAATTGGACCTCTTTTGTTAGAAAACATTTGTTATATTGATAGCAAAAAATGTGATATAACAAATTAACAATATTATTTAAATAGTCATCTTCTGTGGAATAGAAAAAATTCATGCATAGTTTTTTTGGTTGAGTCATAAGTTATAGTTTTAACTTCCTCTTTTTGTATACATTTCAAGAGTTCTCATCTGATTTTCTCTCGTGTAATGTAGTTACCGCAACAGGAAAACTCGTCAGATTGTGGTCTTTTTCTGTTGCATTATGTGGAGTTATTCTTGGAGGATGCTCCCTTGGCTTTCAATCCGACTAAGATCACCAAGTTATCAAATTTTGTGAGTTCTTCAGTGTTTTATGTATAGTTATGATCAGCAAATTTGATGCTTGGTAATATGCAGAAATACTTCATTTTCTTTTCTTCAATAACTGCAATGATGAATGATACTTAATCATGTTTATTTGTTCTGCTGTATTATTTTTGCTGATAGATTTTTTTTATTTGATTGTGAAATTCATCACCTACTTAATTAAATTTCAGACAATTAGGTTTTGAATCTTTGACTTTTATGTGGCCAAGAGGTCAACTGCTTGTGGTTACCACACTGAGTTCCATGCATATGGAGGAACTAATTCTAGTTTTCTTTGTTTGTTTTCTTTTTAATTTTTGATTTTAGGTAGGGTTTCATACTCTATTTGATAAGTAGAAACCATATCAGATGATTTCTGTGTTTGAGTGTACAAGATATGTGATTAAGTTATGCCACAGAAGGAAGGCATGTTTTCTGGTACCTTAGAATACATCTCCAAGAATCTCACTCTCGAACCAGAATCTCATTTTATGACCTTTGGCTTGCATCTCAAGTAACGATTTTTTGGATTAATGCTAATTTGCAGCATAGCTGAAAACGTATTCTGATCAGCAATTTGAGAGCCTTGTGCGTTAATGAAATTGTACACTTAGTTTCATCTCATGCACCTGCATTTTTAAACTGATATTCACATCTACATATTGTAGTAATATTAGTAGTTTTTGTTTTCTTATTTGTAACTCATTTATTTTAGTCTCATGTTATATGTATATCATGTGTTAGTGAGAATTCTCTGTATGCATGAGGCTTATTCTTACCCCTAATTAATTGAGGTTCTTCCCAAATTCTCTATATGGTAACGGAGCTAGTTGTCCGTGAATTAGGCATCAGAGGTACTCTCCGGCATTCATGTTGTTCGGAGGATCATCTCGTCGACCTCCTAGATGCAGTCCGCTTCAGTCAAATACACTTCTCCTTGTCAAGAACAATCATGATTGCAATGTCCTTTTCGAATGGTTTAGGGTGTCGAACAAACTCAACGTTCGTGGACATCTCTCAATTTATGTGAGTATTCAACCTCCATCTGATTTATGTTCGTCTGATCTCAGTTGAAAGGAAGAAGTGCCGGTCAAGATGGTCAGATCTCAGCCATTATGAAGAAACGTCTTTCAATCCAGTTGGATTCCTGTAGCTAGATTTGCATACTGTCACTGCAGTATGACTGCCTTATAAGCTGAGAGTTAAGCTCTCGTTGATGGTCTTGTACTATGCCAAAACTTCATTATTAACAACATAATGCTCATTTTGTCTCTGTAGTAGCATTGCCAACAGGAAATTCAGCCACTAAAAAATTTGGAAGACCGATCAGGAGATTCTTTAAATTCTAAAAAATATGGAGTTTAACATAGCACTTATCTTCAGAGTGATGAACTGGGTAGCCGATGCAATGGAAACTTTGCTTATGAGAATAATTGCAGCTGTGGTTTCAAGTCCAATATTTTTCCCAGAATTCTTAAAGCTTTTGTCATTCAAGATAGAGTTAGGGTTCCTTACATTAGAAGTATTGTAAAGCACTGTCATTCCTCTGATCTTCTTGATCATGATTATCTTTTTAAGCTCGCTCATCATAAAATTTGGAGGCATGGAATATCTCCCTCACCGCTTGCATCCACTTTTTTATTTTATAATAAAATTGATTAAATGTTGGTGGTGATGGTCTTGAAATGGGACCAACGATGCGAACCCGCGGTGGAGCATGGGTTTTGGGCTCATTCGTGCCCGATTGGCCTCCTGCCAAAATCTGCATCTCCGGATTGGTGATTCTTCTCAGCGGATGTGTCTAGATTTTTGTTTACTTGCATTTTCATATATTATATTGTATTTTTCATTTTTATATTTAATGCAATCGGGCCTGTTATATTAGCGACCAATTATTGTTTTTGATTTAAGGGATGCCCTATGGTAGTCTATTATAGATATGAGTAAGGGGGCAGCCACCATGGTCATTGCTGATTTTAGAGAAGATGATTTCTCGAAATCCGGCGATTCGCTCACAGTTATGACTCTGTGTGGCCCTAGGTGACGATTCCGAGGTTTGTTCTTGTATTTTCTCTCTTACCGCTGCCCCTTTTCAGGTCAAAGCCCCCCCAAAAAACATCCATCATAACCCACAGAAAGCTTCCTCCACCGAATCCTGCCTCGCAACCGCCTAAATCTTCTTCACAGTTCCCCACCAATACCTGTTCAGAACCTCCACACCTTAACCTCCACCAACAGTACCTACAACTCTATCCCCAAAATCCCATGATTCATTCCCCAAATGCCCAAACTCATCTCCCTTGAAGCCCTTGAATTCCCTCCCAGAAACACCCTCCATTGCCTATACCAAAAGCCCTCACTCCTCTCCCATAACTTCTTCCCAAAACCTATTTCCTCCCCGCAAGATCCCCAACTAGCGGCCCGCTGTTTTCCCCACTGTCTTCCCCACAAAATCCGCACCGTACCTTTATTTCCACTCCAAAAAACTGACGCTCTCGAGCCAGCCCAAACTTCAACCCATCCCCACCGATGACAACTCGATTACAACCCCCGATCCTTCTTTTTCCATCTCCAGATAGCCACCAACTCACCTTGAATCACCGGATCTCCACCCAACGAGAACCTCCCTTTATGTTGTGAGTGTTTTATTGTTGTATGGATCTTCGTTTTCGGTATTAAATACATGGTATTGCGAGTTTATGCTTTTTTGAATCTATAGCATTGTGGAAGTATGTTGTAGATTATTTTGTGATTTGCAGGGATCATTTATCGCATGCTCTATTTTTGGCCCTTCGCGTGGTGGAAAACCACAACATGCTTTGCTTAAAGAAATAATTGTGAATCACTTGGCTTATTGCTTGAGATTCATCTTTTATTACTCAGTGTTCTTTTCTCCATTGAATCTTGTGTTCCGCGCATAGTAAAATTTTTTTGTAAAGTGGTTTCCCCGATCCTTCACCTAGGGCTGCATGCTAGTGTTTACACATAATCGACCCCATATCAATTGGTATTTCATTCATTGGATTGTGCGCATGGTTTAACATGCTAAGGCTGGTATTTTTGATCATCACATATGTTGCATGATTATTTGCATTGCGTTTGGGGTTAGGATTTCACACTTACACCACCTATAGATTCGTTGTGCATCAATTGGTATCAAAGCGAGGTTACTTATACTATTTTGATACATAATCATTGAGTCTATAGGTTCTCCCACAACTTGTACTTGGGATCATTTGACACGACCTTATGATGGTAGAGTTGAGTATCGTTTGAATCATCATTGTTACATCTCACCGTTATTTGAGGAACTGAAGTCTATATATGCTTGACCCCATAGAGCCCCTCTAGAGAGATCCTCATACCATTATGTTAATTATCCTCGCCTGCCTCTGCATGTTTCTAGGGATCACATCTACTCTTACGCGCGATGTGATTATTTTAGGGACGACTACCTAAATGAATATCAAGGGTCCTATAGAGGTCACCATCATCTGGATAACTTACCGTATAAAGATCATCCCAGTATACTGAAAATGGAGATGCTGTGAGCCGAATTTCAACGACTGCTTCTTGAACCTTTTGATCGCTTTGATGCGCAATTTGTACATCTGAAAACCAATCTTAGTTATCAAAGGTTTGAGGCGAATCAAAGTTTAAAGTGGTTTTAAATAGTAGGAGCAAGGCGCAGTCTCGCGCCTGATGAGAGCAAGAAGCAACTATGTTCGTTTTAAATAATCAACATCAAACATCAATTCATCTTTGTGATACGATTCTATATCCATTCCGCTCATTAATCATTAATTACTCTCATTTATATCTCTTAAAAAGAATCAATGTGGTTAATTGCATCATATCTAAGTCTCTATGCTCGATTATGTTTCACAAATTTCAAGTAATGCAAAAACTATTGATTTCTTATGTTTTTTTCTTTTTTTATTATGAAAAACAAAAGTTTAAAACTGAAATCCTACGTAAGTGCATCTTTTATGCTCCAAATGTGCAAAAAGGGCGCAAACCTCTGAGCCTTATGAGCCTTGAGCCTTAGACGCGCCTTTTACAACATAAGAACCAATAGGATAAGGGCTCCAGATTTAGGTCATGCTACCAATGCATCTAGTAGTTCTCAGTCTTGCACGAGGGGCCCAACATTTGAATTTGATATATCTATTCTTGATGGGACTCATTGCCTACTTGATTTTGTAGTTGAATCTGATCATGACCTTATGTTACAAGTGGAGAGCGACATTAGTGTGACTAGTGGGTACGGTCACTGGAGTGAGGACGAGCGGTCTAGTGACACAGTGGGCGTATATCCATCCCCTACACCCCATTTAGACCTTTTTACTCCTTCATCTAGAAACCCATTACTCAACACTACCTATTCAGCCACTCTTGAGTATGCACTCTTCATACTATTCTCTTGTCATTATATCGAGCCATATCAAGAACGAGATCCTGATGCTGACCTCGTAGTGACCACCTCACCCATTTATGAGGACACTACCTCATTCGGTGATACTCATTTGAATGATCATCCAACTGTTACTGAATTCATTGTTGAACCTCTTGATGAGCCACACTCCCTTATGAGGGTTAAGGGTCTACCATTGTCTTTGTTGTGGGTGCCCCACTTTTTTCCATGGACACTATCGTTAGTGATGGTTTTCTTTTAGAGGATCATCCTTTCATTATTGACCCCTCGAGAAAACCTTTGTTGAGTAGCTGAGTAACCCATTTGACGAGTCTCCCTTCCGAGGGAGCACTCACCTTAGCATGGATGGCTTGTGCCTTCACACAAGAGAGCTTCACGTTCACGTTGACGGGCCTTGCCATTTTAGAGGTACCCGACACACCCCCACATTGCATTCTCTTGTATCCATTTACGTCATTCATTTGGGTGATGACATCATTCACGTTGAATTTTTCTATCTACCATCGGGTGTGGCTACTGATGGCTCACAACCTTTAGAAGGTATGTGACATCTCATTGTTCTACAACTCAATATCGATGTCTCAACTCTCAAGTTTTCATTTAGGTATTTGTCGCACTCTCGACGAGTATTTCTACATTCCACCTAAAGAGTCTCCTGATGTTGGGTCCATGTTACCTGAGTTTGAAATGTCAGATTGCAGGCATATATCGTGTATATATACATTTTCTTATAAATATACAATTGTATACATAATGTGTTTATAAATTAAACATAAATTTGTAATAATATGCTTATATTGATGTAATGAACAAACAAATCACAATTTTGTAAATGAATAATTAAATATTAAAGCAAGCTACTTTCCTAAACTTTTATGACCTTGCGGATTAATGATATTTGTTCAATAATTCCATGACACCACATAAGATAGAAACTCATTCGTAAACATGAAAAAATAGAAGAGAGAAATCTAGTCATAAATATTTTAAAAATGTGAAGCCCTATAATTGCTACTCAGGTGCTCTGATCAAACAACATGCAACATAATTTTCACAAAATGAGAAACCCAATATGCCATGAAGAAGATAGAAATTAGAACCCAAGATGCTGTTTTTAAAAACTAAACTCGCAAAACTATCAGTGGAGAAGCTTGGAAGAAAACAGAACCGGAACGTAGCTATGAGAGTCGAAACTCTAAAAATGATTCACCATTGTCTTACATAATAAATACTAGAGCAAGAAAATACCCAAAAGACCATACTACCCCTCAGTTAGGGAATAACAATTGTTGAGTGAGCTCAAAACTTGTATGTATTGCTTGTGTATGTAAATACAAGAAGAGAATACAAATATATAGAAGAGAGAAGAATAGAAGAAATCCTATACAATGATGTGAGACTAATAGGAGGAGAACAAAGTAGAAAATAAATGGGCCCAATACTGGGCTAATTACATGAGCTTTTCTAACACTCCCCCACAAGCTGGAGCGTACAAATCGTATGCACCAAACTTGGACAAGCACTGATAGAAGAGTGGACTAGGAAGAGCTTTAGTGATAACATCCGCAACTTGTTCTGTCCCGGGAACATGCTTCAGGTCAATCTTCTTCATTTGAACTTTTTCTCTGATGAAGTGGCAATCGACTTCAATATGTTTAGTTCTCTCGTGGAATACCGGGTTCCTGGCAATATTTATCGACGCTTGGCTATCACAAAGGAGAAGAGCTGGAGAAGGATGTTTTATACCCAGATCAGTAAGAAGACTCTCCAACCATGTTAGTTCAGAAACAACAGATGCCATTGACCGGTATTCAGCCTGAGCAGATGATCGAGCTACAACAGCTTGTTTCTTGCTCCGCCACGTAATCAAGTGTCCGCCCAAACAGGTGCAAAAGCCACTGATTGAACGTCGATCATCAGGAGAACCAGCGTAGTCAGCATCAGAGAAAGCTATCAATGTAGGAGTTGAAGATGAGGTCTTGTAGACCAATTCTTGACCAGGGGCTGTTTTGAGGTATCTGAGAATGCGTTCAACGGCTTGAAAATGAGATTTCCGCGGGGAATGCATATAACGGCTGACAATGCCAACTGCGAAAGATATATCAGGTCTAGTTACCGTCAGGTAGATCAATTTTCCAACTAGACGGCGATAGTATTCAGGATTCTCAAGTAAGAGATCTGAGTCAGAAGACTGAGCACATAATTTGTGATTCACATCCATTGGGGTATTGATCGGCTTACAACCCGAGTAACCTGCATCATGGAGAAGGTCGAGACAATACTTTCGCTGGGAAAGGACGAGACCATCTGGTCGTCTAGCAACCTCAAGGCCCAAAAAATATCGGAGGGGTCCCAGATCCTTTGTTTGAAAAACAGTACCGAGATGTCGTTTGACCTCATGTATTCCCTGTGAGTCATCCCCTGTAATTATGATGTCGTCAACATAAACTAACAAAAGGACCGTCCCCGTTGTACGGTGGCGAGTGAACATCGAGAAATCTGACGTGCTTCGAGAAAAACCAACCTCCCGGAGAGCTTTGCTGAACCTGTCGAACCATGCCCGTGGTGATTGTTTGAGGCCATACAGAGCTTTCTTAAGGCGACAAACCTGAGACTCCCCCGTGGTCTCAAACCCGGGAGGTTGCATATAGACAGTTTCCTGTAAGTCGCCATTCAAAAAGGCATTCTTAATATCCAGTTACATTAAGGGCCACCGATGATGGACAACCACCAAGATAAGAACCCGAACGGTGTTGAGTTTGGCAACCGGAGAGAAGGTTTCTTCATAGTCCATCCCGTGTTGTTGGGTGAAGCCCCGGGAAACCAGTCGAGCTTTCAGTCTGTCAATCGTCCCATCAGCGGCATGTTTGACAACGAAGACCCACTTACACCCAACCGGTTGCTGACCGGGTGGAAGTGGTGCGAGAGTCCAGGTCTGGTTGACCCAGAGAGCAGCCATTTCCTCCTCCATGGAAGCCCGCCAGCCGGGATGTTGTAGCGCCTCCTGCACAGTGTTAAGAATCGCAATGGAGGAAAGAGAAGTAACAAATGTATGTAGTTGGGGAGAGAGACGATGCAGAGAGATATAATTTGCCAAAGGATGAGCGGTAGAGGGAGATACCTGATCAGCAGGGCGCGGGGTAGCCGAGGAAGAGGCCGACTGCAGAGGGGTAGCGGGACGAGGAGGAAGGCGGCGAGAGTAAACATGTATAACGGGCGTCCTGGAGGGAGCAGAAGTAGGGTTAGAAGGACGTAGGGGAACAGAGTCAGTAGTAGGGATGACGGGTCGGGGTAGAGGCAGTGGTGGAGATGTCGTCGGGGAGGAAGGGGCAGGAGGTGGGGGAAAGAAAGGTTGGTCTTCCCGAAAGGTAACATCGGCGGAGACGATGACCTTCCGTGCGACAGGAGAGTAACACAGGTAGCCCTTCTGAGTGCGAGAGTAGCCGACGAAAATGGATTTAGCGGCTCGGGGATCCAACTTATCCGAGGATGGACCCAGGAGGTGAACGAAGCAAATGCAGCTAAAGACCCTCGGTGTAAGAGGGAAGGCCGGAGTGGAGGGGAAAATGAGACTGAAAGGAGTGGCAGACTTAAGAACCGATGACGGGAGGCAGTTGATGAGGAAACATGCAGTGGAGACCGCAAAGTGCCAGTAAATTTTTGGAACATTCATTTGGAGCATGAGGGAGCGGGCAACGTCGAGGAGGTGGCGGTTCTTTCGTTCGGCCACGCCATTTTGTTGGGGGGTGTATGCACAGGAGGTCTGATGAATAATACCAAATTCGGCACAAAGATTGGAAAATTCATGGCCTGTGTATTCACGAGCGTTATCGGTGCGCACGATTTTAATAGTTTTGGAGAATTGCTTGCGAGTTTCTTGTATAAAGGCGCAAAATATGCGAGGCACCTCTGAGCGATCACGAAGTAGGTCAAGACAGGTGGTGCGTGAATAATCATCAATGAATGTTATAAAATAACGGTACCCAGAAATACTGGTAACTTTAAAAGGACCCCAGATATCGGAGTGTATAATGAGCAGGAAAGGAAGTACGCGGCTGTTTGCCGTAAACACAAGAATCACATTGGAAAGCAGGAAAAGAGATATCAGACAATGCCTTTTGGAGAACAGGAAGTGGGGCATGCCCAAGACGTCGGTGCCAGTCAATAGCTGAGACAGAGGAGAGAATAGTGGGAGAGACGTCAAGAAGGTAGAGCCCGTTCTGCAGTCGTCCTCTACCAATGGTAGTCCGCGTCCGCCGATCCTGTATCACAAAAGAAGAGGGAGTAAATGTGACAGAGCAATCCATATCATGAGTGAGGCGTGCAACAGAAAGCAAATTAAAAGGTGAGCCCGGGACATAAACAGCCGAGCGAAGAGAGATAGAAGGAGCAAGAGAGATGTCAGCGCAGCCGGAGACCGGAACAGTCGCCCCATTGGCGACGATGATAGACTTCGGATGAGGAACATCCGAGTACTGGAGGGGCCTCATCGAGGTGATGTGATGAGTAGCCCCCGAGTCCAGGATCCAACGCGGACCGGAGGAAGGACAAGTAATACCTGCAGTATAGAGGTAGGCAACAGAAGCAGGAGGAGGGCTAAGAAGCCCCTGAAGGTGCTGGAGCTGGAGACGGACGACCTCAAGGTCGGTACCAGTGGAGGAGGTGCCATCAGTGGCAGCAACCGCAGTGGGGCGAGGAGGATAGCCATGTTTCTTGTAGCAAACGACATCTGTGTGGCCATCTCGGCCGCAATATGAACACTTGGGGCGGCCCCGACCCCCACGTCCCCTGCCGCGAGAACCGGAACGACCACCGCTAGCAGAAGGATGTGGGTTAAGTAAGGGGGAAGGATCTGCTGAAGGAGAGCCGGAGAGGAGGGTGCCAGAGAATCCAGGGGTGGTGATACGCGAATGAGCATAGAGCAGACATCAGAGAGGGAGGGTGTAGAGGCCGAGGCCAAGACCTGATCCCGGATGCTCTGAAGGTGAGGCAGGACACGAGCCATCATCATGGCAATGCAAACAGCCTCCTTTTGCATGCGCTGAGCAGCAAGGTCGGTGGTAGAAGGCTGATGCTGAATCCAGGCCTCCGCCAAAGTCTTGGCACGAGCAACAAACGAGGTCATGTCAGCCGCCCCGCCAACATCAAGAGTCTGAAGGTCAGTGATAATGTCATAGAGGTGTTGAAGACTATGCTTGCCAGAGTACAAGGAGTGAAGCTCCTCCCACATAGCTTTGGCGGTCTCATGGTACATGACCATTTGATATGGCTCACCCTCCAGAGAATTAAGGAGCCATGTTTGAACTCGACCGTCATTCCGTAGCCAGTCCTCCGTAGTAGGGGAAGGGGGTGCGTTAGTAAGGCGAAGCACGAGGCCCTTGGCCTGAAGAACACGCCGAACCGAGTGGACCCACGGAACAAAGTTCTTCTTCCCAGATAATGAGATAGTGGTGATCCGCAGCTCATCTCGAAGGTCAGGAAGAGAAGCCGGGCGGTCAGCAGGAGGATTAGCCGCCTGTCCGGTAGAGTCGACGGAAGATCCCATGGAGCCGGGGAAGGCCGCAGTGAATAGAAGCGCGCGGTTAGAGAAGAGGCCGCAGCGGATAGGCACTCAGACAAGCACAGGGGAGAGACCGACGAGAGGCCGCGACCCGGTGCTGGAGAGAGCAAGGACAACCCGCACGGTCACACGGAGAGAACGCAAGCGTCCAAGCAAGAGCGAGAAGAGAAGAGACAAGAAAGCGCAGTGGTTAGAAACACAGTCTTTGCGACTAGAAGAGGGAAGCAGAGGCAGAGACCGCGAGTAGGAACTCGAGCGGCTAGAAAGAGAAACCGCTAGGAGGGACTCGAGCGGAAAGAAAAGAGACCGCGAGTAGGAACTCGAGCGGTAAGAAGAGAAACCGCGAGTAGGAGACCGCACGGTAAGAGGAAGACAGAGAAGACAACGAGAAGTGGGGCCCACGGGTGGAGAGGAGAAGAGAGGCTATAAAAGGAACTGGGGGGGGGGGTGGATCCACGTGAGGGAGGAAGAGAAGAGCAGGAAGCGGTTTAGCAAGGGAGAAGCTGCAGAGAGACCAGCGGGTAGAACAGACAGCTACCCGGGTGAGTAGAGGAACATGTCGCAGAGAGAGAGAGAGAGAGAGAGAGCGGTCAGGAGAGGAGGATAAGCCAGGCGGTTAGGAAAGGGGAAGCCGCGAAGTCAGAATCGTTGGCTCTGATACCATGTTGAGTGAGCTCAAAACTTATATGTATTGCTTGTATATGTAAATACAATGAGAGAATACAAATATATAGAAGAGAGAAGAAGAGAAGAAATCATATACAATGATGTGAGACTAATAGGAGGAGAAGAAAGTAGAAAATAAATGGGCACAATACTGGGCTAATTACATGGGCTTTTCTAACAACAATAAATGACGCGATTTGTAAATAATACTAAATATCTATCAACTATCCCCCTCAAGTCGGACAGATGATGTCAGTCATTTCAAGTTTTTTGATGTCATCAATAAACACATCACTTCCCAAACTTTTGGTGAACAAATCCGGCAGTTGATCTTTTTAATGGACAAAGGGCGTGACCACAGTTTTTTATCCAAGTGATCTTTGATAAAATGTCGATCAACCTCAACATGCTTTGTCCTGTCATGTTGAACTGGATTGTGAGCTATACTAATCGCTGTCTTGTTGTCGCAAAACAAGGAAAAAAGAGAAGTCACGGGAAACCACAAGTCATGTAGAATGTAACATCCCTCAGACTTGTAGACCCCTAGGATGGTTTTGTCATGACTGGGTCATGACAAAATCCTGGGAAACACTAAATGGTTTGGGTGAACATCGGAATTAGAGTGTGAACCACCTTGGTCTGCAAATAGTAGAATTCCAATTACTAGCTTAGGGATGATCATATGGCTCCACCATGACTACATGACCTCACCACAACATCTCTATCTCATTAGAGGGTCCATTAGAGCCATAAAGACCCATTGGAGTCAACAAAAGAGGCCAAGTTGAACAAGATCAAACTTAAGCCTAAGAAAGTCAACTTAGCTCAATTTGGGTCAATTGACCACCTAAGTGTCAAATGACCTCACCCTTAGTCTCTTGGCATCATGGGGGACCCAGTGGCCCCAAAAGCCCCATGCCTAAGTCACACAAGTGGCTAATTTGGACAAACTTAACCCATAGCTCAATTTGGTCAATTTGGGCTAACCTAGCCCAACCCAAGTGGGCTAAGCCCAAACTAGTGTGGCCCACTGGTCTAGGAGGTTGAGAGGCACCTGTGGGGCCCACCAATTTCAGAGATTGGTGACTAGGAGAGAGAGAATGAGTTTCCCCAAATTTGGAGGATACAGAAAACTAGTGCTTAATGACCATCACGGCCATGGAGGCTCCACAACCCCCACTTTTATGAGGCTTTTACTCCTCCGAGGGAGAGAAACTTTCAGTAGGTGGCCGACCATTGGGGTGGCTCAGCCCCCTTAATTTGGCTGAAACCAAAAAGTTGGGTTTATGACCATTAATGGAGTTTTGCAAAATTGGGGAGTTACAAGCCTTCTCTCCCAAATTCCTTCTTTAAGGACCTTCACCAGAGCAAGGGCAAGCGTTTCCCCCGATTCCTTTTCAATTCCATTGAGGTTGGTGTAGAGGTTGCAGAGGAGCCAAAGCTCGGTGGCCGGAAATGGTGAGGAGGCAAAGCACACGCATTCAAGCCGCAAACCAGGTCCTCTACTCCTTCTCCATTGGTTAGATCTTAGGAATCTTTAGAGATAAAAATTCGGCTCAATTGAGCACGATCGGGTGGAAGTTTTCCACTGTTTTTCCGAGAAAACGAAGGTGTCGGGTTCGCCGGAATCCGCCGTCTCCTGCGGCCAATCCACCTCCGGCCGATAGCCCTCACCTCAACGGAGGTGGTGATGGCGGTGGTTGGCCGGGGAGGTGGCCGAAAGACAGGGAATTGGGGCTCGAGTTGGCTCCAGGTCGGGCGGATCTGGGCCGTTGACTGAAGGAAGAAAACCAGGAGCCGCCGATCCTGCTTTAAGATCCGTGCAGATTTAATATATTAAATTTGATCTAGGTATATTTCTGTCACATAATTTCTCCTGTTTTGGAAATTAAATTAAAAATACTTAGAGGTCTTTTCAGAAAAAGTGGTCAACATTAAACTTGTAGTCTTATGGGTCTAGTTTATTTTAAAATTGATTTGAACCAATTTGGAGTTCAGGTCAGACTACAACACTCATTTTGGTGAGCTCTATACTTAGGGTTGATCAGAGATTGTTTGGGGTGCCCCCATCAATCCTGATCTCCAAATGACTTGAAATTTGGAGCATGTGTCATTCATATCTAGATCTATAACATATGCAAAAATGATAATTTTTGGAAAACATTTTTCTAAAGTTTTGGAAATTATTTCATTTTCATGTAAGGTTTAATTAAACGGTCTAATAACCTTCAAATCCTCCCAAATTTTGGTGAGTGGTCCTTGGGGTCAATATAGGACTCTATATAAAATTTCATCCAATTTGGTGATGATTTGCTTTGGAATTTAGTAGACCCTAGCCTAGGCCTAAAAGAGTTATTTAGGTCAAAGTGTCCCTTGTGGGTGTTGAGTGACCAAATCACCTCAACAAAGGTTGAAACTTGGGTCACTGATTTGATGTGACACTAAACACCGTCACATAATGTTTGGGGTGGATTGGGGTGGATTGGGTGGATTTGCCCTAGGACCCTAGTTTACACCCTTAGGTTGAACTTTTTGGGTTTGTGAAGGACATGGGGTGATATGCCCTTGTATGGACTTGGTGCTTAGTCCATGTGATCTTAGGGTGGTGAAATGCCCTAGGAAGGAATTTGGTACTATTTTGACACATGCACCCCACTTTAATCACTTGGAAATTATTTAAGTCTATACACCTTATGGAATAATTAAGGGGTCCTAAGACTTCGGATCTTCATGAGATTTTGGTAGGGGTAATTTTATAGTAATATTAACTTCTGAAATTTATTATCAGATGTTTAGATAAGAGTAGCTCATACTTGTAGTTATAATCTTCATGTAGCCTTTTTTGATGATATTGAAGTAACTGTGGTTTAATTGTCTTACAATGATATGAAACTCTGGCAAAGTAAATCAAATACCATTTGTAAGAACTGATAAATTATTTGGAATAATTGGGCATTTCCTCTTAGTACTTCATGTGTAAAGTGAGCTAGTGCACCTTATTTTGATAAATAGATAATAAATTCTATATCTTGCTGGGAAATTGTGTTACTTGTCCAGAGAAATTTTTAGGGCATAATAAAGGTTAGAAAATTATTACATGTTATTTGGATGAGTTTACAAGAATGTTTCTTCACAAAGTGCACTATTATGGATTTATTTGAAGTATTTTTCTATATACCTCACTGACCTTGGAATTGGATGAAACTTAGTAATGTTTTATGATCATAATAAAACTCTGGTAATTTTTATATAATTTTTGGAGTATGAATTGTGTTACTCCCTTCATTACCTCTAATTACTTGAATTACTTGAATTAATTATTTAGAGGTTATTACATTTATGAAAATCTGTGAAATTTGGTATTCACTGATATTTTTCTATCATATAGTGTTCATAATTTTTGGGTGACCATAACTTAAGGAAATGTAGTACTTCATGTTCAAAATTACTCATGGTGTAACTTTTGGGAAAAATTAATAAATGCTAAATTAATTAGGAAAATTACAAGTTTTTGAATTTAGGATAAATGTGTCATGATAGACCCCCAATAATTATCTTAGGGCTTTTGGATGAAAATTTGGAGTACCTCCTATCATGTACATCATATAGCTTAGATTGGTCTGGCTATAGTAAAATTGCGAAAAATGTGATAACATGTGAAATGGACATAAGAAGTTGGGTTTAATATATTACTGATTTTGGTGAAGTGAAAATGAGTTCATCATTAGGAGTCATGATGTGGAAGTATCGGGTTGACTAGTGTTAAATGGTGCTCGGGATCGTCAAAACATCGTCGTTCCTGTGGAGGGAAAGAGAGTCAAAGTACACTCGGGTTAGATTAAGTATAACTTTAAATTGGGTGGGCTAGGGTAGATACCAATAGTAATAAGTACCTTGCAAAAGAGAGCTTTGAGCTTCAGCCCATCGTAGTTCCTTGTGCCATCGAGAGCCCTTCACAGGGAATGTCTTGGGCAGTCCAAGGTTAACGTAAGCCGTAAGACTAAATGGATTACAAGAGTAATTAGAAATACTCTAGGATTACACTTACACTCACACTCCCCGGTGTTGTGGGAATTTGGTTGGGTCTCACGAGCGGTAGGCTCGGTGGTTTGGTGATGGGCAGGTTAGCCCGGCGAGCCGATGGCTCGGTAGATATTTGTGACGAACGGGATAGTCCCGGGAGCTTTGTCTCGGTGGGAAAATCATTAATGTTGCATGTGCATAAAATATAAGGTGGTGAGTCTTCGGTATTGCAGAGTCGTCGCACCGACACCAATACGTTGACTCGGCAAGTGTGGTTTAACACTTAGCCAAATAAAGTTCGGTGCACCAGCCGACAAGAGTACGCAGGAGCTCCGCTTAATGCAGCAGCGTTGAGGCGTACGATAGGTCTGACTGGTAGTGCTGATAACAATTTAGAGGTGGGCGAGGCCCAACCCACCGCTTCCGTTTGCCACTACAGAGGTATCCTGGGTGGTTAGGCTCCAGAAAGGGGGAACTAAAGGTCTGTGTGCACAGAGTCGGGTGTGTGAGTTGCACTTGCATGTTCATACCATAACATACTTGCATGACATAGCATAATCATTGCATATAACCCCTGACACCTATTGTATAAATTGATATGAGACTCTTTATACAATAGGTCTTGCAAAACGACCCCTTGGTCTATAGGTTTGTTTGGGCATTGCTATAGGTCATGGTTACTTAGTTTAGTTTCTTGTACCTTTACTTGCTCACCTTGTTCATGTGTATACTCATATTGCTTACCTACTATTTGCTTACTTATACTTGCTGTGATTTTATACTCATGATAGACTAGTTCCGCTGTCACCTGCTAACTTTTGTTACTCTCCACCTTAAATACCTTCCTTTTCCTCTCCCCGCTCGGTGCCTAAGAGCCATTGTGGGAGGGGTGGGTGATGATAGAACTTAGTCTTTTTGACTAACGGTCGTTGACCAAATCATTTTAGGGGATCGTGGAGCCGAACCTGGAGATGCAGCCCCAGAGGTCGGTGCGCTTGGAGACGGGACAGTCTAGCACGAGAGTTCAGGCAGCAGGGACAGTGAGTCCCAATTATTAGTAGTTACTATAGATTTGCTTCCGCGTTGAGTGACTTGTAGTGAGGATCATGATGTATCGGGCAGGAGCCCTCTTATTAGAACTTTAATTTATCGTTACTGTGGACTCTCCTTTCGTGTGGATTTATTTTATATTCATGTAATTTCTGGTGGACCAGTATTTGAGTTTTATTTTACTCTTGTGCTTACTCTTCTCTTCTGCGATCGGTATGCCCGTCAGGATCGGCGTTTTATAGTGACGACCTTCCCGGGTGTGTTGGTGTCACCGCAAAGCGGCGGTTCTGGGCATAAGACCTTGTTGGTTTTGCAAAAAAAGGTCTTACATAGAATGGTATGCAACCATAAGCTCTCACACACGCCTTGTGACATTGCACAGTATTCTGCCTCAGTGCTCGATCTGTACCATATTCTATTTCTTACTATGTCATGTCACAAGGTTTCCTCCAACGAAGAAACAGTAACCTATCGTGGATTTTCGATCATCGCGACATCTTGCCCAATCAACATCAATGAAATAGTCGAAGAACATGAAATATGGCCTTTTGCCAACAACGGGAGGGAATACCATTTGCAGAAATGAATTTGTCCTTACCAGGCAAAGGAGTCTAAGAGAGAAAACCTAAAGATGAGCCAAAAATATGGTGGGTGACACCAAAATCGATCACCCACTCAGAAGATGAGGCAGTGGACGCAGGGGCACTCAGCATAACTATGGAAGTAAGAGAAGCAGGAGCTCTCGGGGACAGATCAGGCTGAGAGTGAAGCAAGCTGCGAAATCATCCAATTCATAAGTCATGAGCTGCCAAGAAACAACAAGGGATGTTTCGTCGTATATTTCTGTAGAGTAAGCAGTATTATGAGGCTTGGGGCCACCTTGGCGATGTCCCCCACGACCTGGTCCCCAACCACGTCCATGACTGCAAGGGGAAAAATGTGGGCGGAGTTTGTAGCACACCTTCTGAGTGTTACCTTTGCGACCACAATAATCACAAGTAGGAGCAGACAAGCCAGGACTGAGAGCAGTACCACGACCAATGCTAATAAGAGTAGAGCGATCAAGAGGAGCATTAACACTGATGGACTTTCGATTATCTTCATCACTAAGGACCATGCTGAAGGCCTCCCAAAGAGATCGGGGTTGGCAACAGTGAAGGATGTGTCCAAACCATATTGAACTCCACGTTTAGTCCCATCAAGAAGACATGGAGACGAAATCGGTCCTCCCGTTGTAACTGAACAACATCCGCAGTGCATGCTGGAGTGAAATGCGCAAAATAATCCAATTCTTGATACAGGCGCTAGAACTCCGAAAAGAAGGACGACACCGTCATAGAGCCTTGCCGCAGTTCAAAATGCGGCGAGTAAGTTCATAAACCCGTGTAGAACTGCTAATTTGCGAGTATGTCTTACGGGCACGGGTCCAGATCTCGAGAACGGAGTCCATTAGCATGTAACTCCGGTAGACCTTCCGAGATATAAAGTGAAAAGCCAGGAAACAACCAAAGAGTTTTTGGAGTCCCACCGCTTCCAGGAGGGATCAGTTTTGGGAGGCTCCTTAACTGTTATATCCATATAACCAAACATTTGATGGTTGAGAATGACATGTTGAGCATGCCTCGACCATTCGAGATTGTTCGAGTCATCTAATGGGACCGTGGTAATATTCAGGGAGCCGGAGTGTCCATGGGACTGCTGAGGGTCACTAATCTGAGGCTAAATCACACCCGACGATGAGACTGAAAAGGCACTCATATCGATTGACACCAAAGCAAGCAAGTAGAGAGACAGCTCCGGGAAGCCAGAAAGCAGGGATCAGGAACATGGAAACAACAAAAAACATGTTGGAGGCAGAACACGGTAGAAACAAGAACTGGAACCGAAAATGGGAGGAGGGGCACTACACGGTTGCAGGTGAGATTGCGGGATCGAGCGGCCATAGCAGGAGAGGTTACAAGATCAAGAGGCAACTGGAGGGAGTCGAACTGGAAGCAGATGCCAACGTCAACCCCAGAAGCAGAGAATGTCGCATAATCGACAACATTTGCAGGGGGCTGCAGTGTCGACCCCTTCAGCAGCCGGTGGTGGCTTCCAAACGCCTGGAGACCGCTTCGGAAGAGCGGAAAACGCAGCAAAACCGCCGATCGAGAGCAGTAAGGCAAATGAAGAGAGGAGCAAAACGAGGAGACGTGGGCGGACAACTTGCGGCTAGGTTTTTTTTTTTGGGGGGGGGGGGGGGGGAGCTCTGATACCAAGTTGAAACTCTAAAAATGATTCACCATTACATGAAGAATGTCTTACATAATAAATACTTGAGCAAGAAAACACCCAAAAGACCATACTACCCCCTAGTTGGGGAATAACAATAAATGACAACTTATAAATAATAATAAGTATCTCTTAACTATGAGTGCCTCAGAGACATAAAGAAAGCAGAAGCAAAAGAATGAGTCGTCAAATCTAGGGCACAATAAAAAGGTGTTAAAGCTCGGGCACAAGAAAGTTGCTTCAAAGCTAGAGCATAAGAAAAAAGCGTCAAAGCTAGAACACAAGGAAGAGACGTCAAAGCTTGAGCACAAGAAAGAATTTTTAATACTCAAACCAATATATTGAATGCGAGCTATCGTCCGATATATCCATTAAAATCGATATATCAAGACAATATTTTCAAAAACGATATTTTTACTTAAAATATCGATGTTGTCGCGTTTTCTCCCCACAACTTTTATGCCGGCGGTCGACATCTACAACACCGACAGTACCACATATTTGAATTATGTTAGATTGCCTTCTGATAGGTGATTGTCATCTAGATATTACTCCTTTTTTAGATCATCATCATTTCTTGGAGGAAGAAGAAGCAATTAACAGTAAACAGCTCCAATGCAGAATCATATTAAATATCTCTACGTCAAGGTCATGATTTTACCAATATATCTTTCATGTGATAATCTGACTGCTAATTAGATTTCAATTAATTTTATTCTCTAGAGAAGGTTCGGGATGTTTATCTCTCTAACTGTGCTTGTTTCTTCAACTGGGCAGCTCATCTTTCTTCTCTCTAAGCTTGGTTGACCTATCATATTGTGGATTTTTTTTTGTTAAACTTGTGTTATGGGCCTAACCCGTAACGTTATCGGAGGTGGTGGTGGAGACGGACATTCAAGTGGAACAAGGCTCAACCCGTGGAGAATGCGTGAGGAGAGGAAGAAGGGGAGCCTTGATTAACACTAAACATAGAAATGAGATAAGGTGAAGAGAGAGGAACTTAGAGAGAGATAACAAAACTTGGTTTAATTCATTTATTCATCATACATGTGTTATGGCCCCGGACGATCTGCGGTTCCGAGGATTCAAGTACGCCAGAAGACCTAAAGGAGCGCCGGACCAAGACCGGGCTGAACCATCCGGTTCAGCCCGCAATTAATCATTAAGAGGAGGGAGGGCTGAACCACACCGGTTCAGCCCTCAATTGGGGCCGGCCGGCCCTGGGAAAAGGGGGCTCCATAAATACCCCCTTTTCCCCCCTCTTTGGGGCATCATTGATCTATTTTCAGGTATCTTCTTCTTCATGCACTAAACCCTAGCCGTCTTTTGTTTTCTCTTGCTTAGATCTCTAGCGGTAGCATAACATTTGGTATCAGAGCATCCTTCCTGCGACCATGGTGACGCGTACGGAGGCAGAGACGGCGCGTTTGGCCGCCATCGAGGAGAACTACGCTGCGTTGACGGATTCCGTGGCGGCAATCGAAGCAAACATGAAGGACTCGCAACAACACTTGGAGGAACGCCTCGATGAGAAGATGGAGGAGTTGAAATCCCTCCTCTTGCAAAATCTGAAGGGAAAAGCCGTAAACGGCGCGGGATCGGACACAGAGGCGACCAATCTCCCTAACGGAGGAAGCACCGGGTGAGGGAGTCACGGAGGCGGGACGACGGGCGCGTCAGGACCCGGATTCGGCGCGGGAATCACGCCCGATATCACGCGCGGGCCTCCGCTTCCTTCCCGCTCCAGCGGCTTGACGAGCGGATACCCCGATCCGGGAGGATGGGGCAGCGGGGGGTTCGGCGGAGGTGCGGCTTCCTCCTGGATGCCGGAACAGTCCCGGACTGGGCCCAGTCGGGCGGCGGAGGCTGCGGGAGGGCCCTGGGGGCCGGGCGGAGGTGCGGCTGCTACGTGGGGGTTCGAACAGCCCCTGCCGGCTCACGGCGGACTGCTGCGGCAAGGAGGAGGTCCCGGACAGCATCCAGGACAAGCATGGAGGCCACAACATCAAGGATTTGGGGTGTTTCGCCCCACCGGAGCAAATGCGGTTCCTCTCGGGGGCACAACGGGGAATTTCCCGCCCCCACCAGCAACTGTTCCTAACGGGGGATACGGTCCGACCACTATGGGACCGGGAAGGAATCCGGGGTGGAATCAGGGAGGAATCCAAGGAGATTTTGGGCAACCCGAAGGGGTGGGACCAGACAGTGGCGGTTTGGGAGGGGCTTATCAGAGACCATACATGCAACCCAAGCTGACACAGATGAATTTTCCTAAGTTCCGGGGAGGGGACGCCCTGGAATGGATACAAAAGGCAGAGCTGTTTTTCAAATACCAGGAGATTCCCGAGGCTCAGTGGGTACAACTGGCAGCCTTCCATCTGGAGGAGGACGCGTATCAGTGGACGCAATGGTTTTTGCGGGGACGCACTTTTGCCCCGTGGCCGGAGTTCATCGAGGCCTTCTCGGCTCGTTTTGGGCCTCTGGAGTACGAGGATGTGGAAGCCACCCTTCAAAAACTGCGGCAGAGGGGGACCGTCACGGAGTATCGGACGGAGTTCGAGAGATTAGCAAACCGTGTCGCATGGGGGGAGCAGACCTTGTTGAGTTGCTTCATCTCAGGGTTGAAGGACCACTTACGGGACGAGGTCCACGCATACTTACCACGCAGTCTGAGTCATGCCATTAGCATCGCCCGGATACAGGAGGAGCGTTACAACAGGCAGCGGAGCCGGATGGCGACCAAGCCACCCGCGGCTCCCGCGGCGGTATGACGCGAGCAGCCACCGGCCATACGGCCGACAGTGACCAGGTTGACATGGCCAGAGATGCAGGCCCGGAGGGAGAAAGGGCTGTGCTTTAATTGCGATGAGAAGTACACCAAGGGACACGCCTGCCAGAAGGTCCAGGTGTTTATGCTGCGGGAGGATGATGACGAGGAGGATCATCCGGAGGAAGCCGACGTGGAGGATCTGGATTTGGCAGAGTTCGGGGTTTCCTTGCAGGTCATGGAGGGGTGCACCGCCCCGGTGACGCTTCGTTTCACAGGCATGGTGGGCAAGGAGCGTGTGACCATCCTGGTGGATAGTGGGAGCACCCACAATTTCATCAACCCGGCAGTTGCTTCAAAGGTGGGACAGACGATCGACAGGGGGGCGGCCTTCCAGGTTATGGTGGCAGATGGGAGCAAGCTGAGATGCGAGGGGGTGATGAAGGGGGTGGAGATCCGCGTGCAGGGCTATTTGTGCCACACGGATATGTACTTACTTCCGATTCGGGGTTCGGACATGGTGTTGGGGGTCCAATGGTTACGGCAATTACAGAGGGTGACTACCGACTGGGTCCGTTTGACGATGGAATTCACCCAGCAGGGGAAGGATTTTTGCCTACAGGGCATTCGGTCTTCACCACTGAAGGAGATTTCTGTGAGGAGCTTGCAGCGGTTAGAGGAGCAGGGATCCCCGCTAGCCATGGTAGTGGGGGTAGAGGCAGTGGCCCACGACCCACCAGACATTCCAGAGGAGATACAGGTACTTTTGTCCCAGTTCAGAGATGTGTTCCAGGATCCCCGGGGACTCCCTCCGCCCAGGTTCAGGGATCACGACATACAGATGAAGGAGGGGGCTGCGCCCCCGAACGTCAGACCCTATCGATACCCGTACATTCAGAAGGCCGAGATCGAGAAGAGTGTGAAAGAGATGCTGGCGACCGGCATCATACGGCCGAGCACCAGCGCCTTTTCCTCACCTATCATCCTGGTGAAAAAGAAAGACGGGTCTTGGCGTTTCTGCGTGGATTACCGCAACCTGAATGAGTCCACGATCAAGGACAAGTTTCCGATACCGATGATAGAAGAGCTCTTGGACGAGCTGCATGGGGCGAGTTTGTTTACCAAGCTGGACCTCCGCTCCGGCTACCACCAGATTCGGATGAAGACGGAAGACATCCACAAGACCGCGTTTCACACTCACGACGGGCATTACGAGTTCTTGGTGATGCCCTTTGGGCTTTCCAATGCCCCATCGACCTTCCAGGCAGTGATGAATGAGACCTTCCGGCCACTCCTACGGCGATCGGTACTCATATTCTTCGACGATATCTTGATATACAGTCGGTCATGGGAGGAGCATGTTGAGCACGTGGCACAGGTTCTTACAATTCTGCGGCAGCATCAGTTCTACGCCAAGCTGTCGAAATGCTCGTTTGGGCAGTCAGAGGTGGAATATTTGGGGCACCTGGTTTCGGCACAAGGGGTCAGGGCAGACCCAAAGAAGATTGAGAGCATGGTGGAGTGGCCGCGGCCGGCTACCGTACGCGCACTTCGGGGCTTCCTGGGCCTCACGGGGTATTATAGGAGGTTCGTGAAGGATTATGGGAAGCTGGCACGCCCACTCACACAGCTCCTCCACAAGGAGTCCTTTACGTGGCATGACGAGGCGGAACGGGCCTTTTCCGCTCTCAAGGAGGCTATGACGACCACCCCGGTGCTCGCACTACCGGATTTCACCAAGGAGTTTGTAGTGGAGACGGACGCTTCAGGAGTAGGAATTGGGGCGGTGTTGATGCAGGATGGGCGGCCGTTGGCCTACTTCAGCAAGGCTTTGGCACCCCGCACCTTGGGCCTCTCCACGTACGAGAAGGAGATGCTAGCAATTCTTCACGCAGTGACGTTGTGGCGTCCATACCTGCTAGGCCATCATTTTAAAGTTCGCACCGATCACCAGAGCCTGAAACATTTCTTGGATCAGCGGTTAGCATCTCCTCTCCAGCAGAAGTGGTTGACCAAGCTGCTCGGGTATGACTATGAGATCGTGTACAAGCAGGGCAAGGAGACTTTGGCGGCCGATGCCCTATCCCGCCTACCGGAAGGCACCCTCTTTCGCCTGTCGGTACATTTGATTGACTCCTTGGATGACATTCAGCGTGAGATAGCCGCGGATCCCGCGCTCCAGCCTATTGTAGAGGCCTTGTCTCAGGGCCAACCCACCACTCCAGGGTACCAGCTGATTGGAGGACATTTGTACTACCACGGGAGGGTGGTCATTCCCGCTTCGTCCGCTTGGAAGGAGGTCATGTTACAGGAGTTCCACTCATCCCCGACCGGAGGTCATGCCGGGATGCTTCTCACGTTACAGCGGCTGCGGGCCAATGTCTTTTGGAGGGGGTTGCGCAGGGACGCACAACGTTTTGTGCAGCAGTGCGACATGTGCCAGCGGCAGAAGTACGAGACGTCATCACCAGCAGGGTTGCTCACGCCCTTGGACATTCCTCAGCAGATATGGGAGACGGTCTCGATGGATTTTATTGAAGGCCTGCCCCGGTCTCAGGGCAAGTCCACGATCTTGGTCATAGTGGACAAGCTGTCCAAATACGGCCATTTTCTCGCTCTCAGCCACCCTTACACCGCGGAAGCCGTTGCGGATCTCTTTGCCCGGGAGGTAGTGCGCCTCCGTGGTCTCCCAAGCTCCATCATATCGGATCGCGATCCGACCTTCCTCAGCAAATTCTGGCAAGAGCTTTTCCGGTTGCAGGGCACTCGGTTGCGCATGAGCACCGCGCACCACCCGCAGACAGATGGTCAGACAGAGGTGCTGAACCGGGGCGTCGAGACGTATCTTCGCTGCTTCGTCATGGATGAGCCCCGGACGTGGACTCGATGGTTACACTGGGCGGAGTACTGCTACAACACTTCGTATCACACGGCCGGGCGGATTACTCCGTTCGAGGTTGTCTACGGGCGCGCACCACCAACCCTGCGGTCGTATGAGCCGGGCAGCACCGCTCTGCCGGCCGTGGATCGTGCGTTACGTGACAGGGATCAGACCTTGGCTCTGTTGCGGGACAATCTCCGGATTGCTCAGGACCGGATGAAGCTGCAGGCCGATAAGCACCGCACGGAGCGGACCTTCCAGGTGGGCGACGAGGTCTTCCTCCGCCTCCAGCCGTACAGACAGCTTTCAGTTGCTCGCAGCTCCAATCAGAAGCTCTCCCCACAGTTCTATGGGCCATTTCGCATCACTCGCCGGGTGGGGCCGGTCGCATACACGCTTGCCCTTCCTGAGGGCTCTCGCATCCACCCCACTTTCCATGTCTCACTGCTGAAGAAGAAGCTGGGCGCAGCCGCCACAGTGCTTCCCTCTCTACCCGCGGCCACTACGACGGGGGAGCTGCGCCCCAGTCCCGAAGCTGTTTTGCTGTCCCGATGGAAGAAACATGGCACGGAGTACCGTTCAGAGCTTCTGGTCAAGTGGCAGGATCTATCCGAGGCTCACAACACGTGGGTGGATTTCTTGGAGTTCCGGGAGTTATTTCCCGACTTCCAGCTTGGGGACAAGCTGCCTCTTGATGGGGAGGGGAATGTTATGGCCCCGGACGATCTGTGGTTCCGAGGATTCAAGTACGCCAGAAGACCTAAAGGAGCGCCGGACCAAGACCGGGCTGAACCATCCGGTTCAGCCCGCAATTAATCATTAAGAGGAGGGAGGGCTGAACCACACCGGTTCAGCCCTCAATTGGGGCCGGCCGGCCCTGGGAAAAGGGGGCTCCATAAATACCCCCTTTTCCCAGGGCCGGCCGGCCCCAATTGAGGGCTGAACCGGTGTGGTTCAGCCCTCCCTCCTCTTAATGATTAATTGCGGGTTGAACCGGATGGTTCAGCCCGGTCTTGGTCCGGCGCTCCTTTAGGTCTTCTGGCGTACTTGAATCCTCGGAACGATCTGCGGTTCCGAGGATTCAAGTACGCCAGAAGACCTAAATGAGCGCCGGACCAAGACCGGGCTGAACCATCCGGTTCAGCCCGCATTTAATCATTAAGAGGAGGGAGGGTTGAACCACACCGGTTCAGCCCTCAATTGGGGCCGGCCGGCCCTGGGAAAAGGGGGCTCCATAAATACCCCCTTTTCCCCCCTCTTTGGGGCATCATTGATCTATTTTCAGGTATCTTCTTCTTCATGCACTAAACCCTAGCCGTCTTTTGTTTTCTCTTGCTTAGATCTCTAGCGGTAGCATAACAACATGACCCATGGTTCCTTATATATAGGACTTGCAATGACATGTGCGTAAATACCCAATATAAAGAGATGCATGAAACACTAAAACATTAAGACTCTAATTACTCATAACTACGACTCGATATGACTTGACTCATACAATTCAAATCCAATACCTAAAGAATAATAATAATATAGCTAATGGATAATGACGACGTGAGACCCCTAGTATTCCACCCATCCTTCAAATAGAGCTTATCCTCAGTCTCAAATGAGACTTACACAACGTGGTCATCCAACTCTTTGATTTCCCGCCAAAACAATCGCGGCCGCACGTCGCTGTAGCGGAGGTTGCATTGAGCGGAAGGGCATCTTCATGCTCACAGATGTGATAAAAGACTGCAAGGCACTGGGTTGGCAGAGGCTGTTGCTGTCGGGTAACATTCGGACATATCTGGAAACGACGTAATTGTGCTAGGTAAATGGGCGAGGGTGATGAAATACCGGGCTGTTTTTGAGCTCTGGCGATTGAATGCGGCGGCAGGACTGGTTGGCTAACAGTTGCGAGAAGGAATGACTCTAGAGGGACCGACAAAGTAGGGGGGAGCAGAGGCTGCAGGATGGAGATCGCAGGGTCCGATGACGACAACATAAATTATAGCGGTACCATCAGGGGCGTAGAGGCGATGATATCCACTGTGTGAACTTCAGGGAGAGAACAACTTGAGATGATGGTGGGGCGATGAGAACTGCTGAGTGCGGCAAAACAACTTCGACTCAGGGGTGGGGTGGATGATTGTCTACTCTGGTGGATTCCAAAGTAGACTCTGTCGATGCTGGTGGTGAGATGCGAGAGTGCGACGTCATATGACGCCGACATCTCCAATAACTGCCGGTACATCGAATGGAGGATAAGTTACTCGGCGGGGCTCATTGCCTTATTGAAAGAACTAAATCAATTAACTACAATATTGAAATAATTAATTTTGGCTGTGTTGGAGGCGTGAGGCGTGCCTCTCGATAAAATCAGGAAAGGTGATGCCCATCACAATGCAGGAAAGGAAATGACAGAACACAGCGCGAGTGCAAGCTTGGCAGGGGGAAGCGAGCATGGCACACAATCGTCATCTGGGCTCGATAACGATGGGAAAAATGCGGTGAGATGTGCATCCAAGCCGCTGTGTCGAAGCCTGAAGAAGGGGATGTTGACTTGAGGGATATTGGGGAGCCAGAGCGGAGCCGAGAGAAGAAGGTTGTCTCTAGTCGATGGGGGGCTACGAGATCTGGAAGATACTAACACTCGATGTTTTCGAGAAATCGCTGCTGCATGGATCTAGAACAAGAAAATGATCATTGGATCTAGCACCAGAAGACGATTGTTGGAGGGCCCTCGATGCCGTGCACGATGGATGGCTACAAAGATGGATGCAACCCTCGTGTTATGCGGCATGCATCTAGCGTGGTAACTTCTTCTGCAGACTATGAGGGGGAGGGGCTTCGACTGCTTGTACAACAAGGACAGAGTAATGGATGTGTCCGCGACTGAGGGGGTTTGATCAGATCTGATACCAAAGTTTTTATGCCAGTAACGTCGTCAGAGGTGATGGTCGATCTGAAGATAAAAGGGGATTCGAACTCAACTTGCTGAGAATGCGATGGTAGAGGAATAAAAGGAGCCTTGATCAACCCTAAACCTAGAAATGAGATTAGGACAAATGGAACTAGGGAGATGAACTTAGAGAGAGAGTAACAAGCTTGTATTAATTCATTCATTCCTCATCCAATGCTCCTTATATGACTTACAATGGCATGAACATAAATACTCATTATAAAGAGATGCGTGAAGCAGTAACATACTAATACTAATAACTCATAATTACGACTCGACTCATACAACTCGATTCCAATACCTAAAGACTCATAATAATATAACCACTCATAGATAACTAACGACGTGGTACCCCTAACATTTTCTATGATCCTAAATAGGGTTCGACGACAGTGTCTAAGACAACATGTATCTTCTTTTGAATTGTATCTTTATTTTTCATAATTGTTATTTTTTTGCTCATTAAAATTTTATGGAAACCTTTCCCTCTCACTAATACATATGTGTGGAGGGCGGGCTTTGTTGGTGATGATGTATGAGAACTTAATTTCTCTTCTCTTGGATCTCCTTTTCCTCTCATCTTCTTAAGCTAGGGTTAAGGCGTACCAAGGATCCCCTCTCTCTTCCTCTATTGGTCGAGCTTGGCTATCGATGTATCTTCCGCCATCGGGAAGACAAGTCAAGGAAGGGTCGAGACTATCCTCTTCGTATCTTCTTCCTCTCAAAATCGCACACCCGCTCTTAATCAAAAGCGTGCAACATATTGATATCAGAGGCTTCTTCCTTCTCTAGCCGCTTTATCAGAATCGAGCCCTCGTGTACAACAAAATCTATGCATGTTGAGATCTCGTTTTCGTCAATTTCCCCTTTTAGCAGCTACGACCGACAATCTGTAGCAACTTCCGCAACGACGACGACAACTACGACATCTGAAGACCCTGAGCGACCCTCGACAACATGCGATAACTCCAGTAGGCTAACGACTGTAGTGCCTATTGTTTTTGCCCTGACATCGACCAATCTGCCTACCGATGACCCGGTAGCTTCTACCTGCTCGAATTCTGCGGTTGTTTCCCCTTCTCAATCCAGTCGACTCACCCACACCTACCTCTGCCTAGCCTTCCATCCTTCTCATGTCGTTGTTATGTTGCTCCCACCACCACCCGAGTACCCAACCAACACCACCGGGCCTTCCAACCTTTTGCCTCCACTTCCACCATCTCCGGCTAGCCCCCACGTACCTTATGCGACCATGGAAGAGAACGGTCTTACAATCACGCACATTATGGAGGCCTTGCAACACCTGATGGCTATTCAGGTTCAATAATAAGCCTCGCGCGTAGCTCTGACTGCCCGCATAGTTGACTACTCTCTGCATGGTCCCTCCCAGCAATCACTCCACCCAACACCGAGTTCTAATCCAGGTGAACCGCCATTCGTGGTGCCCTCCGATTCCCATGTACCTCGATCCATAGGAGGCAATGTTCAGTGTTTCATGAAGTTGGATTTTCTCTTGTTTGACGACGAGCGATTTTATGGCTTGGCCCATGCGTTGTGTGCACTACTTCGCCAACTAGCTCACGTGGTTGGAGGATTGGATCAGGTTGCCTTCCTGCCACCTCTTGGATTCAGCTTAATTATGACATGGCCAACTATCTTGGGATACCCCTATTTTAAATTGGGCAACCTTCTAGCACTCTTACAATCTACTATTCGGCCCACCTCCCCGAAACAATCCCTTGGGCGATGTTACGGTTGCGTATGACGACGGAACACGCACGCGCCGACAAGACGCCTTGGCAGGTCCGCACGCGGAGGAATACGACGACGGGTCCGTCTACGGAAGGAGAGACCGAAGACGCGACGCCGACCTGACCTTTTTATTTATTTTGCATTCTGCCGCCTGTTCCTCCCAGCTGAAGCCCTGCGTAGTCGTCGATCGATTTCCTCCTCTGTCGTGGTCGAAGCCTTCTTATGACCGTCGGCGCTTTTCCGACGTGATTACCTGCAGTTCTGGAGTGAGTATCAGCAACCCTAGTGCGTCTGGGAGCAACCTCCAGCCCTTCCCCTCTGATTCCAGGTCCTGTTCCGTCTTCTCCCTTCTCGAAATCAGAAATCGAGGTCTCTTGCTAGCAGTAACCGTAGTGTTAATTTCAACGATTGTACTCGGCATGGAATGCTTTTCTTTTCTTTACCTTAGCGTTGTGATTTCGGTCAAATTATGTGGGATCTAGGTGTTTCTTTCCCTACAGAATTTTCGGAAGCCCTCAACAAGGCTCCTCGATCGAAACGAGTAGTTGATCAACCCTTCGTTTGTGTTTCCGCTTTGGTTTTGTGTTAGTTTCCTTCGTTGTTTCAGTTAATGTTTGTGGTAAAACCTCCTAAGGTTGCATGGAACTTTATGTATGGGTTGGTGGGACAACACTAATCGTAGACGTGGACGGTCTTCGTATCAGGAATATCAACCGCCACCATCAGAGAAGAGGTTGGTGTCTTGCCTTTATTATAGCATAATTTTCCTTAAATTATTAAGAAAAATGTAATTATGATAAATGCTTATTTGTGATTTTTAAGTAGATAAGCTCCTTACTTTGGAGATAAAATCAGTGTTTCAGAACTTTCTCACGGAAAGTTATGCTGCCACATCTGGTGTACGAGCGTCGCTGTATTGCGGTAAGAAATCCTTATTCTGTCTGGCTACACATCAAATAGCCTGTATAGTAGTGTTCGTTATAATTTAATAAATTAATATGGTTATATGAAACTGCGACTATCGTTAGAGATTTGTAGTTCAATTATCACCTAGCTAGTATATGTAGAATGTAATTAATTTTTAAACATTTCAAACAATTAGACTATACGAACCATTTATAGTTGTATAAATTTACGAACAAGAAATATTAAATTCTGGAATATGATTTCTAGTCGATTAAATCAATATGATGACCTGCGTTGATCACACACATATGTTCGCAAACAGAGTGACACTAGATAATAGATGTTTAGTAAGCACGATTGGAACCTCTTCTCGTGCTAGATAGAGACACACTGTCTTTCTCATATGACATAATGTACCTTATGTGTTTCAAAGTTTGAGAGATGTTATCCCCGTTTAGAAGATTAGTAAGTTCAAGGCTGTGTTCGTGAGACACTAGAACTTTTGAGTTCGTTAGTAGGATTCAGGTCGTTTGTCTAGTAATGCGCGATAGAAGCTACTCTGTCTAGATCTTTAAAGAAGGACAAACTTATGTGAATTTAGAACTCAAGTATAGACCGAACGTTAGAGAATATTTTAGACAACCAACTTTCGGAACTTGAATAAATATGCTAGATACATGTAAATTTAGAACAAATATTTTATATTACCAATTATACTTTACCAGAGCATGCATAACATACTAATATAAAGTTTTTTTGTAGTATAAAACTTATTTTAAAAACACGCATGCATTTATTTTCAAATAATTTTAGTGTCACTAGGAAAAATTGTTTTTCTTACTCTCCTTTTGTCTGACCCATTTTGAGCATGTTTTTACAAGAGACTCAAGTGAAAAGTTGCGTCTAGGATGAACGTGTTTGTAGAGTCGCTTCTATAATTTGTTTTCCCTTTCAGTTTTTTTACCTTTAGTACCGTACTGTTTAGTATTGGACTCTTGTAATGTTAATGTTTAAGAATTGTTTTTGTACCAGACATGTTACAGTATTTCAGATATTTATTTTTTTTAGTTTTTTATCTTGTAGTGGTTCTGTGAATTCAGCTTGTTGAGGTACACTTTTACCCTTAGTTGCACTTTATACTTTCGCTATAAGTTAAATTTCAGTACTTTTCATTTATGATTGCTTTGTACTAGTTTAATAATATTTCTTAGTTTGCTGTTTATCGCTGAACCCGACCTGATTGCTGATTTTTGGATAAACTAGAATGAGGTGTTACAAATGCTCAACCTCACAATGCTTATTAAAACTTATAAGGATAGTTAGTAGTGTTTGATGAAGTTTTCATTGTCATTTATTATTTGATTTTTAATTTTGTGCAGGAAAGACAAGGAATTACAAGAAGTTATTCAATGTTGTGTAGTTAATCTAGTCATGTATTTCAATTAGTTATGTCATTGCACTACATAATTATTCAAGACTGGGATTAAAGACACATGTTGGTATCAAAGAATGAGTGAATAAATTATTATATAACATAAACTATTACTCATATATAAAGGCATGCTATTCACTGATACACATGTTTTCTACATTGCACAATAAAAGATAGTTTTCAAGCCATGACCTATCAAAATAATATTTTAAGAAACTTGAAAATTAAACCATCCATTGTATTGAATCTTTAAGAGATATATCTATTCATCCTTTACTTTTGCAATGAAAAATAAGCCTATTTTATGTTTTTTGATTTTTACTGAGATGCACAATTTTTTAGAAATAGTATGAAAAACATATTTTTGTGTTTTGAAATTATTTTGTAATATTATAGTTGATTTTTGAATATTTTCAAAAATAAAGAGTTAATAAAAAAAATCTCCAAAAATCACAGAAGTTTTTGAAGAATACATCAGTAAATTGATATTCTATAACAAACAACAACACTCAAGCCTTTATCCCACTATAGTAGGGTTGGCTATATGTATTCTTTGTCGCCATTGTGCCCTATCTTTTGTCATGGTTCCTTCTTCTTCATTCCTTTCTCCATATCCATATCTTCCCTGAACGAATGTGTAATCTAAATTTTTCTTCCCTATATGTCCATTTAAGTCTCCTACTATGAAAATCTTCTCTTTTTGTGAGATTTTTCTTACTAAATTATCTAATTCTTCCCAAAATTGCACTTTAATAGCTTCACTTTATCATACTTGTGACGCATATCACTGATCACATTAATAAGCACTGATCGCATAAGCACTTAATCCTACAGTAAAATGATATTCTATGCGAGAGGAAAATAAATAACAACAACACACTCAAACCTTTATCCCACTATAGTGGGGTTGGCTATATGGATCCTTTGACGCCATTGTGCCCTATCTTTTGTCATAATATCACTAATGCCTAAGTATATCATGTCTTTCTTTATAGTTTCATTCCAAGTCTTTATTGGTCTACCCCTCTCTCGTCTAACATACCCAGTGACTAGACTCTCACGATGGCTAACATGTGCCTCTAATGGTCTCCTTTGTCCGTGTACAAACCATCTTAGACGAGCTTCTCGCATCTTCTCTGAAATTGGTGCTACTCCTGTCTTATCCCTGATACTTTTATTTCTAATTTTATCCAATCTTGTGTGTCCACACATCCATCTAAACATTCTCATCTCCATAACTCCCATTTTCTGCTCATGTACTCAATTCACCGCCCAACACTCAGAACCATAGAACATCACAGGTCTAATTGCAGTACGATAAAACTTGCCCTTAAGTTTTAGTGGTACTTTACGATCACATAAATTCCCTGACGTGCCTCTCCACTTCAACCAATCCGCTTGGATTTTATGTGTCACATCTTTTTTAATACCTCCATCTTTTTGAACTATCGATCCAAGATATTTAAAACACTCACTACGAGAAATATCTTGATCACCCAACTTAATAACGAAGTCATCTGTCCTTATTGTACTGCTAAATTTAAGCTCCATATACTCCGTCTTTGCCCTACTCAACCTAAAATCCTTCTTTTCTAAAGTATCTCGCCAAGATTCAAGTTTTGCGTTTACACCCTCGCGCGTCTCATCAACCAAAACGATATGATCTTCAAACAATAAACACTAAGTTATTGCTTGTTGGATATGTTTAGTGAGCTCATCTAAGATAAGGGTAAAAAGATAAGGGCTTAAAGCTGAACCTTGATGTATTCCAACTGTAATAGGGAATTCCTTTGTTAATCCTCCAGATGCCCTCACCCTTGTCACTGAATTTGTATACATATCTTTGATTATGTCAATATATGATACATTTACACCTTTCTTTTCTAAGAATCTCCACAAGATCTCTCTTGGAACTCTATCATAAGCCTTCTCAAGATCAATAAACAACATATGCAAACCTTGTTTTCTTTCTCGATAGTTATCAATGAGTCGCCTCAAGAGATGTATAGCTTCCATGGCCGACCTCCCTGGCATGAATCCAAGTTGATTCTCCGAGATGTTAATCTCTCGTCTTAATCTTATATCTATTACACGTTCTCATAGTTACATGGTATGACTCATCAATTTAATTCCACTATAATTAACACAATTTTGTATATTTCCTTTATTCTTATACAAAAGTAGCAAGATATTTTCTCTCCATTGGTCTAATATCCTCTTTGACTTTAGTATATTGAAAAAATATGTAAGTCACAAAATTTCTTCCTTTTCTAGACATTTTCATACTCCGATAAGTATATTGTTTGGCCCAACCGCCTTTCCATTTTTTATCTTATTTAAAATATCTTTTACCTCTAATATTTGAATTTTACGATAAAATATTATGTTCTTATACTCATCTGATTTACTTAACTATTTTAAGTTTAATTCATTTTTGTTTGTTTCATTATAGAGTTGATAAAAATATCTTTTCCATCGCTCTTTAATATCTCAATCATCCGTCAAAACTATATCTAGCCCAAGCCCGAATGAAAATTGGTGAGGGTTGTGTTAGATAGACGACCATCGTAAAATTTAGTCACCCTTATGAATATGGATCATTTGAGAGAAAAATAAACAATACGAAGGCTAAATTGATTTTTAGTGCTACCACCTGCTTTAGCTTTTGCTACCCGACGCTAACAAACAAAGATGTGTTATTGCATTTAAAAAATATGATTTTTGATAAATTTTCATTTCAATTTTTCTTGATTAATATTTTCCATGATGTGGGACACTATCTGGCACAAAACGTTTTGAAAAATAATTAAAAAGTTGTGGTTATAAGATTTTTGGCCTAAAGTGTTCAAAAAACTATTTTTCTATCTCTTGTTTTCTCCCAAATTATGAAAGCTCAAAAAGATGAAATATGCAAAACACATGATATGAGATTTAAAAATGAATATGTTCCAATAAACTAAATATATATGAAATGCATCATCATAAAGAGTGTATGCAATATATATAATATATAAATGCTCAAGTCCAAACTTCCCCAAATACACATTTGCACAATAACCCGGTACTAAGATGATAGATATGAGGAGCTGTACACATGTCGTAGATTGGGATGTGAGTCCCACATGCATACACGAGAGATCGTTTAATCTAACACTTTCCCTTCAGAGCCTCGTAAGACCTACTGAAACCCTTCCTGGTCTAGGACAAGACATGACTTACATGATAACACCTCTAATGCACACAATCTTACTATTGTGAGACATAACTTGGGTGAATGATCATGGACATACAAAACATTTAATCCCTACCAATTCATAAACTATGGTTTTATTGCATGATGAATTTTTGAAATGATTATTGTAATGATGATAGCTGTTTTTAAAGCCATTTGGAATTTTTTATTCAAGCATTCAACCACATATATATCATGATTTTCAAATTTCTTTATTCTACTTTTTAATGTAGTGTGACTTATAAATGAGATAACTAGCATAAACACTACATTTAACATATATTAAGAGGTGATGCTAGAATGATGAGGATGACAAGGTGCAATGTTATGCCATTTATGATAAGATTCAATATATATAATTGACATCCCCTATCTTGCTTTTCATTGACTTTTTGGATGAAGAAACTTTAACATGGGAGAAGAGTTCTAACAGTTCATCCTTCAGGATTGGAGTTTGTTCTGATTGCACAAATTCTAAGCCGACGACTTCTAACATCTTGATGACTTCTTTAATTTCTTCAGACGCATGTTGAAATCCTTGTCGAATTACTTAATATCTTCGTGAAGGGTTTTCTCTGCTTTTGGCGTAATGAGATTTGATTTCTTAGTCAATGATGGCGCCGAGACGGACGGAACGACTCGACGTTCTGGGGTTTAGGTTTTATGTTCTCAACTAAACCTTTACTTTATATATATATATATTATTTTAATATATTTATAATAGGATTTTAAATCATTATCGAAGCGCCACACAAATAGGATGATCATTAAAATGATCTAACGACTGAAAATGATTGAAAAATTAATATAGCAGCCCGTCTCGACGGTATCGTTGAGACAAAGAGATATACCGTTGATCATTTTCTCAACTATCTCCACGGTATAGCTGAGACTCTCTCAGCTAATCTCCACAGTATCGCTGCGACTTTCTCAACTAATCTCCACAGCCCTGCTAGGCCTAAATTTCCATCAAAAATGATAGAAACGGATGAAATCGAGTCAATTGATTCCTTCAAAGGTTATCTTCCTAACATCTAGCAGCTGACTGAACTAAGTTATCTGATCAAGGTTCTAGCAATTAATAAAATTAAATGCAGATAACTGAAATGATGAATTATAATAACTGAAATATTATAAGAAAAATAATCTATTTTATGTTAAGCATTCCTAACTCAATTTTGAAAATAATTGAACTTTGTCTCATTCAGTGACTTAGTAAAGATATCAACCACTTATTTGTCTGTGGGGACAAATTAAAGACAGATATCCTTATTCTCAACATGTTCTTTAATAAAATGATATCTTATTTTTATGTGCTTAGTTCTACTATGTGATATATGATTTTTATCAATAGAAATAACACTAGATGAGTCACAAAACATGAGTGTTACTTACTGGAGGTTGTTGTACTGTAGTTGATGTTGAATCCCTAAAAATTGTGTACAACAGCTTCCTGCTGAGATGTACTCTGACCCAGCCTTAGTTGTCAAGGCGCGTGCCTAGGCGTGTCTGACGCGCCGGGCGCATCGGGCGTAGCCCGCCGCGCCTCAGCAAGGCTGAGGCGGGCAATGTGCCCCAGGCAAGCCCACACGCCCGGGCGCATGCCTTACAGGCTCCCAGGCGCGCGCCTTACAGTCTCCCAGGCGCGCTTGGGGCTTTCAAGGTGTTTTAAAAATAATTGAGAGGGGCAAAAACATGATCTTAGACGCACACCTAGGAGCACTTGAGCGCCCAATTCGCTGAAATTGAGCGAATTGGGCGCTCAATTCGCTGAAACCGAGCGAATTGGGCGCCCAATTCGCTGAAACCGAGCGAATTGGGCGCCCAATTCGCTGAAACCGAGCGAATTGGGCGCCCAATTCGCTGAAACCGAGCGAATTGGGCGCCCAATTCGGTGAAACCGAGCGAATTGGGCGCCCAATTCGGTGAAACCGAGCGAATTGGGCGCCCAATTCGGTGAAACCGAGCGAATTGGGCGCCCAATTCGGTGAAACCGAGCGAATTGGGCGCCCAATTCGCTGAAACCGAGCGAATTGGGCGCCCAATTCGCTGAAACCGAGCGAATTGGAGCCCAATTCGATGATTTTCAACGCAATTCGCTCAATTTCAGCGCATTGGGCGCCCAATTTGCACAATTTGAGCGAATTGGGCGCCCAATCCGCACAATTTGAGCGAATTGGGCGCCCAATCCGCACAATTTGAGCGAATTGGGCGCCCAATGCGCTCAATTTCAGCGAATTGGGCGCCCAATCCGCTCAATTTCAGCGAATTGGGCGCCCAATCCGCTCAATTTCCTTTTTCCCCATTTTGCGCCTCACATGCCTTAGGCATGCGCCTGCGACTAGGCTGCAGGGGCCATTTGCTTCTCGGTGCGCCTTGCACCTTTGATAGCTAAGGACTCAGCTGTGGATATACCCACATTGGTCTGCTTCTTGCTGCTCCAAGATATCTATCTTTTTCCTAGAAATTGACAAGTTCCACTTGTGCTATTCTTGTTTTCTTTGCAACCTGTAAAGTCTGCATTTGAATACCCAATTAGTTTAAAGTCATTGTTCCTAGGGTACCACAGACCAAGATGTTGGCTGCCCTAAAGGTATCTCAAAATTCTTTTTGCAGCTTTGTAGTGAGATTACTTAGGGCATGTCTGGTACCTAGCACAAACACATTTTGCATACATGATATCAGGTCTACTTGCAGTCAAATATAATAAGGATCCAATAATACAGTTGTATATGGATTCATCAAAAGATTTTCCCTTCTCATCCTTGTCCAGAGATATATTTGATCCCCTAGGAATTTTCATGATGGAAGCTGATTACATCCCAAATTTTCTAATTAGTTTTTAGTGTACTTAGTCTGAGAGATGAAAATTCCATCATCATATTGTTTCACTTAGAGACCTAAAAAGTACTTTAGATTTTCTATACTGCTCATTTCAAACTCCCCCTGCATATGGTTGACAAAACTCTTGCAAAAGTTGTCATCAGTAGGTTCGAATATTGTGTCATTAACATAAATTTGGACTAAGAGACTCTTACACTTTTTTTCCCTTAAGAATAATGTGTAATCTATCTTTTCCCTTAAAAACTTGTTCTTAATGTGAAAGTTAGATGAGGTTTCATACAAGCTCTAGGTGCTTGTTTTAACCCATACAAAATTTTTTAAGAAAATAAACATGAGAGATTAGGGTTGGATGCACAAAACCTGAGGGTTGCTATACATATACCCCATCCTCCAGATTTCCATTTAGGAATGCTGATTTTACAACTGATAGTTCTTTAATTCTTTAAAGACAACATAGGCAAGAAACATCCTTATTGCCTCTATTCTTGCAACTAGAGCAAAAGTTTGCTCAAAATCTATGCCCCGATCTTGCATGTAACCCTTGACTACTAATTTGGCTTTGTTTTTGACTACTACACCATTCTCATCCATCTTGTTTCTGAAAATACACTTGGTGCCAATGATGTTGTGTCTTTGTGGCTTTGACATCAACTTCCAGACCTTACATCTTTTGAACTGGTCTAATTTTTTCTTGCATTGCACTGATCCAAAAAGTGTCTTTGTTGACATCTTCAAATTTCTTTGACTCCACCTGAGACAGGAAGCTTAAAAAGAGAGCTTCATTGTGAATTCTGCTTCTAGTGGTGACTACTTCACTGAAATCTCCAATTATGAGAGTGCTGAGATGATCTCTCATATTTCTAGTAACAACAGACAATCTGTCAGCATCAAGATGACCTGTTGGAATGTCTCCAGCTATCTGTTCTTCTTCAGCAGCTTACTGAATTCCATCAGCTGGCTGAACTTCTTCACTAAGCAATTCAATATGAGAAGAATTTCTGCTTGAGCTTGGCTTGTCTTGAATAAACAAATCTTGTATATTAAGCTCAGAACCTGCATTGTTAGTAACACTAGACCTGCCCTTGTATAACAGACTAGACTTATCAAAAATGACATGTATAGATTTTTCTACAATTTGGGTTTCCCAATTGAATATTCTATATGCTCTACTCTGGGAGCTATATCCATCAAGGATTTCCACACAACATTTCTCAGCAAATTTAGTTAATTGAGTTTTTCCATTGTTTAAAATATAACATTTGCAACCAAATATTCTAAAATAAGATATGATTGATTTTTTGCCTTTCAACAGTTCATAGAGAGTTTTACTATGGACTTTGTTGATAGAAGCCCTGTTCAGAATATGACATGTATTATTGATTGTCTCAGCCCAAAAGTATTCTGGTAGTGAGAAATCACTAAGCATGGTTCTGCCAGCCTTAATGAAGGTCCTATTTTTTTCAGCCACCCTATTTTGTTTTGGAGTTCTGGGAGAAGAGAATTCTTCGGTGATACCAAGTTCTTGACAGAACCTTATCATGACTCCAGATTGAAATTCTATACCATGATCACTTTTTTAATTTGACCACAGAACATTCCGTCTCATTTTGAATTATCTTAACAAATGTAATGAAGACATCCAAGGTATCTGACTTCTTCCTAAGGAAGAATACCCATGTATATCTCGAGTGATCATCAACAATCACAAAGGTATACAACTTCCCTCCTAAACTCTGAATTGACAAAAGGACCAAAGAGATCAATATGCAATAGATAACGACATCTCTTAGAGTCTTTGGTAACTAAGCTCTTAAAGGTGACCCTTGTTTGCTTGCCTATCTGGCAGACTGGCATACATGACAGAGATCCCCTTTATCACATTTTAAATTAGTAGAATCCCTAACTAAATTCTCAGAAAAAACTTGTTAATTGTCTTATAATTAATGTGAGCAAATCTTTTGTGCCATTGAACACAACGTGACTCCTCCTCATTAGTTAATAGACAAACAAAAGTAGAAAATTATTACAAATGAAATCTAAACAATAAATATTTTCACTCATTGTGCCTGAGAGAATAGTCTCTAAGTCATTTGACTTTTTAATCAGACACGTATCATTGTGAAATTCAATGACATAACCTAAGTCGCATAGTTAATTTATGCTTACAAGGTTGTGTTGCAATCCTTTAACATAAGCTACTCTTGTGATAGAGATTATGCCATTAGAGATCATGACATATACCTTGGTGATTCCTGTGCCACAGCCTCCAAAGATAACCTTTGGTCTATTCTTCACAGGAGAATAATCGTTTAAAAGACTTCTAGTTCCTGTCATGTGCCTTGAGCACCCACTGCCCAAGTCCCAAATTTGTTTAGGTTGGTACTTACACTATCCTGCAAGATAAATTCATTTTACCTTAGGAGCCCAATAACTTTGGGTCCTAGGTTCTTATTAGCAGTAAAAAGAATATTTTTGCCTACAACTGCCTTAGTTGGAAAGCTTCTCTTTGCATTAAGCATATTGGGGTTGTGCCAACAATCAATGACAAAGTGTCACACCTTATCACAACACCAAGACTCATGGATGTTGTACCTTCTCTTCTGAACATTTCTTGATGTAGATGGTGCATCTGAATGCTTATGTTTAGCTGAGAAAACATCATTTTTCCTATTCCTCTCAGCTAGTGCCTGACAGCTTACTAGACGGTAATCAATCTTACTTGATGGTAATAAATTTTACTCGACGGTATTCAATCTTACTCTATGGTAATCAATCTTACTCGACGGTACCGGCTTGACAACAACAGATGTCAGGTTGGTAGCTGACATGGTATTGATGACATCTGATATGGTCTTATCAGAGTGGATTGTAGTCTTGACACTAGCCAATTTCTTTGATGGAAGGGATTGAGAAGATGCTACTTCCTTACCCTTGAGTGTAGGGGCTGGAGTACCAAACACAAATATTTCATAATGAGGCATTTGAATTTTCTCACGGGGGGCTTTCAAAGCACTCAGCGCCATACCTTTTCTCCCTCCGTAGTTAAGTACATTTTTGCCCCTACTATAAGAAATTCCATTCTTCTAGTGACCATATATACTATCATGGTCATACCTGTTGGAAGGATTTAAGACCTTCTGAAAGGTGGCCTGATGCTTAACAACAGCCTTGCCTTTTATTGAAGGCAAGGCTTTATTGAAGCCCAATTCCCTCCTATTGTTTTGGGAGGAGTCAATGATAGACAACACTGAATGTGGCTTAGAGAATTGGGTCACTAACTTCCTCTCCTTGAGGAGATCATTTTCAAGCTTCTTAATAAGTTTTTCATTTTGAATTCTTATTTCAGTATGCTTGTCAATGATCTGCTTGAACTCAATTGAATTAAAGGCAATTTGATGGAACACCTCTATCTTTTCCTCCAGCTCAGCCTTAAGAGGTCTAAGAACCTTAAACTCTTCAGCTTGATTCCTAGTAAACTTCTACTTTTACCCAAGGCCTCAAGGAGGGCACCATACTTGTCAATTAATTGATTGACCTCAAACTCAGAATCTGAACCATTCTCATCACCAGATGTAGATGATGCTTCAGCTTCGGGGCCTGTCTCATGCTCTGAATCTGTAGAAGGCATGTTAAAAATTATTACCTCATCAGGATCAATTCATCTCGAGTTTCTTCTTCGGTCATGATCATTAAGGCACAACATCCATCTTCTTCTTCATCTACTTTATTGTCACTGTCTGAATGTGACATAGGAGCTCTAATTTCTATTTTTGTCGCAGGATAGTTATCAATTTTAGTAGTAGCATAAAGCCCAATGTAGGCTTCTTCTTCACCTTCATATTCAGAAGAGTCTGAGTTACTTTGACTTCAGTTCTTCTCCTTCTTAGAAAGGAAAGTCTTTTCAAACTTCTTGCTCTTATGGTGATACTCCTGTTACCATCATTCCTCTTCTCTTTTCTCTTGATTGAGCAGTCAGCAATGACATGCCCAACCTTATTGCAACAATAACAAACAATGTTAGTGGAAATTTGTTTACTAGATTCAGGAGCATACCTGACCCCATTAAGGATTTTCTGATCTTTATCAGATCTTTTGAAGTCCTTGTAGATTGAAGAGGAGGAATGTTTGTTCTTCCATTGCTTCCTCCTCATCATCTTCTTGAATTGTGTAGAGAAGACAACAAATTGCTCATCTGACATATCAACATCTGGTGTGCTGGGTTCAAAAGATTCTGACTCAGCAGCTTTCCTGGGAGGAGAGGGGATTCTCTTCTTGTTCTTCCTTGACCCTTCAGTCTTGAGGGCCACAGTCTTCTCCTTCTGGTTTGACATGGCAACAGTCTCCTCCTCCTTCCTTGCATTTAACTACATCTCATATGAGAGCAGCTTTCCAAATAGTGTGTAAGGAGGAATGTTGGCCAAGTTTCCCATCTCACTGATGATACAAATCTTGTTGTCACAGTCTCTAGCTATGTTGTTAAAGGCGCGCATCGGGCGCGCCTTGTAACAACCGTAAAATAACACAAAAAAACAAAATTATTATTGTTGGATCAGATCGCGAATGTTCTTGACCGAGGCAGAGTCTAGTCGAAGTATGAAGTCTGTAAGATTTAAATCTTGCACGCCAATTAGTGGATGTATTTCCGTAGCCGTTGTGTTGTCATTGTCACATTTTACAGTTTTAAGCGCGGGGGTGTAACGTTTAAAATATGCTAAGTGTTAAAGAAGTAATGACACTTTGGTAATTAAGTGGAGTTGCTCAATTCTTTCGCTTTAGTCTTGCCGGTTCACCCTCCCTGTGCAGTTACCGAAACCGCTTACATGGCATTTATAAATCCCGTAACTTCCTTTTGCCCATAACCCTACTTCGCAGAATCGTCACTCGCCTCTCCCAGTAAGAAATCCTTCGCTGTCGATCCCTTCTTCCGACGTCGGCAAGGAAATCTCCTGCATCGAGCCGCCCGTCTTTTTCTGGAAGCCGTCGACAGTGCAACTCCTCGCAGGTGCGTCTCCTTCTCCCGATCGCGCCACTGCAGGAAGTTTTCTCCTCCTCCCTGGTCGGCAGTGGCTCCAGCCTTTAGGTAACTCATTATAGTTGTTTCCCTTCTTCTAGGGTTACCCGATTTTTTTCCCTTTTCCTATCATGCAGGCCGGTAGAACTTCCCTTAGACCCCAGAGATTTACGATTGCCTCAGTTTAGGGTTTTCTTCTGTCTTCTTTACAGTCAAGTAAGTTTCTACTTAGCCATTCTCAACATAAGATCAATAATCCAGTATTGGGTTCGATCTAAGTTTTGTTTTCAATAGAAATCAGAGTTCCCTCATGTGTGAAATTAATTTTTAGTATTACTTGTTTTCAAGAATTGCGAGAAATCAACTCCTCCGTTTCGGAAACCCTAGCCCTTCAACTTTAAGAACGTGGTAATTCCTTTTCTTCACTACGTATTATTAGCAAGTCCTAAATTAGAAGTGGTGATTAAGAGTTGAATTTTGCTTTTGCGGGTATAAGAAGTTCCTGAAAGAGGGCTTTTAACACTTTCCAATCATAGAAGCCATGCCGCCGCGTCATGTGTACGAGCGCCGCAATCCCGCTGTAAGAAATCCCTTTTCTTTATGGCTAGACATATCAGATAGTTTGTTTAATAACGTATATTATAATTCAGTAAAATAAATAGTGTCGTGCAGAACCGCTACTATTGTTAGAGATCTGTAGTACTATTACCGCTTCACTAGTATATGTTATTCAGGATTATATTATAAACATTCCAAACTTTTAGTCTCATACGAATCACATGTAAAATTCTCCCATATATTTACGAATATGAGATATTGACTTCAAAAATATGTAATCTAGTTGAGTAGATCAATATGATGAGTTGCCCTTACTACGCACATATGTTCGCAAGCCGAGTAGCACTGGTTAGAAGATGTTTAGCGGCACGCTGGAGATTTCCTCCCGTGTTTGATAGAGGCGCACTATCATTCTCATAGGCTGTAGTATACCCTATAAGACAAATTATTTGGGGAATGAATCCCGTTTTAGAAATTAGTAGATTCGAGTCTGCGTCCGTGAGACGCTAGAACACTTGGGTTCATTAGTAGGATTCAGATCGTTAGACTAGTATTGCGCGTTAGGAGCAACTCCGCTTGAAACTCTGTCAAGGAACAACAATAAGTGAAATTAGAACTCAAGTTTAGTCCGAACTTTAGAAACTCTTAGATAACGAAGTGATGCGGAGCAGAGACGAGGATACGCGTTGGGCCCGTTCGGGGCTGATTTGACAACTTTCCATATATGGCGTGCCCGAATCGACCATCAGACTCCGCGATTGTGTCCGTAGCGTCGCCGCGAGTCAAAATACTATATTACTTTATATTTTTTTGTTTATTTTTGTTGTATTTTAACGGCGAACCCACCGGCCAATCATAGCCGTTGATGGGGAAACCCTAATGTGTCTTTTCTTATAAATAGGAGGTATGAGGGCTGATCTAAGGCATTGTTGGATTTGGAGAAAAGCTTTCCCGGATTCCAGCGATCCCTCCTCGGCGCCGACGCCGTGGAACCCTAGGTGACGACTCCTAGGCCGCCAAACTTTCCCCCAAGGTAAACCCTACCCCCCTCCATAATTTTCCATCCCCGTTTCCCATTCCCACCGTCGGAATCCATTGCAGCCCCCTCCTAGATCCGGCGGCCTGCTGTGAAGCAGCAACCACCCCTCCCTCTTCCCAGCGCCTCCGCCCAGCCGCCCGCCCCATCCCCCTATTCCACCGCCTGCCCTCTCCCCCCTACCCAGCCGGCGGACCTCCTGCACCCAGTTCCAGCCAAGCCGCCGCCTCTCCCTCACCAAACCGACCGTCCAAGGGGTTTCCCAACCCTAGCCGGCCAGCCCTCTCCCCTCCCCTTCGTGGATCCACTTCCCACCGCCCCGAAAACCCTAGATCTATTTTGATCTTGTTCTATCACCCTCCGATCTGTTATTTACACCGCGCAAATCTTCCATTTTTGCCCGGATCCGCTTCTAAATAGCGGATCTACTCACCCCTGGTCCGGATCTACTCATTCTTGGTCGGATCCACTGTCTTACCTCCCGTTAACACCACTTTCCGCCGAAGGCTGCCACCGTCGCCGTCGTTTCACCACCGGTTGCACCTCCGATCGACCGCCTTTACATTCGGCCCTCAAATCCTTCAGTGCCTCGGTTCAGCCCTTTACGTTGTGAGCATTTATGGTATTGTATTCAGTGACTCGATATTTTCATTTGTTTGTTTATCTATATGGTGCTGCCATTATGGTTGCGTAGTAGTTGTTTTCTTTTATGCTAATAATTGCTTGTGGAATTATTCGTCGTACGCTTGTCTTGGCCCTCCGAGCGGAGGAAGTCGTTGCCCAATTGCTGAAAATAATTATTTGTCTCTTTTATTTAAATTATCTGTGTGATAATCTTAATTTCATTGCTTATAATTATTGTTGTCGTTACCCGACAGTCATATTGCATTTAGCGTTGTATTAGTGTGTTCCCCGCACCCGCACCTATAGTATTAGCTCCCGAGCACCACTAGCCTATCCCTATATCATTTTGGTATCAGAGGGAGGTTAGGACATTTGCATGCTTTGTGGTGGTAGGTCATATAAAGTCTTTAGATTCATCCATGATTATTTATCGTCGTCGTTATTCTCCTATCTTCGGAGATTCTGAGTCCGCATATACCCGATCTCATAGAGAGACTTCAGAGAGATCCTCACGTTATCATGATGATTATTATCGTTTGCGACACACCACTTCCCGAGATCGTGTTGACCCACCAATATAACCTCACCATGATAGAGACGATCAGTATGCTGTTTGTCGTCGTTCATACACGCGAGCGGATCGTGTTGATCCTTTGACTCGACCCGATTACCTTATGTATGACTATTATGAGGATCGTCACTTTGAGAGAGATCTTAAGGCTTTGTTTGGCTCAGCTGAAGCGATTGGAGAAGCAGCTGATTTGCAGAGTGGTGGGAAAATCTGCTGATTTGTAGCGACTGAAGAATCAGTGAAACTGTTTGGAAGTTCTACTTTTTCAGTGCTGTTTGAACAGATAATCTGTCAAAACTGTTTGTCAGAGTAGCTGTTCCGTAGTACATGCTACCACAATAACACACTGTTTTGAAAATGTGTATTGTGACATTTTTCTTACTATGCCCCACTTCTTCTTCCAGACTCCAAAGATTCTCTCGATCACACTACGAAATGAAATGCATTTGTAATATATTTTGACTTCCAAAAAGGTACGTACCATGAGACGGGTGAGGAAATTGACAAGCTGGATCATTAACTCCACGTTGAAAGATCCGACTGTCATGAGCTGAACCTTCCCACCCTGGGACCACATAAGTAAAGCACATATCGAAATCGCATATTGCCATTATATTTTGAGTTGTTCTACCATGACGTCCTATATATCGCATTTGATCATCCACCGGAACACATGCATCTACATGAGTTCCGTTTATGGCTCCAATACAATCTTTAAAGTAAGACATGTATCGATCATCATTCAAGATTTTTGTCGGTATATTCAAAAATTGCACGTCTATTGGTTTTATCATTTCAACAGGTAGAAGAGTCAATGCTTCAAGACCTATCACAAATAACCTACTTATTGTTTCGGTGGAATGCTGGAAATGCTCACTTGTCAACCTCATTGACCCTTTATGCGACAAAGTATATATTGTAATAGCCAATACCTCTCTCGCAGGTGTTCTTTGTGAGCCTTGTAAGCCACAAGATGTCTGAAGTACATATAACAAATCCATGAATATCTCAGGTGACATCCTGAATGCAATGTGGAACCTCGTTGGATGACCAGCTAACAACTCACCCACCCACTTATCTCCAGTATGTGCAGACGTCATGCATGGTATTTTTTCGCCGTATGCCGACATGTACTCTCTAATCACAATCGCTGACGTGGTAACTATATTGTTGAACAATATAATCTGCCATTTTCGGTCAAAAGCAACATCTGAAATTTGTTCATCATCAAGAGCAAATTCTTCGTTATCATTCGTCATTGCAAACTACCTATAAACACAACAAACATACTAACTTTTTAACGATCCAAAGAGGTAAGTGAAAGATTAAGCATATTGAATAGTAAAACATACAACATGCTTGATTCCATTACTTAAACATAGAAACAGATAAAAGTACTGCATAGAGGTTTGCAAAATATAGGAACTGCATATAAGTTTGCCAAAAATGTGAGATAGTGCAGATTTGATTAAGCGGTGCTATGCATGCGATTTTTCAGCCACTCAAGTCTTTTACCACTTGGAATGCCCAAAAAAGTAGCCCTGTTGATCATCGTCATTAGGAAAAGCGTAGCCCAATCGTAGAACTGTGAATCTTCGTGAATCTCTGGATATTTCATAAGCTCTTGCAATGCTTCATTCAACAAATACACATTTTGTGGTGGTGCAGGCATAAGGAAAGAACTAGCAACACTTTTGCACGTCTCAACTAGCTTCTCTACATGTGATTCCATTACTTTTTTTTACCCCTATCTTTGAAGCACCTCCCAATGAGTGATCTCTTGGAACCTTGTGAACTTGCACTACTATTCGGATCCTAAGGCCTACTAGAACAGTTATCAGCAACGGCAGGTGGTGGCGTATTTAAATCATCTACAACATGCTCATCGCTTGACCCAACATTATTGGAAATATGGTCGGGTTCATCAAATGCAGGAGGCATTGCTCCCGTAGAAGGGATCCAGACATTCTCACCAGTAGCAACAACCTGACTAAACATTCGATCAAGTTTCTCCTCAAGATCGGGAGCAATTCCTGTGAATATGAATTTTTTTGCGGCAGACAACATCTGAAAAAAGGCATTTAGGTTATTAAAAAAAAGTCTAACCAAAATTAACTTTACATCATAGTTTGTTTCTAACCTCTATTCTTTCTTTCCACCATTCATCTGAGGCATCAATGGTCGTTTTAATTGGATTCCACCCTAACCCAGTCTCCCCTCTCTTTAGATCACGCCATAACTTTCAATCCCTTTTCAATTGATCTCATTTGTTTTTTAACTGTGCCCGATCATATGTTAATCCCATGTGTGCTTTGAAATTATCTATTACGTTTTTCCAACCCTCTTTGCTAAAGTGAGTGGTTGGACGATTTCTCAAATCAATTTCTTGGATACATATATCACAAAATACACGAACTTGGGCATTCTCCCATGATGCTGAAACACCAACTGTTTTTTGCTTACCCATATAGAAAAACAGTAATATCGGGATCACTGCAAACATAGCAAATTTATAAAATTTAACACGAAAGTACATGAAATTGGGCAAGCAAATCTTCTCCAATTTTATATCAAACCAAATTGTGCTAGGCCAAAAGTTTTTCCAATCCTCCTTGTTGAAGTGAGTAGTTGGTCGATTTTCTAAGTCAATTTCTTGAATGCAGATATCACTGAAAATATGAACTTGGACATTCTCACATGACGCTAAAATACCAATGGTATTTTATTTACTCATCTATTAAGAAAGTTATCACATTCACAATTTAGAAATGTTGTAAGTTAATAAAAAAAATTAACAGCAACTTTACTTCATAACACTTAAAAAATATGGAAACAACTACAGATCACATATGATTGCATTCAACATTAGTAGATGCACAATCTATCGGCCTAAAAAAACTATCTACAACATTAGCAGATGCGCAATCTATCTGCAACAATAGCAGATGCACAAAAAACAGGAACTACTCAACCCATTTGCCTATATATCGGCCTAAAAAAATTAGAAATGAAGCAGACAAATTTTGGCAGAACATATGAAAAACTCGGGATAGGTTACCTGCCGCATTAGCAGATCCACCAAGAAATAATATGGACGGAACCAATCAGACGGTTATCCAAAACTGAACAGATCCACAATCAAAACGGAGGAGAATCTAGAGCAATCAACGATCGAAAAAAGAAATCTGGAGAAATCAACGACCGGAAGATGAGAGAACTACAAATCCATAGCCTAAACAGTAAAGAAATATCGGGAGAGGTTACCTGGTAGCACGCCCTAATTCCGCGAAGAGGGAAGAACCCTAGTCGTGCGAAGAGGGAAGAATCGTGAAAATCTACGGTGCACCACGTGTGGGAGAAAAAACGCTTATTTTAAGATTTTGCGGTGGGGATAGTTGTCCCCAAATTTTGTTTGGCGCGGCTTATGGAGAAGCTGCGGTGTGCAGCTTTAAATAAGCCGCGCCAAACAACGCCTAAGAGTCAGTTTCGTACAGTTTCCCCTTCCTTTGATGGCTCATCGAGTCCCGAGTCTTTCAGTTATTGGCTCGTGGATATTGAGTATTATCTTGATCATTTTGAGTTATTCGGCGAGCGTCGCGTTAAGTTTGCAAAACTTAGACTTTTAGATCAGGCGGGAGCATATTGGGCTAGCGTTGAGAGGACCCGCGAGCGAGACCGTATACGTCACATCACTAGTTGGGTGGACATGAAACGTATATTTTGTCAGAGGTATCTGCCTTTATCGTATCGGAGTCGCTTGCTCGACCAATTATTTTCCCATCAGCAAGGATCCATGTCTGTCGCTGAGTATATGGATTGCTTTGATGAGTTAGTTGTGAGGAGCGATATCCGAGAGAACCCAGCCATGACCACTTGTAGATTTCGATCTGGGCTTCGATCTGACATTCATACTAAGGTGGTTTATCATAGCTCGAAGTCCCTCGAGCAGACATGTCAGCTTGCCCTTCATTACGAACAGTCTTTGAGATCCGCCAGTGCGGGTCAGTTGGACCCTCACCTTGACCACCGCAGTACGAGCCCTTCTCATACTGATGTCACTACGGTGCCTACCACTGTCCTGTCACCCATGACGGGAGTGATACCTGATACGGATTACTCTCACCCCAGCGAGATGCTTAGTCCCGTGAGTGACCTATCTCTTATTTCTGACCCGTCTCTTGTGATCCCGACGGAGGGTGAGCCTGAGCGACCTTTTGAGTCTGTAGTGCTGTGTCTCTCACCCACACCTCCACTTTTGGCATGTCCGGGGTTGATTGACACTCATACCCTAGACTCATGTCTTGACACCGCACCCGCATACCCAGTCTTGAGCGTAGGTCTATGTCACTTTTCCCTTGGCATTACCCTGAGCCACGTTACGATCGAGAGCTCAGAGTTTGGTGTTGATCTCATAGTGGCTATGTCACCCATGTACAGAGACACTACCCCTTTCGATGATACTTATTGGGAGGACCTTGACCTTAGTGACGAGCCCTATGACGAGCCCCCTGTTGAGCCTCCCGATGATCAGCCACATCTTGGTGAGGTTGAGACTCTGGTGAGCCACTCAGGTATGTCGCCTCTTTCATTATCATCTCTGGCCTTGCAGCAGAGAAGGCATCTTGAGTGGAGCATGACATATGTAGGGCCTACCTTGAGACCACTTGAGTATACTCATATTGTGAGGACCTACCTTACGACGCCTAACACTCTGGATGAGTTTTGGGACACGCCACCCGCTGAGCCACCCGATGAGTTCTTTCTTGTCTGGGATGCTCACCATATTTTAGAGTCACGACTTCTAGTCGGTGCACACGATTTTCACTTAGGTAGTCGTCTCCTTCGTGATAACTTTTCTTACACACCTCCTGGGGATCCCACTTATACGCTACGCTCCCCGAGAGACATTTGCCTCTTTACGAGTCTGTATTTGAGTATAGTTGTCTCTCATGGTCATCTGAGTATTCGTCACACACGAGATGAGTTTGTCTACACTCCACCGAAAGAACCTCCTGATAGGCCACCCCGTTTTAGAGACATCTCAGGCATTATTAGATTTTCCTATAAGAAGTGTACCGTGTCTGTCTTGTTATCTTTGCATCATTTGTATTACCTGCATGAGTCTGATGAGTCTTTTGCACAACATTTGCATGAGTTGCACGAGTCGGTTCGCCGACGAATAATAATAAGCAATGAAAATTACAAAGCCCATGCAGATAAGCGAAGACGAGAGCAAATATTTACTGTAGGTGAGAAGGTAATGGTGCGAGCCCGCCCTGAGAGGCTCACTTCGGGGCCTGCCAAGAATTTAAGCGCAAGGCGAATGGTTCCGTACTCCATTATTAGTCGTACTGGTACCGACGCCTACCGACTTGACATGCCGGCCAGTATGAGAATTCACCTTGTGTTTAATGTTGAAGATCTGACTCCATACAATGAACCTCATGATTACGTGGACCCGAGCAGTGGAGATGCCCAGTCACCCCCACCCCCACTGTCGTTACCTTACCACCATCTGATGGTCACCCTAGTCCACCCACCATTGACATCCACCAACCTGAGAACTCGTCTTCTTTGGTTTTACCACAAGCACCACCGATCGCGTAGGGATCCACCCTTCGAGAGATGAGCGATGAGAGCATCACAGAGTTCAGATTCCACCAGTTTGTTCCTACTTCAGAGGGGCCGCGTTGTCGCTACATGGTACATTGGCAGGACCGCCCCGATGCAGTTGACGTTTGGACACTTGCAGCAGGGATTGATCGATTCGCCCCCGGACTTCGACTTCAGCACGACGATCTCCATCCCCCGGAGATGACATCTTTCTAGTAAGGGGGAATTGATTGGCGAGGACACCCTTCCGCCGACGACACTTGGACGACTTCCGGAAAACCTCTTCAAGTTATGTTTGACGATCAACGAGAGAATTTCGATCCCAATTCATCGGGAGATGAATTCTTTCAAGCCGGGGAAATTGATGTGGAGCAGAGACGAGGACGCGCGTTGGCCCTGTTCGGGGCTTATTCGACAACTTTCCATATATGGCGTGCCCGGATCGACGATCAGACTCCGTGATTGGGTCCGGAGCGTCGCCGCGAGTGAAAATACTTACTTTATATTTTCAGTTTATTTTTGTTGTATTTTAAGGGCGAACCCAACGACCAATCATAGCCGTTGATGGGAAACCCTAATGTGTCTTTTCTTATAAATAGGAGGTATAAGGGCTGATGTAAGGCATTGGTGGATTTGGGGAAAAGCTTTCCCGGATTCCAGCGATCCCTACTCGGTGCCGACGTCGTGGAACCCTATGTGATGGCTCCTAGGCTGCCAAACTTCCCCCCAATGTAAACCCTACCCCCTCCATCGTTTTCCATCCCCGTTTCCCCCTTCCCACTGCCGGAATCCACTGCAGCCCCCTCCTAGATCCGGCGGCCTGCTGTGAAGCAGCAGCCACCCCTCCCTCTTCCCAGCGCCTCCGCCCAGCCGCCCGCCACATCCTCCTATTCCGCCGCCTCCCCTCTCCACTCTACCCAGCCGGCGGCCCTCCTGCACCCACTTCCAGCCAAGTCGCCGCCTCTCCCTCACCAAACCGGCCGTCCAAGCGGTTTCCCAACCCTAGCCGGCCAGCCCTCTCCCCTCCCCTTCGTGGATCCACTTCCCATCGCCCCGAAAGTCCTAGATCTATTTTGATCTAGTGCTGCCACCCTCCGATCTGTTATTTCCACTGCACAAACTTTCCATTTTTTCCCGGATCCGCTCCTAAATAGCGGATCTACTCACCCCTGGTCCGGATCTACTCATTTGTAGCCGGATCCACCGTCTTACCTTCCGTTACCACCACTTTCCGCCGAAGGCAGCCACCGTCACCATCGCCTCACCACTGGTTCCACCTCCGATCGCCCGTCTTTACATCCGTCCCTCAAATCCTTCAGTGCCTCGGTTCAGCCCTCTACGTTGTGAGCATTTATGGTATTGTATTCTGTGACTCGATATTTTCATTTGCTTGTTTATCTATATGATGCTGCGATTATGGTTGCGTAATAGTTGTTTTCTTTTATGCTAATAATTGCTTGTGGAATTATTCGCCGTACGCTTGCATTGGCCCTCCGAGCGGAGGAAGCCGTTGCCCAATTTCTGAAAATAATTATTTGTCTCTTTTATTTCAATTATCTGTGTGGTAATCTTAATTTCATTGCTTATAATTATTATTGTCATTACCCGACAGTCAAATTGCATTTAGCGTTGCATTAGTTTGTTCCCCGCTCCCACACCTAGAGTATTAGCTCCCGAGCACCACTAGCCTACCCCTACATCACCAAGTATTTCGGAATTTGAGAAAACATCATAGTTTATGAATTACTTTAACTGTCATATCTTAGTTTTATTTTTAGAAAATCATACGTTTTTTCTTATAGCACAAGAGTATTATCAAGCATGCATACTTTCTTCTAGAACAAATTTTAGTGTCACTAGGAGCAATAGTTTTTCTTACTCTCCGTTTGGGGTGACCCATGTTTGAGCATGTTTTTACAGGGGACCAGGTGGAAAACTGCGCCTAAGATGAGCGTGATTATTGAGTCGCTCTTATAGTTTGTTACCCTTCAGTTGTTGTGGTTTTACTTCTAGTACCATACTGTTTAGATTTGAATATCTGTAATATTAATGTTTAAGATTTTCCTGTATCAGACTTGTTGTAAAACTTTCAGATATGCAGTTATTCGTTTCCTATTCTATTTTTAATAGCTCTGTGAAATCACCAGGATGAGGTACACTTTTAACCTTTGTTTTTCTCATGCAACTTCCACTGTAAGCTTACATTTTTGTTCTTTCCATTTATACTTGCTATGTAATAGTTTTAATACTGTTTCTGAGTTGACTTCTTGTCGTTGGAACCGGTCGGACGACTAATGAGTTGTTAAATTAGGTTGGGGTGTTACAAATTGGCATCAGAGGCAGGTTTAGGATCCCATGACCTAAAAAATTCACAGAGTCATAGGATTTCGTCTAAATTACTCTTTCGACGATAGTGTCATCGAGTTTTATCCAATTCTCAGTTGTGCATGCGTTTAAGTTTGCCCTTTTTAGTAGATCCTTTATTGTATTCCTCTTAGCAATAAATATTTCTTTTCTCACGTGTTACAGGTACCGCGCACTAGTGAGGCCGGCAAGCCTTCTCGCCAGAATACCACACCTGAGATAGTCATGGATGATAATAGTGCCCCAGCAGCGTCTGCAGCACCAGCAGCACCAGCAGCACCAACAGTGCCAGACCCAACAAATATGACCGCAATTATTGCTAGAGCGGTGGCCTTAGCTCTGGTGGAATTCAGAAATGCACTGCCTGCTACAGATCAAGTCGCACTTCCAATGCCAGCTTCCGGGAATTTAGGGTTGGAGCGCTATCTGAGGATCCTCCGCGATCTTCACCCCTCCAACTACACTGGAGAAGAGACGCCAATGGAGAATGATGATTGGATGATTAGGACTCTTGAATTGCTTGAGGTGATGGAGTGCCCAGAGAACAAGAAGGTTCCGTTAGCTGGGTTTTTCCTGCAAGGAGAGACCCATCAATGGTGGACCAGACAATTGATGGACGACCCCGCTCGTAAGTGCTTTAGTGTAACATTTGTCTTTACCTAGATTTACTTATCTTTTAGCATAATGGTTTATGTTTACACTTGTTGTCAGGTCGTACCGCAAACATGTTTACCTGGAATGACTTCTCGTCAGCGCTAGCTAGCTGGTTTGTTCCCCCGTCCGAGCGCCGCAGCCTCTAGGAGAAGTATCTTAAGCTGATCCAAGGGGATAAGACAGTGGTGATTTATGAACGAGAGCTGACCCATCTTTCTCGTTATGTGGGCACGATGCAGGGGGATGAGAATGAGAAGTGCAACCATTTTGTGGACGGATTGCGTGATTCGTTGAGGCAGCCTTTGCTGACAATGGTGAATGCAGATTATAAGAGTTTAGTGGACACTGCCAGAAAGTTAGAAGTTGATCAGCAAAGGGTACAAAAGCGCAACAGTTTCCGTTCGAAGCGACCTCAGGATGTGCCTCAGCAGCAACATAACAAGAATAGCCAGGGTAGAAACGGGAACAAGATGCTGAGGACAGGAGCCCAGAAAGGTGATCAGACTTTTACCAAGATTAAGGATTACCACCTTTGCCCGAAGTGTTATCGACACCATCTAGGAGAGTGTTTGGCTACCGCAGGGGTATGTTACCAATGTCAGCAACTAGGACACACAGCCCGTTACTATCAGGGAATTTCTTGGAATCAGGTAATTTAATTTAAGTGTTGGATTAGTATGTATGTACTCCTCTTTCTTTGCCTTAGTCTGTTTTATCGTAACTCTCTCTTGTAGTCAAAATTTGAGGTTGGTGACCCGAGTATAACCGACAAAGGAAAATCACCTATGGGTGTTGATACGAGATTAGTTCCGGGACGTGGACCAGTGCAACCTAGAGCTTATGGCCTTGGCTAACAGGAAGCTAAGGAGCAGGAGGCTGTGATGACAGGTATGTGTTATAGTACGACTGTCGTATAGAAAATTTAATTAAACCCTTCTTAGTGACACTGAAAATTTTCGTGTTTAATAATTCATGTTGGTATTCTTATGATACATAATGTACCTTCCAAGATTCTCTTTGACACGGGCACTTCACACTTGTTCATATCAGAATCTTTAGTGCATAGGCTGGGATTAGAAGTCTGTCCAGAGGCATTACCGTTAGAGGTCATGATGCCCAATGAAACTTTCTTGCAGACCAGAGATAAGTGTAGGATATCAGTGCAATTCAGAGAAGCGGAGATTGTTGTGGAAGCCTTGCTACTCCCTTTTGCGGGTTTCGATTTGATTGTGGGAATGGACTGGTTATCGGCTGTGAATGCTAAAATAGACTGTAGAAATAAGCTGATGCAATTTGAAGGACCCAACCAAATTGCTGCTACTTTCCATTGCTTTAATGGAGTCGCTAAACTAATTATCTCGTCCGTTAAGCCGATTAGATGCATTAACAATTGTTGTGAAACCTATTTAGTGTTGATGAATTCAGAAGCCAATGCCGATTTATCAAGGGTTTGCGTGGTCCAGGAATTTCCCGATGTCTTTCCCGAAGAATTACCTGGTGCCCCTCCTACTAGAGAGATTGACTTTCAAATCGATCTTGTGCTTGGAGCGGCCCCAGTGACGAAGTCTCCTTATCTTATGGCCCCCAGAGAACTCGCAGAGTTAAAGGTCCAGTTGCAAGAGTTTCTCCATCTGGGTTTCATTCGCCCCAGCACTTCGCCTTGGGCTGCACCAGTTTTATTTGTGAAGAAGAAAGATGGTAGTCTGAGGTTGTGCATTGACTACCGCGAGCTGAACAAGTTGATAGTGAAGAATAAGTATCCTCTCCCCAGGATCGACGACCTGTTTGATCAACTTGAGGGTTCTTGTACGTTTTCTAAGTTAGACCTCAGATCAGACTATCATCAGTTGAAGATCCGGGAAGCAGACGTACATTATGAGTTCGTGGTTATGCCGTTTGGGCTGACCAATGCCCCCTTCGCTTTTATGGACTTGATGAACAAGGTTTTTCGGGAATTCTTACACCGTTTTGTTATTTTCTTCATAGATGATATTTTTGTGTATTCCAGAAGTGCAGAAGATCACGTCTCCCACCTCAGGACTGTTTTGGGGACGCTCAGAAGAAATCAGTTGTACGCAAAATTTTTTAAGTGCGAATTTTGGCTGTCAGAGGTTGCATTTTTAGGTCATGTTATCAGTCAGAGAGGCATGTCCGTCGACCCGAAGAAAATAGAAGCAATAAGAGAATGACCGAGACCGAGGGCAGTCACGGAGGTCCACAACTTTTTGGGTTTGACAGGATATTACAGGCGGTTTATAAAAGACTTCTCGAAGATAGCCTTACCACTGACTTCGCTTACCAGGAAGGGTAAAGCTTTTAGTTGGGCAGTGGAGTGTGAGTTGTCATTTGAGGAGCTGAAGACCAGACAGATGACTGCCCCGATTTTGAGTTTACCCTCAGGGTCAGATGAATTTCAGATATATAGCAACTAGGGGTGCAACTCGGTTCGGTTCGGTTCGGTTCCACCAAAAACCAAGAACCGACCCATGTAGGTTCGGTTCCAAAATTTGGGAACCAGAACCGACCCGCGGTTCTAAATCATGGAACCGGATCCGCTCAATTCGGTTTGGTTCGGTTCCGGTTCGGTTTTCGGTTTCACCCATATTATGTAATGTCACATTTTTTCTTATCAAATCTTCAACTGATATGATAAATATTTATTACTCCAAATTTTGATGTGTTTTCTATCTCAATGTACACAAATACTCATTTATTATCTACGAGACTACGTTTGAATTTCTGAATTCGGTAAGCAAAATAATATCCGCAAATAATTGGGAGCGGCGGAGCCCTGAACGAATGAACACATGAACCTTTCCACTGAACCGGGCCGAGAACCGACCCGAACCGTCGGTTCTCTCATAACTGGAACCAGACCCGAACCGAATAAAACTAAAACCGACCCGAACCGCCTAAATCAGTTCGGTTTCGGTCCGGTTCTCGGTTCTTCGGTTCCTTTTGCACACCCCTAATAGCGACGCCTCAGGTCAAGATTTGGGCTGTGTGCTTATGCAGCAATGTAAGCTTATATCCTTCGTCTCCAGACAGTTGAAGATTCATTAGAAGAAATATCCCGTGCATGACTTGGAGCTTGCAGCAGTCATCCAGACTCTGAAGATTTGGAGGCACTATCTCTATGCTGTCCGTTGTGAGATTTTCACTAATCACAAAAGTCTCAAGTACATATTCGATCAGCAAGAACTCAATATGAGACAGCGCAGATGGTTAGAGTTTCTGTCTGTTTATGAGGTGGACATTCAGTACCACCCAGGGAAGGCGAATGTGATAGGTGATACACTTAGTCGCAGAGGATTGAGTTATTTTCTCCTTACTCAGCAGGAGGAGTTGGTGCGAGAGTTGGAAAGGCTAGAGATCAGTGTTGTACCACGTTCAAAAGTTGGATCTGTAAGATTGTGTTGTATGGAGATCACTTGCGACATCAAGTATAAGATCATGACAGCTCTACCCTTAGATCTTAAAATGTCAGAGATTTGGGATTTGACACAGGCAGGTCAGGAGGAAAAGTTCAGTATACTTAAGGATTTACTACTGCACGACGGCAGAGTGTGCATACCAGATGTTAGCTACCTTCGGGAGGACATACTGTTTGAAGCACATAATTCTAGATATTCGATACATCCAGGTAGCACAAAAATGTATGCGGATCTGAAGAAGATAGTGTGGTGGCCAGGATTGAAGGGTGACATTGTCGAGTATGTTGGGAAGTGCGAAACTTGCAAGTTAGTCAAGACTGAGTGTCAGAGGACAAGTTACAGCCACTTCCCATCCCAGAGTGGAACTTCGACGACATCTCGATGGATTTTGTTCATTGTCTTCCCAGGTCGCAAAGTGAGAATGATTCCTTATGGGTCATAGTTGACCGTCTCTCTAAAATTGCCCATTTCATACCTAATAGGAAGACAAATTAGGGTCCCAAATTGGCACAGTTATACGTTTGTGAGATTGTTCGACTTCACGGTGTCCCCAAGACCATTGTATCAGACGGAGATGACAAGTTTACTTCGAAGTAGTGGAGACACGTTCAAGAGCGGTTGGACACCAAGCTACATTTCAGTACCGCCTTCCATTCTCAGACCGATGGACAAACTGAACGTACAAATAGAACCCTTGAAGATATGCTTCGGATGTGCATTCTAGACTTTGGAGGAAAGTGTGAGAAGTTTGTTACTCTCGTCGAGTTCTCCTACAACAACAGTTATCAGGCTAGCATTGGGATGACACGGTTCGAGGCTTCTTATGGTAGACGTTGTCGGATATCGTTGTGTTGGGATGAAAGCGAATAAAGATCTACCATCAGGGAATCATGGATTGACAAGAACACTGACCGTATCAAGCTCATTCAGGAACGTATGAAGATAGCTCAGGATCGCCAAGCCAAGTTTTATGACCAGAGGCACAAGACAATGGAGTTTAGTGTTGGTGATTATGTTTACTTGAAGGTCAGACCCGTTAGAGGAGTGTCTCGAATCAAGCGGATGAAGAAGTTGAGTCCCAAATTCGTTAGCCCTTTCAAGGTTTTGGAGCGCATTGGTGATGTTGCTTACAAGTTGGCTTTACCTGAGGAAATGAGTGGTCTACATGATGTATTTCACGTCTCCTATTTGAGGAAAGTAGTTAAAGATCCCAGTTAGATAATCAGTACCGAGGAAACACCAATCGAGTCAGATTTTAGAATCAGTGTTTGACCGGTCAGAATAGTAGACTCAAGGATTCAAAAGTTCAGAAGCAGAGAGATCCCGTTTGTAAAGGTTCTTTGGATGAATTGTGCTTGACCCGAGTACACTTGGGAAAGAGAAGATGAATTTCGGAGCAATGAAAACTATGCTTATCTCTTTGGCTCAGGTATGTATGTAATTTTCGAGGACGAAAATTTTTTTAGGAGGGGAGTTTTGTAACAACCGTAAAATAACGCAAAAAAACATAATTTTTATTGCAGGATCAGATCGCGAATGTTCTTGACCGAGGCAGTGTCTAGTCGAGGTATGAAGTCAGTAAAATTTAAATCTTGCAAGTCAATTAGTGGATGTATTTCCGTAGACGTTGTGTCGTGATTGTCACATCTTAAAGTTTTAAGCGCGATGGTGTAACGTTTAAAATATGCTAAGTGTTAGAGAAATAATGACACTTTGGTAATTAGGTGGAGTTGCTCAATTCTTTCGGTTTAGTCTTGCCGGTTCACCCTCCCTGTGCAGTTACCGAAACAGCTTATCTGACATTTATAAATCTCGTAACTTCCTTTTGCCCATAACCCTACTTCGCAGAATCGTCGCTCGCCTCTCCCGGTAAGAAATCCTTCGCAGTCGATCCCTTCTTCCGACGTCGGCAAGGAAGTCTCCCGCATTGAGCCGCCCGCATATTTCCGGAAGTCGTCGACAGTGCAACTCCCCGCAGGCCCGTCTCCGTCTGCCGATCGTGCCACTGCAGGAAGTTTTCTCCTCCTCCCTGGTCGGCAGCGGCTCCAGTCTTTAGGTAACTCGTTATAGTTGTTTCCCCTTCTTCTAGGGTTACCCGATTTTTTTTCCCTTTTCCTATCATGCAGGCCGGTAGAACTTCCCTTAGACCCCGAAGATTTACGATAGCCTCAGTTTGGGGTTTTCTTCTGTCTTCTTTACAACCAAAGTAAGTTTCTACTTAGCCATTCTCAACATAAGATCAATAATCAAGTATTGGGTTCGATCTAGGTTTTGTTTTCAATAGAAATCAGAGTTCCCTCATGTGTGAAATTAATTGTTGAGTATTACTTGTTTTCAAGAATTGCGAGAAATCAACTCCTCCGTTTCAGACACTCTAGCCCTTCAACTTTTAGAACGTGGTAATTCCTTTTCTTCACTACGTATTATTAGCAAGCCCTAAATTAGAAGGGGTGATTAAGAGTTGAATTTTGCTTTTGCGGGTATAGGGAGTTCCTGAAAGAGGGCTTTTCACACTTCCAAACATAGAAGGCATGCCGCCGCGTCATGTGCACGAGCGCCGCAATCCCGCTGTAAGAAATCTTTTTTCTTTCTGGCTAGACATATCAGATAGTTTGTTTAATAACGTATATTATAATTCAGTAAAATAAATAGTGTCGTGCAGAATCGCTACTATTGTTAGAGATCTGTAGTACTATTACCGCTTCATTAGTATATGTTATTCAGGATTAAATTACAAACATTCCAAACAGTTAGTCTCATACGAATCACATGTAAAATTCTCCTATATATTTACGAATATGAGATATTCACTCCAAAAATATGTAATCTAGTCGAGTAGATCAATATGATGAGTTGACCTTACTACGCACATATGTTCGCAAACCGAGTAGCACTGGTTAGAAGATGTTTAGCGGCACGCTGGAGATTTCCTCCCGTGTTTGATAGAGACGCACTATCATTCTCATGGGTTGTAGTATACCCTATAAGTCAAATTATTTGGGGAATGTATGCCATTTTAGAAATTAGTAGATTCGAGTCTTTGTCCGCGAGACGCTGGAACAGTTGGGTTCATTAGTAGGATTCAGATCGTTAGACTAGTATTGCGCGTTAGGAGCTACTCCGTCTGGAACTCTGTCAAGGAACAACAATAAGTGAAATTAGAACTCAAGTTTAGTCCGAACTTTAGAAACTCTTAGATAACCAAGTATTTTGGAATTTGAGAAAACATCATAGTTTATGAATAACTATAACTATCATTTATCTTGTTAGTTTTATTTTTAGAAAACATACAGTTTTTCTTGTAGCACTAGAGTATTATCAAGCATGCATACTTTCTTGTAGAACAAATTTTAGTGTCAATAGGAGGAATAATTTTTCTTATTCTCCCTTTGGGCTGACCCATGTTTGGACATGTTTTTACAGGGGACACAGGAGAAACTGCGCCTAGGATGAGCGTCATTATGGAGTTGTTCTTATAGTTTGTTACCCTTCAGTTGTTGTTTTACTTCTAGTAATACTGTTTAGATTTGGATATCTGTAACATAAATGTTTAAGATTTTCCTGTACCAGACTTATTGTAAAATTTTCAGATATGCAGTTATTCGTTTCCTATTCTATTTTTAGTGGCTCTGTGAAATCACCAGAATGAGGTACACTTTTAACCTTAGTTGTTCTCATGCAACTTCCGCTGTAAGCTTACATTTCTGTTCTTTCCATTTATACTTGTTATGCACTAGTTTTAATACTGTTTCGTAGTTGACTTCTTGTCGCTAGACCTGGACGGACTGCTGATGATTTGTTAAAATAGGTTGGGGTGTTATACGCCTAAGGCTCGAGGCTCTACAAGCTCAGACGCTTACGCCTTTTTTGTGCCTTAGGAGCATAAAAGACACGTCTGAGTGTGATTTCTGTTGCAAACTTTTTTTTTCAATAGAAAAAATAAATAATATAAGAACTCAACAATTTTTGCATAATTTAGTGTTTGTGAAACATAATCGAGTGTTAAGACTTAAATATGATATAAGTGACCACATTAATTCTATTTCTTAAGAGAGGAGATAAATGATAATAGTGAATGATTAATGAGTAAAATAGATGAAAAATCTGATCAAAGAGATGGACTAATGTTTGATGCTTATTTTTTAAAATGAATGTGGTTGCGCGTTGCCTTCGTCAGGCGTTCGTCTGCTCCTTGAGCCTTGCACCTAGGCTCCAACACCCCTTTGCGCCTTAGTGCGCCTTGTGCCTTTAATAACTAAGGTCTTTAGTTAGAGATCTTATGAACTTATCTTTAAGCTCATAATTTATGAAGACTCTGTCATAGGTCTTCAGCTCATTGACTATCTTGAAGAACTTCTCATACCATTCAGTTATGCTATTTTTGCTGCTCTGTCCAAAGACTACATATTCTTAATTAACAAGAGATTTCCTGTCATCCCTTACTTCTTTTGTTCCTTCCATGTACACAATAAGTGTATCCTGCATCTCTTTTGTTGTCTGGTAGTGGATCAAGTTCTGGATGGTGAAATCATTAATTCCACCGACTATGATATTTTTTGCTCTTTTATCCATTGTAGCCAACACAATCTCATCCTTGTTCATGCCAGCATATTTCTTAGGAACTTGCAGATTTAGATCAATGCTGAAGGCCTTCATGAGAATGAATGGCCTCTATTCTACTGCGATGTAGATCCTAGGGTCTGAATCTTCCATGAATTGCTTCACCATTTACTTCCATAGGCCAAAGTTCTCTTTTTTGCATATGAGCAACTTCATAGAGTTCATCTCCGTATGAGACTCACTGGAGGTCATGGTGAATGGTTAGACTACCTATATAAGATCTGTTCAGACTGTTATGTCTAGTTTTGACCAAACTACCTCTAATACCACTTGATAGTTTATTATTAGTGATAGTCTAACTCACCTAGAGGGGGGTAAATATGTAGCTATGTACTATTTTACTACTTATCAAGATTTTACAGTTTATAAGAAAAGTAAAGCACACCAAGCAAACAAAGATCCACACACAGATGTTTATAGTGGTTTCCTAAGTCTTGAGTACATCCACTTTCCCTCTACACCTATCTAGCAAAGAGCTATACTAGGCAAACTCCTCAAAAAACTCAACTTCATGAGCTTACAACTCAGATCTCCTCCAAGATCCTTCCTCAGGTACACAAGCACTACAACTTCGAGTACTGCATCTCCTACAACTCAGAAACACTCCTGGTTTCCTATCTCGGACTTATCTCCAAGTCCTACCTCAGACTTATCTCCAAGTTTTACAACTTAGGCTGGAAGTACAACCTTACAACTGAGGCATGAAGACCTTACAACTCTGATCTAAAAATAGATTCTACAGAAAATAGAGTGGATATTTTACAACAGAAGATTTAAGATAATTTAGATCATGAAGCTTCAATTTTTCTATTGTTCTTGCTATGATGACAAGTATCTGGAGCTAGCCTCTGAATAGATTGATCTTCAGGTAGAGCAGATTAAGACTTTTTCCTTCTTGATCTTCTTCTCCAGCAGCTGGAAGAAGATCCAACTATGAGTCAGATTATTGACTCTCCTTTGTTCTTCTGAAAGTTATCCGGTAGAACTGGCTTGCTTCCAATGCGCCTCTTTAGGTTTTGCGAATGTTACCACAATGACGCTTGGTCGGATACTTGGGTACTGTTTCATTGCCCTAGCAAATCTCCTTTTATACCTTTGACTTCTACAACGGTCCTGGAATGCGTCTTGTCATCGACATGGACAAGAATAGAATAATCTATCCTTACTGTATGCGCCAACGCCAATTTTGAATCCCGCCACGCTGTACGGGCTCAACAATATTATTTATCTCGCTTCATCGATAACGTTCAGTATAATCTTCTTTCTCAGCGGTATCGGCCTTGGCGCTGAGAACTGCTTCATTCAGCTTATGCTCCACTATATCGTTGAGTATAATGTTCTTTCTCAGCGGTATCGGCCTTGGCGCTGAGAACTGCTTCATTCAGTTTATGCTCCACGATATCATTGAGTATAATATTCTTTCTCAGTGGTATCGGCCTTAGCGCTGATAACTGCTTCATTCAGCTTCTGCTCCACGATATCAGTGAGTAGAGACTTAATTCTCAATAGTATGTCAACGGTACAGTGGACACTGCTATACCTACTCAGCGGTATAATCCATCTTTGCTCTAAGCCTATTTTAGAGTCAATAGTAAAGTGTCCTGCATAAACATGAAGTAATATGCCATCAAATACATTATGCTCTTAACATTGTAGGTGATGCTTCTTCAAATCTAGTAATATTGAGAGCAATATTCCCAATAGTGTTTTCTATACTGACTCTTCTCCATAAGATTCGATCTGCCCTAGCTTATCTTCCCCCGATTTGCCTCAAGCAGCTCCCTAGACCTACTCCCTAGATCTAATCGTCTCGCCCGTAAGACGAATTTTCTTCCCCAAGTCTCACACAGACCTAATCGCCAAGACGGGTGAATTCTCCTAAGTCGCTCACGGACTTACCAAACAGCAGGCAAAGTTCTCTACCAATACAAAAAAAGGTGACCAAATGGAAAAGTTATAAAAGAGATGAGATTTGTAATAATGCTAGAGAACTCCCTATGAAGAACTTTTGAAGGAGAAGATGATGATGCAAGAGAAATCATCGTTGTTGATGCCTGTGTCCTTCACGTAGAATGATCGTTGATGCGCTTCTTCTTCAAGTTTTTTTGATCTACGTGTTTGCTCAAGAGAGTGCTCTGGACGTCTGGGATGAGGTCTCTCATGAAAAGGATTAAAGTTGCAGCTTTGGTCGTTGATGAAAAGAACAAGCGGGGAGGCTCTATTTATAGCACTGTGAGCTAACACCGGCTATAGGTCTTACCGCCGGGCGGTAGCCAAAACGGAATGAGATCTGCGGCGCATCCGTCTAGGAGTGGTATGCGCGTTCCTTATTTTACGCAACCACTACCCCACAATGATTGGGTTACTGCGCCGTGTTAGATCCATATGCGCTTCCGTTGTTGGATTGATTTCTTACTCCATTTGGCTCTTTAATCAGCTGTTGATTGTCGGACATGCCTTAAGTTACCGCCGCGCGTTCGCGTTAACGTCATGCGCTAACTTCTTGCTAAAGATGAACTTCGCTCCCGCCAATCGTTTTGGTCAAATGCAGTTTGTCAGCCGTCCCTCAGTATTCAGCAATATTGCCAATCGTTCTGCCGCCCCACGTTAGCTCTCAGTTCAGAGCACGGTCTTCATTCAGCATTGCATTTCATGTACGCATTCAGAGTTGTATTGTATTGTAGATCTTGCACACTATAAACACAAGGCAAGCATTAGCAAATATATAATGAGATTTGTTATTCTTAAAACAAGAGATATAGAATGCGTGTTCTAACATGACTCCCGTTGTTTCTTCCAGCATTGAGAAGGCTAGGTTAAGGATGGGTTGAGACGATCCTCTCCGAGACTTCTCCCTCAGAAGACTGCACTCGCGCTCTCAATCAGAAACACGCAACAACTTGTTCTTTGTGATACTCCATGTCAATCCGGAATTATACAAGAACTTTGTTACTAGCTTGTTTGGCTATTTATTTTATAAGTTATATCATATATTTTGTTGTTCGTGTTCGTGATATTCTTTTGTATTTTTAAAGGTTTAGTGACTATAATTAAGTATTTTCTTTTATATATAATGAAATCCATCTATGTAAACTTAACACGCCACAATTTCTTACACTATCAGTGAAATACATATAACTTTTTTTTGTATGTTTGATAGTTAAGCCTAAAGTCCATCCTTTAGAAAATCAATTCATGTTTGAAATTTCCTAGCTTGTCTCATTTCAAGATGCTTATCTTGCTTTCAAGTATTTCAGATATTGTGAATTTAAAATATATCTGAATCCTTAATTATATGTGAACTCTTAGCAGCTCAGTCCAGATTGGTTTCCACCTTCGGAGGCTTCTTTCAAACGGTTTCATATTCGTGGGCTAATCTATGAACTTTTAAAAGATTCATCTCAGAAGTCAATTCCGACTTCAAGCAACGAGGATTTCCCCTGCTTTGCTAATGATGCTGATCAAGCTGTAGAGTTTCTTTCTGCACAGGAAAGACCATCAAAGGGTGTTAGTGGTAATTATGTTTTCTGTATAGTTCATGTAGGAGATCAATTAAACTTTCAACTGCATATTCTTTTTGTGTTCAGTGCATGTAATAAACTAATGCAGGGTCAACTTTGATGCTTCCACCTACAGCCCAGGATGTTGCTTTTGAACAGACATCTCATTTTAACTCTAGTGAAGAGACATGTCATTTGGAGGTAATTTGCTGTTCAAAATAATTTGGTTTACTAATTCTTCCTTGTCACCATTCTTTCTTAATGCTTTTACCTGCGTGAACTGAATATTTAAACCTTGTGACATTATTAGTGTGTTGAATTTCTCATTTGCTGAAGATGCATTGAGTAATTCATTCAATTCAGTGGCATTGTAACATTTTTTTAGTCATTAACTACAACAATGATAGTATAAATTCCGGTTTAGACTAAATTAGTCCATATGGAGCCTTTTTTTTCGAAGTTGCAGATTTTTTAGGGGAAAAGGAATTCTATATTCACTAATATACACGTGAATTGATTTATATTCCACTCCCGTGTGATTCAGTATTTAATAAGTAATTGTGGAGTGGAGATTACATCAAGGTTTTAATATTTAAGTCTGCGTTTTTATTGGTTATAGAAATTGCTGAGAAAACTCCTTCATTTGAAACACCAGGTTATTCTTAAAATGATCTAGGCTATGCTTTTTCATGTATTTCAGGCTTTCTTTCTTATCTTTGCTCTGCAGGAAAACGATTTAGGCTAATTCAAAATAAGATGCAAAATCGTCGATTTCAAATAAGCTGACATCAAATTGTATTGGAAATACGACTTTGTTCTCGGCGATTTCCTTTGAAAGAATGAAGGAACTCATTTTATTAAAAACATTGAGCTGACATCGCTCATTATATTGATGTAATATTGTTGCACATTGATTTCCACTCGACGTTTAAATAGTGTGAAGAAGGCGGAATTTGAACTGAAGCCACTTACAAGATATGCACTCAACGTTCGCCGACATGATGCCTGTTTGCCGACTGAGCGTTCGCCGACTAGAGGCTCGATTGTTGATCTTGTTGGGGTCCAGCCCCTAAAGGGTCGGTGGACTCGGGAAAAATAAAAATCAGACCGGGTCTGGAGTTGTGTTGGAAGCAGGACGAAGCTTACCGTCTTTTGGCGTTGAGTGAAGTAGCAGCAGCTTCGGCGTCGAGTGTTTTGGCGTAGAGTGTGTTGTTTGGCGTCGAGTGTGTTGTTGGGCGTCGAGTGTTCTGCAGCTTGGCGTCGAGTGTTCTGCAATTTGGCGTCGAGTGTTTTGCGTCGAGTGATGGCTGACGGAAGCTGTTCCGTGAAGTCTTGACTTTTCTGCTGTCTCATGGTTTCGGGCTTGATCTAAGGGCTGAGATAGTCTCACCCTTTACGCTAAATAGGCCACGACTTATTCCAGACAGGAGATTGCAGTTATTCGGCCGTCGCAAGGAGTTCACTGCTCTCCGTTTTCTGAAGAAGACCGGCCTTCCGCCATTGTTGCTGTCAAAAAGGTTCTTCAGGAAGAAGAACAAGAGTTTTTCTCAGATTAGTGTCTCTTCTCCGTTGTAAGGGTATTTTTTGCTCTTTTTTTCTCATCTTCATTTTCTCTAGGAGTTTGAAGAGAGATCTGGAGTTTTGTGATCTTTTTCTTGGAGAGAGAATCTACTGTAATCTGAGAGGGGAATTCAATCTGTAAATCCGCGGGAGATCTAGGTTGGGCAAACCTAGTGTCTTGATGTTGTAATCCTTATTGCTCTAATAGTGGATTTCGAGTGCCCCGCCCCGTGGTTTTTCCCTTATTGATTTGGAGAGGAGTTTCCACGTAAATCTTTGTGTTCTCTAGTTATTTTTTTCTGTGTTTGTTGCATTTATTTTCTTCTCTATGCCCGGTTACGCAAGCGCAGTGAGATCCTTGTTTCCCAACAAAGTGGTATCAGAGCTAGGTTATCTAATTGGTCGTTCCGTTTTAGATTTGAGTCAACGGTAGGTGACGAAATTGGTCCGCTCCCTACCTTCCTAAATGGCTAAATCTGATCCGTGAATTAATCAGACTTGTCTCGGATCATCAACATGTTTGAGAAGATGAAGCAGAGCACAAGAATGATTAGCATGAATTGAAGAACTGAAGCATTTTGCAGTCGCGGATGGAGGATCTTTTATATTGTAAAGATCTTCATACTCCATTGTTGGGGAGCCCGACTACCATGCTGGATGACGAAGCGTGGAAAAGGATGGATCAGAAGGCAATGAGATTCATTCGGCAATGGCTTGACGATTCTGTTTTCCACCATGTATCCACAAAATCATCAGCTCAACCTTTGTGGAGAAAGCTGGAAGTGTTGTACGAGTGTAAGACAGTGGGCAACAAAGTCTTCTTGATCTGGAAGCTTGTGAACTTGAAGTATAAAGAAGGTTCTTAGATGACTGAACATCTGAACATTGCTCAAAGCATCATAAACCAGTTGGAGGCCATGAAGATCACCTTATGAGACGAGCTGCAAGCATTGATGGTTCTTAGTTCTTTGCCAGAGAGTTGAGAAACTCTGGTGGTGTCATTGAACAATTCGGCGCCGGATAGCGTGCTGTCAATCGAGATGATGACGAGCTATCTTTTGGACGAGGTGGTAAGGAGGAAGGACTCTGGAGTCTCTACATCAAATGCTCTCCCTATGGAGGGAAGATACAGGTTGATAAAGAAGGAAGGTAAGCCACAGGCTAACTCCAGAAGCAAGTCCAGAAGCAAGTCCAGGCACAAGTCCAAGAAGTAGATCGAGTGCTATTATTGCAAAAAGAAGGGCACTTTAAGAAGGACTGCTTCAAGTTGCAAAGAGATCTGAAAGGGAAGTCAAAGGAGACTGAAGAATCAAGTTAGGGTGCATGTGTGGTCTCGATTGCAGAGGATGAGTCATTGTGCTTACATTGTAGTGGGCCTGCTTGCCAGGAATGTGTTGACACATATTGGTGTGTGAATGGTGGAGCATCCTACCATTACACTCATCATCAAGGTTGTAGATGTCAGATGTCGGGTTCATGTCGGTTTGGATTTGAAATGCCGTATGTTGGATTGCGTGGGATATATCAGGGATATTTTACAATATCGGATTTTAACTCATATACCCGTGAATACACTATAACAGAATTACACTATAGAGAAACCCATGTAATTATGCAAAATTAGAGGGAAGTTTTTCTTAGCTATTGCAAAAATTACTACAGTAGAAGTTAACAAAATAATGTTAACATACGTTTGAAGTGCACCGGAGTAACAAAAATCACTGCAGATTTACACAAGAAAATGTATAAATTTAGGTATTGCAAGAAAGAAACCCAACTATAGCAGAAGCAGTAGACTTGATCAATATTACTCCAAATATAACTAGCTATTGCAGAAACAAGTAGAAACCTAACTATAAAATAAGTTATGAATTGATCAATATAACTCCAAAATCCAAATAAAACTTTCAACCGGGGCAGAAACAAGAAGAAAGAAGAAGAAAGAAGAAGAAAGAAGAAAGGGGGCTTACAATGGAGTGAAGTAGTAGAAACCCTAAAGCCCGACGTCGACTCCTCGCGTCCTCTCCTGCGATGCCGATTTGTAGAAAGTCCGGCGTCGTCTCTACTCCTCGACTGCGATTCCGATACGTTGCCTCGTCGCTGGAGGAGTTGTCGATTGTCGACTGCCGACCACTCCGTTGATACGTTGCCTCGTCCCGTAAAATTTAGGGCAGTGCGTGGAACAAATGCGTGAAATGGTCCCATGAACTTTGTTTATATATATATATATTAAATAAAATAACTGAAATATCGGTTTAGAGATATATCGAGACATATCGCCGTTTTTTTACAAAACATTATTTTTGTCAAACAAATTGATTTGATTGAGGTTTGCACCCAAAACCTTTATGTCCGTCGACATGTCGGCCGACATCTAGAACACTGCTCCTCATAGAGATTACTTCTACTCATATGCTGCTGGAGATCTTGGCACTATCCGGATGGCAAATGTCGGTGTGTCGAAGATTGTTGGTAGTGGAGATGTCCACTTGGAGACTGATCTGGGAATGGTTGTCCTCAAGGATTTCAGGCATATTCCTGACTTGAGGATGAACCTCATTTCTGTTGGCAGACTGGATGATGAAGGTTTCACGAGCATTGAAGGTGGATGTGCTGGAGGCTAGTGAAAGGGTCATTGGTTGTGGCCCGGGGCAAGAAGTGCTGCGGTCTGTACCGAGCAAAGGTCAAAATTTGCAACCCTAGTGTGAATGCATTTGAAGACAAATTCATGGAGTTGTGGCCTCGCAGATTTGACCACATTAGCGAGAAGAACTTGATGATCTTGATGAAGAACAAGGTTCTTCCAGAGTTGTCAGGGGAGCTTCCTAACACGTATGTTCACTGCTTGGCTGGCAAACAGAGACGAGTTTCCTTCGCACATGCTGAACCGAAGAGGAAGACGAAGCTGCTGAGCTTGAAACACACTGATGTGTGTGCTCCGATCGAGCCTAATTCTGTGGGCGTAGTAGCCTACTTTGACACATTCATAGACGATCACTCAAGAAAGGTATGAGCTTATTTTTTGAAGCAGAAGAGTGAAGTTTTGACAAATTTTATAGAGTTCAGGGCGAAGGCAGAGAAGATGACCGAGAAGTTGATTAAGCGGGTACGATCTGACAATGGGGGTGAGTACATTGGAGTCTTTGATGCCTACTGTAGAGAGCATGACATCGTGCATGAGAAGACATTTTTGAGGACGCCGCAACAGAATGGGTTGACAGAGAGGATGAATAAGACGATTGTGGAGAAGGTCAAGTATATGATCTCTCAGTCAGGTGTTGACAAGCAGTTTTGGGCAGAGGCCATACAGATTGCTGTGCATTTGATTAATTTGTCCCCCTCAGCACCTTTAGATGGAGATATCCCAGAGGGTGTTTGGTCCGGGAAGGAAGTGTCTTACAAACATGTGCATGAGTTTGGTTGCAGGGCGCATGTTCATGTCCCCAAGGAGGAGAGATCGAAGCTTGAAGAGAAGTCTCGGGAGTGCTTCTTGCTTGGGTTCCCATTTGAGGAGTTTTGTTATAGACCCTAGGACCTAGAGTGGAAGAGTATCATCCGAAGTAGGGATGTGGTCTTTGTAGAAGATCGGGTTGTTGGTGAGCAGGAGGTTGCTGAGCCGCAGGTTCCGCCGACTATGGAGTGTTCTGATGTAGTTCCTGCGTCAGAGTATGTTGGTGATGATGAAGGGCATGCCGAGGAGGAAGGTGTGCAGATTTCATATCAGGACGAGATTCTTGATGGAGGGGGAGCTTTGCCTGTAGATGTTCCACCAGTTATGGAAGTACCCCTCAGGAGATCTGACAAAGTTCGGAGGCCAAGCACCAGATATCCACCACAAGACTATGTCTTGCTTACTAATGGTGGAGAGCCTGAGTCTTTTGAGGAGGCTCAGAGATCTGAAGACAGAGTGTCTTGGGTTGCAGCTATGGAGGAGTTAGACTCGCTTCTGAAGAATGAGACCTATGAGTTGGTCCGGCTACCAAAAGGAAAGAGAGCATTGAAGAATAAGCGGGTGTTCAAGTTGAAGGCAGATGAACATCTTTCCCAGACTAGGTACGAGGCAAGGTTAGTCGTCAAAGGGTTCAGTCAAAAACACAGGGTGGACTTTGACGAGATTTAGAGCAGATGGATGTCAAGACGGCGTTCTTGCATGGAGATTTAGAGGAAGAGCTGTATATGGAGCAGCCTGAATGTTTTGAGGCCAAGGTCAAGGAGCATTTAGTTTGTCGGCTTAGAAAGAGTCTTTATTGGTTGAAGCAGACACCCAGGAAGTGGTACAATAAGTTTGACTTCTTTATGCTGAAGAGCAAGTTCCAGAGCACCAGGACTGATCACTCTGTTTATGTGAAGAAGACTGAGAAGACCCTTACTATTCTGCTGCTGTATGTTGATGATATGCTGATGGTTGGTGATGACAAGTCAATCATTGTTAAGCTGAAAAAGGAGCTCAGTGAGTCCTTTGAGATGAAGGACTTGAGACCAACAAGGAAGATCTTGGGATGAAGATCACCAAAGACAAGAGATTATGTCAATTGTGGCTATCCCAGGCTGAGTATGTGGAGAAAGTGCTGAAGCGGTTCATGATGGAGAAGACCAAGCCGGTAGCTACTTCGTTGGGTGGACACTTCAAGCTATCATGCTCTCAGTGTTTTTCATCTGAGAAGAAAATGAAGGAGATGAGCGAAGTACCCTATGCATTTTTAGTGGGGAGTTTGATGTATGTTATGGTATGCACGAGACCAGACATAGCTTATACAGTGGGGGTAGTGAGCAAATACATGGTGACCCCGTAGAAGATTCACTGGGATGCTGTGAAATGGATACTCTGATATCTCAGAGGTACCTCAAGCTACTGTTTGCAGTGTGGTGGAGAGTCTCCGACTCTTGTTGGGTACTCTGATTCGGGCATGACTGGAGATGTTGACACCAGGAGGTCTACTTCTGGGTTTACTGTTACTTATGCAGGGGGAGCAGTGTCGTGGCAGTCGAGGTTGCAGAAGTGAGTGACACTGTCGACGACAGAGACAAAATACATTGCTCTGACAGAGGCTTCAAAGGAGTTCTTGTGGATAAAAAAGTTCATGCTTGAACTTGAACTCCAGCAAGAGGTGTTCACTGTTTTTAGTGATGGTTAGAGCAACATTTTTCTGGCCAAGAACCCTGCCTACCACTCCAAGACAAAACATATTGATGTAAGATATCATTGGATTCAAGATGCTGTCGAGGAGAAGCTGCTGAAGGTGAATAAGGTCCACACAAATGAAAATCATTTGGACATGATGACGAAGGTCATGTCGAGAGAGAAGTTGGAGTTCTGTCGGTCGCTGATCGGCATGGTCACTATCTGAAGATGTCAAGTATGAGAAATCCTCTTTATGGTCTGGAGGGGAAGTTTGTTGGGGTCCAACCCCTAAAAAGTTGGTGGACTCTGGAAAAATAAAAATTAGACCAGGTCTGGAGTTGTACTGGAAACAGGACGGAGCTTACTGTCTCTTGGTGTCGAGTGAAGCAGCAACAACTTTGGCGTCGGGTGTTTTGGCGTCGAGTGTGTTGTTTGGCGTCGAGTGTGTTGTTTGGCGTAGTGTTCTGCAGCTTGGTGTCGAGTGTTTGGCGTCGAGTGATGGCTGACGGAACTTGTTCCTTGAAGTCTTGATTTTTTCTGTCGTCTGATGATTTTGGGCTTGATCTAAGAGCTGAGATAGCCTCGCCCTTTACCCTAAATAGGCCACGACTTATTCCATACAGGAGATTGCATTTTTTTGGCCGTCAAAAGGTGTTCGTTGCTCTCCGTTTTCTGAAGAAGATCGCCCTTCCGCCATTTTTATTGCCAGAGAAGTTCTTCAGGAAGAAGACATGAGTTTTTCTCAGATCACTGTCATGTCTCCGCTGTATGGGTATTTTTTGCTCTTTTTTTCTCGTCTTCGTTTTCTCTAGGAGTTTGAAGAGAGATCTGGAGTTTTGTGGTCTTTTTCTTCAAGAGAGAATCTACTGTAATCTGAGAGATGTATTCAATCTGTGAATCCGGGGGATCTAGGTTGGGAAAACCTAGTGTCTTGATGTTGTAATCCTTATTGCTCTAATAGTGGATTTCGAGTGACACGCCCCTTCGTTTTTTTCCCTTATTGATTTGGAGAGGGTTTTCCGCGTAAATCTTTGTATTCTCTGTTTGTTTTTTTCTATGTTTGTTGCGTTTATTTTCTTCTGTGTGCCTGATTACGCAAGCGTAGTGGGATCCTTGTTTCCCAATAAACCTAGCCAATCCCTTCATCAGTGCTCACTGAAGGACTTTTTTTCCTACCAAATAGAGATTTCTGATCACCGATTGCCGACCGAGCGTTCACCGATCACCGACCAAGCGTTCACCCATCACCAATCAAGAGCGAAATTTTGACTGGATTCTGATTGGAGATGTGATGCGGAGCAGAGACGAGGACACGTTTTGGGCCCGTTCAGGGCTGATTTGGCAACTTTCCATATATGGCGTGCCCGGATCGACGATCGGGCTCCGCGATTGCGTCCGGAGCGTCGCCGCGAGTCAAAACGCTATATTACTTTATATTTTTTTGAGTTTATTTGGATGTATTTTAAGGGCTAACCCACCGGCCAATCATAGCCGTTGATGGGGATGCCCTAGTTTGTGTTTTCTTATAAATAAGATGCTAGGGGGCTGATGTGGGGGCATTGCAGAATTTGGAGAGAAACAATCCCGGATTCCAGCGATCCCTCCCCGGTGCCGACGCCGTGGAACCCTAGGTGACGACTCCTAGGCCGCCAAGCTTCCCCCCAAGGTATCCCCCTTCCCCACCTTCATTTTCCTCCTCTCGAAAGCTTGTTTCAGCCCCCGGAACCCTTCCAGAAACCTGCATAACAGCCGGCTGCTGCTACAGTGCCTGGAGGCAATTTCCGCCCCCTGCTACAGTGAAAAGTCGGGATTCTGACTTTTCTCTGCCCGCCGACTGGGCTGCAGGTCCAGCCCCCTTCAGCCCTTCCTTTCCCAAATCCGAGCCCTCCTAGGGCCTCTTTAGCCCTACCCGCCCCCTCCTTTCCTTCCCCTCGTGGATCCACCCCTCCCCAACACTCCGAAAATTCTAGATCTAATTGATCTAGCACTACCTTCCCCCGATCTACCCTCCACTTCCCTATTCTCACTCCCGTAGCCCGGATCCGTTCTAAAATTAGCGGATCTATCCACCGACACCCCGATCCGTTATCCCCTCCACCCAAACCTTCCATTTTTGTTCGGATCCGCTCCAAATCATCGGATCTATTTTCCCCCGGCCCGGATCTACTCATTTGTGGCCGGATCCGCCGTTTTACCGTCCGTTACCGCCACTCTTCGCCGAGGGCAGCCACCACCATCGCCGCGTCGCCTCCGATTCCACTTCCGATCGCTCGTTTTGCATCCGGTTCGTCAAATCCTCCATCGCCTCGGATCAGCCCACTGCATCGTGAGTATTTCATGGTATTATGTTTGTACTTGACATTGGCACTTGGTCGTTTATCTATATTTGTGCTGTGATTCTAGTTTGGTAGTTGTTGTTTTTTTATACGCTAATAATTATTGTGGAATTAGTCGCCGCCGCTTGCTCAGGCCCTCCGTGCGGAGGAAGCCGTTGCCTAATTGCCAAAGTTATTTAATTGTTTCTTTATTTCGGTTAATTGCGTGGCGTTGCTAAGTTTCATTGCTTAAATTATTAGTCGTTGCTATCCGACTGTCCATTGCATGTAGCATTGCATTCACGTATTCCCTCACACGTGCACGTAGGATCCTAGCTTCCGAGCACCACTAGCCTACCCCTACATCATTTGGTATCAGAGCCAGGTTAGGCTATTTGCATGCTTTGTAGTGGTAGGTCATATAGAGTCTTTAGCTTCATCCATGACTAATTATCGTTATCGTTCCTCTCCTCTCTTGAGACATTCGGAGTCTGCCTATACCCAATCTCATAGAGCGACTTCAGAGAAATCCTCACGTTATCATGATGATTATTATCGTCTGCGGCACACCACTTCTCGAGATCGTGTCGACCCACCGACACAACCTCACTATGCCAGAGACGATCAGTATGATGATTGTCGTCGTTCATATCCTTACACGCGAGCGGATCGTGTTGATCCTTCGACTCGACCCGATTACCTTAGGGATGACTATTATGAGGATCGTCACTTTGAGAGAAATCTTGAGAGTCAGTTTCGTACAGTTTCCCCTTCCTTTGACGGCTCATCGAGTCCCGAGTCTTTCAGTTATTGGCTTGTGGACATTGAGTATTATCTTGATTATTTTGAGTTATTCGGTGAGCGCCGCGTTAAGTTTGCGAAACTTAAACTTTTAGATCAGGCGAGAGCATATTGGGCTAGCGTTGAGAGGACCCGCGAGCGAAACCGTCTTTGTCGCATCACTAGTTGGGTGGACATGAAGCGTACATTGTGTCAGAGGTACCTGCCTTCATCATATCGGAGTCGCTTGCTCGACCAATTATTTTTCCTTCAGCAAAAATCCATGTCTGTCGCTAATTACAGGGATTGCTTTGATGAGTTAGTTGTGAGGAGCGATATCCGAGAGGATTCAGCCATGACCACTTGCAGATTTCGGTCTGGGCTTCGATCTGACATCCGTACTAAGGTGGGTTATCATAGCTCGAAGTCCCTGGAGCAGACGTATCAGCTTGCCCTTCACTACGAACAGTCTTTGAGATCCGCCAGAGCTGGTCGGTTGGACCCTCACCTTGGCCTCCGCGGTACGAGTCCTCATATTGAGGTCACCATGACGCCTACCACTGTCCTGTTACCCACGACGGAAGTGGTACCTGATACGGATTGCTCTCACCCCAGCGAGATGCTTATCCCAGTGAGTGACCTATCTCTTGTCTCTGACCCGTCTCCCGCGACCCCGAGTGAGAGTGAGCCTGAGCGACCTATTGAGTCTGCAGTATTGTGTGACTTGTGTCTCTCACCCACATCTCTTCTTTTGTCATGTACCGGGTTAGTTAACACCCGCACCGTAGACCCAATTCTTGACACTACACCCACAGACCCATTCTTGAGTGTGGGTCTATGTTGCTCTCCCGTTGTCATTGCCCCGAGTCACATCACGACCGAGAGCCCAGAGCTTGATGTTGATCTCACAGTGACTATGCCACTCATTCAAGGGAACACGACCCCTTACGATGGTACTCACATGGAGGACCTTGACCTTAGTGACGAGCCCCCTGTTGAGCCTCCTGATGATCCGCCACATCTTGGTAAGGTTGAGACTCAGGTGAGCCACTCGGGTATGACGCCTCTTTCATTATCATTTCTGACCTTGCCAATGAAAAGGGACCTTGAGTGGAGCATGACATATGTAGGGCCTACCTTGAGTCCACTTGAGTATACTCATATTGGGAGGACCTATCTTATGATGCCTCACACTCTGGATGAGTTTTGAGACACGCCACCCGCTGAGCCACCCGATGAGTTCTTTCTTGTCTGGGACGCTCACCATATTTTAGAGTCACGACTTCTAGTCAGTGCACACGATTTTCACTCAGGTGGTCGTCTCCTTTATGATGACTTTTCTTACACACCTCCTGGGGACCCCCCTGATACGCTACGTTTCCCGAGACACATTTGGCTCTTTACGAGCACGTATTTGAGTATAGTTGTCTCTCACGGTCATCTGAGCGCTCGTCACACACAGGACGAGTTTGTCTATACTCCACCGAAAGAACCTCCTGATAGGCCACCACATTTGAGAGACATCTCAGGAATTATTGGATTTTCCTATAAGGAGTGTACTGTGCCTGTCATGTTGTCTTTGCATCATTTGCATTACCTGCATGAGTCTGCTGAGTCATTTGCACAACATTTGCATGAGTCGGTCCGCCGACGAATATTAACAAGCAATGATAATTATAAAGTCCATGCAGATAAGCGAAAGCGAGAGCAGATATTTAACGTATGCGAGAAGGTAATGGTGCGAGTCCGCCCCGAGAGGCTCCCTTCGGGGCCTGCCAATAAGTTAAGCGCGAGGCGAATAGGTCCATATTCTATTATTAGTCGTATTGGGACCAACGCCTACCGGCTTGACATCCCGGCCAGTATGGGAATTCACCACGTGTTTAATGTTGAGGACCTGACTCCATACTATGAGCCTCATGAGTATGTGGACCCGAGCAGTGGAGATGCCCAGCCACCCCCACCCCCACGGTCGTTACCATATCATCCTCATACGTCCTCACCCATTGTTGGCCTCCACCCACCCGGGGACTCGTCTTTTTTGGTTTCACCGCAGGCACCACTGATCGCACCGGGATCCGCCACTCGTGAGTTGACCGTTGAGAGCTTCATGGAGACCAGACTCCACCAGTGCATTCCCACTACAGACGTTGGTGACTCTTGGGTACTTGCAGCAGAGTTTGATCGATTCGCCCATGGACTTCGACTTCAGCACGTCCGTCTCCATTCACCGGAGATGACATCTTTTCGGTCAGGGGGAGTTGATTGGCGAGGACACTTTCCAGCGACGACACTTGGGCGACCTCAGGTGGACTTCTTCGAGTTTTACCCGGCATGCAGCGAGAGAATTTTGATCCCTATTCATCGGGAGATGAATTCTTTCAAGCCGGGGAGATTGATGCGGAGCAGAGACGAGGACACGTTTTGGGCCCGTTCAGGGCTGATTTGGCAACTTTCCATATATGGCGTGCCCGGATCGACGATCGGGCTCCGCGATTGCGTCCGGAGCGTCGCCGCGAGTCAAAACGCTATATTATTTTATATTTTTTTGAGTTTATTTGGATGTATTTTAAGGGCTAACCCACCGGCCAATCATAGCCGTTGATGGGGATGCCCTAGTTTGTGTTTTCTTATAAATAAGATGCTAGGGGGCTGATGTGGGGGCATTGCAGAATTTGGAGAGAAACAATCCCGGATTCCAGCGATCCCTCCCCGGTGCCGACGCCGTGGAACCCTAGGTGACGACTCCTAGGCCGCCAAGCTTCCCCCCAAGGTATCCCCCTTCCCCACCTTCATTTTCCTCCTCTCGAAAGCTTGTTTCAGCCCCCGGAACCCTTCCAGAAACCTGCATAACAGCCGGCTGCTGCTACAGTGCCTGGAGGCAATTTCCGCCCCCTGCTACAGTGAAAAGTCGGGATTCTGACTTTTCTCTGCCCGCCGACTGGGCTGCAGGTCCAGCCCCCTTCAGCCCTTCCTTTCCCAAATCCGAGCCCTCCTAGGGCCTCTTTAGCCCTACCCGCCCCCTCCTTTCCTTCCCCTCGTGGATCCACCCCTCCCCAACACTCCGAAAATTCTAGATCTAATTGATCTAGCACTACCTTCCCCCGATCTACCCTCCACTTCCCTATTCTCACTCCCGTAGCCCGGATCCGTTCTAAAATTAGCGGATCTATCCACCGACACCCCGATCCGTTATCCCCTCCACCCAAACCTTCCATTTTTGTTCGGATCCGCTCCAAATCATCGGATCTATTTTCCCCCGGCCCGGATCTACTCATTTGTGGCCGGATCCGCCGTTTTACCGTCCGTTACCGCCACTCTTCGCCGAGGGCAGCCACCACCATCGCCGCGTCGCCTCCGATTCCACTTTCGATCGCTCGTTTTGCATCCGGTTTGTCAAATCCTCCATCGCCTCGGATCAGCCCACTGCATCGTGAGTATTTCATGGTATTATGTTTGTACTTGACATTGGCACTTGGTCGTTTATCTATATTTGTGCTGTGATTCTAGTTTGGTAGTTGTTGTTTTTTTATACGCTAATAATTATTGTGGAATTAGTCGCCGCCGCTTGCTCAGGCCCTCCGTGCGGAGGAAGCCGTTGCCTAATTGCCAAAGTTATTTAATTGTTTCTTTATTTCGGTTAATTGCGTGGCGTTGCTAAGTTTCATTGCTTAAATTATTAGTCGTTGCTATCCGACTGTCCATTGCATGTAGCATTGCATTCACGTATTCCCTCACACGTGCACGTAGGATCCTAGCTTCCGAGCACCACTAGCCTACCCCTACATCAAGATGTTAGGTTTTCCTTTCAGATCAAGATGATTAAGAAAGTTCTCACTATTCTGGAAAGATATTTTTGTGATGAAGTGAGTACCATTTTAAAGAGATGCAGATATGGAAGATCCTCACTATTTTGATTTGAAGGAGAATCCATATATAAAAGTACCAGGAAGGGGATGGTAAACCCTAATTCTAATGTTCAGAATACTTCTGATTATGTTAATCTCTCAAGTTTATTCATCTTCCTCCTGCTCCAAATAAGAAGTCTCTCTTGTTCTTTTTTTTCTGTGAAGAACATGAACATATTACCGACGACAGAATCCACGAAGATCTTAATTCAAATTGCAATCTGAACTTATTGAAGACTGTTTCACATTGTGAAAAAGGTCACAGATCGATTCAACGCCAATTGCACAAAGTTTTGAGAATCTCTCTTCAACGGATTCCGTGTGTGCTGTGAATATCTTTGTCATAAGATTCAATCTTTGGCTTTGAGAATCTCCTTGTCAAATGAATCAGAACAGTGGATTCCTACTGTTGTTTGAAGAGAGGTGTACCCATATTTAGGGGATCTCTATAAATTTATTCCTTTCACTAGATTGCTTACTTTATAGCTTAGATTTTTATTCACGCACTTTTTTACTTATTATACATTAATTTGTGGTTGTGTACTGTGTATGTGGTTAGGTCTTGCTTGAAATTTCAAGTACTATATTTTCTAGTAATCTGAGTTAATGTTCTCACTATCTTAGCACTTTCGGTTGATATAAAACATAAATCAATCTATAAAAGCTAACACTTTGATTAACCAAGACCCTCTGTTTGTAATATTAATCTGATTACTCTTTAATCATGAATGCTTATTATGCTACTAGGTCTCTTATGCGTAACTTGGAGAAGATTGTACTATGGAGGTCTATGATTAAATTGTATATAAATTCTATTGATAAAGATACGTTTGAATCTATTTTGATAGGTCCATGTGTACCTACAAAGATAGATATCAATGGAAAAGAACTTCTTAAACCTAAAGAATGCTTGATTGAGGGGTCCAAGAAGGCAAGATCTTGTGATGCGAAGACAATAGAAATATTGGTGGCAATAATGACTGATGACATCCACCAAACAGTAGTAGATATCAAGTCAAAGGAAACATAGATTTCCTAATAAGGATTATTGAAGAGTGTGCTGATGAAAGGAAGGAAATTAGATCCCTTCTCATCTATCAGTATGAGAATTTGAAGAAAGGCCCTGAAGGATGTGTCTCTGACATATTTCATAGATTTAGTCTTATAGTCAGTGAATTGAGGTGTTTGACATGAAAATTTCAGCCGCAAAAATAAGTGACAAACTGCTGATGTATTCCCCATGCTGTTGGGATTCGAAGATTTCCCGAGAGTCCACATATTACAAGGAGATATCCGCTGATACTCTCATGTCAAAGATGAAATCATATGAGATGCTCCTCAAAACTGGAGGATAAAATGAGAAGAAAGAAAACGTTGCCACTACGCCAAAGGAGAAATCAACGACACTCAAAGCATTTGATAAAGAGTCATCTGCTCTATATGATGGGTTGATCAGTCTCGTGGTAAGGAGATTTAGGATGTTGATAAGAATAAAAGACTTCAGGAAGGGGATAGCAGAATTAGACACAAGCCAATATTTGACAATTCCTCCTTTGAAGAAGTTGTCTGCTTCTCATGTAGAAAACCTAAACATATATCACCTGAGTGTCCTATAGTTACAAGAACGACAATTAGCGGATTTGGTCAGAAGAAGTAGAGAAAGAAGAAAGAGAGACTTCGTTACTGTCAGAAAAGCCCATGTAAAGAGCCCATTATTGGGCCCATTATTGTTTTCCCTCTTCTCTCTTCTTTAGTCCCACATCATGTATAGGATTGTTCTCTCTCTTTCTTCCTCCTATATATTTGTATTCTCTCTTTGTTTTTACATATACAAGCAATACATACAAGTTTTTGTGCTCTCTCAACATGGTATCAGAGGGACTCGGTCTCTCCTTGCGGCTAGCCTTCTGCTAACCGCTCGACCTTCCTCTTTTTGCGCTAGGCGCGGTGTGTGTTTGTCTAACCGGATGGCCTTCCCTTCTCGCGCAAGGTGCACGACTAGTTTTCTCTACCCGCCTCTCTCTTCCCCTCCTATCCCGTGGCCTCCACCTTCTTTCTCTCTACTCTCAATCCTTTTATAGGAGTTTCTCTCGATAGTGGGGCCCTATCCCACCTCCTCTATCCCGCACGGTTTCCTCTCTACCCGCGCGGTTTGTTTCTCTTTTCCCGCAACGAGCTCCCTTCTTAGCTCGAGGCCTACTCCTTGTTTTCTTCTCACGTGGGCCCCTCCTCCGGTGCTACTCGCTCGGTCTCTCTGCCTATCCACTCGAGTTCTCTAACTCGCAGACTCTTCTTCTATCTGCTCGAGTTCTCTAACTCGTGCACTCTTCTCCTATCCGCTCGAGTTCTCTAACTCGCAGATTCTTCTTCTATCTGCACGAGTTCTCTACCTCACGGATTCTTCTTCTATCCGCTCGAGTTATCCTACTCGCGCCTTCCTCTTCTTGCCCGCTCGAGTTCTTCTACTCGCGGCTTTCTCTTCCTGTCCGCTCGAGTTCTACTCGCGGCCTCCTTCTTTGCTCTGACTGCTGGTGTGCTCACTGAGACTGTGCGATCTATCTTCTTTCCGCATTTTGGCCGAGGTCCGTCTGGCCGCTGGTGTCCACATTGTGACCGTGCGGTTTGTTTCTCCCGCATTGTGGTCGCGGCCTTCTCATTGACTGCCTGCCGAGCGGGCTCCAGTTCTTCTCGCAGCGGTCTTCGTCATCCGCTACAGTCTCTATTCGCTGCGACTTGCAAACCGCCCGGCTTGTAACGGGCTCTCTCCTGCTGCTTCTATGGGCTCTTCTGTCAACTCCACCGGCCCGGCGGCTAGCCCGCATACAGATCGTCCGGGTTGTCCAGCAGACCGTCCGGCTTGTCCTGCTGAAATCCGTGATGAGCTGCGGATAACTACCATTTCTCTCTCTGGGAAGAATAACTTTATCTCCTTGGTGCATTCTGTTCGACGGGTTCTTCAGTCCAAGGGCCTTTTGCCTCACCTCACTCAGTCACCTCCTTCTCCTACCGACGACTGACTTCACAATGATGGTCGCGTTCAGACTTGGACCCTCAATTCCTTGGATGGTGAACCTTATCAGATGACCATGTATCACGAAACCGCCAAGGCTATGTGGGATGAGCTGCATTCCTTGAACCCAGGCCGAGACAGCCTTCAGCATCTCTACGACATACTCACTGATCTTCTTGCTCTCGACACTGAAGGGGCTTCAGACATGACCTCGTTTGTCGCTCAAGCCAAGAACCTTGCCGAGGCCTGGATCCAGCATCAGCCGTCTACCAATGATCATGCTGCTCAGCGCGCTCAGAAGGAAGCCGTTTGCATTGTCATCATGATGGCTTGTGTTCCGCCTCACCTTCAGAGCATTCAGACTCAGGTTCTGGCTTCTCCCACAACACCGTCATTCTCTGATGTTTGCTACATGCTTCTTCGTGTGTCACCTCCTCCGGATACTTCTGCGCCTTATTCCCCGGCCCTTTTTCAGTAGTCCCCGTCCCCCCTACCTTCCCCACCTACCTCCGCTCGTAGCGGACGTTTGGGATCTCGGGGTCGTGGACGCGGTGGCCGGGGTCGGCCGAATTGTTCCTACTGCGGGAAGGACGACCACCTTGAGGCGACCAGCTATCGGAAGACTGGTTATCCTCCTCGTCTGACGGCTTCTGTTGCTGTTGACGCCTCCTCTGCCGACCCTCCTCACCTTGAGGCCGTTCGTCTCTAGCTCCAACAACTCCTGTGGCTACTCAACCCGCCCTCTGCCTCCATTAGCTCCGTCTCCAACACAGGTACTGCTTGTTTATTCACCAGTCCGTGCTGGATCGTGGACTCAGGTGCCACTCATCACATTACCTCGCGACGGTCTGCCCAGTGCTCAGATTCTCCTCATCCGAAGTATATCACTGTGGCTAATGAGGCGACGGTTCCCGTCTCCGGCTCGGCGGATCTCTCTCTCAACCCGTCGATCTCCCTTCGCTCGGCTCTTCATGTTCCGAGCTCCCCGTTCAATTTACTTTCTGTCGGTCGTCTTACTAGTGATCTTGATTGCTCTGTCATATTCACATCTTCTTTTGTCATACAGGATCGACGGACGTAGACTACCATTGGTAAAGGCACACTGCGGAACGGGTTCTACCTTCTCGATATCTCTCCTACCATCCTCTCCTCTGTCTCTTCCAGCGAGTGGCATCGACTTCTTGGGCTTGCCCCTCTGCCGGTCCTCCAACGGGCTCTTCCTGATATCTCTCTTCATCCGTTTCAGTGTGAGTCCTGCATCTTCGGCAAGCAGCCGCGTTCTTTTTTTCATGCGCATTGTACCCGGAGCGCTGCTTCGTTTGATTTAGCACATTTTGATGTATGGGGTTCTTTCAAGATTACTAGTATTTCTGGGTTTCGATACTTTATCACATTTATTGATGATTACTCCCGCACAACGTGGCTTTATTTACTTCGTGATTGCTCCGAGCTTCCCCCTATTTTTCGGGCCTTTGTCCTTGAGACCCGTACACAATTCCACACCACCCTAAAAACATTGCGCACCGATAATGCTCGCGAATACACCGACGCGGATTTACAAATTTGTGCTCTGTATTTGAGATTATTCATCAAACATCCTGTGCCTACACCCCAGAAAAACGGCGTTGCCGAAAGGAAGAACCGCCACTTGCTCGATGTAGCCCGCTCCCTTATGCTTCAAATGCATGTTCCCAAACCTTACTGGAACTTTGCGGTCTCCACTGCCCGCTTCCTCATCAATCGTCTCCCTTCCTCCGTCCTCCACTTTGCTACTCCGTTCTGCCTACTGTTTCCCTCTACTACGGCCTTTCCTCTCCCGCCTCGTGTCTTTGGCAGCACCTGCTACGTCCACCGTCCGGGGCCGTCCTCGGACAAGTTGGATCCCCGGGCGGCTAAACACATCTTTGTCGGATATTCGCGCACCCAGAAGGGCTATGTATGTTATTCTCCAGCTACCTGAAAGATCTCGGTCTCTGCTGATGTTACCTTCCGGGATGATCAACCGTTTTTCCCTGCTCCTTTACCCGCACATCTACCACAAGCTCCTCTCCCGCCATCCATCCCACGCCTTGTTATCCCCGTTACTGCACCACCTTCACTGGTTCCACCTGCACCGGCTCCTACTCCCTCCAAACCACCCGTTATCCGTGTCTACACTTGTAGCCCTCCCAGTTCCGTTGCTCCTCTGCATTCGGCCTCAACCACAGCTACTCCGCGTCCTGCTGATCTGGTACCGCCCTCCACTGCTCATCCACTGACACACTGTGTCTCCCTCCATCGCCTCTCTCCCCACCTTCACACATTTGCTACTTCTCTTTCCTCGGTCTCTGTTTCTAACTCTTTGCAGGAGGCGCTCCAACATCCGTGCTGCCGGGCCGCCATGGAGGAGGAAATGACTGCTCTCTGGGCTAACCAGACATGGACTCTAGTACCCCTTCATCCGGGTCAGAAATCGGTTGGGTGTAAGTGGGTCTTTGTCATCAAACATGCTGCTGATGGGATGATTGACCGTCTGAAGGCTCGTCTAGTGGCTCGTGGTTTCACCCAACAATAAGGGCTCAACTATTATGAAACTTTCTCTCCGGTGGCCAAGCTCAACACCGTTCGTGTTCTCATCTCCATAGATGTCCATCGCCAGTGGCCCCTACTCCAACTGGATATCAAGAATGCCTTTCTGCATGGTGATCTCCAGGAAACGGTGTATATGCAGCAACCACCCGTGTTTGAGACCACAGGGGAGTCTCAGGTCTGTCGTCTTTTGAAGGTTCTGTATGGACTCAAACAATCCCCACATGCATGGTTTGACAAGTTCAGTAAAGCCTTTCAGGATATTAGTTTTACTCAGAGATCGGCCGACTTCTCGCTGTTTACTCGTCACCGAACAATAGGAGCGGTTCTCCTGCTTGTGTACGTTGACGATATCACCATTAGAGGAGATGACTCACAAGGGATACATGCGGTCAAACTACATCTGAGTTCCGTCTTTCAGACAACAGATCTGGGTCCCCTATGATACTTCTTGAGTCTTGAGGTTGCCAGACGGCCAGATGGGCTTGTCCTCTCTCAACGGTAGTACTGCCTCGACCTCCTTCATGTTGCAGACTATTCAAGGTGTAAGACGAGTGACACCCAAATGGATGTAAACCACAAGTTGTGCGCCCAGACATCTGACTCGGATCTCCTACTCCAGAATCCAGAATATTATCGTCACCTCGTTGGAAAATTGATCTATATCACGGTAACCACACCAAATATTTCTTTCGTTGTTGCTATTGGCAGTCGTTATATACACTCCCCTCGAAGATTTCATCTCCAGGCTGTTGAACGCATTCTCATATTCCTTAAAACAGCTCCTAGCCAAGGACTAGTTTACAGAACCTCCTCTTCAGCTCCAACATTGGTGGCATACTCGGATGTTGATTATGTTGTTTCCCTTGATGACCGACGATCAACCGGTGGTTTTTGTACTAATTTTGGAGAACATTTGATTTCCTGGCGAAACAAGAAAAAAGCGGTCGTTGCTCGATCATCAGCTGAGGCAAAATACCGGGCAATGACATCTATAGTGTCTGAACTGACGTGACTTGAAAGTCTTCTCACCGATCTGGGTGTAAAGCTACCTTCACCAGCTCTCCTCCTCTGTGACAGCCAAGCTGCTATACATATTGCTAAGAACCCGGTCTTCCACTAAAGAACAAAGCATATCGAAGTCGACTGTCACTTCATCCGGGAGAAGGTTCAAATGAAGAAGCTCGATCTAATGCATGTTCCAGGGACTGAACAAGTTGCGGATGTCCTCACAAAGGCTCTATCTAGTACCCTCTTCTATCAGTGCTTGTCCAAGCTTGACACATACGATTTGTACGCTCCAGCTTGCGGGGGAGTGTTAGAAAAGCCCATGTAAAAATCCCATTATTGGGTCCATTATTGTTTTCCCTCTTCTCTCTTCTTTAGTCCCACATCATGTATATGATTGTTCTCTCTCTTTCTTCCTCCTATATATTTGTATTCTTTCATTGGTTTTACATATACAAGCAATACATACAAGTTTTTGTGCTCTCTCAACAGTTACAAACCCTGGAGTGACAGAATCTTAGAGTTCCTCTAGCTCAGACAGTAAAGAAGAGGATCCTGAGAACAAGTGCCTCATGACACTGAACCTCCCTCTTTAGAAAAAGAGGTAATAAATCTTGACTCATTTGATTTTGATTATGAAGATTTTAAGATAGCCTTCGTAGGGTTTTGCCAAGACCAACAAGCTGCAGAGAGGAAAGTTAAAATCCTTTTACAGGAAAATTTTGATCTGACAACTGAGAACTTTGAGCTGAAGTGTAACCTGCAAACAATTAACTCTTCTAATGCTGATGTCCCACAACTGCATGATGAGATCACATCATCGCAGAAGGATCTTGATGGGTCCCTTGTGTTGAATTTCATGCTCACCGATGAACTGGTAAAGGCAAAGTAATTTGAGGAATTCTTAAATTGCAGGGGCCAGTAGTTGATTTTAATCAATGAGAATCTATCTAATAGATTCAAGAGATTGGGTCTGGGTGCTATTTCAACCATTTAGGTGAGTCGTGATGTTGCGCCTACATGGAGAAATCCTACAGTCTTTGTTAAAGAGAAGAGCAAGAACATCCCAAAAGGAACTCATGAGGATGTGCTCTCCTCTTTAATCAAAAGGGACATCAAAAATCTTAATTATTTTGGCTGAGGCACAGCAACAAAGTCTCTTTGTGGTGCCTAATCTAACAAAAAAAGGAATTTAGGGAAAACATTTTGTAACGAGGAAGAACACTCATATTCCCCACACTTTGAATAACATTGGGCGTATGTCGAATGGAATTCGATGATCGACGGATCATGCATCGAATTGTTGTCGACATTCTCATGAAGAAATGTCGAAGCACACTCGATGCATGCCTGCCAGGCTAAATTTTGAATATCACAGAAGTAGGCGTGCTCCTCTTCCCTAGTTTATTTCCACAAAGAGGACAAGCAGATACAACTTGTTTGAGTGTTTTTATTGTAACATGGTTGGTCACTTTATGAATGATTGCTGGTACAATCCAAACACATAGGCTTCATTTGGTTCGGCGGTGGTGGGTCGATCCGGCGGGTGGAAACAAAGTGTTCGAACCGGAGGGGGAGGTGGCTGCTCCAAACTGAGCGTTTTGGGGTGTTTCTCAAGATGGGCGGGTGGAAACGGAGCAAACACCGCCGGAGGTTCATTTGTTTACCCGTCTTCTGTCGGCGTTTGCCCCAAATGGAGCGGCGAAACGCCAAACCAAATAGAGCCTTATTCTCAGGACATTCTTCATTTTGGGAAACTAAGTGATGAAGATCATCGACCCACTCGAGTTTATTCCCGCGGGAGACGGTGAACCACTACCCGTTTGGACGATCTGATCCCACGGATATGCCTGAACTACTGTTTCGAGTCTATTTGGTATTTGTTTTATTCTTATGAGTTATATTTAGCGTCCGATCGGTTTGGATGTTGCGAGCCATCTGATTAGGATGCCATAGTCTAGCTTTGGCTATGTATTTACACATGTTGGGAGCGACTGGGGCTATCAAGGGTTTTGGAGAAAATTTTAAACCGTTGGTATCTTGGTGCGACACCAAGCTTCCTCCTAGAGTGGCTCCAGGTAACCGTCTTCCTTCCACTATCCTATATCTCGTCGATCTCCTCTTCCTGATTCTCCAACACCGCCTTCGGGCCCTTGCTGACCAATCACCGCCTAGATCCCGTGTCCCCCCCCTCCCTCCTGTCTGCCTTTCCCTAGCCTTCAACCCTCTCCTCCTTCCTAACCCAGGGATGCCCGTACTCCTACCTTAAATCGCCACCAGATCCACTTACCCTCCCCTTACCAGAACCCCATCTGACTGAAACTCACGCGACAGCCAACCACTCCCCTAAATCACCTTCAAAATCATTGCCCACCCTCTTACCCGAGCTCCGTTGCACCCCAAACATTCCCCTAGCCCATCCCCTCACCCATAACCGACCCAACCCAGCTTTTATCCCTTCCTTAGCCCTTCCCCTCGGCTTTCCAGCAATCAGTCACCCCAAATGGAGCCTCCAGCGAGTGCACCATCTTCATTCTCCACCCCTCCGCCACTTGCATGTGTAAGTTATTTGGAGTTATTATTTTTTGTTGTTTTTTTACTTGACACTATATTTTATGTGGATGTTCGTTTCATTAGTTATGAGTATTGGTTGATGTGTGACTTGAAGTGTTTTTTCCGCATGCGCTTAAAATATTTTTGCATCGGTCTCCTCCGAACATAACTTGCTTCACTTTAATTAAAGTTTGAGATTGACCACACCTCTGTTTGTCTTATATTAATTAATCATGGTTGCTATTTTTATGCAGCCATTCTCTTGCATTTATGTCATATCTCATTGCATATAGGACTACATCTAGTGTGTTCACACCGAGTCGACATGTCACTATATAAAATTGGTAACAAAGCCCTAGGTGAGGGCCACATTTGTTTTTCTACGGACTGGTAGTTTCTTTCGTCTGTCTATGACTGATCCTAATCTCACCAACGATAGGTCCGCCAGTTCGCAATTGGACATGACACTAAATTTCAAAGACTTATTCTCGATCGATTTGATCAGATTGGAGCCCAGTTTGACACTCTTAGGGAGACATCGCTAGGCTTAGCAGTAGGGTCGATCGGTTAGAATCACTAGAAGTCGAGCGCCTCCTCCACCTGACAAGGAGCCTCTCGAGGACTCTCGAGGTTCTAGACCCCCTCCCGAGAGACATGGTAGGGTCATTCCTCGCCGAGGTACTCCCTCACCCCAAGAAGGAATCACCGTCATGGTTACCAGTATCGTACGGGAATCACCGTCCTATAATGCTCCTCGTCCCTCTCCCCTCACCTGGTCGTAAAGGTTGATCTCCACCCGCACAGTATGAATAGGACTATGATGATCAGTATGACGACTACCATGAACCACACCACGGGATTAAGCCAAAGAGGATGATATCACTCGGCATATCCTCATTAACACACCCTCCTTCGAAGGACATCTGGACCCGAAGGTATTAAGCGTTTGGCTTATGAATTTGGATCACTATTTTGATTGATGTGAAATGAGTGACGAGAGGCATGCACGGTTCGCTAAATATGTGTTTTACTTATTTTAGGTTTTTCCTAATTACAACACAACAGAGTAATAATATAGCAAAAGAAAACACAACACAACACAATAGAGTAATAATACAACACAACAGAGTAATAATATAGCAAAAGAAAACACAACATAACACATTACATCAAGATTTATAGTGGTTCCTCAGTTATGGGTACATCCACTTTCTCCTTTACCTATGTACTAGAGAGCTAACTTAGGCCAAACTTCTCTAAACTATCTCAGATCTATAGATCTTACAACTCAGAGACATCAATCTCCCTACCTCAGATCTTGTAAATAGGTCCTACCCCTCTGATCTTCTATCACAAGATTCTATAGCTTAAGCCAAACAAAACCCTACCTCAATCTCTACAGCTAGAGATTTGTACTCAGATCTTTTACAGATCCTGCAACTCAGGCCATATAACCCTACAACTCATGCCAAACACAACCCTACAATTCAGGCCAAACAACCCTATAACCTATGAAGCACCGACACTTCAAAATGCCCAACGTGTCGGTGTCGTACTCTCCGACACTCGTTCGACTCTCCGACACTCTCCGACACTCTCCGACACTCTCCGACACTCTCCGACACTCGTGTCAAAAGTCCGACACGCTGGCTCACGCGGGACTCGCGTGTCCCGCACAATCGGGCACGCGTGTCCCTCTCAATCGGACACGCGCGTCTCTAAACTAGCTACTCACGGTGAGGCGAGAGGAAATTGTCTTGGAAGTGCAATTTTTTGTGAAAAAATTTTTGAAAGTTCATATAAAAAAGTGAAAGCACATTTGTTAATCATTTGTGGAAATTGAATTGGAAAGTGTTTAAAAGTTTTAATGAGTGATCTATTTGAGGTGAAAAAACTATAATAAGAGGTAATATGTTAATGTTCTATCATTTTTTGACCTTCGGTTAAGTTTTGCATTTGAATATTTTATTAGTAATATTTAAACATGTTTTGGTTTATTTAATATTTGTTATTTATTCATTTTTAATTTTTTATTAAATGTCTTAGGATTTTCATAATTATAAAATTTAAATATTTAATATATGTGTCCCAGCGTGTCGAAATATGATGTATTTTTAGAATTTACGACTCGCAAGTCGTGTCGTGTCGTATCGCGTGTCGCGTGTCGGTGTCGGTGCAACATAACCTATAACTCATGCCAAACACAACCCTACAACTCAGATCACAATAATCCTACTATAGGAAGAGTTACAAAGTTTGACTCAACACTCAAGGCTTGAGTCTTCAAATGGAAGCACTGTGGAGACTTCTTTGTTTTCCTTGATTAACACTTTGAAATTTGAATATCTTGGCTTGAAAAGAATGAAGGCTGTGTTGAAACCGGAATCCGGTCTCCTGTGGAGTTCGACCCTTGGGGAAGGGGTGGTGTCGCGTCTACTTCGCTCCTGCAAGAAAAACAACAACGAAGGCAAGGAGAAACAGACCCAAGGGCTCGACAGGGAGGTCCCACCACAAACCCGGAAAATCTCAGAGCGCTTCCCCTCCTTAGCCAGAAGCCGAGCTAAGGTACCCTCAGAAAGCACTTGAAGATTGGGGCAGGAGAGCACAGGGAAGAACCTGCTTTCTGGGGTACCCCTTGGGTCCTATTTATAGCTTTTGAAATCCGGACTGCCAATAACCAAAAGAACTGACCTGAAATTACCAGAAAACCCTTGGTTGGGTCTGCCAACAGTCAAACTCCGCTGTTTTGAAGGGCTATGGGCAGACCAGCGGGGGCAAAACAGTAAAAAGTACCTCATACATCCAGGCGAGCTGGGGAGCTTTGGCCACCTCGGTATGTTCTGCTCGCCTACTGCTGCCGAGCTCCACTGTGAGGACGCGAGTTGTGTCTCGCTCGGCATATGCCGAACTCGGGGTCGCCGATCGTCGATCTCTGGTCGACGGATGCCGAGCTCAGGCTCGCCCCCTTTACTGCCGAGCTCTCCTATTGTCCTCAGCCCGATTTGCCTAGACCCTGGTGACCTTGCTCGCCGGACACGGGGTTGTACACAATCCCCGCTCTTTTTGAGCTTGTCGAAGCTCGGAAAGAAACATCCAACCCCAAGTGTGCGGCGAGCACTGGTTGGCGAGTTGGAGGGAATCTTCTGGTGGGGGCCACCTGCGGCTATATATATGTGCACCTGCCCACCTGCCTGACTCTTGCCATTCCCTCTGCTGCCTTGCCAAGATGCCTCTTCCTAAGGAGATCCAAGAGCGCATAGACCGAGCCCGCCAGGCCTCCGCGGCTCGCGTTGCCGCTCTGACGGCGGTCCCCGCAAAAGCTCCCCAAACCGACTCTGCCGAGCCCAGCTCCAAGAGGTCAAAGCCATTCCCTGAGGCGGCTGAGCCCATTTTCAACGACTTGAGGGCCACCCTGGCTTGCGAGACCGGCTCTTCCACCCGAACTATCTTGGAGAAGGATAGAGAGGTTGTCGTGGTTGGCGACGACCTGGACGGTCAACCAGATGGCGAGGGCGTCGCGCCGCGAGACCCCACACCGCGAGGCGAGACCACGCTCGCCACCTCGCGATTCTCGGCACCGGACAACCATCCCCAGGATCCGCCGCTTCTCTTTGGGATCCTGCCTGGAGCTCGCAGAGGCCAAATTCGCCAGCGGGCTCCCCCCTCCTCGCCAAATTGACGCGGTCGCGGGGGAGGGTCTGGGGACCATTCCCACACCGGGATTCGAGCTCATCTCGCCGGGGGCTCGCGGCCCAGGTCGCGGGAAGGATCTGAGGTTCATCCCTCCCCGCACCTCCCTCGATCTGCCGAGCTCGTCTGGTCAGTCTTGCCTGACTTCTCGCTTCATGAGTTTTTTCCTGCCTCTTTTTGCTAATACCTGTCTTCACAGCTCTTCCCAGTCAATCGGCTGCCGAGGAATCCTCGCGGGCAGCCCACTATTCTCCCCTCCCCTCCCCGAGCTCGCTGGACTCTTACCTGGGTCCTGAGGTGGAACAAGGCGAGTTGACGAGGAGGGAGGTCAAGCTCCTCAAAAAGCTGGTGTGCGGGCTGCGCGAGGTGCAGGGGGTCAACGAGATGCTGCAGCGCGACTACGCGCGTCTTGCTGACGAGGTGCGCCGCAGCTAAGCTGGCGAGCTGATGTCCCCCTCCCGGCTCCTGGACGAAATAGATGACGGTCTCTCGGTTGCGCAGAGGAATTCCGGAAGGAGCCGCGAGCTGCTCCGCGCGCGGCAGCCTGGGGGGCCGGGGTCGCGAGATCGTGGTAGGTAAGTGGGCGGCTCCTCTGCCGAGCCGACCGGCACTCGCATCCCGATGCCCTCCCTGCTTGCGCGCCCTGTCTCTTTAAATCCTGAACTCTATTTCTGTAATAAATAAATCTTAGAATATTCTTGATCATGTTACTAAAATAAAATGCTGCAATGTTGTGCTTAGCCTTGGTTGGGATGCGCCGGAAGTCGGCGAGCTGGGGTGGCGAGCTGGGGTGGCGAGCTGGGGCAGCGAGCCGCGCTGATTGGACAGCCTGCCTCAGATCTCTTTTCCTATAAATAGCCCCCCCCCCCTTCACCTACCCCCGTACTGTGCCTTTATTGCTTTTTTCCCTTCTCCCTATGCTTTTCCATTTCCTGCTCGCGCTCTACCTCCGCCTCCGCGAATCATGGGCAAGGCGAATCCAGATGCCGACGGCCGCTCCAAGTGCGCTCAGCACTTCACGGACTATTGCTTTTTCGAGGGGCACACTAGCGAGGAGGAGCTCGCTGAGTTTGTGGCGGAGCGCGTTCCGCCGGGCTTTGAGGCTCGCAGGCCAAAACAGGGGGAGGCCATCAATACCTTTTACGAGAATGAGCTCGCCTTCCCCCTTTCTCATTTTGAGGTGGGGTTACGCCTCCCCTGTGGCCGGAGATCCGGCAGATCTTAAAATACTACGGAGCCGTGCCCGCGCAGCTGAATTCCAACGCCATCGCGATGATGGTGGCTTTCGCGAGCTACCTCCGGCGGGAGAGGATCGAGTTCAACCTGACGGTGTTCAGGAAGCTCTTCTCCTACAAGGCGACGCCGGACGGGGTCGCCTACTTCGGCGGCTCGCTAATCAAAGTTCGCGAGATCGCGAACAAGCACCACACCTGGATGACCAAGATCGCCTTTATCAAGGGAGATCTCGGCAACATCCCCTACTCGCCTCAGCAGAAGGGCGAGGAGGTGTACTGCCCGCCGGCCGTGTCCGGCAACGACGCCGAACTCCACAAATTCTTCCTCCACAAAGATTTCGAGGTCGCCTTCCTGCGGAGGGGCCTCGACGCGCTCCCCCCCGTTCTGCCCGGCGAAGGTATGCTTCCCTCATCTTGCCGAGTTCGCCTGCCCGCCGAACTCGCCATATCATTGTTGAATTCCTAACTTTTTAAGTGTTTCCTGCAGGGGAGCGAATCATCCCCGTGAACCCGCCGTTCGCGGATCCGGCGCTCCATACCAACCCTCTTGCTCGCGAGAGGGCGGCGGCGGCCTGCCGAGATGAGGCGGCCCTCTCGCAACCCTCTTCCAGCAAGAGGCGACCTGAGGACGCGGTGTCGAACCCTCCATTCGGCCATCGACAAATGAAGAAGATGCGGAGAGCCCTGCTGGCTCCGCGGGGGCAACAACAACAGCCCAGCCCCGAGTACATCAGCTCGTCGACGACACCTCCCGACGCGTCGCCGGAGAGCCCGCTGAAGGAGATAACCAACAAGGGGCGGAAAGGTGGCGAGGGCCCCTCTTCCACGGCGGCGATCTCCCCTCCTCCATCGGCGAAGAGGGCTGCCTGCGAGCGCGCGCCGCCGAAGCAACACCCCCTCTTCAACTTCGGCGCGCGCTGGAAGGATTCGGCTGGCGAGCCCATGCTGCAGTGGGACGAGCTCGCTCATCGAGTCTCCGTCTCCACTCTGCACCCCTCCTGGCACGACCGCGAGCCTGTCACCGGTCACGCCTACGCCCTCGGCTTCGGCCTATATGGCCGGGAGGATGCCGAGGCCTACAAGAAGATGACCCTTCGGCAGCTCGGCCATGAGGGCCTGCAGTCCCACCTGCGGACCCTGGAGCTGCATCACATGCTGGCACGCCGCAGCTTTGCCCTCAGCTACCAACTCGAAAAGGCCGAGCAGGCACGCGACCTCGCCAAGGATAAGGTCACCGATCAGGCGAGGCGGCTCGACATAGCGGAGGGTCTACTCGCCCAAGCCGCCGGCGGGTTGGTAAGTTTCAAGCGCTGTTCTTCTTTTTCACTTAGAATATTTTGTGCTGCTGCTAAATGGACTCTTTTCCAGGATGCCAAGGCGGCGGGCGAGCTTCAGGCTCGTAACACCGAGCTGGGGGAGGAGGTCAGCCAGCTGCGCGCACTACTGGCCGCGGATGCCGAGGCTGCAGGGGAGCTCCAGGCTCGCAACACTGAGCAGGAGGAGGAGATCGGCCAGCTGCGCGCACGCCTTGCCGAGCTGGAGGGCGCAAACACGAAGCTGAAGGGGGGAGAATCAGCACCTCCTCGGTGAGGTGCGTCGCCAGGCGGAGATCTTTTTCCCTCCTCACGACATCGACCCCACCCTCCCCTACAAAAGCCCGCAGATCTTTGGCGAGGCCGACCTCGTCGAGTGATTGCGGATCAACTCCATCCAAGCCGCCGAGTGCACCCTCCAGATGATGAAGGATTCTGGGGTGCTGGTGGAGGGGTGCGAGGGGATCTCGGCTCGGGACCTGATGCCGAGCCTATTCCCGGCAACGCCGCCCAGCGAGAAGGAGGACAGCCTGGACGCGATGTTCGGGAAAAGCTTTCAGGATCCTTCGGGTGACGGCGAGGACAAGTCCGACGGAGGGGGCGAGGCCTGAGGGTAGCCTGTACTTTTTCTTTTTTCCTTTTTTGTTCACTCGCCGAGGCGAGCCCCCTGTAATTACTTTTTATAAACAATTAATGAAAGTTTTTGATCATACCCGTGCCACTTCCTTTTCTTTTCTTTCTTTACTTTGTTTGTTGTGCTCTGAATTTATGCGAGCGCTTCCCTACGCGACCTCGCCGAGACAGGTTCCGCGAGTAGAGTAGTTATGAGAGCGCGCCCGCGAGTGGATGCGTTTTGAGTGTTCGCCGAGCCCCAAGCGATTCGGGGGCGAGTTGCTCTCCGCCCTTGTCACGCCACCATAACTCGCACGCGAGCCATCCGGGAGGAGCACAGGGAAAATTTTTTCCAAGTCTAATGGGCAAAGGGGGCGAGGTGCCCCGGCCTGGCTTGCTTTCCTTTGGCGAGGCCCGGGTTCGCGTTCTACTCGCCAATGCCGAGCCGGGAATGACGAGTCCATACTCGCTCATGCAGAGTCCTCCAGCCTGGCTTGCCTTCTTGATCATGTCGAGCTGGATTTGCCGAGCCCGAGCTCGCCCCGACAGAACCTTTTCCCCTTTGCTCCCTGGCACTGGGACTTTGACCCGCATCTGACGATTTCAAGGCCGACACCATCGAGTGACCTCCGGCCCTGTCAGCTAGGTGAGCCTGACAGCGGGATCTGCTCGAGGCTAAGGGTGACACCGAGTGACTTCCATCCCTGCCAGCTAGGTGAGAGCCTGGCAGCGGGATCTGCTCGGGGTTCACTACTAATACCATCGAGTGACTTCCAGCCCTGCCAGCTAGGTGAGAGCCGGACAGCGGGATCTGCTCGAGGCCAAGGATGACACCGAGTGACTTCCAGCCCTGCCAGCTAGGTGAGAGCCTGACAGCGGGATCTGCTCGGGGTCCACTACTAATACCATCGAGTGACTTTCAGCCCTGCCAGCTAGGTGAGAGCCTGACAGCGGGATCTGCTCGAGGCCAAGGATGACACCGAGTGACTTCCAGCCCTGCCAGCTAAGTGAGAGCTTGACAGCGAGATCTTCTCGGGGTCCACAGCTAACACCATCAAGTGACTTCCAGCCCTGCCGGCTAGGTGAGAGCCTGACAGCGGGATCTGCTCGAGGCCAAGGATGACACCGAGTGACTTCCAACCCTGCCAGCTAGGTGAGAGCCTGACAGCGGGATCTTCTCGGGGTCCACAATAATGCAGGCTAGCTATGATAATATTAGAGAGTTGAAGGAATTTATTATAATCAAAGCATTGCTTACATGCTTCAGGGGAAAAATCGTTTTAGGTCGTCACCACTCTAGGTGAGACTCAGGGTCTCGCCCTCTACATTTTGGAGTCGATAGCCCCCTGACCCCAAGGCTTCCTTTACAATGAATGGTCCCTCCCAGCTGGGATTGAGCTTCCCTACGGATGCTGACCTCCCTGCTGCATCCACTTTCTTCAGCACCAAGTCCCCTTCCACGAATTGTTTGACCCTGACATGCTTGTCAAAGTACTTGACCATTCTTATTTTCACCTCCTCCTGCCGGATAGCGGAAAGGTCCCTCACCTCTTCCAGCATGTCAAGGGAGAGCCTCAGTTCCTCCTCATTCTCCGCTTGCCATTCCTCACGGCCTTCTTTTGCCGCCACGACTCGCGGTGTTTGGACTTCGAATTCTACGTGGAGCACTGCCTCGCATCCATGGGAGAGTTTGAAGGGGGTCTCTCCCGTCTCCGTGTTGGGGGTGGTCCTTAGGGCCCAAAGAACTGCAGGAAGCTGCTCCACCCAGCTCCCCTTCAAATTCTCCACCTTCTTCTTGAGGAGGTTGACGATGATCTTGTTTGCGGCCTGCACCTGCCCGTTGCTCCTGGGGTGATGGACCGAGGCGAACCTGAGGTCGATTCAAAGCTGCTCGCAGAAGCTGGTGAACTCGGCACTGGCGAACCGGGGCCCGTTGTCCGTGACGATGGCTTGGGGCAGCCCATGGCGACAGATGATCTCCCCCCAAACAAAGTTCCTGTTCACCTGGGAGGTCACCTTGGCCAACGCCTTCACCTCCATCCACTTTGAGAAGTAGTCAATCATTACTAGGAGGAACCTTCTCTGACCGCTTGCTTGGGGGGAATGACCCAACCAAATCCATTCCCCAAATTGCGAAGGGCCATGGGGACGTGATACTTCTGAGTCGCTGGGCCGGCTGTAGTTGGAGAGGGGCAAACAGCTGGCATTTATGACATCTTCTTGCGAACTCTGCGGCGTCTCGGCCCAGGGTGGGCCAGAAATACCCTTGCCTGACTATCCTCCCTTCCAGGGTCCGACTCCCGGAGTGGCTCCCACATTCCCCGGAGTGGACTTCCTCCAAGATACTTCGTACTTCTCCCTCGGTCACACAGCGGGCCAGCATCCCTGAGAGGGTCTTCCTGTATAGCTGCCCGTCCTGGAGGAGGTAATATGCTGACTTCTGCCTTAGTTTCTTCTTATTTACCCCCTCTGGATACTCTCCCGTGGAGAGGAAAACCACAACTGGATCCATCCACGAAGATTGTTGATCGATTTCCATGAGCTCTCCCTCTTCGATGGAGGGGCGGAACAGGTCGGTGATGGTGCCCCCCACCTGGGGACCATGCTTCGCTAGCTGATCGGCTTGTTCATTCTCTTCCCTGGGCACGTGTCAGATGGTGAAAGTTTGAAAAGTGCCAATGACCCCCTTCACCTTGGCCAGGTATGATCGCAAGGTGTGTTCCCTTGCCTCGAACTCCCCGTTGATTTGGGAAGCTACTACCATGGAGTCAGTAAGGACCTCCACATCCGACACCCCCAGCTCCCTGGCCAGGCGAAGCCCTGCTATCACGGCCTCGTACTCGGCCTGGTTGTTGGTAATGGGAAAGTGTACCACCACCGTATGCTCGATTCGGGTCCCTTGAGGGCTTTCTAGGATCACCCCCACTCCAAGGGAATGCCTCCCTGAGGCTCCGTCCACCCTCACTTTCCAAGGAGTCGGGCGGGTGAGCTCTTCCTCCGCTACTTCAACCACGTAGTCGGCCAAGAAGTCGGCCATAGCTTGAGCCTTGATCGAGAGCCGCGGAACGAAGGAGACATCGAACTCGCTCAGTTCCACCGACCACTTAGCCAGCCTAGCTGAATGCTCCACCCCCTCAAAGATGTTGCGGAGGGGATGGTCGGTCACTACTCGAATTGAGTGCGCCTGGAAGTAAGGTCGCAGCCTCCTGGCCGAGATGATTAGGGCAAAAGCTAGCTTCTCCAAAATCGGATACCTGAGCTCGGCCTTCCTCAGGACCCGGCTCACGTAATAAATAGGGAGCTGCCTCTTCCCTTCTTCACGAACCAAGACGGAGCTCAAGGCCTCCGCCCCGACCCCGAGATATAAGAACAGATCCTCCCCCTCCTTCGGCCCTTGGAGCAGCGGAGCCTGTGTCAACTGCACTTTGAGGGCCTGGAACGCCTCCTCGCACTCCTTGGTCCATTCAAACCTCTGACCACCCCTTAGCATTTTGAAGAAGGGGGAGCACTTCTCCCCTGCCCGTGAAAGGAAGCGACTCAGCCCTGCTAGCTTCCCCGTCAGCCGTTGGACCTCCTTTGCATTCCGCGGGGACCCCAGCTCCAAGATAGCCTTGACCTTATCTGGATTCGGCTCGACCCCCGCGGGGGTGAGGAGGTGCCCCAAGAACTTTCCCCTGCTAGCCCCAAAGACACATTTTAGGGGATTCAATCGCATCTTATATTTGCGCAGGGTGGCGAAGGTCTCCTCCAGGTCCCGGAGGTGGGAGTTCACATCCCGGCTTTTGATCATGAGGTCATCTACATACACCTCCAAATTCCTCCCCCTTTGCTCCTTAAAGACCCTATCCATCATTTTTTGGTAGGTTGCCCCGGCATTCTTTAGCCCGAAGGGCATCATCCTGTAGCAGCAGCATCCGTCCCCTGTGATGAACGAGACATCCTTGATGTCTGGGGGGTGCATCCTGATCTGATGATAACCTGAAAAAGCATCTAAAAACTCATTACAGAAAATCCGACGGCTGAGTCAACCAGCACGTCGATTCGAGGCAAATGATAACAGTTCTTAGGACAAGCTTTATTAAGTAAGGAAAAGTCGATACACATCCTCCATCGGCCGTCTCCTTTTTTAACCATGACCACGTTGGAGACCCAGCCGGGGTACTGAATCTCAGACACGAAGCCGGCCTTGAGGAGTTTCGCCACCTCCTCCCTGATGGGCTCCGCCAGCTTGTCCGCAGTGGACCTCTTCTTCTGCTGAACGGGGAGTGTTCCCGGGTCCAGGTTGAGGCGGTGGCAGGCCACATCCGCGTCGACCCCCGGCATCTCCGCGACGTTCCAAGCGAAGATGTCCACGTTCTTCTGGATGCACTCCAGCATCCTGCCTTGGTCCTCCGGGGTCAGCCCCCCGCTGACGCGGATCTTCTCCATCCTTCCTTCTCGGGTGAGTACCTCCAGCTCCACCACTTTCTCTGCTGCCTCCAGCCTGGATTGCTCCCCCCATCCCTCGGCATCCCCTTCCTCCGGAACGGGGACCTCTAACTCCATCTCTCCTCCCACGGCCCTCACTTTGGCCACCTCCTCCAGATCTCCTCCTGCCGCCTCCTCTGCGCAGTCCTTCACTCACAGCTCCTCCCCTCCTGCTTCCTGCTCGACCTCCTCCATCCTTCGCCCCATCTCCTCGGCTCCCTCCTGCCAGGAGATGGTGTTCACCGCAGTGACATAACACTCCCGCGCCACCTTTGGGTCCCCCCTAACCCTGACCTGGACCCACTCAGCGTTGAACTTCAAGCACTGATGGAAAGATGAGGGGACGCAGCGGAAGGCGCTGATAAGGGGCCTCCCGAAGATGGCGCTGTAGCTGCTGGGGGCGTCCACAATGATGAACTTGCAGTTTCGGGACTGCCCCCCCAAGGTGACATGGAGACCAACTCCTCCCTCTACTTCCTTCTTTTCTCCTGAAAACCCGAACAAGGGCCCGTCTGAGGCCAGCACCCTCTTAGCCTCCACTTTCATTGCGTCAAACGCCTTTTTGAAGACGACGTTGACGGAGCTCCCATTGTCCACGAGAATCCGAGAGACAGTGAAGTTCTCGATGGCTGCCTTAATGACCAGCGCATCGCAGAATGGGTACTCGTGGTCCGGCATATCGCTCATGGAGAAAGTGATCCTCTCCTCCGGGGGTGGGGTTTGGGATGTGGAGGCGACGCTTCACCGGTACATGGTGTGGAGGCTTGCCTTGCGGGAGGCCTCGACCCCTACTCCCCCGTGGATCACTCCGATCCCCCCTCAGGTTCCAACATCCACCCGGTCTTCGCACCGATCCTCCTCCGCCCGAGGCAGGACCTCCTCGATCCTCACTTCTTGTCGTCCTCCCTGCTGCTGTTGCCGTTGTTGTTCCCGATTCCCTCTCACCTCAAGGAACTCCGGGCAGGTGGCTGTGACATGCCCCTCTTCCTGATGGAAGTCGCAATAGGGCAGCTCCACCCTGACCTCTCTTCTCCTCCTCCTCCACGCTCCCCTCCTTGCTCCCAAGGCTATGGCCATGGCCTCTTCTTGGTCGGGGAGCCGGGGCCTCTGGCCCTGCCTCCAGCCTGGGGGGTGGAACTGATCTTGCCTCCCCTGCTAGTGATCCCTTCCGTAATACCCTCTCTGTGGCCCCTGCCCCTGCCACTCGGGTCTCCATCCCAGCCGTCGGTCGGGCTCTTGGCGCCCCCACCTCGGCTGCTGCTGCCCGAGCTGCCTCTGCTCCCTCTGCTTGGGGTCTCCTCTCCTCTCCTCCTGTCCTCTTCCTCCCTTCGACTCCTTTTCCTCCTCAGTTGCCCACCTGGCCAGCTTCCTTGCAAATTCCGGGTTCGACGCCTCCCCGTCGACTTCTCTTGCCGCCCTCTCCATCAACTCCTCGTAGGAGAGGGGGGGAACTCTTTTCAGCTCCATTCGGAAGAAACCCTGTTGCAGGCCCAGGGTAAAAGCCATCATCAAACTATGGCCCGGCATCTCCTGAACTTGAGTAACTTCCTCCTGGAATCGGTCCACATAGCTCCCCAACGTCTCGTTCACCCCCTGCTTTATGTGGAACAAGGACTCGGACTCCTTCTTCCTCCTCTTCGAGGTGGTGAATCTCAGCATGAACCCTCGGCGCAGGTCCTCGAAGCAGTAGATGGAGCTGGCCGGGAGCTGGTGGAACCACTCCCTTGCCTTCTCCCGGAGGGTGATAGCGAAGAGTCGGCATTTGAATCCGTCCGACATCTGACGGATGGAGACCACATCCTCGAACCATTGGACATGCTGGACCGGGTCTCCCTTCCCGGTATAGTAAGACATCTCGGGTTCCCTGAACCCATCTGGGACTGGAGCTGAGGAGACCAGCTCGCTGAAAGGACTGCCTCCCCCCACTGGGCGAGCTGGCGAGTCTCGCGAGCCCAGCTCGCCGAACCGGCCTCGGCCTGCCGAGCCGGGGAAGAGCTCGCGCCCTGGGAGCTCGCACCCCCGGCCTTCCTCGGCCACTTCCTTCCCAGCTCGCCGGCCGGGAGCGTCCTCGCCCAAAGAGGGGGCGGCCGCGATCTGGGCTGCCGGAGTCGAGCACTCGGCCCGCGCGCCGAGTGCGAACTTGACGAGGCCCAGCACCTCGTTCCTGAAGTCTTCCAACATCCCCACCGTTGCGAGAGGCGGGGGGGGGGGGGGGGGGGGCGAGTTCTTCCTGTCAGATCCTTGTCCTCCTGTCATTGAGCTCGCCGAAGCTTTTCTGCACTGACCACTGTCCACGCTCACCGCACCAAAATGTTGAAACCGGAATCCGGTCTCCTGTGGAGTTCGACCCTTGGGGAAGGGGTGGTCTCGCGCCTACTTCGCTCCTGCAAGAAAAACAACAACGAAGGCAAGGAGAAACAGACCCAAGGGCTCGGCAGGGAGGTCCCACCACAAACCCGGAAGATCTCAGAGCGTTTCCCCTCCTTAGCCAGAAGCCGAGCTAAGGTACCCTCAGAAAGCACTTGAAGATTGGGGCAGGAGAGCACAGGGAAGAACCTGCTTTCTGGGGTACCCCTTGGGTCCTATTTATAGCTTTTGAAATCCGGACTGCCAATAACCAAAAGAACTGACCTGAAATTACCAGAAAACCCTTGGTTGGGTCTGCCAACAGCCAAACTCCGCTGTTTTGAAGGGCTATGGGCAGACCAGCAGGGGCAAAACAGTAAAAAGTACCTCATACATCCATGCGAGCTGGGGAGCTTTGGCCACCTCGGTATGTTCTGCTCGCCTACTGCTGCCGAGCTCCACTGTGAGGACGCGAGTTGTGTCTCGCTCGGCATATGCCGAACTCGGGGTCGCCGATCGTCGATCTCTGGTCGACGGATGTCGAGCTCAGGCTCGCCCCCTTTACTGCCGAGCTCGCCTATTTTCCTCAGCCCGATTTGCCTAGACCCTGGTGACCTTGCTCGCCGGACACGGGGTTGTACAGGCTGGATCAGGAACATCTTGACAGAGAGAGAAGAATTCTTCAGAAGAATTATTACAGAGATTAGACTTGAAAGAAGATCTCTTTGTTGTTTGCAGCGGATAAAGATTTGAATTAAATTTTTATGCTTGATCACTAGTGAGAACTTGCACATAAAGCTTTGAAAAAGTTGGCGTGTAAATCTCTGTGAGTCTCACTTGTGTTTTCATCCTTTTTAAATCCCCCTTTTATTGTAGTCTTGGTCGGTAGAGGGCATGATGACTGATAAGGAAATCTTCAATGGCTAGTCAATCTCCTTAAGAAAAATTCTGAAAGGGAATCCTCCAACGACTGAAAAATATTGCTTAAGGAAAAATTCTGTAAAGCGAATTATTCTTAATTAAATGAGAATATTTCTTTCCCTCAGGCTGCACCTTGATTTCAGCATCAAAGATCGCTATTTGAATTAATTCAAATTGAATACGCAATCAGGGTCTTAATCTCAGGAGATAGCCGTGAGTCCACGTGTCAGGTCGGCAAAAACCTTAGTGGGTAAACTTGAATTGATGCAACTGACAAAGTCCTTTAGTTATAGTGATAAATATTTAGCCAGCATAAAACATCATAAAGACTCAACTGAAGTTACCCACGACTTAGGCAGTTAACTTGGTGCAAGTCTTTTAGACACTGTAGCCGGTGTAGTTGACAAATCTTCTATATGATGCAGTCGACAAAAACTTTGAAGCTTGTAATTGATGCAGTCGATAAATGTCTTAGCTTGAAATCGATGCAGTCGAATTTTTCTTCAGCCATGCAGTCGATGTAGTCGACAAATTACTTAGTATTGTAGCCGATGCAGCCGAACTATTCTTAAGCCATGCAGTTGATGCTGTCGACAAATTACTTAGTCTTGAAGCCGATGCAACCGAACTTTTCTTAAGTCATACAGTCGACAAATTACTTAGTCTTCTAGCCTATGCACCAAATATTTGACTTAGATGAATTTAAGTTCCTGTGTTTGAATTCCTTTAACTTTAGTGGCTTTTCTTATGATAGTTACATGTCTAATATAGGATTAGGACAGAGGTTAACATGAGTTTTTTTACTCCTTGAGGGATTATAAGGGCAAAACCCTGTTTGGGTGACCATAAACCTAACACTACATTAGCTATGCACTTCTGTTAACCCAGTCACACCAAAACTGAACCATATATCAAATACAAGACATTTATTGTCATCTTGACCCCTTCTTCAAATCAGGAATCTTGTGGACAATATTCCCAACAATCTCCCCCTATTTGAAGAAGTTATAACCTCATATGATAATAACCATAAAGACATAAACATAAGCAGAGATGCATAGAGAAAGATCTTTTCAGATAATATATATAAATGACAAAACATCTATAGGTCAGCCCCAAAGTTTTTCAATGCTTGCTCAGAACTCTTCACCATCTACTTTCCTCTTTTGCCTTTGAAAGTAGCCCAATGGCTTGGGAATATATTTAGGAGGAGGAGGTCCATTTGGATGATTTCTTCTGTGAATCGTCCTCCTAGTTTCCTGCTTCTCATGCCTCTCCCATTTCACTGAATTGTAATATCTTGAAATGTTGATGCCATGTTTTTCAAAATTTTCCCAGGTATATAGAATGATATTTTTTGGAAATGGGGCTCCATTCTTCATAGTCTGACATATTTTGAATTTCAATTCTCCTCTGTCTGACCAACATGATTTCTTCTAGGCTCTGAATAGCTTTTCTTTTTCTTGATGATGATGCCTCTCCTTGTTCACCTTGCATGGTGTGATGATAATCATCCCAAGGTTCTTCATAATTCTCAGGATAAATATAATCATAGTTTTCTGTTGCTGGATCAGACTGTGGAATGTAGTCAGAGTTTTCTGCTGCTGGTTGTGGAGAGTACTGTATTGGCTCTAGATCCAAGGATTCCCTGATTGTTTTCGATGTCCATATTGCTTGCTGGGTAGAATCATGGGTTATTGATCTCGCCCATTTTTGAGTTCTTCAAATGTTGATTAATAGATTTCTGCTTGAGAGTCAACTATCTTTTGCTTCGGCATATTGATTCTTTCAATTGTGGTGTTCTTGGTTTGGAGCAGGTGATTATCTAGCAGTTGAGTGCAGAAGTCCATCCTGTCCAATATAGTAATTCTATGATCATCCATGTTGTTGCCAGTTGTTTGGAAGGCTTGGTTGAGATTTTCAGCAGTATCCTGTTGATTGTTTATGACTTCTGTATACCTTGGGCGAGTCATTTGATTTTGTTGGGCTGTGTAATCAACAGCTTCTGCAACCTTCATGAAGAAGTGCAATGTTTGTGCATTCAATGGTTCATCTCCTCATGCACAGATGTAATCTTTTCATTCATTTCTTTCCTTAGCCCTTGCACAGTTCTGCCAACAAAGTCTTCTATTTTCTTCCTTTGGATGTCCATCATGACTTTCAGCTGAGCCAGAAATGGACCAGAGCGGCCTGCATTGGTTGGAGATGATGGGATGTTTGTTAGGCTCTTCAACAGTTCTTTCAGGGCCTGTGTGAGGCTCATAGTCCTCATAAAGGCAGTCTGGAGTAGACTTCTGTGAGGTGCGCTTATCATTGTTTGGTTCTTCCAGCACCCCTTTCCCTTTCCAGGACACGAACTCATTTCCTACAGGGTTGCATTCTTCAGATTCTTCTTGAGTAGCCAGAGTTGTGGGTGTGGATTCTACCACCTTGCTGATTACTTAGTCCACCTCTGTCAGGTCAAGCTTGCTTTGGATAGAATCTTGCAGAGTTGACTCCCCCTCACTCTCCTCAGTTGCCTCCAGTACTTCATGCCTCCAGTACTTCATGCCTCCAGTACTTCAGTGTGTTGGGCAGAGTCTTCCTGGGCCAGCTCCCCCTCAACTGGTACTGTACCTGTGAGATCTTGGTGGCCTCCTTCCACAACTTTAGTGTGAAGGGCGGATGCTTCTTGTTAAGTTTCTTTCTTTACTTCAGTCTTAGTATGCTGTGGAGCAAGTTCCAGATGAACCTCTCTCCGTGCTATCACTTCATTTCCTTGGGCAACAAGTTTCTTTTGAACTTCTCCCACTTCCATTGCTTCTAGTTAAGCCACACCCCTGGACTCTTCCATTGGGTATTGATGGGATTCCATCCGATCGTGCATTTGGAGGCGCGGGACCCACGTTCGTCTATTCCCGCAGGAACGCTTGATCGGACCGCCGATCCGACTCCGCTGTTGCGTCCGGAACGTCGCTGCGAGTCGAAATTATATATTTATGTATTTTATTTGGGTTTATATGTTGTTATTTAGAGGCCGAACCCATCGGCCAATCATAGCCGTTGATGGTGAAGCCCTAGGGTGTTATTTCTTATAAATAGGGAGTTGTGGGCTGGTTTAGGGGGATGGCAGATTCTGGAGAAGTTCAATCCCGGAATCCTGTGATCCTTCCACGGTGCCGACTCCGTGGAGCCCTAGGTGACGACTCCTAGGCGTTCATCCTCTCCCCCAAGGTAATCCCTAACCTTCCCCACATTTTCCCACTGTTTCCTCCCCTTTTTCCCACCCCCGGAACTCACCCCAACCTTCCTCAAACCCGCCGGCTACCGCCCTTCCTCAAACCCGCCGGCTACCGCCCTTCCCAAGCAACCCGCCGGCTACCGCCCTTCCCAAGCAGCCGCCGGACTGGCTGCTGCCAATCCCTGCACTTTTCCAGCCCCTCTTGCCATTTCCGACCCCACTTAGGGCCTTCCTAGCCCTAGCCGGCCACTCCTCTCTTCCCCTTCGTGGATCCACCTCTTCCCCACTACTCCACAGCCCCTAATCCTCCTAGATCCGGGTTCTATTGTCCCGATCTACATCCCCACTACCCGATCCGGGTTATATTGCCCCGATCTATCCTTCCCCGCCCCAATCCGACATTCCACCACCGGATCTACCTTCCCCGAGTCTGGATCTACGTGCTCCTATCCGGATCTACTCCATCGCCCTCCGATTCCGTTATTTGCCACCAAAACAGCCCCCCACCCGCCTTTGCCACCTCCGTCTCCACCCTCGGCACCCGATCCACGCATCCGGACTTATCACCTCCATTGCCCTAAACCAGCCCGCTAGTTGTGAGTTTTATTTTCGTGATTTGGATTGTTGTATTTGCAATATTATTATTGGAAACTTCATATTTTGTTTGGCTCTAGTTTGTAGCGCCTTGTGTCAATTGATTACTAATTTGCAGGAGGACCGATTCGCCGCACGCTTTGCTTTGGCCCTCCGAGCGGAGGAAAGCCAACTATAATCGCCAAAATTAAATTATATTGTTTCTTTGTTTTCGCTTAATTTTGTGGTGCCAAATTATTATTGCTCATAACATTCGTCGCCGTCACTGACGGTCGTGTCGCATGTAGAGTCTAGATTGTGCACCCACGGCCTACCCTACATCAGTTGGTATCAGAGCGAGGTTTGGGCCACTTGCATGCTCCGTAGTGGTAGGAATTATAGAGTCAGCATGGTTGAACCACAGATCACCGAGGACCGAGCGACGAGCTCGAACTCGAACGCCGCTTTTGCGGAGTTCCAGCGACTTGTCTTAGATCGTCTTGACACCATAGGGGCCCAGTTTGACGAGGTGCGTCATGATCTCACTGAAGTGAACCGTCGCTTAGGCCACTTAGAGGACGCTAGGGAAACACCGACACAGCACGCCGAATCACTTGAGGACGACCCCGATGCTCCTCTACGTTATGACCAGCGCCAGAGAGATGGTCATCCACATGCAGACCGCTCCCGTCGTGACCCTCACCACCGAGTCCCAGCCCCGCCGGTTAGGCGACATCCTGACCCGGTGCGTGAGAGGCCCCTACCTCCACGGGACGATTACCGTATGCCTCGTCGGCCTCCGCATGAGCCCAGAGACCGAGTGCCCCCACTTGGCCCCCGAGACTACCGCCATGACGAGTACTATCCTCCGGGTCGGAGAGAGCGCGGTCCCCCACCCGCTCGACACGACTACTTTCAGGAGGACTACCCCGAGGAGTATCCCGACCCACGGAGAGGTGGTCACTACCTTGACATTACTCGTCGTATCCGACTCGACGCCCCTTCGTTCGATGGTCGGCTAGATCCGAAAGCCTTCAGCGACTGGTTTTTGGATATGGATCACTATTTCGAGTGGTACGACATGAGCGACGAGCGGTGCGTCCGGTTTGCGAAGATGAAGTTGGTCGGGCAAGCCAAGGTGTTTTGGATCAGTGTTGAGAGGGCCCTAGAGCGGGATGGTTACTACCCCATCACCAGATGGGATGAGATGAAGGAGCGACTGAAAGAGAAGTACCTCCCCGCATCATATCGTGGGCAACTGTTTGAGCAGCTGCAGAACTTACGGCAGGGGACCCTTACCGTTGCCGAGTACATGGCCCGCTTCGATGTGTTGATCGTTAGGAGTGATGTTTCCGAGGAGCCTATTGCCACTGCCTCTCGCTTCAAGGCTGGCCTTCGTGCCGATATTCGGAGAGAGTTGATTCCCCACCGTTTGGAGACTGTTGACCAGATATTCCAGCTCTCCCTTGAGTACGAGCAGTACCTGCGTTCGTCTAGTACGAGGCAGTTCACCCCCCGGACTGATTCCTCGACATTTAAGAAACCCGCTCCGCCCCAGACCACTCCAGCTGCACCCTCACGTATCCCCGCGGATGCGAAGGGTAAAGCCATAGCCACTGATGATCAGCGATCTGGAGGCATTGTATGCTTTAGATGTTCTGGCAGAGGCCACGTGGCGGCGCGGTGCCCCACGCGGAACCTGCTAGTTGAGGGTGAGGAGCAACAAGGTTTAGAGGAGGAAGAGGAGGCCCCAGAGGAAGTTAGGGCCGCAGTCGAGGAGGGTTGGGAGAGTGACGCCGAGCGATCGTTAGAGGTAGGAGTGATTCGACGCCTCTTGCACACCCCCCGTGTGGATGAGGACTGGCGACGCACGACTATCTTCTACACCTACTTTCCTAGCGCAGGCGGACCCTGCAAACTAGCCATTGATAGTGGGAGTTGCGTGAATATCGTAGCCCAGAAGGCACTTGACCGTATGCAGGTGAGAGCAGAGCCTCACCCCCATCCGTACCGTGTCGTCTGGGTTGACAAGACGGCGATTCAGGTCACCCAGCGCTGCTTAGTCCCGCTCACTATCGCGTCCTTTCAGGACAAGGTTTGGTGCGATGTCATTCCCATGGACGTCGCCCACGTGTTGCTCGGCCGCCCCTGGCTCTTTGATCGTGATGTTACGTGCTTCGGTCGCTCGAACACGTATGTCTTTTATGATAAGGGGCGGAAGATCACGTTGACACCCGCCCAGCCCCGAGATCGACCTAAGGGTGTGGTGGAGCCATCTGCGAGCACGAGCGCCTCGCGGCCCCTGCATATTCTGAGGCGAGGCGAGTTCCTACGAGATAGTGCCGAGTCCGACGTTATTTATGTGGTTGCCGCCACCCAGGTTGCTGAGGACGCCCCAGTTGATTTCCCTCCCGCGGTGCGTCCCTTGTTAGGCGAGTTTACGGACATTATGCCAGACGAGCTCCCCGATGAGCTGCCTCCCCCGCGGGACATTCAGCATGCCATTGATTTAGTCCCGGGAGCTTCCCTCCCGAACCTGCCCCACTACCGTATGCACCCGGATGAGCACGCTGAGCTCAAACGGCAGGTCGACGAGCTTCTCCGGAAGCAGTTCATTCGTGAGAGCATGAGTCCTTGTGCGGTCCCCGCCCTTCTTACTCCTAAGAAGGACGGTAGTTGGCGTATGTGCATCGACAGCCGCGCCATTAATAAGATCACGGTCAAGTATCGTTTTCCTATTCCACGACTCGATGATTTACTAGACACTATGTCGGGTGCCCAGATCTTCTCCAAGATCGACCTCCGCAGTGGGTACCACCAGATTCGAGTTCGTGAAGGGGACGAGTGGAAGACCGCATTTAAGACCAAGGACGGTCTGTATGAGTGGTTAGTTATGCCATTCGGGCTATCTAACGCCCCGAGCACGTTTATGCGTGTGATGACGCAGGTGTTGCGGCCCTACATGGGCAAGTTTCTGGTAGTGTACTTTGACGACATATTAGTCTACAGCCAGACGCAGGCCGCTCACCTCGATCATCTGAGACTTCTCTTTGGCACCCTTCGCCAAGAGAAACTGTATGTGAACCTGAAGAAGTGCGCCTTCCTCTCCGAGTCCGTTCACTTCCTGGGCTTTATCATTTCCTCCACCGGAGTCTCCGTGGATCCTGAGAAGGTCAAATCTATCCGAGATTGGCCTGTGCCTAAGAATATCCACGAGGCTCGCAGCTTTCACGGCCTTGCCACCTTCTACAGGAGGTTTGTCCAGGGGTTCAGCTCGATCATGGCCCCCTTCACGAGCTGTCTCAAGAAGGGAGAGTTCCAGTGGACCCCCGCAGCCACTAGAGCCTTTGAGGAGATTAAGGAGAGGTTGACGACAGCTCCCGTCCTACGATTGCCAGATTTTAGTCGCGCCTTTGAGGTCGCCTGCGACGCCTCGGGTATCGGTATAGGTGGCGTGTTGAGCTAAGAAGGACACCCAGTTTCTTACTTTAGTGAGAAATTGAATGAAGCTAAGCAAAAGTACTCGAACTACGATCGAGAATTTTACGCTATTGTCCAGTCTCTGCGCTACTGGCGACACTATCTCCTCCCCCGGGAGTTCGTGTTGTACTCCGATCACCAGGCCCTCCGTTACCTCGATTCACAACGCAAGTTGGGCCACCGACATGCGAAGTGGGTCGAGTATCTGCAGGATTTCCATTATGTTCTCAAGCACCGCGCGGGTGTCGAGAACAAGCCGGCTGACGCGCTGAGTCGCCGCGTATCCCTATTGCAGACGCTGACGGCGAGTGTGCAGGGCCTTGAGCGACTGATGCTCGATTACCCCACGTGTCCTGACTTTGGCGAGATTTACACCGCCTTGTCCCGAGACCCACCCGACCCCGTTGAGGGATACCAGATTTACGAGGGATATCTGTACCGGGGTTCTCGCCTGTGCGTTCCTCAGACGTCTTACCGAGACTATCTGATTTGGGAACTGCACGCGGGCGGAGCCGCGGGTCACTTCGGGCGGGATAAGTCTATAGCCATTGTTGAGGACCGTCTCTACTGGCCCAGCCTCAAGAAGGACGTAGCTCGAGTTGTGCGCCACTGCCGTATCTGCCAGACGGCCAAGGGAAGTAAACAGAACACCGGCCTTTATACACCCCTACCTGTTCCACACCGCCCTTGGGAGGACATCAGCATGGACTTTGTTCTCGGACTCCCCCGCACCTTACGGAGACACGATTCCATCTTTGTAGTGGTTGACCGGTTTTCGAAGATGGCACACTTCATTGCTTGCCGCAAGACGGCAGATGCGACCCACGTTGCATCTATATTCATGAGGGATGTCTTTCGGTTGCATGGTCTACCCAAGTCGATTGTGTCCGACCGTGATGTGAGATTCATGAGCTATTTTTGGAAAATCCTGTGGCACAAGACTGGTACTACCCTTAGGTTTTCCTCCGCATATCACCCACAGACGGACGGTCAGACTGAGGTAGTGAATAGGAGTCTAGGGAATCTGTTGCGGTGTCTAACTGGAGAGCATGTAGGTAGTTGGGATTTAGATTTGCCGATCGCCGAGTTTGCATATAATAGTTCGGTCAATAGGTCCACTGGGCTGAGCCCATTCCATATAGTGTCAGGATATGACCCCAGGAAACCCATTGACCTTATCCCAAGCCCGTTAGAGTCCCGACCTAGTGAGTCCGCAGAATCATTTGCACAGCACCTGCATGAGTTGCATGAGTCGGTCCGCCGACGCATTATTATGAGCAATGAAAATTATAAGGCCCACGCGGATAAACGAAAGCGGGAACGTATTTTTAATGTTGGCGATCAGGTGATGGTACGAATCCGCTCGGAGAGGCTCCCTTCTGGGCCTGCCAAAAAGCTAAGCGCCAGGCGAATGGGCCCTTTCTCGGTTGTTAATCGGATTGGGACAAACGCCTACAGGCTGGATATCCCAGCAAATATGGGGATTCACCCAGTATTTAATGTTGAGGATCTGACACCCTATCACGAGCCTCATGACTATGTGGACCCGGGCAGTGGAGGCGACCCACTCCCTCACTCCTTGCCACCCTTCCCCACCACCCCACCCATGTCGAGCAGCCACCTCAATCCACCCATTGCCCATATCCCTCCTCCTGGACAGTCGTCGTCTATGGTTCCGCCGTCGGCGTCACCGATCACTCCGGGCCCCACCATGAGAGAGTTGAGAGATGAGAGCATTACTGAGATCAGATCCCACCAGATTGTCCCCACCACAGACGGGCAACGTCTTCGCTACTTGGTCCATTGGCGCGGCCGCCCCGACGCGGACGACACTTGGATACTACCAGCTGAGCTTGCTCAACTCGCCCCCGGGCTTCGACTCCAGTACGATCGTCTCCATTCTTCGGAGATGAATGCTTTTCAGTCGGGGGGAGTTGATGGGATTCCATCCGATCGTGCATTTGGAGGCGCGGGACCCACGTTCGTCTATTCCCGCAGGAACGCTTGATCGGACCGCCGATCCGACTCCGCGGTTGCGTCCGGAACGTCGCTGCGAGTCGAAATTATATATTTATGTATTTTATTTGGGTTTATATGTTGTTATTTAGAGGCCGAACCCATCGGCCAATCATAGCCGTTGATGGTGAAGCCCTAGGGTGTTATTTCTTATAAATAGGGAGTTGTGGGCTGGTTTAGGGGGATGGCAGATTCTGGAGAAGTTCAATCCCGGAATCCTGTGATCCTTCCACGGTGCCGACTCCGTGGAGCCCTAGGTGACGACTCCTAGGCGTTCATCCTCTCCCCCAAGGTAATCCCTAACCTTCCCCACATTTTCCCACTGTTTCCTCCCCTTTTTCCCACCCCCGGAACTCACCCCAACCTTCCTCAAACCCGCCGGCTACCGCCCTTCCTCAAACCCGCCGGCTACCGCCCTTCCCAAGCAACCCGCCGGCTACCGCCCTTCCCAAGCAGCCGCCGGACTGGCTGCTGCCAATCCCTGCACTTTTCCAGCCCCTCTTGCCATTTCCGACCCCACTTAGGGCCTTCCTAGCCCTAGCCGGCCACTCCTCTCTTCCCCTTCGTGGATCCACCTCTTCCCCACTACTCCACAGCCCCTAATCCTCCTAGATCCGGGTTCTATTGTCCCGATCTACATCCCCACTACCCGATCCGGGTTATATTGCCCCGATCTATCCTTCCCCGCCCCAATCCGACATTCCACCACCGGATCTACCTTCCCCGAGTCTGGATCTACGTGCTCCTATCCGGATCTACTCCATCGCCCTCCGATTCCGTTATTTGCCACCAAAACAGCCCCCCACCCGCCTTTGCCACCTCCGTCTCCACCCTCGGCACCCGATCCACGCATCCGGACTTATCACCTCCATTGCCCTAAACCAGCCCGCTAGTTGTGAGTTTTATTTTCGTGATTTGGATTGTTGTATTTGCAATATTATTATTGGAAACTTCATATTTTGTTTGGCTCTAGTTTGTAGCGCCTTGTGTCAATTGATTACTAATTTGCAGGAGGACCGATTCGCCGCACGCTTTGCTTTGGCCCTCCGAGCGGAGGAAAGCCAACTATAATCGCCAAAATTAAATTATATTGTTTCTTTGTTTTCGCTTAATTTTGTGGTGCCAAATTATTATTGCTCATAACATTCGTCGCCGTCACTGACGGTCGTGTCGCATGTAGAGTCTAGATTGTGCACCCACGGCCTACCCTACATCAGGTATGTTCTCTCTAAATCCTTAGGGACCACATGTTCAGGCTGTGCAGTCATTGATTCTGAAGCTGTGTTATATTCAGAGTAGTTGGGCATAACAACTTCCAGTTGGGATGTATTCTAATTCTACTGTTAAAAGGGCTACACTAGTTTGTTTCTTACTGCTCCAAGAGACGAGTTTTCTTCCAAGGAATTGACATGTTCTTGAAGTGATTTTCCTGTCTTCCTTGCACTCTGCAAAATTTGCATCAGAAAATCCTGGTAGCTCAAAATCATTACTCCTATGATATCATAAGCCAAGATTAGTTGTTTCTTTAAGATATTTTAGAATCTTCTTGATAGAGGAGTAGTGAGATTCCTTAAGATTCACTTGATACCTAGCACAAACACATGCGAAAAACATGATGTCTGGTCTACTAGCAGTTAAGTGGAGCAGGTTTCCAATGATATATCTGTACATGGTTTTATTAAAGGTTTTCGTTATTCATCCTTGTCTAGTGATACATTGGAGCCCATAGGAGTCCTTATTAAGGTTGCACTCTCCATTCGAAAATTCTTAATCTGCTTTTTTGTGAACGTGGTCTGAAAGATGAAAATGACATCTTCAGATTTTTTTTCACTTGGAGGCCTAAAAAGTATTTCAGCACTCTCATACTACTCATTTCAAATTTCCTCTTGCATATAGTTAACAAATCTTTTACAAAGGTCATCATCTATAGATACAAAGATGATATCATCTACATAGATTTGTACTAGCAGAATCTTATCTTTTACTTCTCTTAGGAATAATGTTTTATCTATCTTCTCCTTTAAAAATTTATTTTCAATGAGAAAGTTAGACAGAGTCTCATACTATGCTCTAGGAGCCTGTTTGAGACCATATAATGTCTTTCTTAAATAGTAGACATGACTAGGATGAGAAGAATTAACAAAACCTGAAGACTGTTCTACATATACTTTCTCTTTTAATTCTCCATTGAGGAAGACAAACTTCACTACCATTTGATTAACTTTAAATACTTTGTGAGCAGCATATGCTAAAATCACCCTTATTGCCTCCAATCTGGCTACTGGTACTGTTGGAACCTGAGTCCAGGTGGTCTGGCAGACATGTTAGGAGGTCTGGCGGATAGCATTGGCGGTCTACCTCTCTGATGTTCCTAGCAGTGATTCCTCTCTGACGGTTAAGCAGTAGTCGTGGCGGTCTGGCGACCTGGCTTAGCGGTCTAGCAGTAGCCCATTGTAAACCACATCTGTTAACTGCAGTGCGGTCTGGTAATCATGGGTAGTGGCTGTGCGGACTGCTGATGTCAGATTCAGTTGACGGTCAGATGGTTAGCTCCTGCCTAATCGCATGAGATGCTTTTATATTATTCCTGCAGTTCGTGTTCGCAATTCTCAAGCACAACTCTGGTGTGACCTGGCGGTTGGACTTTGTCTACCCGCAACTTTCTCTCTTATAGCTTTTCATTGGACATTGTCGGATAGAGACCAGAGCAATCCTGTTGGTGCCTTTTTCTCGCTCTGTATAGTCGTGCGGTTAGCTTATCTAACTGCACAGCCCGAGCAGCTAGTATTTATCTATCCTCCTAGTCGTTTGTGACAGACATTGTATTTTCTCTCTCTTCCCCCTTTTTTATAAATATGGGGGCATATACATGTACTATGTAACTTTTTGGATCAATAAAGTTCTGTTATTTAGCTTTTTTCGCTCATAGTATCAGAGCTAATCAGTGCTTTGCTCCGTTTTCTGCTTTCTCAGCCGTGACACAGTGCAAGCGGTCTCTAACTTTTTAACCGCCTGCTCCTCTCCTCTCTTGTCGCGGTTCTCTTTCTTAAACTGCACATTTCTGTTGTTTCTTCTGATCCGCGGTCTTCTCTTCTTCAGCGACAATTTCTCCTTTCCGTTGCTTCTTGCCTCCCTCCCACCCTCCCTTTACTATTCGCACTTCCTGTGAATAAGCTCTCTTCTTCCGCAGCGGTTTCTCCTTTCCGCTGCTTTTTGCTGCCCTCCCTTTGCTATTCACACTTCCTGCGAATAGCTCTCTTCTTGCCGCCGCTTGCTCTGTTCGCACAGCCTCTTGTTTTGATTGCGCGACCTCATCTTCGTTCTCTTTCTGCCACAAGTTCTTTTCTGGTCCCTCCCTCCAACCGTGCGGTTAGAGTCTCTGTGCCTGTATTCTTTTTCTCCCTGCGGATGGACCTCTCTACCCATTTTCTCTTCTTTCTATGAAGATGTCTGATTTCTCTTCCTCTTACTCTATTCGCACCCCCTGTTCTACCCACTCCATTTTCTACTTCTGTCAATTTGGGTATTTCTTCCAAGCTCATTGAAGCAAATTATCCTGATTGGACTGTTTCCTTTGTCTTTTTGTTATGCTCTCAGCATAAGCGTCATCATCTCACTGATGATCCTCCTGCATATGGGTCTGCAGCTTTTCATGACTGGGATGCCAGTGATGCTCTAGTGAGAATATGACTTGCTAATAGTCTATCTGATGAGTGACTTCTCGTCATTAGATATGATGCGACGGTTAAGGCTGCTTGAAATCATCTTGCTGCTCTATACTCCAAAGGAGCTCAAACTTCCCGCATATATACATTGTATGCGAATCTTTTTGCCCGACCTGTCATGACTCCTGCTGCTGCTTATCAGGAGGTGCATGCTCTTGGTGCTGAACTTCTTCAACATCGACCCTTTTTTGCCGATCTCGTTGAGCAACATAAACACTTTCAGGAGCTTCTGGTTGTGTGTTATTTGCTTCGTTTGCCTGAATCTTAATGACACCGACTATAATGTTTTTAGCCCTTTTGTTCGTAGTGGCCAAGATGACTTCATCCTTTGTCATGTCTGAAAGTTTCTTTGGATCTTTCAGATTTGGATTAATAGTTAAGACCTTCATGGGGATACAAGGTTCCTCTTTAATGGTTATGAAGATCCTAGTGTCTGAGGCCTCCATGAATAGTTTAACCCTTTGTTTCCAAATACCGAAAATTTCTTTCCTGCAGATGGGAAGTTTCATTGAACTCAATTCTTTATAACTTTCTCCAGAACCCATAATGATGTTGTAATCTCAATTCTTTATTTTTCTTTGAGTTATGGACAACAGAAGATTAAGTCAGCACAAACAAAATATCCACATCACTGACATCAAGATTTATATTGGTTCCCAATTATAGGTACATTCACGTTCCCACTCCACCTATCTAGTAGAGAGCTAGCTTATGTCAAACTTCTCCAATCTTTCTCGTATCAACAGATCTTACAACTCAGGAACAACAGTCCCCTACCTCAGACCTTCAACACAAGGTCCTACCACTCTTATCTTATAGCACAAAATCCTACACTCAGGCCAAACACAACCCACTTCAGATCACAATGATCTTACAACTCAGGCCAAACACCGCCCTACCTCGATCATAATGATCCCACAACTCAGGTCAAACACAGTCCTACCTCAGATCACAATGATCCTACCACAGACTCAGATCCAACAAGAATCCTACAGTTACAAGAGAGTTACAAATATTTTGACTCAATTGACAGAACTTGAGTATCCAAATAGAAGCACTAAGAAGTCTTCTTCCTTGATCAACACTTGATTGTATTTGCTTGAAATGAGTGGGGCTGGATCAAGAACACTTTTTCTAGAAAGAAAAGTTCATCAAAATAAGTCTTTCTGGAATGAATCTTGGAAGAAACTTATTTTTGTTTCTTTCAGTGGAAGAAAACTTGAAAGAATATTGTAACTTGAGCACTGCTGAATACTTGCACAGAAAACTTAGAAGGTGCAAGCGTGTCAATCTCCGTGTATTACTCCGTATATCATTCTGAATCTTTCAAGTCCCCTTTTTATAGAAGTCTGGATCGGCAAGAGGGCTTGCTGCTTGAAAAGGAATGTTCCAACGGCTATAAAATTTGTCGAAGGAAAGATTCGGCTTGATGCTTCAAAAGGAATGTTCCAACGGCTAGAAAATTTGTCAAAGGAAAGATTTGGCTTGATGCTTGAAAAGGGATGTTTCAACGGCTAGGAAAGTTCTGATAATGTAAAGATTCTAAAGATAATGAGAAAAAATCTTTTCCTCTCGCAACGCCTTGATTATAACATCAAAGATCTAAATTTGATGTAATTCAAATTGATTACGCAATCAATGTTTAATCTCTGGAAAGAGCCATTAGACCACGCTTCAGACCGGTAAAAATTATCTAAGCAAACTTTCCTTGATGCAGTTGACAAAGTCCTTTAGTTCAATTATAAGTTATGTACCCGACATGCTGTCCTTCAAAAACCTCACTGAGAGCATCGAACACTTAAGCTTTTAACTCTGCATAAATCTTTCGATCGCGGTAGAGTCGACAAAATGTATAACTATGCAGTCGATACAGTCGACAAAATACATTGTCTTCCAACCAATGCAGTTGACAAAATATCTAGTCTTCTAACCGATACGGTCGACAAATGACTCAGCTTGCAGTCGATGCAATCGACAAAAATAAGCTTCTAACCTATGCAGTCGACATTTGACTTGGATTATTTTGAGCTTCTGCCTTTGAAATCTTTTAAGTCCTATGACTTTCTTCATGATAGTGACATGTCTAATATAAGATTAGATCATATGTCAACATGAGTTTTGCACCTTGAAGGATTATAAGGGTAAAACCCTGTTTGGGTGACCATAAGCCTAATACCAGATTAGCTAGCCACTTCTGTTAATCCCGTCATAGCAAAACTAACACACCCATCAAATACAAGATGTTTATTGTCATCTCGAGGGCTTCTTCAAATCAGGAATCTTTTGGACCATATTCCCAACAAAGTTTTAACGTTGTTTTAAGATAGAGACACGTACACAAATGTCCCATGGTTTGATGTTGCGTTGACTGTATTTCAACACTGCTTGACTTTGACGCCGAGTTCTTCTGCCGCTTCCTTAGGACATAATCTTTTATCCTAGATACTAAGTTTTTATTACAAAAATTATCCATCTATACAACATGGGTAATGTCCTATTAAATTAATCATTAAACTGTATGTGAAATCAAGAGGTGGGTTTTTGCCAACCTAAATGACCATCAAACCTAAAAGCAAGTTATACCGTACTGCAGTTAGACCAGTGATGCTCTACAGTTCTAAGTGTTAGGCAGTGAATTGTGTGCATGACCACAAAATGGAAGTTGCGGGGTTGAGAATACTTAGGTGGATGTGTGGACGTACGAGATTGTACAAAATTAGGAATGAATGTATCAGGGATAAGACCGGAGTGACAGTAATTCTAGAGATGATGCGAGAAACTCAATTGAGATGGTTCAGACACATACAAAGGAGACCATTAGAGACACTTGCTAAGCATTTGGGGAGTTTATCCATTAGGCTTGTTAAATGGGGGGAGGGCTATACCAAAAAGGACATGGAATGTAACTATAAAGACATGATAGGCATTAGTGAAATTATGACTAAACATAGGGCGCAATGACAACAAAGGTTTTGGAAATCTAATCTCATCCGTCAATGCTTTTTTGGGAATGTGTCGCCTACTTATCTCCCCCCTGCAAACAAATCCTGGCATTAATGATGTATTAATCCTTTAAATAAAGCACCATGCTGTAATGAACATTTAACAATGAAATCAAAGTACTCTGTTCTTCTTCTTCCCCCATTACATCTTCTTTCCTGCTTTTTTTATCCAAGGAGCCTCTTCGTTTCTTTGATATAGATTTGTCCAAATGACCAAATCATCTACCCCTTGTTCTCAACCTTCTTCCCAAGCTTTAATGGTGAAATGTACGAGTATTGGAGCATCAAAATGAATACAGTATTTTTATCCCAAAACCTCTGGAAGACAGTCGAGCATGACATCCAAATGCACAACACCTAAAAAGGAAACTTCATCCCAAGCCAGCATTGATGAGATGATGAAAGACGCACATGCCCTCCTTATCTAGCACGGGGTCACCAATGCCATTTTTCCTTGCATAATGGGTGCTCAAATCGTCAAAGAAGCCTGGCATATTCTCAAAGAAGAATTCAAAGGATCTAAGAAAGTGACAAAAATCAAAATTGTTTTTGCCGTTAGAATGCAAGAAACAGAAAACATACAAGACAGTTTTTGCCTGGGTTACCACCATTGTAAACCTAATTTACAACTTGGGAACAATTATTGGTGATCAACAAATTTTCCTAAAACCTCAGAACCCGACCCAGATCCTTTAACCATGTCATTGCCGCGATAAAGGAATCAAAAGATCTTGAGGCATTGTCCATTCGTGAACTCATGAGATCACTTCAGTCCCATGAAGACCAGATAAAGCATTTTGAGCAAGATCTGGATGAACTTTTCCAAAACAAACTGTTTATTTCTCAATCATCCCACTCCCAAAATATACCTGACCATCCGCACAACCCGTCAAGCATCTTTTTCTAAATACAACTATGGCAGCCACAACAAAGGGAGAACTCAGGCATCCCAAAATGACGGTAAAAATCTCTTCTGCACTTTTGCAAAAAGTCAAACATTGAGAATAAAGACTGTTTTTATAAATGCAAAAGATGTAGACGCCCCACTCACACTAAAAAAGATTATTGGTCTTGTTAACAAAGTCAATGTAAAAGGCCCATTATTGGGCCCATTTTTATTGTGTTTCCTTCTTCTCTTCTTAGTCCCACATCTTGTGTAGGATTTCTTCTCACCTTCTCCCTCATATATATTTGTATTCTCTCATTGTATTTAGATACACAAGCAATACATACAAGTTTTGAGCTTTTTCAACCGGTCTAAACCAAAAAAGAGGCTCACTTTTTAGAAAATGATGGCAGTGACTCCATATTCGACGCATACACTCAAAAGAGCAACCCAAATGTCACCAAATGTACCTTAATTCTAGATGCTTCGGGAGAGAGCAACATGACACACTAGGTGACAGGTACAACCACACATGAGGGATTCTCGTTTATCTGAGGAACAAGAGAGTTAAAATAACAAGAACACAAGAAGATATTAGAACACTCAAACTTTATTGTTTAGAAATATTGACCAAGGTTGAGATGCCTCAAACCATTACAATGCACTCTAATTTTTAATAATCTTGGAGGGGACAACTTACATCACACACCATTTTATCTTTAAGAATAAGATTTCTTTGTTACAATACAAGTTATCTTTTTCTTGACTTCTACAACTTGCCAAAAGAACTTTATATCTTGTCGTACGGGATAAAATTCTTTGGCTCCTATAGTTCTGCAACACTCAACATATAATATATTTTATCTTAAGAGATAAGATTCTTTCTACTTTACACACCATATTATTACATATATTTTTTTCTTGCACTAGAAGTAACAAATATTCTTGCACCTTTAGTCCTATTTCATTCATCTTGATGAAAACTTCAAATCTGAAGTTTTTCTTGGCAATGGGATTGCAAAGTCTATCAGAGGAAATGACACCATTCACCTCACCTCCAGGGCAGGGGAAATAAAACTTATTCATGATGTTCACTACATTCGAAGTTTTGCTCAGAACCCTCTGAATGCTTGACAATTAACCCAAAAGGAATATTCCATCTTATTTCAAAACAATGTTTGTCGTCTCATTTTCGATGCCACAAACCACACCATTCTCACCATCCAAAGGTCCACCAACATAGTTTACTCTATCCTTTTACCTATCAACAATTACAGACAAGCTCTCACATGTAAGACCACAAAGATGCCTACTCGTCAACTATGTCACCAAAGGCATGGACACCTCAATTATCATTCCCTAAACATTCTCAGTAAACATGAACTTGTGCAAGGCCTACCGAAGATCTTCTTCAAAAAGACCCTCTGTGAGGGGTGCTGTTAACAGGTGCCAACATGGAAAAGCCTTCCAACAACTTTTTTGAAAAAGCTCATCATGGAGGAGCAGCCCAGCTGAACACCCTCCCCTTCTTCCAGAAGTTACCACTGCCTAAGCCCACCCATGCAATAAATTGGAGGCAAATTTTGCCTTCCTTCTGATTTCTGGCCCAAATCTGATGTAGGGTAGGATGTGTGGTGTTGACCTAAGATGCAATCATAGTGGCTGTGGGGGTGTTCCTATGTGACCCAATACTATTATGCAATGTGACCATACAAAGTATGCTAACAATTTACAAATTGTGAGCAATAAATATTAAAACCCATGAAAGATTAACAATCATGCAATAAGCAATATTTTCTTTAAGCACCCAACAAAGGTGTTTCTCTGCATGGATGGCCAAAGTAAAGTGTGCGGCGGTTAGTTCCTTCCTACAAATCACATGCACAGCGAGCGTAAACTACTACAATATTGGAATATCTAGGAATTTGAAAATCACAACAATATATGTAGTTGCAGAAATTTAAGATTCCAATAACTCAGAAATATGGGGATGGGCAGATCCGGCTACGACGATCGTTTGAAGGCGGGGATTGAGGTTACGGGATTAGATCTGAATGGAGGTTGATGTTTTAGAAGATGGGTGACTGGTTTTGGGTAGATTTGGGTGCAGGAGAAAAATTCTAGATCGGGAGGGACTGGATGGTAGATTTGGGCTAGTTTTGGTGGAGGAAAACTGATGGGGTGGGGTGAATTTGTGTTGCAGCGGCTGGGGGCAGTGGGGCAAGGGCAACAGCAACTGGATTTTTGGGTTGGGATTGGGAGGTGGTAGTGGGGTTCAGAGGTGGGCTGGTAGGGGCGATGTCTGGAATTAATCCAAATAGGCGACAATAGTGTTCTGGGTGGCGGCAAGGCTGGATTCGGCAAGGTGATGACTACAGTTGGACAGGGAAAGATTTCAGGCGGCAATGGATTGACTGGGAGGGGTTCCAGGCGACCACAAGGCGTGGTAGAGGGGCTGATGATGGCTTGCGTGAAAAAACAGGTAAATAACAGAATTTTATTGCTCTAAAAAGATACATAATACACGAGTATTCCCCCCTATTTATTGAAAAGGGGGAAGAGAGATAACAAGAGAGAGAAAATAAACAACGCATGCCACAAGCGACTAGGCGTTTTCACAAAAGCTTAACCGCTCAGACTATGCGGTTAGAAAAAGCTTACTGTACAACTATAAAACTTCAATGTTATAACTGCGGTTAGTACAGCCTATCCGTCAGATAAAGCTGCTGTTAGACAAAATCTAACCGCCGAACCTCATTAGTGGCTTTTTGAGAACTCCGAACACCAGGCCAGACCGCCAACTAGATCTGACATCAGCAGTCCGCTCAGCTATCTTAGAAACATTGGCAGACCGCCAGATCAGTCTGCCTATCCAGACCGCCATAACAAATCTTCACAAGCCAAAGCACCATTCAGAGAATTAACCGCAAGGGCTCTAGTCAACAGACTGCCAAACCTGTCCGCTAGTGCTTGTCGCTAGACCGCCTATCAGCACCGACTCCAACACTGCCAACCTACAAAGGACAGTCTGCTACTACATATTGTCTGTCCGTCAGGCCTGTCCGCCAAACCGCCAAGAGCTAACCGCCAATGCTGACCACCAGCCCGTTGTGACTTCTTTTATTTTGATACTCCCCCTCAAGGTAGAGCATATATGTCAACCATGCGCAGCATGTTGCAGATATCTGTATAGGAATATACCAGTTTGGTAAAGACATCGGCAAGCTCTTTATCATAGGTGACAAATTGAGTGTAGATCCGATTCTTCAACACCTCTTCTCTATGAAATGACAGTCTACTTCAATGTGCTTCGTCCTTTTATGAAAAAACAGGATTTTTTGAAATATATATAGCTGTCTTGTTGTCATAAAACATTGACAGATGATCATAGAGTTCTCCTAAATCAAACATAAGTGTTTGCAACCACTTCAGCTCACAGGTAGTTAAGGTCATGCTTCTGTATTCCGCTTCGACAGTTGACCTGGAAACTACAGCTGGCTACTTGCTCTTCCAGCTGATCAGATTCCCTCTAACGACGGTACAAAAATCAGATGTGGACTTTTTATCTTTTTTATCATCTGCATAGCTAACATCAAAATAAGCCTCAATCCTTAAATGACAATTCTTCTGAAACCGAAATCCTTTTCCAGGAGCTCCTTTCACATATTCCATGATTTTTAGAGCTGATTGAAGATGACATTCCGTAGAAGCCTGCATAAACTGGCTCACCCTTCCTACAACATTACAGATATCTAGTCTTGTAACTGTTAGATAAATGAGTTTTCCAACAAGCCGTCTATACCTGGTAACATCTTCAAGGAGAGGTGAATATTCATTTCAGCACTTGTCATCACCAATAACCATTGGACACGGAGTAGGTATAGCCCCTAGAAGACCTGTCTCTTTTAAAAGATCCACGACATACTTCCGCTGTGAAAAAACTATAGACTTGAGCTTTCGGGAAATCTCAATCCCCAGTAAGTACTTGGGAGATCTCATATTTTTTGTGGCAAAATACTTAAGAAGATGTTTCTTTGTCATGTCAATGCCCTTTTTATCATCTCCTGTAAAAAGAATGTCATTCACATAGACTGCAAGAGCAATTAAGCCAGCCGATGTCTTGCGAATGAACAAAGAGTGATCAAAAACACTTCAAGCAAACCCAACAACAGAGATAACTTTGCTGAACATCTCAAACCAGGCTCGCAAGCTTTGCTTAAGGTCATAGATTGCCTTCCTCAACTTATACACCTGAGACAACTCCTGAGCAACATACCCAGGAGGTTGCTCCATATAGATCGTCTCTTATAGATCACCATAAAGAAAGACATTTTTGACATTCAACTAAAACATCTCCCAGTCTCTGTTAACAACCACAGAAAAAGAACGCGGATTGTAGTAATCCGAGCAACATGAGAGAAAGTTTAAATAAATCAACACCCTAAGCCTGAGTAAAACCCTTGTGGACAATCTGAGCCTTGTAACGATCAATTGTCCCCTCAAGAAGAAATTTGATCACAAAACCCAGCGACAACAACCACATCAGCACCTGGAGGGGTAGAGACAAGAGTACTAGTACCCCGCTCAGTCAGATTTTTCATTTCTTCATCGATGATGGCTTTCTAATGAGGAACAACAAGTGCCTCTTGGTAGGTAGCTGGGAGGACATTTGTTGAGAGAGCGAGAGCAAAACTCTTAGAGGAAGGGGATAACCGAGCATAGAAAACGACATCATGAACATGATGTTGAGTGCCTGTCCGAACTCCTTTACGAAAAGCAATTGACAGATCAAGATCTGTCTTTGCTGGAGCACCAGATCCTTCCGTTAGAGCGTCTGTTGGCCCGAGAACTATCAGTGGCGGCGCGGGGAGAGAAGCAGAATCAGGAGGAGTAGAATCAGAGATAGTTGTGGAAGGAAGAGACACTGATTCAAGAGGAGCAGAGACAATGAGTAGAGAAGAAGCGTCATCAGAAGGTGGAAGCGTAGTAGTGCGGGAAAGTAAGAAATATCTTCAAAGAAGGTGAAGTCGGCAGAAACATATTGTTTTCGGAGAAGAGGATCATAGACCCGATATCCTTTCTGCGTCGGACAGTAGCCAGAAAAACGCACTTAACTGAGCGAGAAGAGAGTTTGTCACGTTCTAGGGAAGGAGAGTGAACAAACGCGGTGCGCCTGAAGACATGGAGGGGTAAAGGAGACAGTGTCGCACCAGGATACAGAATAGAGAAAGGAGTTTTGCCGTTGAGAACCGAATAAGGGACTCGGACCTCGGTTGATGAGGTAGCCATATAGAAGAATAGCACGCCCCCAATAAGATCGGAGAACTCTCAAATGAGTGAGAAGAGAACGAGCCACATCCAAAATATGGCGGTTTTTCGTTCAATAACTTCATTCTGTTGGGGGTGTAGGGACAACTAGTCTGATGAATAATGTCATGATGCATACAAAATGTAGAGAACTGATGACTAAAGATTCTTTGACATTATCTGTACGTAGAATTTAACAGTAGTATCAAACTGATTACACAGCTCATTATAAAATGTACTGAAGATAGAAAAAAGTTCAGAAAGTTCTTTCATCAAGTACAACCAAGTACAACTAGAAAAATCATCAATGAAAGTAACAAAATACAGACTACCCCGCCTAACAGACTGGGTCAGAGCAGATCCCCAAATGTTAGAATGGACAAGTTCAAAAGGATGAGAAGAACTACGTCCTTGCTTTGCTGGGAAAGATGTACGATTATGTTTGCCGAGTTGGCAGATTTCACACCTGAGAGAAGAGTCTCCCCGTGGTATATCAGGGAAGAGTTGGTAAAAAGACGAGTAGGAGGGTGTCCAAGGTGAAGATGTCATTGTAGAAGAGTAATGGAGACAGAAAAAGTAGACACATTGTCGAGGTAGAACAAACAACCCTCTCAGTTCTAGTAGCAATCGTCTTCTTGCGTCGAGGATCCTGAAAAGAGCAAGTAGATGATGTAAAAATAACCGTGCAATTGAGCTGTTTACACAAAGACGTAACATAAAGTAGATTGCACGAAAAGCTTGAGACATAGAGAGTATCCGCAAAGTGAAGATGAGTAACATACACTAGTCCAGAGCCACACACAGAGGACGGAGAACCGTCCGCAACGAAAATCGGAGGTAACCGATTATGCTTGTCTAGGTGAGAGAACAGACGAGGATTGTCTGTCACTTGATTTGTAGCACTAGAATCAATAAGCCACCTATTCGTAGTGGCCATATTAACACTACCCGAAGAGGTAGCAAGAGAAGTCGACTTCTTTGAAGTAGTATCTCCCGGAGCAAGGCGAAGATGAGGATGTTTTACCCAGCAGTGATCAACAAGGTGACCAGTCTTGCCACAGTGAGAGCAAAGTTATCTAGAGAAGACACGTCCACCAGAGAGGCCTCCCCGACCACTGGGAATATCATAACGGGCCTGATGAGCAACCATGTCCGAAGGAGGAGGAGAGGCAAGCAACGGTTGTTGGAGTAGAGTAGTAACAACTGAAATACGCGCAACAGTAGCATCCGGAGTAGGAGTATTCGATTCTCCAAGAATTTGTTGTTGAATCATATCATAAGATTCAGGCAAGCGAAGCAAATAGCAGACAACCAGATGCTCCTGAAAATGTTTATGTTGCTCGGTAAGATCAGCAGAATAAGGACGATGTTGAAGAAGCTCTGCACCCACTTCCTGATAGGCAGCATCAGGAGTCATGACGGGACAGACAAAAATATCCGCATACAACGTATATGCCGGAAGTTTGAGCTCCTTTGAAGTGCATGACAGCGAGATGATTTCAGGCAGTCTTAACCGTTGTATCATGTTGAATGACGGGAAGACATTCATCAGGCAGACTGTTGACAAACCACATTTTTACCAGGGCATCATTGACATCCCAGTCGTCAAAAATAGCAGACCCATAGGCGGGAGGGTCATCAGTGAGATGATGACGCTTACACTGAGAACGTAGCAGAAAGACAAAGGAAACACTGAAATCTGGATAATTTGGCCCAGTGTGATTAGAGGAAGTACCCAGATTGCCAGCAGAAGAGACAGGAGCGGCTAGAACCAGAGGAGCGGATATAGTAGAGGATGAGATGTCTGAGGTGTCCATAGAATAAGCTATGTTGGGAATATTACTTTTTAATGTTCCTTGGATTTGAAGAGCCATCACCATCAATGCTAAGTGCATAGTGTATTTGATAAACCTTTTACTTCAGTTATTTGCAGGTTTAAGTTGTTCTAAACATGGTTAGAACATTCCTGGAAGCTGCTGTCACTGTCTCAACTCTTCTATGAAAATTCACTGAGAAGACGCTCTGGTCTTAGAGGAATAGCTGGGATGCAACCATCTGCAGCTGAGATAACTGCCGGTCTCAGCCCTAATGAGAAAGCAGACTGGTCTCAGCGGAACCGCTGTGACAGTTAATCTGCCGCTGAGACAGAAACCTATCTCAGTCCAACCGCTGAGACAAATTCAAAACTATCCGTTGACTTGACGCGATCCATTTTTGGCGGAAAGCTAATAAAATAGGATAACCTTTTCCATTCTCGGTCATGTGATGCCAGATTAACTAAAGAGCCGTTGCAGATTGGTGAGGCATATAAAAAACATATTCTAGGTCAATAAAAAGCACGGAGAAGTGCTGGATCATTATAAGAGATGTTGTTAATTGCCATGAAGTGCTGATGAGAACTGGAAGTGCTGAGAAAGAGCTAAAGCTTTGTGCTTCCAGTAAATGTTCCTTGATCTGATCTAAGGAGAACAAGTTGAGTCCATTTGGGCTCAGAGTTTGATCTTCTCCCCTTCTACCGAAGACAGAAGATCAAGGTGGAGCTAGGGCTAAAGCTGAAGATCAAATCTCCTGCCCTGCTCCTTGACAACTTTTTGATGTTCATTCTTAACATAAGATCATAAAGCTGAAGGTTAAATTCATTAATGTCTTCTGTTGTAAACTAAACATTATATCTCTGTAAGAACATTTGTGTTCTGAGTCTGTAGGGTCTGAGTGCCTTAGATTGTAGGGACTGTGTGCTTGAGGTAAGGTTCTCCTAGCCTGAGTTGTAGGGCTTTCTGATTGGCTTTAGGTAGGTGACCTAGAGGGTCACTGAGCTGTAGGAGTAGAAGCTTACTCTGAGTGTGTAGGGCAGTGGCCTGAGGTAGGGTTTGGAGGAAGCCTGAGAGATCCTGAGGGATCTGTGTTGTAAGTTCTTTGAGCTGAGTTTGGAGAAGTTTGTCTTGTCTAACACACTGTTAGAAAGGTGGGAGGAAAAGTGAATGTACTCATATCTTGGGAAACCACTATAAACAATTGTGTGTTTTCTGTGTTTGTTTGATTAAACCTAAAACAATCTAGTAAAAATAGGAAAGAAACAAACAAACTATTCACCCCCTCTAGATGATTTAAACTACTACTCTATTAACTATCAAGTGATATTAAAGGGAGGTTGGTCAAAAAAAACTTAACAGTCTGACCAGATCCTATAAAGGGTAGTTTTGTTATTCCAAGATGTCAGCTAGAGAGGCTCATAAGGTGATGAGCTCTATGAAGCTGCCTATATGCAGGAAGGAGACCTTTGATATATGGAAGCAAAGGGTCAGACTATTTATGGAAGTTTCTGATTCTAGGATTTATACTACAGTACAAGAGGGACCTTTTATCCCCCAAAGGCCTCCACCATTGATCCTAACCTAAGAGTGCCCAAGGCCTACACAGAAATGACTAGGGATGAAGTAGCACTTGCTACTATGGATAAAAGAGCAAAAAACATAATAGTAAATGCTATTGATGATTTCACTTTTCAGAACTTGGTGCACTGTGAGACAGCCAAGGAGATGTGGATACCCTGATTGTGTACATGGAGGACACTGAAGAAGTTTGGGATGATAGGAAATCCCTGTTTAATGAGAAATATGAGGCCTTCAGACAAAACAACAAGGACAGCATAGTTGAGTGCTATGAAAGATTTTTCAGAGTGGTTAATGAGCTGAGGACCTATGGGGGGATCTTCAGCAATTATGAGCTGAATGATAAGTTCCTACGATCTCTCACCCGAGATTGAGATACAAAGATTTATGTTATCAGGAAAGTGGCTAAGCTTGTTGAAATTTCTCCTCACACTTTATTTGGAAAGCTGTTTTCCTATGAGATGCAGCTATCTACCAGAAATGAGGAGGAGATCACCATCTGGTCTCATGCCTTGGAGAGGACAGTGACTCTCAAGGCTGAGAGCTCTAAGAAGAGCAAGGAGAGAATTTCCTCTCCCCCAAGAAGGCCAACTGATTCAGAAAACTCTGAGTCCAGCTCATTTGATAGCAACATGTCAGATGGGGAGTTTGTTGCATTCTCAAGGCAATTCCAGAAGATGATGAAGAGGAAGCAGTGAAAGAACAAATCTTCCTTCTCCTCAAATTACAAGAAGGATCACAACAAATCTGGAAAGAAGTTCTCCAAAAGAGACAGATATGATGATAAACCCAGTAAACATATTTCTTCTAACATAATATGTTATTGTTGTAGCAAGGCTTGACATGTCATTGCTGACTGCCCAGTCAATATGAAAGATATGGGTGAGAAGAAGCACCATCACCACAAGGGCAAGAAGGAAAAGACCTTCATTGGCAAGAATGAGAAGAGCTGGCGTCAAACTGACTCAACATCTTCTGATTCTGAAGATGAAAATGAAGTCTATATATGGTTGTTTGTTGTTGCTGCTGCTGAAGAGGATGAAGACTATCCAGCTGCAAGGATAGAAATCAGGGCCCCTCTGTCACACTCAGACAGTGATAATGAGGTGGATGAAGATGTCAGTGGATGTTATGGACTTATGTCCATGACAGAAGGAGAATCTAGTCAGGATCAGTCTGATGCAGATGAGATATTAATTCATTCCATCTCCTCCTTTGAATATGATTATGAAACAAGTCCTGATTCTGAAGCACCTTCATCTTGTAATAAAGATGACTCAGAATCTGAGGAAGATGTCAATCAGTTGATTGACAATTATGGTTTTATCTTGGAAGCTCTGAAGAAGAGCAAGTTGCTTGTCAAAAGATAAGCCAAGGAAATTATCTCCATAAGAAAAGATATCTCCTTGCACAATGAGTCAGCCTCACAGCTGAGTCAAATGAGTAAAGAGATATCTCAACTTAAAACAATCACCATTATCCAAGTCTCAACCATAAACAGTAAGAATTCTTTAATTAAAGAGTTGGAAGATAAGCTCCTCAAAGAAAGGATGCTAGTGGCTCAATACTCCAAACCAAAATCAGTATTGCCACTCATTGATACATTCACCTCCCAAACTAATAAGAAGGGGCTAGGGTACAATGAGAGATACTAAAAGAAAGAATAAGAGTAAGGGCAAGACTCCAATTCAGCTTGCTATCTCTTTTGAGAAAGTTTTGTTGCCATCCAACAATTATGACCAGGAGAGTATGTATGGTCATTGGTTGAATGGAAGATCCAATAGTGTGAACAAAAATGTTCACAGTTATAGTTGAAGGATGAGCATGAGCTTGAGTGCCTTTAAGACCTCATATGTGGAAATACAGATGGCTCATCCTAGACCATTTGTATTTGGTACCATAGCCCCCTCACTCAAGGATAAGGGAGCATCAACTTCCAACTCCATACCAGCTAAACAGTTGGTTGATGTCCAGCCTATAGCTTAATCTCACAGGGCAATCTCTGAAGCCATCAACTTGCGCTCAGCCTCCAAGCCGAGTACTGCTGATACCCATCAGATATTGCCTGCTAAGACTGACTATAGGAAGGCAAAATGCCAAATTATTGCTGAGAGGAACAAGAAGAATGTTGCAATCTTCCTTCATGAGCAGAAATCTAAAGCATCTACTTCAAGAGCTGTTCAGAAAAGAAGATACAACATACATGAATGTTGGTACTGTGGGAAAGTGGGACACTTTGCCATATATTGTTGGCACAATCTCAATATGCCTAATGCAAAGAAAGGTATTCAGCACAGACAAAGTTTTGTTAGAAATTCTTATGTTGCTAACATGCACCCAGGACCCAAAAATATTTGTGCTCCTAAGGTCAAGTAAATTATATTTTGCAGGTTAGTCCAAGTTTCTTTCTAATTCAGATTTGGTACTTGGACAATGGGTGTTCCAAACATATGACTGAGACAAATAGCTTACTTAAAGACTATGTTCTTGTAAAGAATGAACTCAAAGTCATCTTTGGTGGCTCTAACAAGGGCATCACCAGAGGCTATGATATGATTACCAATGACATAGTCTCAATAACAAGGGTAACTTATGTGGAAGGGTTGCAACCCAAGCTTGTAAGCATAAATTAACTATGTGACTTGGGCTATGTCATTGAATTCCACAATGACAAGTGCTTGATCAAGAAGTCTGTTGACTTACAGGTCATCCTCCCAGGCACTAGGAGTGGATATGTATATTGCTTAGATTTTATTTGCAATAATTTCTTATCTCTTATGTGTCTTGTAGCTAACGAGAGAGAGAGTCTCTTTGTGTTCAATGACACAAGAGACTTGCCCACATTAACAACAATACAATGAACAAATTGTTTTCAAAAATTTTGATTAGAAATAACCCAACTTTAAAATGTGTTAAAAGTGGTCCATTCCATGCATGTCAAATTGGCAAGCAAATAAGGATCACCTTTAAAAGTATTGGCTCCAAAGATAATGAAAAATGTCTCTATCTGTTGCATATTGACTTATTTGGTCCTTTGCCCATTCAAAGCCTAGGTGGGAAGTTGTATATCATTGTAATTATAGATGATTACTCTAGGTATACATGACTATTCTTCCTTAAGAAAAAGTCAGATACCTTAGGTGTCTTTATAAACCATACCAAGGTTGTCTAGAATGAATTACAATGTACAGTGATCAAAACTAGAACTGACCGTGATACAGAGTTTCAATCTAGGGCCATGACAATGTTCTGTGAAGAATTTGTTATCACCCAAGAGTTTTCCTCTCCCCAAATCCCACAATAAAATGGAGTAGCTGAGAGAAGAAATATGACCTTAATAGAGGCTGACAGAACATTGTCTAGTGACTCCTCTCTACCAGAATACTCCTGGGCAGAGGCAGTCAATACAACTTATTATGATCTGATAGAGCCTCCATTACTAAGACTCATGAGAAAACCCCCTATGAAATTCTGAAAGGCAAACAACCAATTATTTCATACTTTAGAATCTTTGGTTGAAAATGTTATATTTTAAATAATGGGAAATCTCAACTTACTAAGTTTTCTGAAAAATGTAATGTGTGTGTACTTGTTGGATATAACTCACATAACTGAGCCTATAGAGTATTCAACAAGAAGACTCGTGTAGTTGAAGAATCAATGCATGCAATTTTTGATAAGCCTACTTTATAAGGGCTAGTCCAGCACTCCTATTATTGCAAGTATTGACCAACAGTTGCAAAAGCTGACTGTTGAGGACACACCCAGCCCCAACACAGTCACTTCAGAAGTTAAGGCACTCACAGATGAGACTGCTGGTGTTCAGATTGAAGGAGAAGCAGATGATGTCCAACAGGATGAAGATAGGTTGCCTACTGCAACCAGGCTTCTGAGAGATTACCCAAGAAATCTCATCATTGGGGATGAACATCAAGGTGTAATCACAAGGAGCAGGACTCATAATGAATCATTGTTCCTAAGCTTCCTGTCTTAGAATGAGCCCAAAAAGTTTGAAGATGCAAACATGGACAACTTCTGGATCAATGTCATGCAAGAAGAGTTATAACAATTCAAAAGATGCAAGGTATGGAAGTTGGTGCGAAAGCCACCTGGATACAACATTATTGACACCAAGTGGATTTACAGGAACAAGCTTGATGAAAATGAGACTGTTATCAAAAACAAAGCAAGGTTGGTAGCCAAAGGCTATTTGATACAAAATGGAATAGATTTTGACCAAATCTTTGCCCCAGTTGTAAGGTTAGAGGCCATAAGGATGTTCCTTGCCTATGCTGCACACAAGGGATTCAAAGTCTGTCAGATGGATGTCAAGTCAGCATTCTTGAATGACAATCTCAAGGAAGAGGTATATTTGGAGCAACACTCAGGTTTTGTACATCCTACTCTTGTAGATCATGTTTGCTAATTAAAGAAAGATTTATGAGTTAAAGTAAGCTCCTAGAGTTTGGTTTGAAATCTTGTCTACCTTTCTCATCAAGAACAAATTCTTAAGGTGAAAGATAAATAACACATTGTTTCCTACTGAAACAAAGGGCAAGTGTCTCCTAACCCAAATTTATTTGGGTCTACTGATGACAACCTTTGCAAAAGATTTGCTAACCTTATGCAGGAAGAGTTTGGGATGAGTAGTATGAGAGAGCTCAAATACTTATTAATCCTCCAAATGAAACAGTCTGATGAAGGAATTTTTATATCTCAGGCCAAGTACACTAGGGAGCTTATTAAAAAACTTGAGATGGAATCATCTTCCACCATGAGAACTCCCATGGGGTCCAATATTTCCCGGGACAAGGATGAGAAGGGAAAGCCCTTTGATGAATCCATGTACATATGTATCATTGGATACTTGCTATATTTAACTGCTAGTAGGCCAGATATTATGTATGCAACATGTGTTTGTGCTAAGTAGCAAGCATGCCCTAATTCCTAAAGAATCTCACAACTCAGTTGCAAAGGAGATTTTGAGATATCTTAAGGAATGCCAACACCCTTGGCCTTTGGTATCTTAAAAACAATGATTTTGAACTAATGTACTATTCAGATGCAGACTTTGCAAGTTACAAGGAATATATGAAAAGCACAAGTGGAACTTGTAAATTCCTAGGGAGAAAGCTAATTTCATGGAGTAGCAAGAAGCAGACCAGTGTGACAATATCTACTGCTGAGTCAGAGTACATCTCTGCAGGGAGCTGCTGTGCATAATTTCTATGGATACAACATCTGCTAGAGGACTACAATCTCAAGGTAAGTCATTCACCTTTAAATTGTGACTCATCTACTGCAATTTCTATTGCTAAGAATCTCGTCTCATATAGTAGGACTAAACATATAGAAATTAGATATCATTTTATTAGAGAACTTGTAGAAAGTGAAGGCATTTGCCTTGAATTTGTCCCCATTGACAATCAAGTTGTTGATATCTTCAGTAAGTCATTGAATGACTCTAAGTTCAATTCTTTCAAAATTGAGTTAGGAATGCTTAATGTTGAATGACTCATGTACATTAAGTGTTTCAGTTATAAATCTACTTGTCTATATTTTTGTTTTCAATTCATAATGAAATCAATCTGCAATGTTGTTAGATAGATAGCTGTTAATCACTTTAACTAGCTAGTTTAACAACTTTAATGAGTTAGCTGAACTACTAAATGAGTTAGCTGCTAAAATACCCCTATCAGCATGTTAGGTTAACAACTTTAATCCCAATTAACTTGATAAGATGACAAAATTAAATTGTGAATATATGTCAAACTTGTTTTGTCATTATTCACTGGAAATCAGTGAGATCAGCTGAATCAGCTGAGAAAGATTCATTTGAACCGCTGAGATAGTCTCAACGGTTCTCACAGATATATGAATTACCCTGTCCCAGCAGCTTTTTTTACTGTCTCAGTGTATCAACATCTATCGTGACAGCTTCAACTAGAATCAAGGTGTTAGAATCCACTATCTCGAAAGGATGGACAAAGATCATGGACAGATTTACAAGAATTCTTCCAAGGAGTCAACTTTCTGAGGAGAAGGCCAGGTCCAAGGACATGGGAAAGCAGATAGTTGGATCTGCCCAGTTCTTCCAGTTCAGGTTATGAGATAGTCTTCATCTCCTGCAGATGTTGGAGTTCAGGTTGATATTGACCCCAGTCAATCTTCTGCTAGCATACATGTTCCTCTGGACTCAGATAGGAGTCACATTGGTAGAGAGCATGTTGATGAAATCCGTGCTGCTCTTGTGTTACCGAACTGCATGACGACGAACCGCCTTGGAGGGTGTACGCATGACAATCACGCACACAGAAGGAGAGCGGAGATAATACCGCGGTATCGCCGAGCGTTACTCGGCGCGATACCGCGGGCAAAAGCGCGACAGCAGTGACCCGGATGGGGAGCAAGTTTAGTTTTTAAGCTAAGGGCATTTTGGTTATTTGATTATTGAGCCTCATTATATAAGAGGCCTATTTTAACCCTAAAACTTCATCTTTGGATCATCTAACTAAGAAAGGGTGTTGCTCCCTCTCCTCTATCTCTCTTGCTTCTCTCTCTCTCCCTCTAACCGGCCCCTTCTCCTACCGTCGGCCTTCCCCTCTTTCCCTAGTGGTAACATTTGGTCCGACCTGCCGCTCTGCCCGCCACCGCGCCGTCTGATCTCTACATCATGATAGTCACGACCCGGAACAACGCCGCCGCCACCTCCGACATCCCGGACGTCCTCCGCGCCCGGGCTGACGCCCATGATGCCGACCTCTCCGAATTGCGGGTCTCCTTTTCCGCCATTCTCGCCCACCTCGACCTACTCGTACCCGCGCCCCCAAAGCCCGCCGCCACTTCGTCCACATCCCTCCTCGGCCAGCCCCCCATTCCGCCGCAGTTCGCGGCCGAGTAGCAGTCGGCAACCCCGCTACCCCAGGTTGGCTGACCCCCTCTCGCGTTGGAGTTGACCTCCTTTACGGGCGTTGATCCGATGGGATGGATAGCTCGAGCCGAACAATTCTTCGATCTCCATCTCACCGCCGACGGCGACAAGGTGAGCACCGCTATTGTCGGGCTCTCCGACTCCGCCTTGCATTGAGCGCGGTGGCTCCGCCAGGTTCAACCCCAAATTTCGTGGTCCGAGCTGAAGCACGAAATGATTCTACGCTACGACGCGCGGTACTCCGGCTCCGCCATTGAGCGCCTCTGCAGCGTCCGCCAATCGGACGACATCGATAGCTATATTGATGATTTTGTGGCATTGGTCTCCCACGTCCCCGGGCTGCCTCCAGATCACTACTTGGGTTTCATTCTACAAGGCATGCGGCCATCCATTTGCGCCCGCCTCCGCACGCATCAACCCCACACCGTCTCGGCCGCCATTGACCTCGCCCGCGCCGTGACGGCGAACCGACTTGGAGGGTGTACGCACGACCATCACGCACGCAGAAGGAGAGCGGAGATAATACCGCGGTATCTCCGGGCGTTACTCGGCGCAATACCGCGGGCGGAAGCGCGACAGCAGGGGACCCAGCGGATGGCATGAATGGGGAGCAAGTTTAGTTTTTAAGCTAAGGGCATTTTGGTTATTTGTTTTATTGAGCCTCATTATATAAGAGGCCTATTGTAACCCTAAAAATTCATCTTTGGATCATCTAACTAAGAAAGGGGGATGCTCCCTCTCCTCTATTCTCTTGCTTCTCTCTCCCTCTAACCGACCTCTTCTCCTTCCGACGGCCTTCCCCTCTTTCCCTAGTGGTAACATCTTGATTTTGAGAACACTCCTACAAATTGTGCTGCACCAGATGTGCCAAATGATAAAGAAGAGATCGTTGAGCCAGCACAAGACCTTGAAGATTACTTAGAATCATGTATACCAGAAGATGTGAATGCATCTTCTGAGAGGGAGATTGGGCTAATAAATAAGCTAGCTCTTGATCAAATGGTTACAAGAATTGTGACTTCTGCAGATGCCACTGCTCTTACATGTAATGTTGTTGACTTAAGTACTGATGCTGATACAACTATGATTAATAATAATACACTGGCTATTTCAGATATTGATCATATCTCTATAGGAGATGATGTTGACTCAGTTAAAGATGACGAGTTAAATATTGCTGCAGATTTGGACAAGAATGAAGTTCTTCCAAAAGATATTGCTGAAGTTGAGCGGAGCCTTTGCAAGTTCCTACTTAGGATGAAGTCATTCCATCCACCTTGTTGGCTGAGAGATCAACTCTTCCTGAGTATGAAGGTCAAATGGACCAAAAGAATAGTCCACCCATGATTCTTAGTCCACCCTCAACAAATCCATATGACTCCCTCCTCAGAACTATAAAGACTCTATTGGATATACAAACCACATCAGTGAAGGTTTACGTAGACCAATCCATTTCTAAAGTCAAAGCTGAGTTGATGACAGAAATCATGGATGCCAAAGATGATACTGTTCATCTGAACATCCAAATGACCAGTTGGTTTGACAAAGCTGCTCAAACAGTCAAGGCCCAATCCTCCATTCTCAGATCCATGGACAAAAGCCTTAAATTCTCTGCAACTGATATTGGCTATGTAAAGAACAGTGTGAGTCAAACTGATGAAGCTATCAGGGGTGTAGCAGATCATGTCAACACCCATATCACTAATACTGCCATCAAAACAATGGAGGAAGCAATTTTGCTCAAAGATGAATTGCTAGCTGACCATGAAAACAGTTTCCAAACACTGTCCAGCAAGATTGGGGCTAACTCACTAATGCTGCATAACAAGCTTATTGAAAAAGCCAGAAAGAGGGAGCAGAGCAATGCCAAGATGGCCAAATCATTGATGAGCAAGCCTTCAAAGTGCTTCAAGACACAAGAGGCTCAAATCTCTCGGTACAATGAAAATAGATGGCGAGTGCCTGATGGAATTGATCAGGTCGTGTAGGAACAAGGTTCAAATCTCTCGGTCGATGCCTCAGCTGCATACATCACTGCACTTCCACTTGGCACCTATCGTAATGATAAGCGGCTCGTCTCGCCGTGACCTTATCTTGGATTTTCAAGACTTCTGTCGCTCCATCCCCGCAGGGGCAGAGAACCCGCCGCTGTCTCGGCTGTGCTACCGGAAGCTCTGGGGAAGTCGGAATAGGAGAGCACTCATCTTGGGGTGGGCTTACTACTTAGATGCTTTCAGCAGTTATCCGCTCCGCACTTGACTACCCAGCGTTTACTGTGGGCACAGGATGCACAGCTTGCAGCCCGGAGGAAAAGAGAAGGGACTCTATTAGCTGAATAGTTCATGACTAAGAGGAGAGCTGATAATGCAAATGATCCTGATTATGAATACCTAAGTGATGTTTCAGAGAAGATCATTATTAATGCTTGATTGAGCCATGGTTAGCTACTCAAGAACATTGACAACGTGTACTCTGAATAATGGATCAAGCATCTGGAAAGGAATTCTCTAAGAGGTAGGACTTTCAAAGAAAATTTGGTGAGGAGGAACAAACATAGAAAGATGCCTCCCAAATACTTACTCAAACTTTTCTCTACTTCAAAAGGCAGAAGAATAAAGTCCAGAGTGCAAACCTGGTAGGTGTTGTTCAAGATGAAGGCTCAAGCTCTGCAACAAAGAAGAGAAAATATGAATCTTAGTTGTAGTTCTTTTAATTTTTGTTTGAACACTATCTGTTAAACTTTCAATTATAGAACAGTTAACTTTTATTGAAAATTATCTATTAACCTTAATATGTTGGCTCATTGTATTAAACCTGGAAACTTTGAACAAGTTATATTTGTTAAACTATCATGTAATAGTTTAGTTTGATTTATGGTTATTTAAAAGCAATTGATTACTACTTATATTTGTTAGCCAGCTCACTGCAATGTTGTCATGATGTTGATGAATCTAATTTTCCAATTCATCATGATTTGTTTTATGTCTTATGCATCTTAACATTTTTGTGTGTTCTATCTTATTCAAATAGGAAGAGATTCTTGAGAATATTACCTTCAATGTTTCTTGGATTTGAAAAAACATCACTATCAATGCTAAGTGCATAGTGTATTTGATAAATCTTCTACTTCAATTATTTGCAGGTTTAAATTATTCTAAACATGGTTAGAACATTCCTGAAAGTGGTTGTCATTGTCTCAACTCTTCTGTGAAAATCCGTTGAGAAGACTGTCTGGTCTCAGTGGAACCGCTGGGACGCAACCATTTGTAGCTGAGACAATTGCTTGTCTCAGCCCTGCTGAGAAAGTAGATTGGTCTCAGCGGAACTGCTGTGACAGTTAATCTGCCGCTGAGACAGAAGCCTGTCTTAGTCCAACCGCTGAGACAAATTCAAAAATAGTCGTTCACTCTTTTTGGCGGAAAGCTAATAAAGCAGGATAGCTTTTTCCTTTCTTGGCCATGTGATGTCAAATTAACTAAAGAGTCGTTGCAGATTGGTGAGACATTTTAAAAGCATATTTTAGGTCAATGAAAAGCACAGAGAAGTGCTGGATCATTGTAAGAGCTGTTGTTAAGTGTTGTGAAGTGCTAGAGTGCTACTGAGAACTGGAAGTGCTGAGAAAGAGCTAAAGCTTTGTGCTTCCAATAGATGTTCCCTAGTATGATCTAAGGGCAATAAGTTGAGTCCATCCGGGCTCATAGGTTAATCTTCCCCCCTTTTACTGAAGACAGAAGATCAAGGTGGAGCTAGGGCTAAAGCTGAAGATCAAATATCCTGCCTCGCTCCTGGAAAGCTTTCTGTTGTTCATTCTTAACTGAAGACCATAAAACTAAGGTTAAATTCATTAATGTCTTCTGTTGTAAACTAAACATTATATCTCTATAAGAACATTTGTGTTCTGAGTGTGTGAGGCATGTGTGCCTGAGATTGTAGAGCCTGTGTCTGAGGTAGGGCTGTCCTCCTAGTCTGAGTTGTAGGATTTTTGAAAGCCTTGATGTAGGTGACCTGGAGGGTCACTAAGCTATAGGAGTAGAAGCTTACTCTGAGTGTGTAGGGCAGTGGCCCGAGGTAGGGTTTGGAGGAAGCCTGAGAGATTCTGAGGGATTTGTGTTGTAAGCTCTTTGAGTTGATTTTGAGAAGTTTGCATTGTCTAACACACTGTTAGAAAGGTGGGAGGGAGAGTGGTTGCACCCATACCTTGGGGAACCACTATAAAAAATTATGTGCTTTCTGTGTTTGTTTGATTAAACATTAAACAATCTAGTAAAAACAAGAAATTAACAAACAAGCTATCCCCCCTTTTGGTGATTTAGGCTACTACCCTATTAACTATCAAGCTAGCCGCGCGGTTAAAGGAGAAACTAGCCGCGTGGATAAGAAAAGGCTAGCCGCGCGGATAAGAAGAGTCTAGCCGCGCGGTTAATGAAGAAAGTAGCCACGCAGTTAAAGAAGAGGCCGATAGAGAGAAAGGGAGGGAGGGAAACCGCGATTAAGGAAATCACGTCAAGAGAGATGCGGAGATCGCGGTTAAGACAAGAAACCGCGAAATAGGAGAAGAGGCGGTTAAAAAAATATTAACTGCTTGTACTGTCCCTTGCCCAAAAAACAGAAACTGGAGCAAATGGACCGAAAGCTCTTATACTATGTGATAAAACAAGTAAATAACAGAACTTTATTTGCCCAAAAAGATATATAATACATGAGTATGCCCCCCTGTTTATAGAAAAAGAGGAAAGAGAGAGAAAACAAGAGAGAGCAAAAAACAATGTCTTTCACATGCGACTAGGCGGTTACATAAAAGTTTAACCGCTCAGACTATGGGGTTAGAAACAGCTAACTGTACAACTACAAAACTCCAATGCTATAGCTGCGGTTAGCACAACCTATCGGTCATATAAAGCTGCGGTTAGACAAAGTCTAACCACCGGACTGCACCAGTGGCTCTTTGAGAACCCCGAACACCAGGCCAGACCACCAACTAGATCTGACATCAACAGTCCGCTCAACTACCTTAGAAACATTGACAGACCGCCAGACCGAACCTTCACCATCTAGAGCGCCATTCAGAGAATTAACCGTAAGGGCTCTAGTCAACTGACCGCCAAACCTGTCCGCTAGTGCTGGCCGCCAGACCGCCTAACAACACCGGCTCTAACACTGCCAAACTGCAAAGGACAGACCGCTACTACATACTATCTGACCGTCAGTATTGTCCGCCAGGCCTGTCTGCCAAACCTCCAAGAGCTAACCGCCAATGCTGACCGCCAGACCGCAATGACTCCTTATGTTTTGACAGCTTGGAAATGGGGAAAAACATGACAATGGATAAGGGGTTATCTTTGGGAGGAGGAAACACACATAGGAGTTGTCATCTAGGGCTCTACGAAGTCGGTTCCATAGAGGGATCGCTGGAATCCGGGATTTGAAATCTCCAAACTTTGCATTGACCTAAAAACAGCCCCCTCACTCTATTTATATGAAAATAAAACTAAGGCACCCACAATCGACGACTATGATTGGTCGTACATGGGACGACCCGATTACAAGAAATAAATGTGCAAAAAAAATATAATATATGAAAAAAACTGGGAACGGTGTGTCGGATGTATCCGCGGGGTCGGATTGCCATTTCGATCAAGCCTACCTTCACAAATATACGAATGTGGTCCGCGCCTTGCGGTGATGGTCCCCCATCAAATCCCCCAAACTAAAAGATCTTCATCTCCGAAGTTGGGAGAGATCATACTGTAGTCAAAGTTCAGGGGAGAGTCGATCAAGCTATGCAGCAATAATCTTGGTGACATCGGAGGAAGGTTGTCGATGTTGTTGGATTTGTAGGCGCCCTTAGCGGGGGGGGGGGGGGGGGGGATGTTAGGGATTTTTGGATACATATTATTTCTATATTATTTTTTATGTGCGCACTGTAATTAAATAAATAAAATCCCCCACTAACGATGACAACTATGCGAGTGGTTACTCTCCTAACGGATGGCGACGATTGCAATGGAGGCGGTAGAGAAGGGATGCCATCAATGGTCTACCATCGACGAGACCCCGACGGCGGGCGGCCGCCGTGGGAAGAGGAGCCACGACCGATGGAGTGGTCGGCTCCGGGCGAGCAAGGCGGCCGGCCGGCCTCAGCGCCGACAGCAGTGCGGGCGGCCGGCCTTGGCGTCGACCGCACCATGCGGCCATGGCGCCGGCCCCCCTAGCGGGTGCGGCCGGCCAAAAGCGCCTGGCCGCCCCGAGCGTGTGCGACCGGCCAAATGCGCCCGGTCGATTCTAGCGGGTGCGACCAGCCAAAAGCGCAGGGGGGGGATGTTAGGGATTTTTGGATACATATTATTTCTATATTATTTTTTATGTGCGCACTGTAACTAAATAAATAAAATCCCCCACTAACGATGACAACTATGCGAGTGGTTACTCTCCTAACGGATGGCGACGATTGCAATGGAGGCGGTAGAGAAGGGATGCCATCAATGGTCTACCATCGACGAGACCCCGACGGCGGGCGGCCGCCGTGGGAAGAGGAGCCACGACCGATGGAGTGGTCGGCTCCGGGCGAGCAAGGCGGCCGGCCGGCCTCAGCGCCGACAGCAGTGCGGGCGGCCGGCCTTGGCGTCGACCGCACCATGCGGCCACGGCGCCGGCCCCCCTAGCGGGTGCGGCCGGCCAAAAGCGCCTGGCCGCCCCAAGCGTGTGCGACCGGCCAAATGCGCCCGGTCGATTCTAGCGGGTGCGGCCAGCCAAAAGCGCCCGACCGGGGAGGGCGGGCGCGACCGGCCACATCCCGCGGTGTCGGCCGTCCTACTCGACCGTGGGGAGTGGCCTTGGAGAGCGACCGTCGGGAGCGGCTGTGAGGAGCGGACGCTCCTTGTGGCCGTTGCCTTTCGGCCACGCGGACGGCCGCGCCCGCCAGCCGGGTAGGCCGGCACCGGCCGCGCCGCGGGCTCGACCGGCCGTGAAACTGGTTGGGAGTCCCCAGCCCGGGAGGGGTTGGTCGCCGGGGATCGGCGGCCGGCCGGCCGCGGGCGCAGGAGATCCGGTGATCCGGGGCGCTGATCGTGCGCGCGGCGGCTTCCCCATGATCCTCCTACTAAATTAGTGGGAGTGATGGAGATCCGGCTAATTGCACACCGGTTTTTCTATAAATTATGTCTGGCCCCATTAGTCTAATGATGATACCACTAATATATGCATATAATATACTATTAATTACTCAAATTTCCCATGTGTTTTCAAAATTACAGGTTGTACCCCTCTTTTTTTAATTGCTTAAATCTTCTTTCTTAGTTTACATTCCATACAATGTATCTAATTTAAAAAGATAGAGGGGCGCACCTAAATGACCCAATATAAGGTCATTTAAATGATGCAAGAATAGTAAAATGTTTCCATTTTCATTTTCAAAATATTTTTGCGGATTCAAGGTTTATGATTGTTTGTCTACTCCCTCAGAAGGGACAAAATTATATTCTACACAGTAAATTAACTGTTTGTCAAGTACCTGCATTTTTTATATTAGTGCACACATCAAATAGTGATCCTGATACAATAGTCATATTTTCATTCCCTATCTTACTGAAATCTCATTTGCTTGAATTTTTATTTAAAACAAATCATTTTTTTTCTTTTAACGCATCAATGTTTGAGCAACATTGCAGATCAGTAGTGCAGATCATTAGTTTTTTTTTCACGCCCATGAGTTTATATAAAAACAAAGGAATAATTACCGAAATCTTCCCTGTGGGATGGCATAATTACATGTTGCATTCCTCTTACATTTGAAATTAATAAATTCTCCCTTAAATTAATCATGAATAATGGAGAAATAATAATTTCATGTGAAATTTTCAGGGTTGTTAAAAGAATGACGTGTTTTTGGGTTTGAAGATAGAAAAATACTTTTAGGATTTTTAATGTAGTGGCAGGATAATGATTTAAGCAAGATTGGGTTGTTGTCCTCTGCGTAGCAGGTAAATGGGTATGTAGCAGGTAACCGGTCAGTTAGGGCCAACTTAGGCCAATTGTGTACTCATTGAGTACCCCGTTCAGGGTTCAGCCATGCCATTTCCGGTCTTGTTTGATCCAGGTCGGGCTTGGTTCAACCTTGGCAGGCCCTTATTAACAAGAAAACTGTTGTTAAGGCTGTGATAGCTTAATTAGATATAAGGTTACGAGTCTGTAATAGTGATCAGATATATGAATAAAAGTACCTTTTGTTATTCCTTTATTTACCGAATGTTTTTGTATACTTTAGGATTGTCTGATATTCTTACACCCTGTTTCACGTTCTAATTCCTGTAAATCAGGAACACGGGCTTGCTAATGCCGACGCAACAGAACCTCTGGATGGAGAAAGTGGAGCCGATGACTCCGCAGAGCGTGTAATTCCGATTGACAATCCATCTTTCCAGATATTCTCTACATTTTATGAAGCTCGGTCGATCTCTGACCAAGTGATGGATGCTGTCGCCAACGCATCACCTATAAAATCAAATGATGAACCCGCAATTTCAAATGAGACAGACGAAACCCAAAAGATTGGATCTCCCATTGTCTTCCGTTGCCATTTTGTGCCCGATACTCCCGATACATCCAATCTGAAGCTAGAGAAATTTGCAGAAAATTCACAGGAAGTCGCTACAGGTAATATACTAGAGGTGGTCGAGAAACATGTTGATCCCCAACTGCCTTCTCCTGCTGCTGAGGATCAATGTTGTCGTACCAAAACTTGTCCCGGTAATTACCCAACCGATGAAGAGGAGCACGAGCAAGCTGAACCTCGAAATAATGGTGGCGTCGAGGAAATCGGCGGCAACTACTTGGCAGAGGATTTAGATGGAGGGGACTTAGAGATGAGAGCTCGCAAGGAAATCGGAGAAGTTGCTGATAGTCAGGAGAACGATGTTGTTGGCGAGCATCGGATTTCTCACCATGGCTCGGCAGCAACCACCAAAGTGATTCTCCTGGACAACGATGTGACTCCTAAAAGAAGTAAAATCTCAGGCTCAGTGCAGCGAGCTTCTAAACGTCGGAAGCTTGAGCAGCCAGACATTGGACCTAGAGTGACGCGAAGTTCTGCAAGAAAGACTTTCTCATAACATTTTTGGCGAAATTTTACCCGTTTCTTGAAAAAGATTGCTATGTAAATTGTCCTGTGAATGCATTTCTTTTAGTTTCAGGGTCCATAAAGGATTTCTGTTAGGATCTATCTTTGGCATGCATCTTGTTGGATACGGTGGGGATTTAGGCAGTTCAGTGAAATGTGCTCATACCATATTTTGTTCCATCGTTGTAGTTGATGTTTCAAACCAGCTTTTGTATATTTCCGCACTGCTTATATGTTGCACTCCTCTTTACTTTTAAAATTACAAAAACTTTTCTTCCAAAGGGGAAATTTACTATAATAGTACTTTTGTGCATGGATGTAATGAAATTAAACTTATAGAGGTTTTTTTACAAAAAATCTTGCGATGTTTTCTTTTTTTATTTTTTTTTTTGGGTCTGGCCAGTAGTCTGGGCATGGATCCCACAAAGAAAATTCCCGCACGTTCAGCTTCGTACGTACCTACTTATTCTCCAACTGAACATTGTGCACCAGAGGAGTTCTTTTTATATTTTTTTGAATTAAAGTAATGAAATAATATTAACAACCAATAATTGATAGTATATAATTACTTTTTATTTTTCATAAAAATTGTGGTAATATTAAAATGTCTTGCTATGAGTGTTCGAGAATATTACCTTCAATATATCTAGATTTGAAAAAACAACACATACAAAGCTAAGAGCATAATATATTTGACGACATATCTATTTTATGTTTATGTAGGACTCTTTCCTGTCCGCTCTAAAACATGTTTAGAGCAGAGATGTACTATATCGCTGAGTAGGTATAGCAGAGTCCACTGTATCGTTGACATACCGTTGAGATTGAAGTCTCCATTCAACAATATCGTGGATTAGAAGCTGAATGAAGCAATTCTTAGTGTTAAGGCAGATACTGTTGAGAAAGATCATACTATGTTGGGTATTATGTCCATAATAATCTTCATTTGAAGAAGTGTCCATGAAATAAGATGAGTTGAGTTTATATTTGATGTTGTTTCTTTAGTCATGTACTTGCAGAGTTTATTGTTAAGTGCAAACCATTGTTAGGTTATAGTGGGTTATGAAACACAAGATTATACAATGTAATCTCTCATTGTGTAGGCCCATATGTTCACTCATGTATAATCTCTATATTAGATTGTACTTCTATTACAAGTGCATTAGAAGGATCAAGGGTGGACAGGTTGCTGAATGTAGAAGGAAGAAATTTTTTTCTAAGTAAAATTCGTCGAGTATAGTAGTGAATACTCGTCGAATTCGTCGAGTGTACTTATGAATATTCATCGAATTCGTCGTGTATATCTACTGACACTTGTCGAATTCGTCATGTTTACTTACAGAATCTTTTCTATGATCTTAGAAATGAGTTAAGTAAAATTTGTCGAGTATCCTTAAGTATACTCGTTGAATTCGTTGAGTGTACCTATTGACACTCGTCGAATTCATAGAATATATCGATCGATACACGTCGAATTCGTCGAGACTCAGTGGAAAAGCTTCCGAGTTCTCGAACTTATTTTTCTGGATTTGTGTAAGTTAAATTAGTCGGATATCGAATCTATTTGTCGAGTATACTCTTGATTATACGTCGATACTCGACGAATGGACTTAACATATTTTTCGATTTTCTCTCTGACGGGTTTCTGCTTCAAGCCGACGACCATGTACAGGTCACGTGGACGTTTCGCTTATGAAAGAATTTTATAGCCGTTAGAAGAAGGAAACCTATAAATACCTAGGGTTAATTCGTTCAACTCTAATTGCTCTTCCGCATTTCAAATCATGAAAATGCAGCTCGTTCTCTATCGTATGTACAACTTTCGGAAATTGATTTCGCGACCGAACTCCGCACGATCGGCGATTCCTTCAAGTATAGATTAGACAGATCCCTTCTCAAGTTCTCTCGAAGCTTTCAGATCTCGTCGGATCAAAGTTTTCAGATCAAGCTTTCAAGATTAACTTCAAGTCTTCTCCTTCTACAAGACCCTCAAGTTTTCATTCCAAGGAAGAAGAAGATTGAATATTTTCAGATCTGGAGTAATAGATTGGTTTTCAATCTAGTGTGTTGTATAATTTTTTTTTTACTATTGTAGGAAGTTTTCTCTTCTGAGGTGTAAATCCTTGTGTTAGGATCGAGTTGTAGGAGAGTTTGTTCTCCGAGTGTAGGAGAGGTTATTCTCCGTGAATTGGTGACTTTGAATTGTAAGATTTGATTAAATTTGAGAAAGGTGAAGTAGCCAAATATAGCCCTCCGTAGTAGATAGGTGAGGTTGGACAGTGGACGTATCCAAATCGTGGAACCACTATAAATTCCTATGTTGTGTTGTGTTTGTTCTGTGTTCTTGCTCTTAGTATTTTTTTTATCTGTTATTAGACACAAAACTGACCTATTCACCCCGTTTAGGTGATTTAGGTAGACAACTAGACACTTTGATTTGGTATCAGAGGGAGGTTGTTTGTTATAATGTTAACACCTTAAACAAGATCTCAGTCTAGTTGTCAGAGCACAAGATTACTTCAATGGACCAGAGTAAGGACATGTCCTCAATGAAGCTTCCAGTGTGCACAAAGGAGAACTTTTCTATGTGGAAGGAAAAAGTCAGATTCTTAATGGAAGCAGCTGATCCAAGAATCTTTCAGATTGTAGAAGAAGGACCTCACGTTCCTACCCAACCTTCTGTTATGAATCTAAATGTGATGGTTCCTAAAAAGATGATGGACATGAATAAAGATGAGATTGCTCTCATCTTCTTGGACAAGAAGGCCAAAAACATAATTGCTAGTGTAGTAGATGACTTTATGTTGTAAAACCTTTTCCACTATAAGTCTGCCAAGGAGATATGGAATTCTCTGGTTGTTCTGATGGAAGGTACTGAAGAAGTGAGAGATGCTCGAAGATCTCTACTCAATCAGGAGTACGAGGTTTTCAAACAAGACCCGAAGGATACCATTGCTGACAGCTATGAAAAGTTCTTCAAGATTGTCAATGGTTTGAGAAACTATGGTTGGATATTTACTAATGATGAACTGAACGATAAATTCTTAAGATTTCTAACGAAAAAATAAGACACCAAGGTCGTGGCCATTAGAGAATTTGGAAAGTTGCCCGACATTGATCCTCAAAAACTATTCGGGAAACTCTTGTCGTATGAACTACAAATGAATACAAGGAAAAAAAAGAGCAACACACTAGGACTTCAAGAAAAGAGAAGTTTATAGCACTGAAGGTTGAAGGGTAAAGAAATATAAAGCTATGTCACTGGTAAGGACACAAGCTTCTGATGATCAAGAAGGTTCTGAGTCAATCACCTCAGACTCTGAATTGTCTGATGGAGTGTTCTTACCAATCTCCAAGAAATTTAAAAGAATTCTCATCAAAAGGAGGCAAATGAAAAGCCAGTCCTCCTCCTATGGTTATAGAAGATCACATCGTGATGGTGATCATTCTAAGAAAAGCTATAACAGAGATGACAAGTGTAAATCTAAACTAAACACACATTCTTCTTCTGACATCATTTGCTTTTGTTGCAATAAGCTAGGATACGTGATCACAGAGTGTTCTTACAAAAAGAAGGAAGGATCTAAGAAAGAAGAGAAGAGATCCTTCAAGGTTAAGAGGAAAGAAGAAAAAAGCTTTGTTGCGAAGAAGTCAAAGAATCTTAGCGACGGTGACTCAAGTGTGTCAAGCTCAGGTAATGAAGAAGCCTACTTCGGGCTCATGGCTCACTCAGATGAGGAATTAGGTGACTCCCAATACAACGGGAAGGTAAACTCCCACACCATATTATCAGAATGAGAAACTTCATCCAATGGTCATAAAGACTATTCTTCTGGGGAAGATGATTCTAACTTGATGGCTCAGCACCAAGTACTTTTGAAAGCCTTTGACAAATGTTGTAAGGAGGTCAAAAAGCAATCAAAAGAGATTGCTTCTCTCAAGGCAATGGAATCAAGTCCGAGGGAGGAAATTGGAGAATTGACTCATCTCAGAGATGAAGTTCACTCCTTGAAGGAGGAATTAAAATACTTGACTACTAAAGACCGTTCTTGTTGCAAGCTACTTAGAAGGAAAAGTTCTTATATGAATTAGAAGAAAAGCGTTTAGTTGAGAGGAAACTTGTTAAATGCTACTCCAAGCCAAAGGCCGTTCTTCCACTCATCGATGAATTTTCTGCCCCTAAGAAGGGTAGTGGTCTAGGGCATGTAGCTGAAAAGGATAAGACTGCTAAGAGAGCCGCTACCAAAGGCAAATGGAAGGCACCTCAAAGTCAGCCATCTTTTAAGAAGGTAATATTTCCCACAAATCAATATGACTTTGAGACATCCTATGGTCACTTTGCTAGACCTACTTATGTAGAGCCTAAAAGGAACTACCATGGATGGACCCGTCCCTGAGACTTTGGTACAAGTGCTTTCAAGGCACCTTATGAAGAAATAGCTCTTAAAGATTATGGTCCCTACGTTCATGGATCAAGTATCAAGAAAGCACCCAAAGCCAATACTGTTGTTCCTAAGGTTAAGGAGACATTGAAGTCTTCTGTTTCTTGCAATCATGTGACTTCCACCTCCAAGTCTGTAGGACCTTCTAAAACTCCCATTTAGAAGGTGACGAGGGAATTTAAAAGAAGGTACAATATGTTTGATTGTTGGTGTTGCGACAAGATTGGTCACTTTGTCGTGGATTGTTGGTTTTATCTAGTCAAGAATGAAACTCCACAAGTTAACATTGTGAGACCGACCGCTCGAAATGTTAATATTCCTAGTGGTGGTTAGCTAACTGGGAACCATGAACCCAAATTTGTTTGGGTTCCTAAGGGTAAGTGATTTATGAATGCAGGTATGTCCAAAGGCCAACAAAACTCCTATTTGGTATTTGGATAGTGGATGCTCTCATCATATGACCGAGACAAGAAACCTACTTCTAGAGTATACCAAGTTGAGGACATCCCAAGAGTCATTTTTGGCGGTTCAGACAGGGGAGTAACTAAAGGCTACAGTATGATTTCCAACGGCATAGTCTCCTTCACAAACATGACTTATATTAATGGATTACAACATAATCTCATAAGTATAAGTCAATTATGTGATAAAGGCTATATCGTTGAGTTCTACAAGGACAAGTGTCTGATAAAATCGTCTGCCAATCTAGAGACAGTCTTAATAGACACTCGGAGTAGAAATATTTTTTGTTTAATTTTTTTTTTGTTTAGATAATTTTACACCAGTGCGTCTTTTAGCAAAAGATAGTGCGTCTCTGTGTGACCAATAATACAAGAGATTAACACATATTAATTTTAAACTGTAAGTATGTTATTTTCTCAAAACTTAGTACGTGATGCACCCACCATTAAGTGCCTGAAAGAGAGTACATGTCACGCATGCCAAATTAGTAAGCAAACAAGGGCTACCTTTAAGGGTATTGTTGAAAAAGATTCTTCAAGATGTTTATTTCTACATCATATGGACTTATTCGGTCCTATGTCAATTCATAGTTTAGGAGGTAAAGTTTATACGTTAGTTATTGTTGATGCTACTCTCGTTTTACTTGGTTATTATTTCTGAAATACAAGTCAGACACCTTTGAAACTTTCACAAACTTTGTCAGGCAAGTTTAGAACGAATTGAATTGCTTAGTGGCAAAATCAGAAGTGACCACGGAACAGAATTTGAGTCTGGGGCTATGATGAAATTTTGTGCAAGTCAAGGTATCTTTCGTGAGTTTTCCTCCCCGCATACTCTACAACAAAATGGAGTTGTCGAGAGAAGCAACAAAACACTCATTGAAGCATGTATGACTATGTTGAATGACTCTTCCCTACAAGAGTACTTCTAGAATCTGGACTAAAGAAGTCAACACAGCTTGCGATGTGCAAAATAGAGCATTAATCAACAAAACCCATCGTAAGACTCCCTATAAACTATTGAAGGGCAGAAAACTGACTATGTACTACTTTAGAATATTTGACAGCAAATGCTTCGTACTTAATAATGAGAAGTATTATCATACGAAGTTTAGTGAAAAATATTTTGAAGGTATTTTCGTATGCTATAATAGCCATAGTAAGGCATATAGGATTTTCAATAAGAAAACTCTAGTTGTAGAAGATTCTATTAATGTTGTATTTGATGAGACAAGTATGCTTCATAGCAGCTCGTCTAATGTGATTGGTGAAGATACAGGTGCCAGGATAAAAGAACTAAACATTGAAGAAGTAGTCAAGGAAGATGCTTCTAACACAGTCAAAGTTGTTAATCCCAGCATGGTTGAAGAGGAAATTCAAGATGAAGATCCCCCTCCACCCGCTGAAGGTGCACCGTGTAACGTATCGATTCACGCTAGACCCCATGTGCGCATTTTCAAGTCAGGAAAGTTGACTTGGGCTCGGGGGTGTGCTGGAGGGTAAGCTTGCACCTGAATCGGGGGAAATATTGACTCGACAATTGAGTGTCTGGACACTACCACACGACGGTAGTAGGTACCGCGCGGCGGTAGCCATCGTCGAGTATATACGACGAATAACAGGAAGAGTCGAGGGCATCGAGTGGACTCGACGATCATCGAGTGCTATCGCGCGGTGGTAGCAGGATACTGCGCGGCGGTAGCTGACTGATTTATCGGCGTATGGCTCTGTAGGCTGTCGCCTGGCGTTAGTGCTATTGCTGGCGATAGGCTCTCTGAATTTATTGGTTTGTCGCTCGGCAAGCTATCGCGCGACGGTAGCAGGATACCGCGCAGCGGTAGCTGATTGGTTTGTCAGCGTAAGGCTCGACAAGCTATCACCTGACCGTAGTGATACCGCCAGCGATAGCCCCACTGAATTGTTTGCCATGGCGCTCGGTGAGATAATGCACGATGGTAGAAGGGTACCGCACGGTGGTAGTGATACAGGTGGCGGCACCTGAGTGGGCAGTTTGGACGGTGGCTTGTGGAGGAAGTCGATTTCGAAACTACCGCGCGGCGGTAGCTCCCTGATCAGGAAACCCTAGATTTATTTTGCCGCCTCCTTTATATATGTTTGTCCAAAGGCTTGGCTGGTGGTCTCCTTCTCCAATTTTCTCGAGATAACAAGGTGCAAAGCTTCTCTTAGAAGAGCAAGGAATGAGACGGACTTCTCTCGGAGGAGAAGAGCGAGAGCCAAGGTTGACACCGCCATACCGCCAAGGAGGATAACAAGATCTATGGCCGGAAACGAGGTGAGCTTCCTACACTCTCCCTTGGTGCTAGATCCTTAGTTATGAAATAGGAGAGATGTCGGCTCAAGAGGGCTTGACTGGTGCGTGATGAAGTTCTCCTAGGAAGAGACTATGCTAGGACCTTGTCCTAGGGATTTGTTGTCTTCAACCTCTCATCTCTTTGTTGTGAAGATGGTGGACTTGGTTTCATGAAAAATGATGGTCTGTTGAGGGTGAATAAGGGAGGAGGAATGACTATATTTAGTTTTGAACAAATGGCTAGAGGAAGAAGACGAACTGATGTCATTTATTTTGCTTTAAGATGCGTGCAGAAATCTATTTTCTGTGCGCAGCGGACTTCGATGCCATTTTTGAGTGTGATTCGACCAGATCTAGGTCTTGGGCTGAGCACAAAAGTTGTAGTTCTCGGAAAGTCCTTTCCAACGGATGGTTACACGTTTTCATAGGAGATTCGTAGCTCCAGAAATGTCCAATCGAAGTTGCTGCACGGTGACAACTTATGTTCATGTTGTTTTTGGGTTAGCGTATAACCGAATTTTTAGAGTATGTGGAAAGATCGTAGCAAGATGATATTAAGGTTGGGCAAAACTAGTTATACGTAACCGTGATAACAAATGATTTGATGGAATTTGGTTGCACAAATGGTTACATGTGAAACCCGGTAAGGATGTGTGTGTTTAAAATCTGAAGATTGATATTGGTTGTGAAAGGGAGTGTGGTGCCCGATAACTGAATGTGTAACTTATAGCTATGTTAACATGCTTGAAGAATATGTGAAGTATCATTATGATGTTATGATAAACATACGGAAACATAATTGTTCGTGAACGCTTGATTATAGGGAATGATTCAGATGAGGTATATCTCATGGCCATGGAATATTTGGAGTCGTGATCTCAAGTCATTGAAGGATAATTTGTATAGTCCACCGCCAAGGATTATGTCTCCCTACAAGTAGCAGTGTGGGATTGGTGTGTTGTATAGGGTGGCTTGCCATCTGTGATGATGTTGAACCCTTGAGTGCTTGGGGAGCACAAAAATGTGAAAGGGTTGTAGTGCGTCAGCATTTGACCGCACTGGACCAATGCGATAAGAAGGGACTCAGTTGGAGCCCTTGTATGTTTGTTGGCATGACTACTTGAAATTACATGCAGTGTGAGTTGACACGCAGTGTCATAATCCTGGGTTAAGGATAGTGTGGAAGGTCTACGGGCTCGCCAGTTGTCACACCGACGAGAGTTGACAGATAGACTTGGAAGGTGGGTCTTGGTCCTCGATGCTTTTTCCCAGGGAACCCTTCGTGCCAGTGGACGGTTGGTCTTGGTCCTTTGGTGATACGCTCCCATAGGCTCCTTCCGTGCCACGATGATAGGTCAGTTGAGCTGGGCTCTTAGTGCACATCTACCCAAGACCCCTTCTGAGCCGTAGTATGTAGGGAGCTCCGCTGTTGTGTTCTTAACATTGAGGCGTACAGTTGCCTAGGTTAGGTAGTGTGGATACCAACCTAGTAGTGGAGAAGCTCGCTCTACTGTCACCGTCTGGCCACGATGGATGACGCCTGAGAGGTTAGCTATATGCTCGAAAAGTGGTAACTAAAATACTGTGTGGACATAACAGTGTGCGTGTGTGTGGGTGTGTGTGCGTGGGTGAGCCATCATGTTACATTCATAACATTGCATTACATTACATAAGATCATTATCATATAAGTTTGTATGGACATTCTTATATGATGAGTTACTTTACCATTATGCTGATTCTTAACTTATAAAGTTGTATGAGCATTTTTATAAGTTAAGTTGCATTCCTGTTATAGAATTGTACACTGTGGTAGATGGATATTACTCATGTAGAACTGATAGCATAGAAGGATGTTGATGATTGTTTACATTGTTATTGCCACTCTGATGATATATCGTGATACACCACTTATTGTACTTATTGTTTATATATATTGTACCTTCTTCTTTCTCCCGCTCGGTGCCTAAGAGCTGCCGGGATGAGAGGATGAGATAGCCACCTAGTCTTTATGACTAACGGTTGCTACGACTATCATTTTAGGAGGACACCCAGTGGGCAGAGGTGCACTAGCAGCAGGCTATGCAGGAGGGCAGCCAGGCCAGGGTGACAGTGTCTGATATGACGATACCTTCGTTTCCGTCAGTTATCGACGTGAGTTCTTGTGAGAGATTATATGTTGTAGCCTTCGAGCAAAGTTTTATATACTATGATATTAAAGAAGCCGTTGTAGCTTCTTAGTTCTATTGTACTCGTTTTGGACTTGTATACTTCTGTGGATTTTAACTTCTGTATATTCTTTATGTTGGGTTGACATGGATGATATTGGTTTAGATGGCAGAATAGACGTCTTGTAGTACCGATTGACCCGTGTGTTGACGCTACCACAAGGCGGCTGTTCTGGGCATAAGACTCCCATCAGTCGTGTTTTGTGTTATAGGACGGGGGGGGGGGGGGGGGTCTTACAAATTGTATCAGCATGCAACGATCCTGAACTAAAGAAGTCATTGAACAATGACGCCATCCCTGCTCGATTGGTCAGTTTGCGAACAAACTGACATAGTGGAAGCAGTGGTGTGCCCATTTATAATTCACACTAAGTATGTCCAATCGTTATCCCATGATTTGCAAACCTGAACTTAGGTTTGTACCTGTTTGTGTAGACTCTGGCATGTATAGATCCAGTAGGGGGAACTCGGAATTGCGACAAACGCTTACAGCAATCCTAGATGCTTTATGGTCTCAACAGGCCCCAGCGCAGCAATAAGATCTGGGATCTAAATAGTTGAGTACCTTCTGAACCCTCTCCCTGCCTTCTTATCATGGGACAGAGTCGGTTGTCCGTAATGAAGAATGGCTAGACACGGTGCAAGAGTTAATTGTCGGAATCAAATGTCCAGCTAGTATGGCTGTGACTTTAGCTTTGTCAGTCCTGGAGTCACATGCCAAAAGATGGTGGAAGTCTCTCATGGGTTCCACTTTCCAAGGCCGAGTGTACACTGACATCAGCTGGAGTGAATTCTCTAATGCCTTCTTAGAACACTTCATCCCCTCTACTGCTTGAGATGAACTTGAGGAGAGATTCCTGCAGTTGAAACAGGGATCCAAGTCAGTTACAGAATATCAACAGGAGTTTCAACATCTTGCAAGGTTCGCTGAATCCTATGAATTGGATGACCGAGGCTATGCGAAATGGTTTTACAAAGTCTTATGAGACCCCCTAAGGCAAGCGCATTTGTTTATAGCGGACTCGAGCTTGACAGAAATAGTAGGCATGACGAAGAGGTTGGAGGCGGACCACTTGGGAGTCCATACCAGTAGTAAGAGACCTGCCGAGGGCGTGATGGAAGTAGACCCCAGCTTTAGAAGGAGACAAAATATTAGAGCAGGAAGAGGAAATCAAAGAGGTGGCAGACGTTTCCACCATAACTTTAGGATGGAGCGCCTAGCCCCGCATCCAACATTGTCTCCACGTCCACAGGTCCAGCCTTATCAACATCCCAGAGGATAGGACGAGCGAGTTTGTTTCTAGTGCCATCAGTCGGGCCATATCCGACGTCACTGCCCGTAACTAGGTGGAGGAACCCGCCCTGTTTTTCCCCCGGTAGCCGCGCGAGGACGAGGACAAGTGTGTGGTCGAGGACGAGGACCATGAGGATGGAATCCTGGAACTACTCGGGAGCAGATGTTTGTTTTAGACATGGCGTAGGAGCGGAATCCTCAGGATGTGATTGCAGGTATGTTGCGATTTGAGTAATACATTATAAACATCCATCCTTAAATTGTTTAAGTTATGCTAGGAATCTTGCTTTGAGTCTTTATAATTGATATTTAGGCACCGATATGGTTAGTGGGAAACCAGCCCACACCTTATTTGATACCGGTGCCACTCATTCATTTGTCTCGATGGACATCGTAAAAGATTTAAATGGTGTGCAATATTTCATCAGTATCCCTCGGAGAGTACGCCTCCCAGACGGCTCCGAGATGACTTCGTCCTCCAAGTGTGACTTGGAAGTTTATATTGGAGGAAAGATTTTTGAAACACTTGCAATGGTGTTGGGGATGCCAGAGTTCGATCTTATTCTGGGCATGACATGGTTGGATTGGCACCGTACTAGGATCAATTGTGCGGCGAAGCTAATCACCTTGAGGCATGGAGACTCAGAAATCATTTTCCAAGGTATTTGGGTTGCACCCCGAATGTTGTTGTCTTCAATTCATGACCTTAAGGCCCATATGAAAGGAGATGAGATATGTATGATATGTTTCGAACTAAAAGAGATAGAGACGAGCATGACGGATTTGCTAGTGGTGTGCGACTTTCCCGAGGTATTTCCCGAGAAGCTGCCAGGATTACCTCCGCTTAGAGAGGTGGACTTTCAGATTAAACTAGTACCGGGTGCCAAGCCCATCTCTTGAACCCCTTACAGAATGGCTCCAAAGGAACTTGCTGAGTTCAGAGTTCAGTTGCAGGAGTTAGTAGAATTAGGGTTTGTTCGTCCCAGTTCATAAGCTTGGGGAGCCCCTGTTTTGTTTGTTAAGAAGAAGGATGAAACATTACGGGTGTGCATAGACTACCGAGAACTCAACCGACTGACGGTGTGAAACACATATCTTTTACCCCAGATCGATGAGTTATTCGATCATTTGGTAGGAGCCTATTAGTTTTCCTAATTGGACTAGCGTTCAGGGTGCTACTAGTTGAGGATACAAGAGGAAGATATTTATAAGACATCGTTTATCTCGAGATACGACATATATGAGCTCACGGTGATGCCATTTGGGCTCACAAACGCCCTTCTGCATTCATGAGTTTGATGAATATGGTGTTTGAGCTGTATTTGGACGTCTTTGTCATCATCTTTATCGATGACATTTTGGTCTACCTGAAAATGAAAGAGGAGCATGTGGAACACTTGACCTTAGTCTTGAAGAAACTAAAGTAGCATTCCCAGATTTCTAAGTTCGGCAAGTGCTAGTTTTGGCTCAGAGAAGTTGCCTTCTTGGGCCATGTTATTAGTGGTGCCGGATTTACAGTAAGCCCAGCCAAGGTGCGTGTTGTGAAGGAATGATCGCTTTTGAAGTCAGCGACCGATGTACGAAGTTTTCTTGAACTTGCGGGGTACTATCACAAGTTTGTGAAAGGATTTTTAAAGATCACCCTTCCCCTCACCGCCTTAATAAAGATGGGTGTGCCATATGAGTAGACATATCAGTGTGAAGCTGCATTCCAAGAGGTGAAGGACCGGCTTACCACCGCACTGATCCTAGCCATTCCATCCGGGAAGGAAGGATTTCATGTTTATACCACTGCATCTATGAAGGGATGAGAACAATATTGATGCAGCACGAGCACGTGATTGCTTACGATTCAAGACAGTTGAAGAAGCATGAGGTAAATTACCCAGTGCATGATTTGGAGTTGGGAGCAGTGGTGTTCACCTTAAAGGTTTGGAGACACTATTTATACGACCTTCACTGCGAGATCTTTTCGGGTCATAAGAATTTGAAATACGTTCATACTCAGAAGGAGTTGAATTTGAGGCAACGACGGTGGTTAGAATTTTTGTGTGATTATGAATTCACATTGAACTACCACCCCGGGAAAGCAAACTCTATATCTGATGCATTGATCATGCTTGGTTGAGTCAATATATGATATTGAGCTCACCAATTTCTGAAAGTCCTTCTAGATCAGGAAATTAGGATTGAATAATTATGAGGGTGACATGGTATATACCTCTAGTTCTATCCAGATGTAAGGGGCAAAGAGACATGACAACACTGATACATTGGTCACGATGGTTTTAGAGTTCTAAACTCTTATTGCTTGGGGAGCAATGATGCATTGATAGATGCCGCTCATTATTTGATACTTTTAAGATCAGGGTCGCACATAAGAACGTTTGGAGAAATTGGGAGATTGTCTTAGTTTGACTATGCTCATATTATGAGTTGAAAAGACTTAGTACCACCAGTCTTTGGAAGCGTTGAGTGCGTTGAGACCACTCAATGTTTTTGTCGCGTCAAGTGTTGACTCGTCGAATGATGACATTGAGTGTGTTGAGTTTACTCAACGATTCACCGAGTCAAGGTGTTGATTCAATGAGTATGACACTTAAGCGTTGAGTGCGTTGAGTTCACTCAACAATTCGTTAAGTCAAGGAGTTGATTCAACGAGTCTGGTTCTCAGGCGTTGAGTGTGTGAGTTCACTCAACGCATTCGTCGAGTTAAAGGTTGACTCGACGAATATGACAATTAGGCGTTGAGTACATTGAGTTCACTCAATGCCTTTGTCGAGTCAAATGATGATTTGATAGGTTTGACAGTGAGAGTGTTGAGAGCGTTGAGTTCACTCAATTCCATTCGTGAATATCTTATGGATACTCGACGATTCGTCGAGTATGGTTTTGTATACTCGACGATTCGTCGAAAATGTCATGGATACTTGACGATTCATCAAAAATGTCATGAATACTTGACGATTCGTCAAGAAAAGGATTGTCTGCTCGAAAATGCTAGATTCGAAGTCTTGGATCTGCGAATAGCGACGGGGTGTTCTGATTATTCCTTTGGGTATAAATAGATAGGACTTTAGTGTTTCGAGAGCTTCGATTTGACATAAGAACAATAATCCTGAAAGCACACGAGCCGAACTGTGCGATATCCCGAATCCTAAAGGCCGACGAAACTGTTCCGCCTCTTCCGATCCCGTCGCTGTCGCCAAGTCCTAATTCTGTCGAGTGTCGCCGCCTCCTATTCTGTAACAAACCTAGCAGTCTGTGAAGGTGCAGAGTTTTCTCTCCTAACTGTTAGAAAGTAGCGAAAAGAAGCGAAAAGTAGAGAACAAGCGAATAAACTTTTGAATAATTGAAATTTTATTATCCAAAAAAGATATCATTTACAAAGGTATGACCTCCCTTATATAGAATACAGGAGATAAGAAAGAGAGTGTACAAACAATGTGGGACTAAACATTTACAGTACTGAGCGGCTAGAATAATAGAGACCGCACAGGCCGCGCGGTTAGACAGATGGGTTAACCGCTCGGCAACTCCAGCAGGATAGAACAGGCCGCAGAGGTAGACCGATAGACCGCCCGGTCTCCAGGCTTCAGAGAGACCGCCATACCGCTCGGTCAACAAACCGCTGGATCAGACCGCTAAGCCGCCCGGTCTAATACTTCAACACTCCCCCTCAAGCTGGAGCATAGATATCAATCATGCCCAGCTTGTCACAAATGCGGAAGAAGGAAGTAGAAACCGGCTTGGTGAAGATATCTGCCAACTCCTTGTCAGAGGTGACAAAAGTAGTACAAATCTGTTTCTTCAAAATCTCTTCCCGAATGAAGTGACAGTCAACCTCTATATGCTTTGTTCTCTCATGGAAGACCGGATTTCTGGATATGTGTATAGCGGCCTTGTTGTCACAGAACATAGGGAGAGGACAGTCATATACCTCGCCCAGGTCAAGCATGAGAGCCCGCAACCACTTTAACTCACACGTGGTTGACGCCATACTCCGGTATTCTGCTTCGGCACTGGATCTGGAAACAACAGACTGTTTCTTGCTCTTCCAACTCACGAGATTACCTCCAACAAAGGTACAAAAACCTGACGTGGATTTACGATCGCCTTTGTCATCCGCGTAACTTGAATCTGAGTAGGCCTCAACCCTTAGATGACCATTCTTCTGAAAGAGTAACCCTCTGCCCGGTGCTGCTTTGATATACTCTAAAATCTTCAGGGCGGACTGAAGATGACACTCCCTGGGAGCTTGCATAAACTGACTGACCTTGCCTACAGCGTAGGCGATGTCGGGTCTAGTCACCGTGAGATAGATGAGTTTGCCTACCAAACGTCTGTACCGTGTGACATCAGATAGAAGAGGCGAATCATCCGTCCACGTTTTGTCTTCTGCAACAGCTATGGGAAAACGAGCTGGTTTGGCACCTGTCAATCCTGCTTCTCGTAGAAGATCAAGGGCATACTTCCGTTGAGAGAGAACCAAGGAGTCAAGTTTCCGAGAGATTTCTATCCCCAAAAAGTATTTTGGGGAGCCCATATCCTTCGTGACCAAGTGCTGACGGAGGTGCTTCTTCGTCAAGTCCACCCCATCTCGGTCATCGCCAGTAAGGAGAATATCATCCACATATACGGCCAAAACCACCAGTCCCGAGGCCGTTTTGCGAATGAATAAGGAGTGATCGGCCGAACTCCTTTGAAAGCCGATGGTAGCCACAATACCACTGAATTTGTCGAACCATGCCCGAGGGCTCTGCTTTAGGCCATAAATGGCCTTCTTCAAATGACAGACACGTGTCTCCCCCTGAGCAACATACCCAGGAGGTTGCTCCATATAGACGTCCTCCTGAAGATCGCCATAGAGAAAGACATTCTTCACATCAAGCTGGGAAATAGCCCAAGCCCGGTTAACAGCCACAGAAAAGAGAACTCGGATGGTGCTGAGGCGAGCAACCGGAGAGAAGGTATCAAAGTAATCAACGCCATAAGTCTGAGTAAAGCCCTTGGCCACCAGCCGGGCTTTGTAGCGATCCACAGTGCCGTCGGGGCGAAACTTCACAACGAAGACCCAGCGACAGCCAACCACATCAGTGCCCACGGGAGGAGGAACCAGGGTCCAGGTACCCCGTTCAGTAAGAGTAGCCATCTCCTCATCCATGGCAGACTTCCAATGAGGGAGAGCGAGAGCCTCCTGGTAGGTACGGGGAGTAGAAGTAGCAGAGATGGCCAAGGCAAAACACCTGCGAGAAGGAGAAAGCTGATCATAGGAAACAACAGCCGTGAGCGGGTGTTGAGTACACGCCCGCACCCCTTTGCGAAGGGCAATGGGAACATCCGGGTCAACGGGAGCGTCGGCGACGGGAGCGTCAGCGACCGGAGCGTCCGTGGCGGAGAAGGCTGGCCCGGGACTAGAGAGAGACGGCAGCGGAGAGGAGGGTGGAGGGGTGGGTGGGGAGACGGACTGGGAAGGAGTGGGTGGAGGAGGAGACGAAGGTGGGAAAACGTGGAGAGGTGTGGAAGGAACGGAGATATCAGAAGGAAGAGAAGGAAGAGAAGAGGAAGGAGAGAAATAGGAAGCATTTTCGAAAAAAGTCACATCTGCGGAGACAAACTGCTTGCGGAGAAGGGGGTCAAAGCAGCAATAGCCTTTTTGAGTGGTAGAGTACCCCAAAAAGACACACTTGGTGGAACGGGGGGAAAGCTTGTCGCGGGTAGAGGAGGGAGTGTGAACAAAGGCCGTACAGCCAAAGACACGGAGAGGAAGAGGAAAAGGTTCCTGGTGGGGGTAGAGAAGGGAGAAGGGAGTCTGGCCGTGGAGAACCGCGGAGGGAAGGCGATTGATGAGATAGCAGGCGAGGAGCACAGCGTAGCCCCAGTAGGAGCGAGGGACGTGCATCTGCGTCATGAGAGTACGCGCAACATCAAGCAGGTGACGGTTTTTACGCTCCGCCACCCCATTCTGCTGGGAGGTGTAAACACAAGTCGTTTGATGAAGGAGGCCATGTTTGTGAAAGAACACGGAGAACTCATGAGTCAGATACTCTTTGGCATTATCAGAACGTAAGACTTTAATAGAAATAGCAAATTGAGTCTTAATCATAAAGTAAAATGATTGCCAAACAGAAAATAGTTCAGAGCAATCTTTTAATAGATACACTCAGGTACATCGAGTAAAATCATCGATAAAAGTGACAAAATAGGAACTGCCCCGACCAACTGTGAGGGTAGGAGCAGGACCCCATACATCAGAATGAATAAGATCAAAAATGCGAGAGGAGCCACGGCCTTGCTTCGGTGGGAAGGAGGAGCGATGATGTTTGCCAAGCTGACACGCATCACAGTTGAGCGGAGAACTGGTAGGAGGTAAGTGGGGCAGAAGCTGACGAATAAGCCGAGGAGGAGGATGTCCAAGACGAAGATGCCACTGAAGGAGATCGGTGGAGGAGGAGTAGGCAGACAGAGCGGAAACATCGTCGAGGAAGTAGAGGCCGCCGCTCTCAGTCCCAGTAGCAATCGTCCGCTGGGTCCTCGGGTCCTGAAAAGAACAAGTAGTGGGAGTGAATAAGACGGGGCACTGAAGTTGCCGACATAAAGTAGTAACTGATAACAAATTGCACGGGAACTTCGGGACATAGAGGGTATCCTCCAAGCAAAGCGATGGAGTGAGTTGAACCATGCCCGTCCCATGAACCGGGGATGGGGAACCATCCGCCACACGAACTGGGGGTAAGCGGTCATGGGTCTCAAGACGGGAGAAGCAATGAGGGTTGCCCGTCATATGATTGGTGGCACCGGAGTCAATCAGCCATTTACCTTGGGTAACGACGTGGGCACTACCTGACGTCGTGGCCACAGAGGCAGACGGCCTAGAAGAGGCGGAGGCCGAAGAAGGAGCATCACCGGAAGGGCGAAGATGAGGATGTTTCTGCCAGCAGCGGTCAACAGTATGGCCAGTACGACCACAGTGAGAGCAGAGGAACCGGGAGGAACCCCGTCCGCCAGAGGAGCCACGACCACTAGGGCCCCCCCTCTGAGCTTGGTGAGCAAAGGAGTCCTGGGAAGGGGGGGGGGCCAACAGAGGTCGCTGGAGGAGCGAAGTAACAGCGGCAATGCGAGCCGCAGTGGCATCCAAAGTAGGAGATTCCGCCTCACCCAAGATCTGCTGGCGGATCATATCATAAGAGTCGGGAAGACGAAGAAGATAACAAACAACCAGGAGTTCCTGGAAGTGTTTGTGCTGGTCGGCCAAGTCCGCGGAGAAGGGGTGATTCTGGAGGATTTCAGCACCAAGAGCCTGAACCTGCTGATAAGCCGCAGCCGGTGACATGGAAGGGCGGGCGAAGAGGTCCGCATAGAGAGTATAAATGCGGGACGTCTGGCCCCCCTTAGAATAGAGAGCAGCGAGGTGAAGCCAGGCGGCCTTGACCGTCTCATCATGGCGAATGACGGGAAGGCACTCATCAGAAAGGTTGTTGGCCAGCCAGGTGCGAACAAGAGCATCACTCGCATCCCAGTCATCAAACTCAGGAGAGGTGCAAGGAGGAGGGTCATCGGTGAGGTGATGACGCTTGCATTGAGAACGAAGGAGAAAGGTGAAAGAAACGCTCCAATCGGGATAGTTGGAGCCAACAAGCTTGGAAAGAGTGCCAAGGTTGCCCGAAGGAGGAGGAGGAGAAGGAGCTGCAGGAGTAGTGGTGAGACCGGAGGTAGTCATAGAACCCGGCAAGCAGAAGAAGCCGCGCGAACAGTAGCGGTTAGAAAACAGAAGAAGCCGCGCGAACAGTAGCGGCTAGAAAGAGGCAAAGGCACAGCGGGGAAGAGGTCGCGCGGACTGAAAAGGCCGAGCGAACAGAAGAGAGGAGAAGAGCAGGTGACCGCGACCAAGATGCGGGTAAGAAAGGTACAACCCGCACGGTCAGACAGATCACAGCAGCTGCTAGAAAGCGGTCAAAGGCACAGCGGGGAAGAGGTCGCGCGGACTGAAAAGGACGAGCGAACAGAAGAGAGGAGAAGAGCAGGTGACCGCGACCAAGATGCGGGTGAGAAAGGAACAACCCGCACGGTCAGACAGATCACAGCAGCAAACCGCGAGTAGAGAGACAACACACGCGGACAGAGACAGACCGCAACGACTAGGAAGTCGGAGCGGCAGGAAAGAACAAGGAGCGCGGCGACAAGGAAACAGGTCGCGGCGACAAAGAGCAGTAGGAGAAGAGAACCAAGAAGAAGCAAGCCGCGCGAACAGGGCAGCGGACAGAAACAAGCCGCGCGGATAGAAACAAGCCGCGCGGACAGAAGAGAAGGCAAGCCGCGAATCAAGTCGCAGAACGCGGAAAACAAGCCGCGAACAACAGAGAGCGCACAGAATCAGGAGTAAATGACCGCGTGCTCTGATACCATGTTAGAAAGTAGCGAAAAGAAGCGAAAAGTAGAGAACAAGCGAATAAACTTTTGAATAATTGAAATTTTATTATCCAAAAAAGATATCATTTACAAAGGTATGACCTCTCTTATATAGAATGGAGGAGATAAGAAAGAGAGTGTACAAACAATGTGGGACTAAACATTTACAGTACTGAGCGGCTAGAATAATAGAGACCGCACAGGCCGCGCGGTTAGACAGATGGGTTAACCGCTCGGCAACTCCAGCATGATAGAACAGGCCGCAGAGGTAGACCGATAGACCGCCCGGTCTCCAGGCTTCAGAGAGACCGCCAGACCGCTCGGTCAACAAACCGCTGGATCAGACCGCTAAGCCGCCCGGTCTAATACTTCAACACTAACCTAAGGTCTTGTACGACAAGACTCTATGGGTTCTCCCGTTCGTGCGGATTTTCTGTAGAGGTGCGGATACTATTCTACACTAGGGACTGTAGCCGTAAACTGATTTACCAATCTCTTGGAGCATCTAGGTTAAGTATAAACTCAATGCCGCAAAGGTAATTTTATTTACACCACTTTCTTCTTGATACGTGTCCATTTCTAGATCCGAACTTCTTTTGGGTTTTCTTGTTCTTTTATTTCCGATGCACGTACAACTGTTATGTCATCTTGTAAAACTTAACTTATAGTCACCCACCCTCACCAACGGGCCGTGGAGGATTTCCAAAGTCCTCCCATTGAGGGAAAAAAGGAGATCACGGAGTTCTTCGAGAAGGCCCTCCTCAACGTTTCGTTTTATGTCGCGCAGCTAGGAGAGGTCTCCAACATGGATATTTATGAGTGTAAGACCTTTTGGCTTTGAATCTTTGACATACCTCGAGTGTAAAAAGTTTTCCTTTAGTTATTCTGCAGGTTCCCGCGAAAACACCCTACGAGCCATCGGGTACGGTCTTGACCGCCACTGAGAAAAGAAAGGAGGCTGCCCTGAAAAAGTCCGCGCCCAGGAAGGAGTAACCGCTACACCCTCACAAGAGTTGCCTGAACTCTCCTGCCCGGCAAAATCGAATGCTGGTGCGAACTCCTCCGTCTGGGATGCCTGATCCTATCCCCTTTGGTTGCGGCCTTTTGGATAGCCTTGGTGGTCCACTGATACTTCAGGGAGCTGATGAGGTCATGCTCACCTCTGGAGGGAGAGACGAGAGAAGACACCGCACGCCTTGGCGATCTCCTTTGTGGTTGTCGAAGACGAGGAGGTTGCGGAGATGGGGGGAACCCCCCAGGATCAACTCGAGCAGTAGACGTCCACCGCCTCTTTGAGGGCATTGTTGTACAACATTACCTGCTAGCAGGAGCCGGGGGAGATGCGGCAGGCTCTTCGGAGGTCTCAGGAAGAGGATTAATTTTTAGGTCTTCGCGCGCCTGCAAAACTAATTAAAGGTAACTACGACAAATTCAAACCATAAGTCTGCATACCTTAAACGCAATTGCTTGACATGTCTTCTTCTCTCCAGACGAGCTTGTCGGCGGAGAATCCGCCGTTTGTCCAGGATGTTCTCAGGAACGGAAGAGCCTCCGAGGAGATCGGCCGAATCTCCCATATCTGGTAGAATTCTCTTCTAATCCAGTCGAGATTCGCGAATGTTTAATACGAGGAACTATTCCCGGAGAACGGCGTGCCAAACGAGCAATACTTAGGTCAGTACTCCTGACCATGCTTATGATCCTCCATCAATGAGAAGCCTGCAAAGGAGGTGGAGCCCGCACATTTGTGGCTTGTACCATACACTTTTGCACGAGACCCTTATCATTTCAGGCCCCTCATTGATTGTCTTGATCATGCTCATGATCAGAAGTCCTGACCTAAAAATTTCCGTGCATACCAAAACTAGTGGACACCTCCCTCCGCTGAACCGTGTCCCAATGGCGCACTCCTTCAGAGAGATGCAGTTCTGCCAACTTCCTTGATTACTCCACAAAAAATAGTTAGTTTTTTTGTTGTCATTTTTTTGAGCGTGCTCGCGCCTTATTTTGTAAAGACATTTGAAAGTATTATTTTTTGATTCGTGGATTTCGTGGACATAGTATATACATGCCTTTTTTGTGTATTGCCTCTGGAAATGTTTCTGTTTATTGATAGTTCTCGTGAAATTATCTATAGCATTCACGCATCCATGAGCATTTAGATGCTCACACGGGCTAAGAGTGTCTGGAGAGTTCGTCCAAATAAACTTAGGAAATTTACTTTGCTGGGTCCGTTTTCAGAGATTAAGGTTGACATTTCTAGCACAAGGCATCCACAGGGCTCTCGTCCCCACATGTCGTTGAAGAACACCGAAGGGGAATAAACATTTGTTGCTCAGATTTTGTCCTCGGAAAGGAAATCAGTAACAATAACAGTGCCTCAATCAATGTGCGTCCAGTTAAAACATTCGTACCTACCACCTATACCACTCAGGAGTATCTTTTTGAGATCAATTATCATGGTCTTATAGTGGGGGAAGTGACCGCAACTGACAGGAGAGTGGGAGGCTCGACGCCCGCCGCCTACAGCGAACGTCCAGATTTGTTCAAGGGGGCATGCAAGCTCTGGGACACACCAGACTATAGGCCCCGTTCAGCGACGTGGCCACATGCGCCACGTGTGCCCGCTAAAATGCTTTCGACCCACGGTCTTTCATAGGGGAAGGAAAATGCTTCATCCCTGAGAGACGAGTAAGAGTTTGAAGAAACACAACTTTTTTTAGGAATAATACCTCCTTTGGTCATCGCCACTCCACATGTTGGATAGCTCCTTACCTTCATATGATTGTAGTCTATAGGCCCCGTTCTTGAGTGTCTCATTGACGACGAACTGTCCTTCCCAATTTGGTTTGATTTTTCTTGTTGAAGCTGCTCTCCCGACCGTGTCTACCTTTCTCAACACAAGGTCCACCTTCTTGAACAACTTTATCTGATCTTTCTTGTCGAAGTATCTCGCCATCCTCTGCTTTGCCTCTGCTTGCAGGATTTCTGACTGGTCTCGGAGTTATTCGATTAGGTGGTGGCTGCACCTCTGCTCTTCATCATTTGTCTCCATCCAATCACTGTTTCCTTGTCTGGATAACAGTACACGTGGGCATTCTATATCGAACTCTACTAGAATGAGAGCCTTAGATCCAAGGAAATCTTGAAGGGAGTTTCACCAATTGCCGAGGAGGGAATTGTGCGTAGGGTCCACATGACGGCTGGCAACTACTCTTCCCAATTACCTCGGGCATTTTCCACCTTCTTTTTCAACAAATTTTTGATATGCTTATTGTACGCCTTTACTTGATCGTTGCTTCGCAGGTGATGAACGGATGAAAACCGAAGCTCGGTTACAAGCTAGTCGCAGAAATCAGCCAGTTCTTTACTCTTGAACTGAGGGTCATTGTCAGTTACAATGGCAGCTAGAATCCCATATCGGTAGACAATTTCTGCCCATATGAAGTTCTTTACCACTTACATGATAGAGTGGGCAAGCTCCTTGGCTTCTATCTACTTGCTGAAGTAGTCAATCATCACTAGGATAAAGCGGCACTGCCCGCTTTGTAACATCCTGATTCATGCTAGACCCCTCGCGCGCATTTTGAGTCAAGAAAGTTGACTCAGGCTCGGGGAGCACTAGTAACAGGCGTTGAGGGCGTTGAATGGTAGGTTGGAGTCGAGTGATACTCGACGCATACGATGCCTTTGACTTAGGAATTTTCGGGCAAGGAATTCGTAGAGTATCGCCGGATAAAGCTGACGAATTCATCGAGTGATACTCGACGAATTCGGCAGGAAAGTCTTGGAGAAAATTCGGTGGAACAAAGGATGATTCGTCGAATATCATCAAGGAAATTTGACGAATTCGACAAGAGAGGCTTAGGTAAAATTCAGTTAAGTAAAATTTTTCGGATATCGTCAACGATATCCGACGGATCCGTCGAAAAGGACTTGGAGTAGTTCAATAGGATTTTAGTTCTATTCATCGTATATCGTCGAGAATGACTTAACAGTTCGACGAATGTGGTAATCGATTCGTCGAGATTATACAATAGGACTCGCCGATTTGTCGATTATGAAGAGGGATATTCGATGAATTTACCTTAGATTGTTTGCGGTAAAGGCGGAATTCGCTGTTTTGTACTTACGGGTTGAACCGGACTTCAGGATGTACGCTGGGTGGCTCCTTGGACCGGTCTTTTCAATAAGACTTAATTTAAGTGAAAATGGGCAGTCCAATGAGGAGGCGACATATGGCGAGGTAACATAACCCTAATACGTTGCTATAAAAAGGAATAAATGGGAAAACCTAGCCGCCGCTTCATTCTTCTAGCCGAGCCATTACTTGCTGAAACCGACGGAAGCAAAGTAGCTGTCGGAGTCGGATTTTCTGGTGGAAGAAATTCCGTCCGGGAGGAACGATACTGAAGAGGAAAAAACAAGCCATGCTGCCGAGAAGAATTACAAGTTCCATGGCCGGAAACGGGGTTAGTTTCCTCTGTAATGCCCCCGTTTTCAGATCTTGAGTCTTTGGAAGCTATCGCTCGACGATAGAAGCTATCGCCTGGCGGTAGCTTAGCGTTGAGTAGGCAGACGCTGAGTGCGTTGAGTGGCCAGGCATTTGGGAGTGTTGAATGCTAGCGTGTGGCGTTAGCTAGGTACCGCTCGACGATAGCCCTATTTCGTCGTGGGTCGAACGAGAGATCCGTTCATCGAGTGCTGGAGGATTATCGCCCGATGATAGTATCTATCGCCCAGCAATAGCCCTAATTCGTCGAACTTCGAACGTCGAACGAAGGGCCCAGTTCGTCGAACGCTGAGCTGTCGAGAAAACATCGAGTTCTCGAGAAAGACGCTACCGCGCGTTGTTAGCCTTATCGCCGGCATTAGCGCGGAATTATTTTCTGGCCGAGCGCTCGGGAAACTACCGCTCGATGGTAGGTAGTTACCGCCTGGCGGTAGCGGACGGAAGCAGATCCGTCGTTTGGCTTGTTAGCCGTCCGATTTCTTTTAGGATTTGATCCTAAGGCCCAAGACTCTCCTCCAGAGTTCCTATATAGGGCTGAACGGTTGTTTCCCCTCATTTTTCTGATTTGGGAAGTGAGAGTTAGGGTTTGGAAGAGAAAGATGGGAGGAGGAAGAAGAGAGCTTTCTACCGCCATTGACGGAGCTTTAGACCTCCGATCGTCGTTCTGAGGCCAGATCCGTGAAGAGGACGCGAAGGCGCTCGTTTTCATCCGTGCAAGACAAGTGTTTCATGGCTAGGAACAACAGTAGAAGGGTAACGACACTTCTCCTTTTGGTTATAGGATGCGTGCATGACATCTTTTCCTTTTCTTGATTTTATTTCAAGTATTTAGGCACCGGATCTCTCAAGTGAGAGGGATTCGGGTTGTCATGGTTGATTGTTTTAAAAAAAACTTGATGTAGATTCTTTCTACACTCTAGTATAAACTATGTAGATAGACATAAGCTAGATTGATTTTAATCTCAGGCAAGTGCACCTATCAATCATAGTATAAGAGAATTATACATCTCGTGTCGTATTCCTCAGGGTCTTTTCAAGTACTCGTACTCACTCTCGCTCTATTATTATACCTATCTTTAAAATTTGTTGTTTAATCTAAACTAGCGTTACTAGGACTAATTGGATAAAGTGACTTTGGAGGATGAAGGATGGTAAAAATCAGATAGTCTAAGAGCATTCACATGAGAATATTCACTCATTAATTCAACTCTATGTAGTCACGTATTAACAATATTATCAAATTCATTGTATTGCAAGGGTTCAATCTTTATCGAATTCTCTCTCGAGCAATCCAATACCTAAACCTTAGTTGAGTAAATTTCTTCTCTAACAACTCACAACACTAAAGTTTACACTAATATAAGTTGCCCCTGTCTAATACAAAAATTCATGAAATCCAATCTTTAAGATACCACGATCTCATTATCCATATTGCCATTATCAAAACAACATATCTCTCGATTATGAAATTTGAAATACAAAGAGAAAGAACACAAGAGAATGAAATTACAAGCCATCATCACTGTACAATCCCGTAGCCGGGCGAGTGAGACCCTCCCCAAATATCAGCCTAGGGGCTTGGTATGGGCGACGAGTTGGTGCGACCTCGTTCGAAGATGTGCGGGTGCTCATGCACGCGTGCGGATGTTTTGTGCGTGTAGCCTTTTTACAAATGTTAGATAAATATTATAATATATTAATATATATTAATGTTATGCATATATTAATATATATTATATTTATAATATAATAATATATATTATATTTATAATATAATATATATTATATATAGTCATATGGGGGCTAGGGAAGAAGGGGGCAGCAGGAGTAAAACAAAAAAGGAAAAAAAGATAAAGAAGGGGGAAGGCGTCGGGGCTTTCTTCTTCCCGGCTAGGGCATCGGGAAGCCGCCCGCCTCTCTCCCTCCCTCTCCGACCGCCGCTTCAGCAAGTAGCCGCCCCCAACCCCGCCCTCTCTCCCGTCGCCAGCAAAGCACAGCCACAACCCCGGCCGCCTCTCTCTCCCTCGGCCTGGAGCAGCGGCCCGAACGTTCTCCCTCTCTCTCTCTCTCTCTCTCCGGCCGCCTGGAGCAGCAACCCGAGCACCGCCTTTCCTCCCTCCGTCCAGGTCGCCGCCGGCAAGCAGCAACCCGAGCTCCCACCTCCTCTCTCTCTCCGCCGACGCCTGTAGTGGCAACCCGAGCCCCGCCTCCCTCTTTCTCTCCGGCCACCTGAAGCAGGTGGAAACCGCGCGCCGCTCCTTCCTTTTCCAGCCTCCTGGAGCAACCCGGCCCCGTTCCCTTTCTCCCGGCCTGGAGCAACACACCTCGACCTCCCCCTCTCCCGGCAGCAAGCTCGGCCTGGAGCAACGCTCGGCCTGGAGCGAGGCTCGGCCTGGAGCAACGCTCGGCCTGGAGCGAGGCTCGGCCTGGAGCAACGCTCGGCCTGGAGCAAGGCTCGGCCTCGAGTGGAGATCGACCACCGACACGGCCGCATGCAGTAGGGTCGACCTGGAGCTCCTCTCCCGGCCCCGCCGCCAAGCACGCGACAAGGGTAACGATGTTTCAACTTGGGCAGGTGAAGCCCTCAGTTTACATATTTGCATGGAAGCCCCTCTCCACCAACGGGTGGGGGGAGTGGAGCTTTCCGACGGGTTGACGTGTACGTCCCCACAGTTAATTGCATTAGTACCCGGGAGCGTGAGTACGGGTTTAGGCATGCTGTGTGAAGCCCATCCAGACGTGTGAGCCAGATTGGTGATGTTCTGGGGTTCCCGAAGAAGACTCCGAGGAAGTTGTTTATTAGCCGTTTGCAGGGAATGCGCGCCACAAGCCCCAAAAAAGGGGGTGTGCGCAATATGTTTGGCCCGCTTATGTTAGCCGACCGATGCCTAGTTGGCCTCCGCTCGTCGAGATGTTGGCGTACAGGTGTTGCAGTACCAGGCGAGGAGTAGCGGGCTTAAGCCCAAGCTTGGCCGGCCCTCGAAGGCCTTTTTGTTTATATTGCCGGCCTGCGTGCTGAGTATGGAATTCATATTCTTGTAATATTCTTTCATATCTGTGATGCTCTGTGAATATGTGGTTTACTCCTGTCTTGGGCGAGCGGCATGTCCGTGAACCGCTCCCCCCGTGTGGGCCCCGAGGAATAGATGCCGGGAAGCCCCTGATGGCCTATTGTCATCCTTTCAGAATAGCGGAGTTCCGCTGTTAGTGGCCCAATTGGGGTTACGTAGAATAGGGCTGCTGGGCGGTTTTGTGCCAATAGTAAGGCGGGCGGGGAACATTTTACATAGACCCGAGGTGGCACCTCTAGTTAAGGAGTGGATCTTGAGATCCTCCTCTGATGTTCCGGTCGGCCAAGAGAGCCCTCCGAAGGTGCCTTAGCTCAGCCCTTGGCTTGGGAGGGGAAGAGTTTGTTAGTCTTCCGGGTATGCGGCGGGTCCTCCATGCTGAGACCTTAGGTCTGTCCCTTGTGTTCCTAGTCTTCTGCCTAGATCGTTCGCTTGAGGGTAGTAGGTGCGCGGTCACCCCTTCCCCAAGGGTCGAACTTCACATGAGACCTATTTTCGTTTTCAACAATCACAACCTTCCAATTTCTCAATCTAGAAGTTTGGGATTCATATAAAACAAATAATAACTTAAAATCTTGGATTAATCTCTTTGTTTGAAAACACACATATGGATAAAATACCAAAAATCTGATATAAAAACCAAAATACATGATTACTGAATCGTCTCAAAGAACAAGTCTCATGCGAAATGTAAAAATAAAGTTAGATCCACTAAGAGAAGGTGAAGATTAAAAGAGATACATAAAGATTAAAACTATACGGATTATCTCCTTCAATTTCCCCTTCGCTTGAGTGCCCCACTTTCGTCCTCCAGAAGTTCTCCAAGTCCTTTTATCCAAAAGTCCCATTTCTCTTCTTTGTGCAGGTTTTTATAGTCTTCTTGCAAAATAGGTTGAACATGGGTTCCAACACAGTCGTGTCACAGGCCGTGTAGAGTTTGAAACGGTACGTCTGGGCGGTTTGGTATGAAAAGGTGCACCTGGTTGTGAGTCGTGTCATTTGACACGGCTGGTAACACAACTGTGTGCTCTTCATGGCTCCACACACGGGTTGGTTTTGCATCAGTCTTTGATTCTTCCCGATAAGGACACAAGTAGTGACACGGGAGTGTCCCTACCCGTGTGGTGCCCAATCCAAGACCTTTGCCAGTCATGTTGGATCCGTGAACACCTCGGTTTGCTCAAAGACTTTTAGTTCCTAGGACTTGCAATACCTACATTAAGAAGATTAATGGATAAATAAATAAATATCTAACTTAATAAAGAGATTAAAGGAAAATCTATATTGCGCTCTTTTATTCATGATAATTCAAATTCTTAACTATTTTCGTGCAATTATAACGAATGGAGGTAGATAATAGTGGACATAATTACAAATATGATAGTAAAAAGAACTTAATAATTGTACTCATCAAATACCCCAAAACTTAAGTGTTTGTTTGTCCCTAAACAAACTAATTCAAGCATTTGAGTTACCAATAATTAATTTTTCTTCTGCAAGCTGGTTGCTATGAATTCAACGAGAAATTTGATGTTGTAATTATTGGATCCCTAGTTGATTTGGGCTAGGTTCACTAGCTTAGGATGTGACCCATCATGTATAGCCAGGGTCAAATTTGTGTCCTAGAGTCTAGGACAAGTCCTTAGAGTCAACATCAGATGGACCGGCTATCATCAAGACCATCAGAGACTCCAGAATTAGAGGTTTTCAAGACTAATTAAAGTGAGTTCGACGTTCGTCGAACTCAGCTCGACGAAAGGTGTTCTGCGCTCGACGATCGTTAGACATTTCTTGGTGCTGAGCTCGATGATCTTGGATCTCTGTTCGACGAAGACTGAGTTTCTTCATCAAGCCAAAGTCAGGATAATCCAGAATTTTTCTAAGTCCAGCTTCAAGCTTTGGTCGACGAATTAGATTCTGAGCTCGACGAACTTGGATCTCAAGTTCTCAACTTCTCAGGTCGACGAAGTCAGCTTCTCAGGTCGACGAATGCAGTACTCTACTCGACGAATTCTGGACTCAGAGGATTTATGTCGACACTTAGGGCATGTGTCGACACCAGACAATTTATGTCGACACCAAATTTCAGTCAACACCAATTTATATCGACACCAGAAGATTTGAGTCGACACCAAGATCAATCAGTCGACACTAACTTATGTCGACACTGAATATCAGCAGACACAAAATATTTTGACTAAGTCCAGAACTATTCTTCGCTCGACGAATCTGGATTTCAGCTCAACGAATGAAGATTGTCTGTTCAACGAATGAAGATTGTCTGGTCGACGAACTCTCTCAAGCTCAGCTCGACGAACTCAAGCTCAGCTCGACGAACTCAAACTCAGCTCGATGAATTGTGTTCTTCGTCCGACGATTCCAGACTAGGTCTTCTTCTGTTTCCTGTCCCGTTTCTTGGCGATGATCCCAGAGTTATTTATGCCAGAACTTCTCGGAATGTTACCGTTAGAACGCGCATTGACTATGGACTATTACATGCCGTTTTTCCACGAGACAGTTAGGGAAATCATTGATTGCCGCTTCCTTCCCAGGCCGACTGCAATTACTGCTCAACATTCAAATTTCGAATGCTCCTCTGTCAGTCAAAATATAGAAGAAAAGAAAAGACTTAATCAGTGTGAGATATTCATTCAAACACACATTCATTCAGACATACAACAGCAATACAGACAGTCAGACACACAGAAAGATTGCACAGAAGAACAATCATACTCAAATCAAAAGTTCTACTACAATCAGCGTAACCAGAGAACACATCTTCAAGAAGAAGAAGAACATTCAAATACTATCAAGAGTCTTCTTCCTTCAATTCTCAGGACAACTTCAAAGGACAACAAATTAATCAATCTGTCAAAGAAGTTCCTGAAGCATCTCTAGTCCAGTCACTCTAGGTCTTTGAAGACCTATCACCCTGAATTAGTGCTCCAGCATTCCTGATACTTTCAAGATCTCAGGGGGAGCAAATCTGCTAACATCAATCCACAAGTCTTCTCAAGTTATTATTGAGAGAGAGAAGACCTCATCACCCTCTTTTCCAACTCCTGTACAGGGTTTTAATTCCCTTCAAAATTATTCTGGTTGCAAGTCTCATTCCAAAAGACTCGAGGTTTTGGTTTTTGAGCACCTGAACAAAAGCTCATTGGTGTCAGGCACCTGATCAAAAACCTGAGTGGATTCCTACCAGGGTGGTAGAAGAGTGGATGTACCCAGGTTGGGGAACCACTATAAAATTTCTTGTGTCGTCTGATTGCCCTTTATTTTTGTTTTGGCTGTGATTTGTGATTGTTTAGGTTGCTGTGCTTAGTTTATTTTATTTGCTGACTTGTTCACTTAGGAATACACCAAAGTTGTAAAATGTTTGTAGTGAGCACAATTGTAACACCCCATCTGTCGCATGGCATATAGCAGAAGGTCCAGCTGGAACCCGACGCCATACACCACAGACAGTCGGAAGGGATACTAAATGAATAATCAAACTAACCAATTAAGACTACTCGTCCTAACCACAGAGCATTCTAGCGGAAGATTTTAAAGTTGAAAGAACCCAAAATTAAATCCATCAATATGAATGTCCACAGCTACAACAAAAGGAATGAAATCCCAAATACACAGAAACGGGTACATGGCCTTACAAAAGTTCACTTAATAAAGAGTGTTTTACATACATCGGCTCGCAGGCCGGCCACACATGAAATATATAAAAACGACTATTCTACGGCCTTCTAGGGCCAACACAGCAACATGGGCTCCAGCCCGCTATTTGGCGCTCGGCTCCGCAGCACCTGCAAGCACATACCACCGCACGGTGGCAAATAAAGCAACGGTCAGCTAAAAGCCGACCAAATTATAACGACCCCGCCCCTGACTCGGGACAGCGGTGCTCTTTCCCTGCATAACATTAGCCCAACAATATATATATAGCGCAATTATAATTCGCCACAGGTGTAGGCTCGCACGGCCAAACACCCCGTGCACTCAGGGCACATTCATGGTGAACCCTGACCCATCAGTGCATTCACCACCACCCCCAGGATGGCAACAACATGTGAGCATTTAGCCTTTCTGACCACCGTCTAAGGCTCCGACTATGCCAACGGCCAGTCCCCGTCTTCGGGTCTCTCGCACCGAACCACATAGCCTAGGTCCAATTCCACTTGCCCGTTGCTCACGCCGCATGTCCAATTTAAGTCCTTTGCGCGGGCCAAGCTTCTCTCGGATCCCAAATTTTCCAAAACAATCTCATAACCCAATTATGATCAAGGCCGGTTCCCAGACCGCCAAGTTAGCAGAACACGTTTCCGCTCAATTTTTCGGGTGCGCCTTGAAGCTAACCTCCAAGGATCCCTGCTGCAATCTACCGCGTAGAAACCCGAAAAATCCAAAGCACGGAGTCTTCTCCGGCAAAACCACATCAAATGCAACATCACCGATCCGGACAAAACACGTCCGGGTAGGCTTCACACACAATGCCTATGCCCGTACTTACGATTCCGGGCTCTATATGCAACACAAGGGGGACTATTCCCGTCAACCCCAAGGAACACCACGCACTCACCGCATACTCGCGGGAGCGGGATTCCCTATGCAGAAAGAAAGAGCTTCAAGCGCTCAAGTTGAGAATCGTTACCCTTGTAGTCCGTTTTGGCGCCATGGAAAAACTACGCGGTTAGAACTCTTCGCAATGACCTTCCCTCCACGGATCCGCTCTCCGATTTCGAAATGGTGCTCCGATGCTCCGCCGGCGGCCGGAAACCTCCTTCTTCTTCCTCTTCTCTCTCACTTTGGAAAAGAAGAACTTTGGAGAGAAAATGAGGAAATAACCCCCTATTCCCGGCCTTAATAGAGCAGAATTTCATCTGGGCCGTCGGATCCTAATTAAAGAAAATGAACGGCTCGGATCTGCACAAAATTCCCCAGACCTAGGCTGCACACGGCTTGGCACACGGCCGTGTCCATGGCCGTGTGCCTCGATCCAGGCACGATCGTCGAACTGAGAAATGCACACGGGCCAAGACACGCCCGTGTCTGACCTGACACGCCCGTGTTGGGTTCCTCGACACGCCCGTGTTCGTGGGCGTGTCACGCATAACCGCCACGGCAACGGACACGACCCATCAGGACACGGGTAGGGACACGGGTTGGCACACGCCCGTGTCGGATGACACGCCCGTGTCATCCGGCCGTGTTTCTGGCCGTGTCCTTCTCGGGTTGAAAACGGCCAAAAATCACCAGCCAGACACGGCCTTGGACACGCCCGTGTCCTAGGCCGTGTACCCCTACAGGCACCAAAAACTCTTTTTTCACGACCGACTCGCACACAACTTTCGGGGCGTTACAAATCTCCCCCACTTAAGGAATTTCGTCCCGAAATTAAGCAAAGGTACACAAAAGCTAAATGATACCTGAGTGGAATAACTCGGGGTATTCCTCCAACATAGCTTGCTCTCGCTCCCAAGAAAGCTCCGCACGTCCGCAATTATCCCAACGGACTTTAACCATTCGGACCTCCTTGTTGCGGAGTCGTTTGACTGCAACATCTTCAATTCGTACTGGCTTGACCCTTGTTGTTAACTCATAATCAACCGGTACCTGATTGTCCGCAACGATCTGCGAAGGCTCTTGCACTGCCTTACGCAACACCGATACGTGGAATACATCATGCAGCCCACTCAACTCCGTCGACAGCTTTAATCTATACGCCGCCTCGCCAACACGCTCCAGGATTTCAAATGGTCCAAGGTATCTCGGACTCAGCTTCTTCAAGCGTCGAACCCGCGATACACCCTTGAACGGCTTGATCTTCAAATATACCATGTCGCCAACGTTGAACTCCACATTTCTATGTTTGGCATTGTAATACTTTGACTGTCTATCCTGAGCAATCTTCAGCCTTTCCTGAATTGTCCGTATCATTGAAGTGGCATCTTCCACCGCTTGACGTTTATACAACTTTGATTCGCCTGCCTCCAACTAAGACAACGGCGTACGACACTTCCTCCCGTACAAGGCTTCGAAATGCGCCATTCCAATGCTTGCCTGAAAGCTGTTGTTGTAAGCAAACTCCACCATGTACAGGTGATCCTCCCAATTCTTCCCGAAATCTAGGACGCACATGCGAAGCATGTCCTCCATAGTCCTGTTGACTCTCTCGGTTTGGCCATCCGTCTGCGGGTGAAAGGCTGTGCTGAACTTTATCTTAGTACCCAACAGACCATGCACTAACCTCCAGTCATTTGACGTGAAGCGTCCATCTCGATCACTAACAATACTTCTAGGCACACCATGCAATCGTACAATATTATCCACGTAGAGTTTGGCTAACTTTTCCACTGGATCCTCCTTCACTGGGATAAAGTGCGACACTTTTGTCAATCTATCAACGACCACCCAAATGACGTCGTTTCCCTTCTGCGACTTCGGCAAACCGTGCACAAAATCCATAGATATGTCGTCAAACTTCCATTCTGGGATAGGAAGGGGTTTCAAGAAACCTCCGGGCTTCTGGCATTCCGCCTTCACTAATGCACAAGTACGACACTTGGCCACATAAAGTGCCACATCCTTCTTCAAACCCGGCCACCAGAATAATTTCTTCATGTCTCTATACATCTTAGTGCTTCCCAGGTGGATTGAGTACTTAGTATGATGAGCCTCATACATCAACTCCTCCCGAATATTATCCGCACTAGGAACGCATAGACGACTGTCCTTCCTTAGCAACCCATCTTCAACCACAAACTGGGAATTTGACCCATCCAAAGCTTCATCCAAGATTTGCTTCATGCTGCTATCCTGAACCAAAGCCCGCCAAACTCTATCCGCTAGGTCACACTGCACCTCTATCCAAAACAGTTTCGCCTCGTCACTTGACTGCTTATCGACCCAAGATATCTCCAATGCCTCCAACTCTTGGACCAATCTCTCATCATGTACTGATAACCAATTGGCTTGTGCGGGAATCTTACGACTCAACGCATCCGCCACTGCATTTCCCTTCCCAGGCACATAGTGTATCTTGAAGGTGTAGTCCCCTAAGAACTCCATCCACCTCCTCTGCCTCATGTTCAAATCCTTTTGGTCCAATAGGTACTTCAAACTCTTATGATCAGTGTAAATATCGACCTTCACACCGTACAGATAGTGCCTCCAAAGCTTAAGAGCAAATATCACGGCCGCTAACTCTAAGTCGTGGACCGGATAATTCCTCTCATGAACCTTCAGTTGTCGTGAACCATAAGCTATCACTCTCCCATGCTGTAGCAGAACATAGCCCAAACCACTGCCCGAAGCATCACTATAGATCTCGAACCCTTCGGTTCCACTTGGCGAACATAAAATGGGCGCCGTGGTCAATCGCCTCTTCAATTCTTCAAAAGCCTAATCGCACTCCGGAGACCACACAAACTTCTGATCCTTTCTTGTCAACGTCGTGAGTGGTAGTGCTATCCGCAAGAAGTTCTCTACGAAGCGCCTGTAGTAGCCAGCAAGCCCCAGAAAACTCCGGACCTCTGCCACCGTAGTCAAAGTAGGCCACTCCCGTATCGCCACTATCTTCGCCGGATCCACAGCTATTCCTTCTCCACTGACAACATGACCAAGGAACGCTATCGAGGACAACCAGAATTCACACTTGGAGAACTTTGCATACAACTGACTTTTCCTCAATGTCTCCAACACTATGTGTAAATGCTTGTAGTGATCCTCCTCGCACCGCGAATACACCAGAATATCATCGATAAATACTATCACAAACTGATCCAGGTATTCTCTGAACGTCCTATTCATCAGATCCATAAACACGGATGGCGCATTCGTCAACCCAAACGGCATAACCGTGAACTCGTAATGCCCAAACCGCGTACTAAATGCTGTCTTTAGGATGTCGCTCTCCCTTTTCCTCAACTGATAGTAACCGGACTTCAAATCTAACTTCGAATATACAGTTGATCCAACCAGCTGATCAAATAGATCGTCAATCCTCGGGATCGGATATTTGTTCTTCTCCGTAAGTTTGTTCAATTCCCGATAATCGATACAAAGCCGCAAGCTCCCATCTTTCTTCTTAACAAAGAGAACTGGTGCGCTCCAAGGAGACAAACTTGGACGCACATAACCTTGCTCTAGCAACTCTTGCAGTTGCACCTTCAACTCTGCCATTTCTCTTGGAGCTATCCGATAGGGGGAGCGTGACACCGGTTTGGCACCCGGTACCAGCTCTATAGTAAAGTCTATCTCCCGCTGAGGAGGGGCTTCTGGGAGATCATCTGGAAACACATCAGGATACTCGGACACAACTGGGATGTTGCCCAAACTAGGTTTAGGCGTCGCAGTCTGCACTAGAGTGACATACAGTTCTGCCCCAGACCGAACTTCCTTGAACACCTGAAGGGCCGATATCAGAACTTTCCCTGACCCCTTCATGCCCGCAAAAGTAGTCTCTCCACCAGTGTCCAGACCCAACTTGACTTCTTTACGGTTGCAATCAATACATGCACTTTGCTCCGAGAGCCAATCCATACCAAAAATTACGTCGAACTCCACCAAGGGTAGAACCAACGCCCGCAAATCAAACTCCCGGTCTCCAATCCGAATCTTCACAACACAAATCCTATCCGCACGCATTGAGCACCCATTAGGCAACAACACATCCAACTTGTTTTCTGCCATCGAGAAGGGAACTCCGATGCGCGATATACACTTTTCAGACAAGAAGGAATGTGATGCTCCCGTATCAAAAAGGGCTCTCGCCGGAAACCCAAAGATTAACACAAAGCCTAGCATTAACAAACGTAAGCTAACAAATACGAAGGTAACAACTATAAAAGTTAAACCACTGTAATTTAACTTATACCTGTCACCACGTCTGCTTGCTTAATGGCCTCCTGTAGACCAAGGTTGTAGACTCTAGGCTGGGCTGGAGCATGATGGGATGCGGTTGACTCCACCGCCTTCCCTTTCTCCTCATAAGTCGCTCCAGGTCTCCTCTCGGACTTTGAACGTCGGCTCCAACACTCCCGAGCAAAATGCCCCGTCTTCCCGCAGTTGTAGCAAGCTCCGGGGACTTGACTTGTAGTTGCCCCCGATGCATCAGCCGAAGGGGCTGAGTTTGAAGTCCTCCGCTTCTTGTTCCATCTGCGGAAACCTGTCTTGTTACTTGGCACCTTGAACTCGGTCTTCCTTTCTCCTGGGTCCCTCTTCTCTTGAACCTTCTTCGCAACCTTTTCCAACGATCGTGCTGAATTGACCAAGGCTTGGAAGCCCTGCGCCTTAGGCCCAGCAAGGAGTAACTGTAAATCGCCGCGAAGACCCTCATAGAATCGGTTGGTCTTCCTCTCTTCTTCTGAAAACATAACACCAGCATAACGACCCAACCGTGTGAACTCATGCAGATATTCGTCCACGCTTCTGGATCCCTGAGTCAACCCAAGAAATTGATTCTCCATATCCAACCTCTGAGCAGAAGGTACAAATCTGGCTAGGAACAATCTTGAAAATTCCTCCATCGGCACATCCGCAAGCTGCCTTCCCACTAGAAGATGAAACTCCAACTCGTCCCACCACATCCTCGCTTCTCCTTCCAAAAGAAAAGTCGCTATGGTGGTCTTCTGCCACTCCTCAGTCATTGTGGCCGTCAACACCCTCTTTATGGAAGAGAGCCAGTCCTCAGCTTGAGTTGGTGTTCCAACCCCATTAAACCTCGGAGGATTAAAGCCCATCACATGCTTTAGCTGCCTCTCCGTAGTTCTCCTCGGCTCTACTAACTCAACTGCCGCGCGTTCCACCACTCTCGGCTCTGCCGCCCTAACCGGTTCTTGCTCATTCGCAGGAGGTGCGCGATGCATTTGCCCTGCAGGTTGGGCATTTATCATTGCGAACACGGCTTCAGCCACCATCCTGATGGTTTCCGCTGAAGGAGGTGTAGCAGGCACGTCCCTTGGTGCACTACTTTCCGCTGATTGCGGACGCTCTGACTGACCACCACCGCTCCCAGCTGCCTAAATTAGCAAAGACACACGATTAGACAACAAACAAATTGCTAAAAGCAATCATTGGAACACTCAGGTTCCACCAAACAAGTGTATTTTTCATTCCTAAGTGGACATTCATGGGTTCTTTTTGATGTTATAACGATGACGCACACATGTGCTCACCACCCCTTAAAAGAATTCGTCCACGAATTCATTTAAGCCTGATCGAAACCAGAAGTCTGATACCAAATTGTAACACCCCATCTGTCGCATGACATATAGCAGAAGGTCCAGCTGGAACCCGACGCCATACACCACAGACAGTCGGAAGGGATACTAAATGAATAATCAAACTAACCAATTAAGACTACTCGTCCTAACCACAGAGCATTCTAGCGGAAGATTTTAAAGTTGAAAGAACCCAAAATTAAATCCATCAATATGAATGTCCACAGCTACAACAAAAGGAATGAAATCCCATATACACAGAAACGGGTACATGGCCTTATGGCCTTACAAAAGTTCACTTAATAAAGAGTGTTTTACATACATCGGCTCGCAGGCCGGCCACACATGAAATATATAAAAACGACTATTCTACGGCCTTCTAGGGCCAGCACAGCAACATGGGCTCCAGCCCGCTATTTGGCGCTCGGCTCCGCAGCACCTGCAAGCACATACCACCGCACGGTGGCAAATAAAGCAACGGTCAGCTAAAAGCCGACCAAATTATAACGACCCCGCCCCTGACTCGGGACGGCAGTGCTCTTTCCCTGCATAACATTATCCCAACAATATATATATAGCGCAATTATAATTCGCCACAGGTGTAGGCTCGCACGGCCAAACACCCCGTGCACTCAGGGCACATTCATGGTGAACCCTGACTCATCAGTGCATTCACCACCACCCCCAGGATGGCTACAACATGTGAGCATTTAGCCTTTCTGACCACCGTCTAAGGCTCCGACTATGCCAACGGCCAGTCCCCGTCTTCGGGTCTCTCGCACTGAACCACATAGCCTAAGTCCAATTCCACTTGCCTGTTGCTCACGCCGCATGTCCAATTTAAGTCCTTTGCGTGGGCCAAGCTTCTCTCGGATCCCAAATTTTCCAAAACAATCTCATAACCCAGTTATGATCAAGGCCGGTTCCCAGACCGCCAAGTTAGCAGAACACGTTTCCGCTCAATTTTCCGGGTGCGCCTTGAAGCTAACCTCCAAGGATCCCTGCTGCAATCTACCGCGTAGAAACCCGAAAAATCCAAAGCACGGAGTCTTCTCCGGCAAAACCACATCAAATGCAACATCACCGATCCAGACAAAACACGTCCGGGTAGGCTTCACACACAATGCCTATGCCCGTACTTACGATTCCGGGCTCTATATGCAACACAAGGGGTACTATTCCCGTCAACCCCAAGGAACACCACGCACTCACCGCATACTCGCGGGAGCGGGATTCCCTATGCAGAAAGAAAGAGCTTCAAGCGCTCAGGTTGAGAATCGTTACCCTTGTAGTCCGTTTTGGCGCCATGGAAAAACTACGCGGTTAGAACTCTTCGCAATGACCTTCCCTCCACGGATCCGCTCTCCGATTTCGAAACGGTGCTCCGATGCTCCGCCGGCGGCCGGAAACCTCCTTCTTCTTCCTCTTCTCTCTCACTTTGGAAAAGGAGAACTTTGGAGAGAAAATGAGGAAATAACCCCCTATTCCCGGCCTTAACAGAGCAGAATTTCATCTGGGCCGTCGGATCCTAATTAAAGAAAATGAACGGCTCGGATCTGCACAAAATTCCCCAGACCTGGGCCGCACACGGCTTGGCACACAGCCGTGTCCATGGCCGTGTGCCTCGATCCAGGCACGATCGTCGAACTGAGAAATGCACACGGGCCAAGACACGCCCGTGTCGGGTTCCTCGACACGCCCGTGTTTGTGGGCGTGTCACGCATAACCGCCACGACAACGGACACGACCCATCAGGACACGGGTAGGGACACGGGTTGGCACACGCCCGTGTCGGATGACACGCCCGTGTCATCCGGCCGTGTTTCTGGCCGTGTCCTTCTCGGGTTGAAAACGGCCAAAAATCACCAGCCAGACACGGCCTTGGACACGCCCGTGTCCTAGGCCGTGTACCCCTACAGGCACCAAAAACTCTTTTTTCGCGACCGACTCGCACACAACTTTCGGGGCGTTACAACAATACTCTATTCACCCCCCTCTAGAGTACTTCAGATCTAACCTGCACTTTCAATTGATATCAGAGGGAGGTTGGTTAAAAATACCACACCTTAATCTTAACTGGTTGTACAGGCTAACACCTGAACCACAAAGATCCCTCTTGTTAGATCTGCTTGTTTGCTTTTGTTATTAGATTTATTTCTTCACAAGACATGGCCCAAAACAAAGATTATGCAAGCATCAGACCTCCAGTGTGCAATCTCGACAAGTTTGCCATCTGGAAGGCAAGAATCAGATTATACATGAATTCTATTGATGAGAATATTTTTTCTGTTATCTTGACAGGTGTACCTCCAGCAACTGCAGCTTTTACAAGCACCTCCACCAACATGACTGCAGTACCTCCTCCAGAGAACAATGAAGCTTACAAGAAAGCCAAAATGGCAGATGATAAAGCAATTAATATCTTTGCTCAGACAATGTCAGATGACATATTTCAGAAGGTGGGTTAGTGCACCTCAGCCAAGGCCATTTTGGATTCCCTCAACCAAATGGTAGCTGGCTCAGCAGATGAGAGAAAAGATAGGAGATCAAACCTCATCTCCCTCTATGAGAACTTCAAAAAGGATGAGAAAGAATCAGTAGCTGATATGTATAATAGGTTGAGCTCAATCATCAATGAGCTCAAAACCTTAGACAAGGATATCACCCTGACAGAGGTGAATGATAAGATATTGATGGGCTTCCCTAGCTCATGGGATTCCAGAATCTGGCCAATCAAAGAAACCAGAAGCCTAAATGAGATATCAACTGAATCTCTGCTAGGCAAATTAAAATCCTATGAGCAGCAGATAAAATCAAGAGAAGTAGCAGAACAGAAGGCAACAACTCAAGTGAGAAAGGAGCACATCATAGCCTTCAAAGCATCCGAGGACAGTGAGACATCAACTTCCAATGAGGAACTCATGAGGCTCTTTGTAAAAAGGTTCTACAAGATGGCTAGGAAGGATTTTAGAAGGAAATCATCCTGATAATATGACAAGCCCAAGTATGACAAGACACCAACCAAGGAGGTTGTGTGCTCTGGTTGCAGAAAACCTGGACATTACATCTCTGAATGTCCAGAAAACCATAAGAAGGACAAGAACAAAGAAAGAGACTTCAGGAGAAAACACAACATCAGACCCTCTTCCAGTAAATACAAAAAGAAAGACAAGGGTTTTATTGCTGAGACATGGAGTGATACAGAAGAAGAAACATCTTCCTCCAGTTCAAGTGAATAAGAGGAAGAAGCTAGATCCAAGGAGGTTTGCCTAATGGCAATTGATGCCTCCAGGAGCAATTCTGGATCAGAAGGAGAATCTGAAGATGAAGCAGCCTCAGACTCAGAGGCAGATCAGGTTCTTTCTAGTTTTGATTTTAATTCTGACTTATTTAAGACTGAATTCAAAACTATGTGCTTAGACTTAATCAATTTAGAAAAAGAGATAAAAACCCTTAGAGAAAGACTAGGAAATCTTGAATCAGTTAATTCAGAAAATGTTCAACTAAAAGTTCAACTAACCTTAGCTAATGAACAAATAATTAAATAAAAATCTGAATTATGTGAGGCCAAACAACTTGAGCAATCTCTCAATGGGAGAAGTCTCAAGCTGATGGACATTACAAGCACAGTGAATGCCAGATTAAATGGCAAGCTGGGCTTGGGTGCTTCATCAAGTTTGCCCCCCATAATAAAGAAAAATGTTCTTACAACCCCTATCAAGTTTATCTCTACCAAGGGAAAAGAAAAATTAATAGACAAACCAATGTTAGAAAACAACCCAAAACCCCTAGACAAGAGAACCAGAAAACAGAAAGTAGTTAATAAAAACAAAGTTCAGCAGCATTCGTCGAACTCAGATTGACGAAATGTGGCCAGTTCGTCGAACCCAGATCGACGAACGTTGAACGCAAACTTCAGGTATAACAATTCGTCTAACTGCGATCGACGAACTGTGTATGGTTCGTCGAGCAGAGGTCGATGAACTTGGGGCACAGACAATGACTACTGTCATTCTCTGAGCAGAGATCGACATCTCATCCCTATTCGTCGAACTCTGATCGACATACTTACAACAATTCGTCGAACCCAGAAAGACCAAACCTAAATCATTTCTCTTACAGAAATTTTAAGCCTTAGTTTTGTTTTTCATTACAGGTATAGGTGAAGAGCTGTCCAAGGGTGAGTCAGAGCTGGTACTTGGACAGTGGTTGCTCCAAACACATGACAGGCAGCAAGACAAATTTATCCAACTACAAGTCCAAGCTAGGACCAAAGGTGATTTTTGGAGATTCAAACAGTGGCCAGTCAGAAGGATATGGAGCAGTCAAAATTGGGACAGTTACCTTCAAGAAAGTAACTTATGTAAGAGGACTTAAATATAACCTAATATCCATAAGTCAATTATGTGATGAAGGTTATCAGGTACACTTTAACTCTACCTCCTGTTCTATTATTAATAGTGAAAACCAAACTGTTTTAATTGGAATTTGACAAGACAACATATATCTAGTAGATTTTATTTCTGCCACAACTGATGTTTGTTTGCTCAATATCACCAGTAACCAAAATGAGTTATGGCGTAAAAGATTAGGCCATGTAAACCTTAAAATATATCTAGGTTATCTAAAGAAAACCTTGTTAGAGGTTTACCTTCTGGCCCCTACAAGAAGGAAAATCTATGCAGGGCTTGTCAATTAGGCAAGCAAACTAAAACTAGTTACAAATCCATTAATAAAAGTGATTCACCTAGGATTTTGTATTTGCTTCATGTGGATCTATTTGGACCCATTACAGTGCAAAGCCTAGGAGGGAAGTCTTACACTTTGGTGATTGTTGATGACTTCTCTAGATTCAGTTGGGTAGCCTTTCTGAGAGCTAAGTCAGATACATTCAAGGTTCTTACAGATTTTCTCAGGACCATACAGATTTAGTTCTCTACTCATGTTGCATTGATCAGAAGTGATCATGGCACAGAGTTTGAGTCTCTTCTTATGCATGAGTTCTGTGAGAAGGAAGGTATCAGGCAGTGCTTCTCAACTCCTAGAACTCCCCAACAAAATGGGTTTGCTGAAAGGAAAAATAGGACACTCATTGAATCTGCAGTCACATTATTAGCAGATGCTTACATGCCTCTATCCTTTTGGGCAGAAGCTGTAAATACTGCTAACTATTTCCTGAATAGAAGTCTTATACATAAGCTGAAATATAAGACCCCCTATGAATTACTTAAAGGGAAGAAACCTAAAATCACTTACTTTAAAGTTTTTGGCTGCATTTGTTACATTCACACTAATAATAAGAGATACATTAGAAAGTTTGAGGCTAAGGCTGAAGAAGGGATTTTTCTAGGATACTCCCAAGTAAGCAAGGCCTATAGGGTTTTTAATAAATCATCCCTTAAAATTGAAGAGTCTATTCATGTATCTTTTGATGAAGCTAACTTGTTTTATAAGGAGAAAGAGATTTCTACCAATAGCTTTTTGCAGGTTCCACAACTATATGAGTCTATGGATGGACTAAACCATACCCAAGAGGTATCAACCCATCCCACTCCACAGGTTGCTGAAGACAGTGAAGAAGAGATTCAAGTGGAAGTGGCTAAACTTCCCTCAACAGCTAGTACCATTCCTCAAGAGGAATTAATTACAGAAGCTGTTGCTGAACCAACTCCACCAACTGATCTTGTCACACTTAGAGATCATCCCAGATCTCAAGTGATTGGAGACATTTCAGTAGGTGTACAGACAAGGCATCAACTCAACCAAGACTTGATGTATGCCTATTTTCTCTCTCAGACTGAACCTCTCACCATTCATGAAGCTGAGCAAGATCCCCACTGGATCATTGCAATGCAAGAGGAACTAAATCAGTTTGAGAGATGTAGAGTTTGAGATTTGGTTTCAAGACCCCATAACTACCCAGTTATTGGAACCAAATGGGTCTACAGGAACAAGTTGGATGCTCAAGGGAACATAGTGAGAAACAAGGCCAGGCTTGTTGCTCAAGGCTACAGGCAAGAGGAAGGAATTAACTATGACCAAACCTTTGCCCCAGTTGCAAGGTTAGAGGCCATAAGAATATTCCTTGCCTATGCAGCTCACAGGAGATTCAAAGTCTTCCAAATGGATGTCAAGAGTGCATTATTGAATGGAGTGCTTCAAGAAGAGGTTTATGTAGAACAACCTTCAGGTTTTATCTCTCTAACTCAACCCTCTTTTGTATTTAAATTGCATAAAGCTCTCTATGGTTTAAAGCAAGCTCCAAGAGCTTTGTATGAGACCTTAACAAGCTTTCTTTTAGAGCATAAATTTACAAGAGGAACCATAGATAAAACTCTTTTCACTAGACATTATAAGAACCAAACATTATTAGTACAAATATATGTGGATGACATCATTTTTGGGTCTACTGATCCCAAATTATGCAAGAGGTTTGCTGATCTCATGCATTCTAAATTTGAGATGAGTAGCATGGGTGAGCTTTCCTACTTCCTTGGTCTCCAAGTGAAGCAGCTCCCTGATGGTATCTTCCTCTCCCAAGCTAAGTATGCTAAAGAACTTATTAAGAAGTTTGGGATGGGTGATGCTTCAGGAATGAAAACACCTATGGCTACAAATGCTGTTGTGGATTCTGATGCACCAGGGAAACCTGTAGACCAGAAACATTATAGGGCAATTGTTGGATCCCTATTATACCTAATAGCTAACAGACCTGATATAATGTTTGCCACATGCCTTTGTGCTAGGTTCCAAGTGAACCCTAAAGAATCTCACCATATTTTACTAAAAAGAATTTTGAGATATATAAAGAGTTATCCTAATCTAGGACTCTGGTATCCTGCATAGTCAGAGTTTGAGTTAACTGGATACTCAGATGCTGACTATGCTGGATGTAGAGTGGATAAGAAGAGTACCTCTGGAACTTGCCAGTTCCTGGGTATGAGACTTGTCTCCTGGATTTGTAAAAAGCAGACATCTGTGTCTACATCAACTGCAGAAGCAGAATACATGGCTGTTGGCAGCTGCTGTTCACAAATGCTATGGATACAAAACCAACTCCTAGACTATGGTATCAACTTAAATAATTCAACATTATTTTGTGATAATACTAGTGCTATTGCTATAGCACAGAATCCAGTTCACCATTCTAGGACTAAGCATATTGAAATAAGACATCATTTCATTAGAGATAATGTAGACAAAAAGAAAATTAACTTGATCCATATTCCTACCGATTTACAGAGAGCAGAAATTTTCAGCAAGCCCTTGGATGAGAAAACTCATCTATTCTTTATAAATTAACTGGGAATGATTAATGGAGAAGAGTTAACTTAGTTTCTGTCTGCATTCGACGAATTTTCCAGAGTTCATCGAACGGAGTTCGATGAATTAGGGAAAGTTTGAGAGATTCTCGTCGACCGACGATCGACGAATTCTCTGTGCGGACACAATTTTCGTCGACCGGAGATCGACGAACTTTGCTTCAGAAGACGTTTCATCGAATGGAGTTCGACGAACTGTTTTCGATTCTTCTGGATGAGATCGACAAATTATCTGTTTATAATTTATTTCGTCGAGCTCAGTTCGAAGAATTGTTTCTTTTTCGTGGAATGGAGATTGTTGATTCATATTCTGAAAATCTTATATCTAGGTTTTCTTCGACCTCCGTCCCGCGCTTTCAATTCTCTTGCTCTTGATCGCCGTTTTCTCTGTGTCTTTCTTGCAGGTCATCAATGACGGTTCCAGCAGGAGCTTTGGCCGCAATGAAATTTGATACTGGTTTTGATATGAATTTTGATTCCTTCCAACATTCTGACCCCATATTTCTTTATATTCTGGAACTGCTAGAAGAACTTCATCTCAAGGATTTCATGACCAGACGGATTAAACTACATGGAATCGAAATCAGAGAATGGGTATATACATCGTCAGTTTCTGAGGATGATATTTTGACAGGAACTATCGGGAGTACTACTGTTCTGTTATCTCCCGCAATTCTTTTTGAAATATTTGGATTAGTAAATGGAGAAGATGACATGGAAATGGATTCTGAAGAATTCGGTGATATGCTGAAGTTAATGGGGTTTACAGGAAGAAACCCTAACAAGCTGTTGAAGAAGCAACTGTTCGCCGCCTACCAGTTTCTGGCGGACATCGTGGGAAAGATACTGATGGGCAAGCACTTAGCGCATGACTACATCACCCGACATCAATTCCTTATCATGTGTGTTGTGGTGAATAAGAGTTCTATTGATTGGAGTAAGATTTTCTTTGAGTTGATTAAGAAGAAGAACAACAAGAAGGAAGTTTGTTTCGGAAGAATCCTGGGGATCTTCCTCCAGGAAAAGGTTGGTGAATTAATGGTCTCCCCGACCATTTTCATCAATGCTAGCAAGCGCCTCACCTGCGCCTTGTTTGGCAGATGGGAGAGGACTATCTCCAAGCCCTCCAAGGCTTCCTCCTCTTCCATCCCAGCTTCTGAGAGCACCAGGGCTGTGAAGGCCACTCCCCACCCTGCTGAAGAGGTCATTCCATCTCCACCATCTCTTCCAGCACCCCTTCCACCAAAACAGCCTCCTAATGTGCCTACTCCTCCTTCATCTCCACCTCTGGACATCACCAACATCCCATCTCCATCCCCATCTTCCCCTCTGCAAGCAAATCAACACCTAACACCTCCAGCTTCACTTCATGACACCCATATTCCTACACCTCCTCAGTCTCCACTTCCCCCCCATTTGTCAACCATTCCATCTTACAACATACCCACAGACACTATCATGCCAGATGCCCCCATTCCATCTGTTATTCCACCTTCCATTCCATCCTCTTCCCCTTCCCAATTTGATTCATCTACCATCATATCCTTGCTCACTCCCCTCATCAAATCTCTCATCCAAGAGGCCATTACACCTCTTGTGACCTCTATCCATTCTTTATCTGCCCATATTTCTACCCTATCTGCTGCCCCCTCTTCATTCAGGGGCCTGGCTCCAGGTCTTCCTGAACCCAGGTAGGGGGAGATGCTCTATGATGAAGCTGCAGCAGATGTAGATACAGCAGCAGCAGCAACAGATACAGTAGCAGCTCCCTCTACAGCAGTAGTTTCAGATACAGATGCTGATAGTTTGCCAGATTTTGATTCTGAATTGATTGAGTTATTTAATTTTATGGATACTGACAATGATTTTGATGAGTCAGTTGAGCAAATAAAAACTATTGGTGATCTCTCTCTAAATCCCATAGTTAATCTACCAGAATTACTGCTAGTTTTTGATACTGTACATATGCAGTTTCTTCCAGCTGATTTTACTAAGCCAAGTTTGGCTATTGTACCCTACACCTCCCCAATAAGTCCAGCAGTTGCTAAGCAACTCTGTGACAGTTTTACTCCTCCAGTTGTTTCTCCATCATCTACAGTCATTCCAGAAGATATTTCAGCCCCAGTCTTTGTTATGGATGACTCATCTTTGCCAGATTTGGATGAGCTAATCCTTGCTGACATTGAAGAGGAGAACAAGGCAGCAACTGAAAGCTCTGTCCCCAGTATTTCTGTTTTCTGTACAGTTCCCTCCTCTCTTGTTGCTGGAATTCCAGTTCCTGAAACCTCAACTTCTGCCCTTGCTCCAGCAAAACCTGTTATTGATGATAAAGCTTTGAAAGCTTTGGATGCTCTGTATGATAACCCTCAGGGTTCTAACAATGAAGAAGAAGATGATGATGATGACTCAGATGAAGATGCTGTCAGTAAGAGAAAGAAAATGTTATCAAAGAAAAGGAAGGCTCCTCCTCCTCCAGCTCCTAAGCCAAATCCAAATGCTGACACCCCTTACTACATTCTACACAATGTCACTCCATACAAGGGAATTCCTGCATGGATGTGGCTATCCAAGAACCAGCAGAAGGATAGGAAGAGAAGTAGGAGATACTCTCCTCCTCCAGTGCACAGATACTGGAAGGATCCTCCTCCTCCTCCAGCAGCTAGTGCCTCTGGTTCTTCTAGCTCTCAGAGATCTGCCCCCATGCAAACATATTAGAGACAGTCAGGGATATCATCTGGAAGCATCCAGCAGAGGCAACCATCCTCAAGTAATCAACACCAACAATATCAGCAGCAGCAACAACAAATTTCTGATGTACAGAAAGCTAACAGTCCAAAAAGGCCATACTCTCCTCCAATTCCATTTGAAGATCCTGAAACTACAAATACTGCAAAAATGTCCAGATTCCAGGAGTTAATTGGCTTATCTCTGTTTAATAAAGCAAAGGCTGAAGGCAAAGATACAACGAGGTTAACAATAATGTCAAAGTACAGAAAAGAAGAGTTGAAAAGATTTGACAAAGGCAATAAACTATTTAATGTTGATGACTATATGAAGCTCCATCCAGAAGCAGTTGTCCCCAGAACTAAATCATTGAATATTATTGGGACAGCTGACATGACTATGACAAAGGCTCAGGCTTCAGATCCAATGAGAGAAATCATCTTCAAAAAGCCAGGAGAAAAGAAAACTGAAGACAAACCTGTGCAAAAGAAGAATTAATCCTTATTTTGTTTCATTTTCTTTTTGCATTTATTTTCAAACTATGCTATGTGTTTAAACAAAGCTGTGTATATATATATCTGCTGCATGTGTTGGTAATTCTCTGCCAGATATATTTCATTTCCTACTTTGTTTTTCTGGTTGTTTTTGTTTTGTCTCTGTTAGTGACCTCACCCAAATAGGGGGAGATTGTTGGATCCCTAGTTGATTTGGGCTAGGTTCACTAGCTTAGGATATGACCCATCATGTATAGCCAGGGTCAAATTTGTGTCCTAGAGTCTAGGCCAAGTCCTTAGAGTCAATATCAGATGGACCAGTTATCATCAAGACCATCAAAGACTCCAGAATTAGTGGTTTTCAATGACTAAGTAAAGTGAGTTCGACGTTCGTCGAACTCAGCTCGACGAAAGGTGTTCTGCGCTCGACGATCGTGAGATATTTCTTGGTGCTGAGCTCGACGATCTTGGATCTCTGTTCGACGAAGACTGAGTTTCTTCATCAAGCCAAAGTCTGGATAATCCAGAATTTTCTAAGTCCAGCTTCAAGCTTTGGTCGACGAATTAGATTCTGAGCTCGACGAACTTGGACCTCAAGTTCTCAACTTCTCAGGTCGACGAAGTCAGCTTCTCAGGTCGATGAATGCAATACTCTACTCGACGAATTCTGGACTCAGAGGATTTGTGTCGACACTTAGGGCATGTGTCGACACTAGATTTCAGTCAACACCAATTTATGTCGACACCAGAAGATTTGAGTCGACACCAAGATCAATCAGTCGACACTAACATATGTCGACACTGAATATCAGCAGACACAGAATATTTTGACTAAGTCCAGAACTGTTCTTCGCTCGACGAATATGGATTTCAGCTCAATGAATGAAGATTGTCTGTTCAATGAATGAAGATTGTCTGGTCGACGAACTCTCTCAAGCTTAGCTCGACGAACTCAAGCTCAACTCGACGAACTCAAACTCAGCTCGACGAATTGTGTTCTTCGTTGGACGATTCCAGACTAGGTCTTCTTCAGTTTCCCGTCCCGTTTCTTGGCGATGATCCCAGAGTTATTTATGCCAGAACTTCTCGGAATGTTACCGTTAGAACGCGCATTGACTATGGACTATTACATGCCGTTTTTCCATGGGATAGTTGGGGAAATCATTGATTGCCGCTTCCTTCCCAGGCCGACTGCAATTACTGCTCAACATTCAAATTTCGAATGCTCCTCAGTCAGTCAAAATATAGAAGAAAAGAAAAGACTTAATTAGTGTGAGATATTCATTCAGACACACAATCATTCAGACATACAGCAGCAATACAGATAGTCAGACACACAAAAAGATTGCACAGAAGAACAATCATACTCAAATCAAAAGTTCTACTACAATCAGCCTAACTAGAGAACACATCTTCAAGAAGGAGAAGAAGAACATTCAAATACTATCAAGAGTCTTCTTCCTTCAATTCTCAGGACAACTTCAAAGGACAACAAATTAATCAATCTATCAAAGAAGTTCCTGAAGCATCTCTGGTCCAGGCACTCTAGGTCTTTGAAGACCTATCACCCTGAAGCAGTGCTCCAACATTCCTGATACTTTCAAGATCTCAGGGGGAGAAAATCTGCTAACATCAATCCACAAGTCTTCTCAAGTTGTTATTGAGAGAGAGAATACCTCATCACCCTCTTTTCCAACTCCTATACAAGGGTTTTAATTCCCTTCAAAATTATTCTGGTTGCAAGTCTCCTTCCAAAAGACTTGAAGTTTTGGTTTTTGAGCACCTGAACAAAAGCTCATTGGTGTCAGGCACCTGAACAAAAACCTGAGTGGATTCCTACCAGGGTGGTAGAAGAGTGGATTTACCCAGGTTGGGGAACCACTATAAAATTTCTTGTGTCGTCTGGTTGCCCTTTATTTTTGTTTTGGCTGTGATCTGTGATTATTTAGGTTGTTGTGCTTAGTTTATTTTATTTGCTGACTTGTTCACTTATGAATACAATAAAAGTTGTAAAAAGTTTGTAGTGAGCACAATACTCTATTCACCCCCCTCTAGAGTACTTCAGATCTAACCTGCACTTTCAGTAATTGTATAAGAAATAGTATAACAGACTTTTCTAAATATAACTTTATCTTAAAATTCCTCTCATATATCTCTTAACTATCTTTCACTCTTTCCTAAAAATAAAATTACAATCATCCATAACAAATGTGAGGAGAAAATAACAATCTTAATAAGGTAGACATTAGTGTTTCAAAACTTTTAAGTATCAATATTGAAAGCCATAAGCTTGCCTTTTCACACCCTCTCCACGACACTAGTTAGGATTAGCAAGGTTGGATCCTTAGGACTTGTATTAAGATGTAACTTTTTGGCTTATGATAAAAGATCATAGGTGGGGTAATCAAAGATAAACTCGTTGGTTCTTATCACACCTCGATCACGATTGAGTCTCTTGCTATGTAATTACCCTACATACATCAACATTATAAAAGCACCCCCAGACTTCAAAATTATTATACTTCCCCCTTTTTTGTATTATATTTTTTTCTTCAATCTTTTGATGCATATTCATATATTTTTTTTTATCTTTTTTTGGTTTTTCTTCACCAACAAATAACTTATCAAAGTGCTTTACACCATCTGTTTAAATTTTGTAATTCACATAGCAAAAGGTGTAAACTCAATGATAGATGTGCTAATAGGTAAGGATTTTTGGCCTTGGTGAATTTTAGTAGTGGTGCATCGAAAGAAATAGGGATTAGGTCCAAATTGGGTGTGCATGGGTATAATGTTTATGGTTTTAGGCTTGCAAGGCTCAAGCTATCCAATGGGAGGCATAAGTCATTTCCGCTCTAGCTAATTAACTTATGCAAATGTTTTGAGGATCCCTAGGGGGCAAGTTCTAGATACCAATAAAGAGTATTCTTCATTTTGATTCCCTAATATAAAATTATCAAAATGTTACACTCTTTGACTCGCTTTATTATAGATAATTATATTTTGTAAAATAAAGTGATTGTTAGTTAATAATATAGAAGACTAATCTTAAAAATGAGTTATATAGAGAGAATTAAGCTAATGAATTTCTGTACATAGTTACTATCAACAAATTTGTACACTCAATGAGTCTACTTTAATTCATTTTAATCAGCTTGCGAAAGCAATTAACTAGTTATAATCTTAAATAAGTGAATTAATGAAAGCTTAAAAAGAAGCAAAAATAATTTTACTAGGGGGGTTTAACAATAATAAGTAAAAAATAAATTAGAATTTTTTTATTTTGTCCTGTTTCTTAACAAATTGTAATCATATCAAGTAGTTAAATATTAGAATTTTAGAATATCTACCCCCAGACTTAAAATTTGCAGTGTCCTCAATGCAACGTAAAGAACTGAGCATCAAGCGAAGTAGAAGAGCAAAAGTGATAACATATAAAATAGAAGATCACGAGTTGTGACACGGGCGTGTGTGGACCTGTGTCCTTCTTGGGAACATTTCTTTGTCCAACTCATTACCATACATGGAACTTTCATTGAACTACTACACGGCTTGGTTTCGTCGAACTACGACACGGCTGCGCACACTGCTGGGTGGATACCCGTGTCCTGTTCGGGCAACTACATTGATTCGTAGAGCTCATATGATATGGCTGTACACACACGGCTGGGTAGCTACCCGTGTCCTGCTCAGGCAACAACATTGCTTCATCGAGCTCATTTGACACGGTTGCACACACACGGGTGTGTGCCCACCCATGTGGTGCTCTGGATGAATAAGTGGGAAATGGAGAGTGATACAACCAAGCACACGTGTGGGTGTCCACCCGTGTGGTGCTCTAGAGAAGTAATTCCCATGAACGCGGCTTGGCACACGTGCGAGTGAAAACTCGTGTGCTCCTCTGAAATCGAATAACTTCCTAAGAGATTTTATAATGATTTTATACTAGAATTTAACTAAAATCTTACCAAAGATAATAAAACTTATAAAATTTACTAAATTACACTTAATCCTTGTCTAGTCGGAGGCATGATTCGTGGAGAGTTAAATCATGAGGAACACATTCAAGAATAATGTTTTGTGGCATTTCATGTAATTTAGAGATATTACCTGATTTTTGAAAAGAATTACATGAAAGTACATACCTTTGGGCATCCCTGAATAGAAGGAGCCAATAAAACCGGAATCAAGAACCTTTTTAGCTGAACGGTTTGCTCCAAAGTGACCACCTGTAGGGCTTGAATGACACTTCTCCATGATTTTCTAGCCCTCCTCCGTTGATAGACATCTACGTATAATGGAACTTGCACATATCCGAAAAAGATAGGGGTCCTCCCAAAAGTAATATTTCAAGTCAGTGAAAAATTTCTTTTTCTGCTGATATGAAAAATCTTTTGGATGGACCTTAGCCACAATATAGTTTGCATAGTCGACAAACCACGGATAATCGGTATTTATATTTGTACATAATGCAAACAACGATTCCTCCTGGTTATAGACTAACGGACTACAAAATAGAGATTAAGTGGTATAATTATGCAATAAAGTAATTTATAATTTTTTGTTAGTAATTTACAAGTATATGCAATAAACTGATTTACAATTATATGTTAGTAATTAAAAATTGGTAGATTAATAGAGTTTAAACTTTCAAAATATTGAACACGAGTCCCCGACAACGGCGTCAAAAACTTGATTGTTTTAAAAAAAATTGATGTGGATTCTTTCTACACTTTAGTACAAACTATGTAGATAGACATAAGCTAGATTGATTTTAATCTCAGGCAAGTGCACCTATCAATCATAGTATAGGAGAATTCTACATCTCGTGTCGTATTCCTCAGGGTCTTTTCAAGTACTCATACTCACTCTCGTTCTATTATCGTACCTATATTTAAAATTGTTTGTTTAATCTAAACTAGCATTACTAGGACTTATTGGATAAAGTGAAATTGGAGGATTAAGGATGATAAAAAACAGATAGTCTAAGAGCATTCACATGAGAATATTCACTCATTAATTCAACTTTATGTAGTCATATATTAACAATATAATCAAATTCGTTGTATTGTAAGGGTTCAATATTTATCGAATTCTCTCTCGAGCAATCCAATACCTAAACCTAAGTTGAGTAAATTTCCTCTCGAACAATTCACAACACTCAAGTTTGCACTAATATAAAGTACCCCTGTCTAATACAAAAGTTCATGAAATCCTATCTGTAAGATACCACGAATCTCATTATTCGTATTGCCATTATCCAAACAACATATCTCTCGATCATGAAATTTGAAATACAAAGAGAAAGAATACCAGATAATGAAATTACAAGCCATCATCACAACCTTCCAATTTCTCAATCTAGAAGTTTAGGATTCATATAAAACAAATAATAACTTCAAATCTAGGATTAATATCTTTGTTTGAAACCACACATACGGATAAAATACCAGAAATCTGATATAAAAACCAAAATACATGATTACTGAGTCGTTTCAAAGAACAAGTCTCATGGGAGATGTAAAAATAAAGTTAGATCCACTAGGAGAAGAGGAAGATTAAAAGAGATACATGAAGATTAAAACCATACGGATTATCTCCTTCAATTTCCCCTTCGCTTGAGTGCCCCACTTTCGTCCTCCAGAAGTTCTCTAAGTCCTTTTATCCAAAAGTCACATTTCTCTTCTTTGTGCAAGTTTTTATATTCTTCTTGCAAAATAGGTTGAACACGGGTTCCAACACGGCCGTGTCACAGGCTGTGTAGGGTTTGAAATGGTGCGTCTGGGCGATTTGGTATGAAAAGATGCGCTTGGTCATGAGCTGTGTCATTTTACACGGCTGGTAACACGGCCGTGTGCTCTTCATGGCTCCATATACAGTTAGTTTGGCATCAGGCTTTGATTCTTCCCGATAAAGACACGGGTATTGACACGGTCGTGTCCCTACCCGTGTGGTGCCCAATCGATGAGCTTTGTCAGTCATGTTGGATCCGTGAACACCTCAGTTTGCTCAAAGACTTTAGTTCCAAAGACTTGCAATACCTGCATTAAGAAGATTAATGAATAAATAAATAACTAACTTAATACAGAGAATAAAGGAAAATCTATATTGCGCTCTTCTATTCATGATAATTCAAATTCTTAACTATTTTCTTGCAATTATAACGAATGAAGTTAGATAATAGTGGACATAAGTCCAAAAATGATAGTAAAAAGAACTTAATAATTTCACTCATCAATGGTTCAAGAGGAGCCACCGGGTCGATTGTGTCCGTCCACGACATGATATTGTACTAGAAATCTGCTCCGTTAGTGGGTTAGGAATTGCGGGTGAAGCCGCAGTCGCGACTGTTAGTCTGACTCGGCGATGATGCATAACTAGCCTTAAGGATTTTGGTTAGAAATCCATTAGCGACAAGACGTCGTTTGTGATGTTGTATGTCCCCCTTATTCCGCTCGAGTACGCATAATCGGAATAGGACAAGTTTAGCTCCGTTGTGACGGTAGATGGTTTTCTTGGGGCATGAGAACGTTACGGTAAGAATGGTGGATTTGGGCGGGAAAGGCTTGGGATTGTGATGTGCTAAGGCGTGATTTTTCTCTGCGGTCGACTGGCTAGCCCGTGACGTTGTAAAGTCATGTGTGGAGAGTGTCCCGGCGAGACAAGCCCCTTCTATGGAACCGACGAGAACGCCGAGATTTGGGCAAGCCCGGACGATTGTAGCTGGGTCCCACTGGGTCTCTTTCGGTGGACTTGATCCCGATATTGGAGTCGGGCCCGGCTCGTCGTGAACGGGTGCTAGCAAGGGTTCTTAGTGTCGGTTTGTTTGTGTGGCAGAATTTAACGTGAGAATTCAGAGCTTGCAGGCAAGCCCAGATGATCCCAGCTGGGTCCTGCTGGGTCTCCTTCAGTGGACTTGGTCCCGATATTAGAGCCGGACCTGGGTCGTCGCGAACGGGTGGGGCCTAGGCAAGCGTTCTGTGTGGCGGCTTGTATGCCATTTTGTGGGAAATTAGAGTACCCTTGTGTTTGCGGCTTGAACGCCGATGGGGAAATTGGAAGCACCCGATGTGATAATGTATTAGAATCATATGCTTTAGGGTGCCTTGGGTGAAACGCAGGATTGCATTCATGCTGCATTGTAAGCCCCTTTTATTATATGCTCAACATAGAAACATGTTTGCTGTATGAGACATCCAAACCTATTTTATAGCTTTACATGTTATTGTATTTTAAATACAAAGTGCTGACTTGTAGGGTGATGGAGTGTCCTGGGGTCCGCTAGGGATGGCCAGGAGGAGATGTGTTGGTTACATATTTGAGGTCAGACTTTGCTGACCCACGTTACAACCAAAGTTTTACAAGACAAGGATCACAAGAGGGAGCATGCTCGCCGGCCAAAAAAGCCTAAGCTTCATGAAGTGTTACAAGATGTGTTATAGCTCTGTTTTATGATATGTGATGCTTTATGTTCTATATTTTCGGCTTGCATGCCGAGGTAGTCTAAGAGTGCTTATGCACGCTATTATTGTTTAATGTTGCTTAAGTCTAGGACTTATGATGTGTAAGGCCCTAAGTCCATTTTGATTCTCCTGTTTGTGGTGGATAACTTCTAGTTGTGTTTGTTTGTTTCCGCTGTTAGATATCTGAGTTTTGAGTTGGGTAGACTTATATCATCTTTTAATGCTTAAGCTGTGACATCTGTATATTGTGGGGCCCCAGCCGGACCCATATTATACGGTCATTACAGGAGAGGTGTGACATCATACCCCTCCCTTGGTGATAGATCTTTAGTTATGATATAGGGGAGATGTCGACTCAAAAGAGTTTGACTTATGCGAGATGAAGATCTCCTAGGAAGAGACCATGCTAGGACCTTGTCCTAGGGATTTGTGTCTTCAACCTCTCTTCTCTTCCTTGTGAAGGTGATGGACCTTATTTTGTGAAAAGAAATGGTCTATTGAGGGCGAATTAGGGAGGAGGAAGGATTGGATGTAAACTTGTAGAAAAAACTGGAGGAAGAAGATGAACGAATGTCATTCGTTTGACTTTAAGATGCATGCATAATCTATTTTCTGTGCGCATCGGACTTCAAGGCCATTTTTGAGAGTGGTACGGCCGGATCTTGGGCTGAATGCGAAAGTTGTAGTTCTCGGAAAGACCTTTCCAACGGATGGTTATATATTTTAATTGGAACCTTGTAGCTCCGGGAATGTCGAATTGAAGTTTCTACATAGTAACAACTCATGTGCAGGTTGTGTAATGCCCCTGACTTTTCGATGTTTATTTTAATTATTTTTTGGCATATTTATGCGTCAGGGCGTTACATTGACGCATGTTTAGCATGTGTCATGGTTAGAGCATGGTTTTTGTTCTTTAGATTTTCAGTGTGGTTGGGTTTAGCCTGTTTGCAAGATTCCCTTGCGAGCCGGGTCTGTTTAGGTGACCCGGTGGAACCTTTTTGGTAATGCTTGTATTTTGGCTTCGGGTGGTGTTTGCCGGAGTCTTGTTTGTCGGATCTCGATTACGACTTCGCTGTTGGATTCATAGCATCAGTATTTAACTACGGTGCGAATTTCGTTAAATTTCGAGGTCGTTTGGTTTTCGCGTCGTTTGACGTTATTTAATTAATAATATATATTATATTAATATATTTATAGGTATATATACGAATAAGTCGCGTCAACCCTACTGTTCATCATCTCCCCCAACCCAACGCCATTTTTCGCGGAAGACGAGCGACAGACTCGGCTTGTTTCGGCCGTCAATTTCCAGTGATCTGGCGGTCGGATCCGTCATTTGAGTAGAGATTTGGAAGGCTCTCGACGAGGGCTTCGCGATCGTGGTAAGATCTTCATGTTTCCTTGAATTTTGTACGTTAGGGTTAACATTTTTGACTCCCTTTCTCCTCCAAAAGTTTCAGGAAATGTTGATAGAGCCTTTCTACGGTTGATACGTGTCGCGGTTCGGGCGGGCGACGCTTCTTTCAGAGATTTTAAGGCAAGTGGATCTATCCCCCTTACTTGTCTATTTTTAGTCCTTATCTACCTCTCTTTCCTCGTCCCTTAGAGATTAGGAGTAGTGTAGAAAGTGTATGGAAGAACCTCTAGGTTAGATCTTGATTTCGGCCAAAATCACGAAATAATAGAAATTCGGGTCAAGTAAAAATCGGCGTGTATCGTGAAGGTGTTCGTCGAGTATCATCTGGCACATTTTCACCGAGTATAGTTGTAGGGAACCTTAGATTCATCGGGTTTAGGTGAGGAATATTCGTCGAGTATCGGTTTGTAGCCTAAGTAGATTTCAGTGAGTATCAGGTAGAATTCGACAAGTATCACCGATTTTAGTTATGTCATTTTCGGCGTGTTTCACTTTGAAGTCGCCGAGGATAATAGGTTTGTTTAGGGTAGTTCGGCGACTATCACATGTCTGTTCGTCGAGTATAGACAGGAAATTGTCGAATATCGCCAGTTGTCGCAAGGCATTTTTGCAGAGTATAGAGGGTTTCGCCAAGTATCGCCTTAGAATTCATTGAGTATGCATGTGTTTCGTCGGTTATACACGCCGAATTGGCCGGGACTTAGAAATTTTCTGCCGTTTTTGTCCGGTTCGACGAGTTTGGTCCTTAGGGGTTATTCTTGGGTATTTTTGTCACGTTTGTCTTGGGAGGTATTTGGGTTTTGGTATATGGGTTTTACGAGCTTGGTTACAGTTTGTTTTATATTGAATGAAAACTTTGTATGGCCATTGTTGGGTACATTGGTTCAAATGTACCTGATTTGAAGAAACCTCACCCAACTCAATGATATACATCAAAATGTATTTGATGTGTTTTGAGTTTACTTGTGCAGGTTAAGTATTTGCAGGAAAGTAGAAAAAGTTTCTAAGTCCATGTGTCGACACCCAGGAGCAAAGTATCGACACTTAAGAAGACTTGTGTCGACACCCAGGCAAGTAGTGTCGACACTTGGAGTATTTGTGTCGACACCAGGGATGCAGAGTCGACACCAGACAGAATGTGTCGACACAAGGAGCTGTGTCGACACTCAGTGAAGAAAAGTGCAGTGAAGCAGTGTCGACACTTAGCAGTTGTGTCGACACTCAGAGAAACTGTGTCTACATCAGAAAGTGTCGACACTTGGAGGCTGTGTCGACACTCAGCAAAATTCAGCAGAGTCTAAGTATAAGTGTCGACACCCAGAACAATGTGTCGACACATAGCAGAAGAGTCAACACTTGAAGAAAGTGTCGACACAAGAAAGAATGTGTCGACACTCAGCTGAAGACTCAACACTTGAAGAAAGTGTCGTCACAAGAAAGAATGTGTCGACACTCAGCTGAAGACTCAACACTTGAAGAAAGTGTCGACACAAGAAAGAATGTGTCGACACTCAGCTGAAGACTCAACACTTAGCAAAGTTCAAGAATATTCTAAGTACAAGTGTCGACACTAAGGAGATGTGTCGACACTCAGCCAGAGTCTCAACAGAAGAAGTATGTGTCGACACAAGGAGCTGTGTCGACACTCAGCAACTATCTACACTGAAGACATGTGTCGACACCAAGAAGCAGTGTCGACACTGACAAGTTCAACACATGAAGATGTGTCGACACAAAGGATATGTGTCGACACTTACAAGAATTCAGCAATATACTGAAGTACAAGTACTTGTGTCGACACACATTATCAGTGTCGACACATGAAGAAAAGCAGTGTCGAGATATAAAATCTACAACACAAGGAGTTGTGTCGACACCTTGTAGGCTAGTGTCGACACTTAGTCAACTTGTGTCGACACTTGGTCTATAAGTGTCGACACTTAAAGACAGACAGTCTCTACACTTTCAAACAGTTACAGAATTTTCAAGAACTGACTGGATGACTTGACAGCTGCCATTCCAGCCGGTCTACTGCACCTGTCAGAGTTGTCTGAAATCAGTTATGAATCGGACCAGCCGGTTACTATGAAGAAGGCCTATAAATAGGCTTACACTGTCTATAGAAGGATGATAATCAACACATCAAGTAATACAAAGAAGATCTAGTTATTCCTTGAAAAATCTAGTGAAGATCTAAGAAGCTGGAGAGAGAGAGCTCCATCCAAGAAATCAGCCGTTGGAACTAGGCTGAGAAGAAGGGTTCAGATTTGTTCTGAATCTTAAGTAGCAGAGATCAAGGATCAAATGCAGAGGAGATCAATCTTATTGAGTTCTACATTCAAGAAGCTTTGAAGAAAGCCAAGTCAGATTGATTTCAGCTGAGTTCTTCCAAGAACTCATCAAGAAACTCACAACTCCTCTCTCTTTTCTCTGAGTTGTTGAGTTACAATTTTTGTATTCATATTATCTTGTAGGATCCTTAGGGATCTGAGTCTTTGTAAGCCTGTAATTATAAAGGCTGAGTGTAGGGCTTGAGTGCCTGAGTGTAGGAGATTTGAATCTCTGAGTGTAGGCCTTGGTGGCTGAGTGTAGGCCTTGGTGGCTGAGTGTAGGCTTTGTGAAGAAGCTGAGTTTTAGGGCCTTGGGCCTGAGTTGTAGGAACCTTGGTTTGGGTTCTGAGTGTAAGATCTGAGGATCTGAGATAGTGGAGAAGTTTGGCCGAATCTAGTACACTGCTAGATAGGTGAAGGGGGAAAGTGGATGTACCTAAACCTTGGGGAACCACTATAAAACTGTGTGTCTACTGTATGCTTGTGGAATTCTGTGATTGCTGATTGTGTGCTGTGATAAAGTAGATTTAATGCTGTGTTATAAGTTGAATTCTGCCTAAAAAGTCAAAAAGATTTAAGTCACCTATTCACCCCCCCTCTAGGTGATTAGGTACAATATCTTTCAAGTGGTATCAAAGCGAGGTTACTCAAAAAGGGACATAACTGTCTGAGTAGATCCTGTTGGCAGATTCAGTCTAAGTCAAATTACAGATTCAAGAAACTCAAGACCCATGGGTTCCACTGAGAATCATAAGGAATTGGGCTCCATGAAGCTACCCATATGTAGAAAAGAGATCTTTGGTATCTGGAAGGAAAGGGTAAGACTGTTTATGGAAGGCTCAGACCCTAGGATTTATATCACAGTGAAAGAAGGGCCATATGTGCCCATGAAGGTATCAGTCTTAGATGCAAATCAGAGCACCAAATGATTTCTCTGAAATGACAAAGGATGAGATTGTTCTAGCCACAATGGACAAAAAGTCTCAGAATATTATAGTGAGTGCTATAGATGATGCTACTTTTCAGAATTTGATATACTGCAAGACATCTAAGGAGATGTGGGATACCTTGATAGTGTATATGGAGGGTTCTGAAGAAGTGAGGCAAGACAAAAAATCCTTGCTCAACCAAGAATATGAAAGTTTTAGACAAGGTAAATCTGACAGCATAACTGAATGCTATAAAAAGTTCTATAGGATTGTGAATGAGCTTATGTCCTATGGCAGAGAGTTCAGTAATTATGAGCTCAATGATAAGTTTCTAAGGTCCCTAACAAAAGATTGGGACGCCAAGATCTGTGCCATTAGGGAAATGGCAAAGTTGGCTTAAATTCCTCCACCAACACTGTTTGACAAACTGCTGTCCTATGAAATGCAGTTAATGGTGAGGAAAGAAGAGGAGAAATCTACAAGAAGTGAACATAAAGAAAGGACAGTGACCTTCAAAACAGAAGCCCCCAGAAAGTATAGAAGTAAGTCACCAACTCCACCACCAAAAGCAACTGAAACTGAGTCAGATGAGTCAGCCAGCAGAAAGTCTGAAAGCAGTGAAAGTGATGAGTACTTTGCTGCCTTCACAAGACATTTTCAGAAGTTCTTAAAGAAGAAACAGTGGAGGACAAGGTCATCTACTTCACAGGGTAAAGAAGACTATTATCAGAATAAAAAGTCTTCAAAGAAAGACAGGAAAAAGACAAAGTCTAGCAAAGCAACTCTTTCAAAAATTGTATGCTATTGCTGTAATAGACAAGGACATGTTGTTGCAGACTGTCCAGAGAAAAGGAAGGAGTCTAATGACAAGAAAAAGTCTCAATACAAGGGCAAGAAGGAAAAGTCTTTTGTTGCTAAAAAAGATAAGAGCCTGTCAGACTTATCTTCATCAGAAACTGAGTCAGATGCAGAGGCATATATAGGACTGTTTGCTGAGGAGGAAGAAGAAGAGTTCATCCAGATTATGAATTCTATATATGAACAAGAGGACAGTCAGTGCCAAGGACTGATGGAATTGACAGAAAGTGACAAAATCCTGGAACAGCCAGGACCTAGTAAGGTACAACATTATTCTTTAAGTTCAATTTCTTGTGCTAGTTCAAAAACAGATTCATCATCATCAAATGATGAGAGTGCATCTGAGTCTGAAGAGGATATTCATCAGTTGATAGATGAATATAAAGTTCTGTTGCAAGCATTTAAGAAATGCAAATCCTTGGCCAAAAGTCAAGCTAAGGAGATTGCAAGTCTGAAAATGGCTGCAACTGATTATGAGAAGATGTTTGATCAAAAGCTAAATGAGATAGCCAGACTGAAGCACATAACTGTGATTCAGATGAGAACTATATCATTTAAGAATGATCAAATCAAGAGTCTGGAGATTAGTCTTCAGAAGGAGAGGGACTTAGTTGCTAGGTTTTCTAAACCTAAGTCAGTTCTACCCTTAATTGATGAATTTGTTCATCACAAAGGTAAAGCTGGACTGGGGTTTACTAAACCTGCAAGGACGGTTCAGTCCAAGTCCAAGGGCAAATCCCCAACTCTCAACAAGTCAGCTGTAGATAAAACAGCTAAGACTGTACCTAAGCAAAGGTACAATAAGTTTGAGTGTTGGTGCTGTGGCAAGGTAGGCCACTTTGCAATGGACTGTTGGCACAATGCTAGTGCCAAAGTGAGTAGCAAACTGCCTGTTGGAAAACCTGCAGGTAGCTTTGTTAGGAAGCAAACTAACCAGTACCAAGGACCCAAGAATTCTTTGGGTTCTAAGGTTCACTAATCTGTTTTGCAGGTAAGTCCAAGTGGCCATGCCCCAATATGGTACTTGGACAGTGGATGTTCCAAACATATGACTGGAACAAGGGGTTTACTAAAGGACTACACACCCATCAAGGATGGTCCAAAAGTCACCTTTGGTGGTTCTGAAAAAGGAATCATCAAGGGTTTTGGTAACATATCTAACTCCTTTATTACAATTACTCAAGTGGCCTATGTTAAAGGTTTGAAACATAACCTTATTAGTATAAGTCAATTGAGTGATGTAGGATATGATATCTCATTTGTCAAATATGGTTGTCATATCAGGAGATCAAATGATCAAGAGATCATTTTGACTGGTTATAGAAAAAGAAATGTCTACTGCTTAGACATTATGGTTGAGAACAATGGTTCTCCAGTGTGTCTAGTAGCTGATGAGACAGTCTCTCATTGTGTCAAATGGCACAAGAGGCTAGCCCATATAAACTACAAGACAATTGGCAAACTCTTTAGCAAAGAGTTAGTGAGGAATGGTCCTCAGGTTAAGTGTATTAAAGATGGTATTTGCTCAGCTTGTCAAAAGGGCAAGCAGACTAGATCCACCTTTAGAAGCATTGAAAACAAAGATGCTGTGAGGTGTTTATACCTCTTGCATATGGATCTCTTTGGTCCAATGCCAGTTCACAGCCTAGGTAGGAAGGTCTATACCTTTGTGGTTGTAGATGACTACTCAAGGTTTTCTTGGGTGTTCTTCCTTAGACAGAAATCTGAAACACCTAGTGTCTTCTATAGCTTTGTCAAACAAATTCAGAATGAACTTGCTAGTACAGTGGTCAAAATAAGAAGTGACCATGGTACTGAATTTCAGTCTGATAGTATGACAAAACTATGTGAAGAATTTGGGATATTTCAAGAGTTTTCTTCACCAAGAACACCTCAGCAAAATGACATTGCTGAGAGGAAGAATAGAACCTTGATTAAGGCTGGTAGGACCCTATTAAGTGATACATCACTACAAGAATACTTCTGGGCTGAGGCAGTGAATAATGCATGCCATGTTATTAATAGGGCTACCATAACTAAAAGCCTCAACAAGACCCCCTATGAGGTTGTGAAAGGCAGGAAACCAAACCTATCCTACTTCAGGATCTTTGGTTGTAAGTGCTTTATACTTAACAATGGAAAGTCTTACTTTACTAAGTTTGCTGCCAAGTCCCAAGAGGGGATCTTTGTTGGGTACAACAACAACAGTAAGGCTTATAGAGTCTACAACTTGTCTACTCAAGTTGTAGAGTAATCTATACATGTAGTATTTGATGAAACTAGACTTATTAATAATGAGTTGTCTAGTAGTGTATGCAGCTCCACAGGTATAACAAAGAAGATGGACAAGCTCACTATAGAAGAAGAACCTACTGCAAAACAGCAAGTAGAAGATAGTGGCTGCTGTCCAGGGGGAGTACTACATGTACCTAATACAGATGAAGTTCAAGGAGTGCAGCAAGATGAAGAAACTGAATAAGTTCAACCTGAAGTCAGGATGCCTCCAGCCAATAGGCATCTTAGAGATCATCCAGCAGAACAAATCATTGGTGATCCAAGACAAGGGGTACAAACAAGGAGCAGAAATCTGAATGCAGCAATCTACTCCAGTTTTCTATCCCAAGTTGAACCAAAGAAGTTTGAAGAAGCCATCCTAGACCCTCATTGGATTGAGGCAATGCAAGAAGAGCTGAATCAGTTCAAGAGATGCAAGGTCTGGGAACTTGTTCCTAAACATAAAGACCACAACATAATTGGGACCAAGTGGATCTATAGGAACAAGATGGATGAACATGAAGTCATCATTAAGAACAAAGCAAGATTGGTTGCTAAAGGATATATGCAGGAAGAAGGTATTGATTTTGATCAAACCTTTGCTCCAGTAGCCAGACTGGAAGCCATAAGGATGTTCCTGGCCTATGCAACCTTTCAAGGATTTAAAGTTTACCAAATGGATGTAAAGTCAGCCTTTCTGAATGGTAATCTTAAAGAGGAAGTCTATGTGGAACAACCATCAGGTTTTGTTGATTCAACTCTACCTAATCATGTCTATAGACTTAGGAAAGCATTGTATGGGTTAAAGCAAGCCCCTAGGGCTTGGTATGAAACCCTGTCTAGTTTTCTCATTGAGAATAAGTTCACAAGGGGGAAAATAGACAAGACTCTATTCCTTAGGGAATCCAGAGGCAAAATAATACTAGTCCAAATATATGTAGATAACATAATATTTGGGTCTACTGAAAGTAGTCTTTGCAAAAAGTTTGAAAAACTAATGCAAGGACAGTTTGAGATGAGTAGTATGGGGGAGCTTAAGTTCTTCTTGGGTCTCCAAGTAAGACAGACTGAGAATGGTTTATCCATATGCCAGTCTAAGTTCACCCTAGAACTTATAAGGAAGTATGGTATGGATTCATCCAGTACCATGAAGAATCCTATAGGGTCAAGTATGTCTCTTAGCAAGGATGATGCAGGGAAACCTGTAGATGAGTCTTTGTATAGAGGGATAGTTGGCTCCCTATTATATTTGACTGCAAGTAGACCAGATATCATGTATGCTACATGTGTCTGTGCAAGGTATCAAGCATGCCCTAAAGAGTCTCATTTGACAGCAGTCAAAAGAATATTGAGATATCTAAAGGGCACTCCTTATCTAGGCCTCTGGTACCCTAGGAATGAGGATTTTGAACTAACAAGTTATTCAGATGCAGACTTTGCAGGATGCAAAGAAGACAGAAAAAGCACAACTGGAACCTGTCAATTCCTAGGTGGAAGACTGATTTCATGGAGTAGCAAAAAGCAAACAAGTATGACTATCTCCACTGTAGAGTCAGAATATATGGCTGCAGGAAGTTGCTGTGCTCAACTTCTATGGATACAACATCAGCTTGAGGATTATGGATTTCAGGTAAGTAGAACTCCACTCTTTTGTGATTCTACAAGTGCTATATCAATTGCACATAATCCTGTTTCCCATAGTAGAACTAAACATATTGAAATAAAATATCATTTTCTTAGAGAGCATGTAGAAAAAGAAGATATTTTACTGGAATATGTTAAAATAGATAATCAACTAGCTGATATGTATACTAAGCCCCTAGAAGAAACTAAGTTCAATAGGTTTAAAATTGAACTAGGAATGATAAACTTAGAATAAGTTTATAGAAATGGCTAAGTAAAAAGGTGTCGACACACAGAGATATCTGTGTCGACACAGAAAAGTGGTGTCGACACTTCAGGGAAAAGGTGTCGACACATCTACGAAGTTGGTGTCGACACTTCAGAAAATTAGTATCGACACATGGTAAGTAGGTGTCGACACATCCAAGGTGGTGTCGACACTTAGGCTTTACTCAGAATTATCTAAGTAAAGTCTCGACTAAATGTCGAGTTATGTGGTGTCGACACATAAACAAGTGTCGACACATATATCTGTTGACTAAACTTGTGTCGACACATATGTGTCGAGACATTATAAGTCAGTGTCGACACTTATCGACAGTGTCGACACAATTTAAGTTAGCTGACCCGCCTTTTCATCTTCAAACCTAGAAAGGTATAAATAGGATTTTGCCTTTGTTTGTCGACACGCTTTCAAAAGTTTCGAGACCAAACTTGTGTGTCGACACCTCTCTTCTCTCAGTTCAAATTCTTCAAACCCTAATGGCGCCAAAGCTCGAGGAGAACGTCAATGAAGGCTATGAACTGGTGCGAGACGCGTTTGTTGATGCAGACCCGGAGATCAAGGCTGTGATAACCCTAGTCACAAACTCAGGGTTAGAATTTCTTGTTTCAGAGTTGACTAAAATCTGGAAGAAAGAAGTCTTGGAATTTCTCAATGGAGCAACCCTAGATGACACTGGATTCAAGATCAAGTCCAGGGTTCATGGTGAAAAGGTTAAGGTTTCACCAAAAAGTTTGAGGAAAGTCCTTCAGTTACCAAGAACTAAGGAAGAAGAAGAAGTTACTGCTTCCAGGACCAGAGATGCATTGGCATGGTGTGGTCTGGATTCTAAAATGAAAATTGGATCAGTGTTTAATAGAAAGGGCATGAACAGCCAGGGGAAATTCCTTTCTGAAATTATTGGCAAGGTAATCTTAAGTAAGCCTGGAGGGCATGATAGGGTATCAGCCCATATGTTCAGTATTATGACAAGGATAATCTTCACTTTGAAAACAGATTGGTCTGTTATAGTTTTTGAAAAGATTAAGGAAAGTCTGAAGAAACCCAACTTGGGTAGGATCTTAAGTTTATATCTAGCTGGTAGTTTACCAGAGGTTATGGGTCAAGCTGTAGGTACTAAAATCAATCATATGAGAAAAATGGACTTGAGGATATTCTCTAGATGGGACAGAGTTTTGTCAAAGGAGATGCCAACCCCTGAGAAAATAACTTCTGAGAAGGAAACTCCACTGAAGAAGAAGAAGAAGATAGCCCCAGTGGCTCAAGAGTCAATTAGCAGCTCTGGTAGTGAAGAGCAAGTTGTCTTCACACCTGATGAGAATGAAGAAGGAAATGTTGAGAAGTCTACAGCTCAACAAGATGCTGCAGAGAAGCAGGGGGAGCTACCACAAGCTAGCCCCTTGCACCAAGATTCAGTCCAGGGGGAGTCAATAATAGTGGAAGAGCCAACTCCACTGGAAAGTGAGCAAGCTACAAACATCATCCTTGAGGTAATCACTAAGCTTAATGCTTTAGATTTCCTTAAAGTGGATACTGTTTTATCTGATCCATTAAGTAATGTTAATCAACAAACTCAGGTGGATAGCTAACTCCCAGATGTTGTCATGGAAGACACATCTGTTGAAGTTCAAGTTGTATCTGATCCAGTGGTAGATGAGCCAAGAGTTTCTCCAGCCCATTCTCCACAAGAATATACAATGGAAGATCTTTTCCTAAATCTGGATCAAACAGATTTTGACAAGGAATGTACTGCTGCTGAGGGGGAGAATGCTCCAGTTGAGGAGGAGCAAGTGCCAATTCTAGAAGAAACTGCAAGGCAAGAGCCTGAGAAGCCCCAAGCTGTTGAGGAGTTACCTAAGGAGAGGGTAGAAATAGCAAGTACATCAGCCTCTGAAGATGAAGAAGCTGCAAGGGCTAAGAAAAGGAAGTTTCAAGTTTTCAAAAGAAGAAGTCAGAATTATAAGAAGACATTGCAAACTGTAGCACCACAGCCTGTACTATAGTCAGCACCATTAGTAGATTACAGTGCACTGATGGTTGATATGCAAATCAAACTTGATGAGCACAGAAAAGCCATAGAAACCTATGTGGATGAGGGGCACAAGTCTCTAAAATTTGATCTAGCCCAAGATATAAAGTCTATAAGATTTGAAATGAATCTTAATAAAAAGGAAATGACTGACTGCTTCCACAAGGGAGGGAATGCAGTGGTGTACTTGGCTACACATCAGGAGAAGATAAAAGCTCAAGTGGATGAACTTGAAGTCAAGCAAGGCTATGTACTTGAGAATCAGATTAGGATGAATGATAACCTGACTGCTTCTCACAATGCCATAGTAACAGAGATGAAGAATCTAGCTGCAGGGCAGACTCCAGCTAATGCTACAACTAAAGCAGACTTTGACAAAGCCTTCCAAGAGGAAATTACTGTTGTTAAGACTGCCATACAAGACTCTCAGAAGCTCATAACTGACAAACTCCAAAGGTTGAATCCTTACTTTAAAGATGGAGTCAACTATTTGGATGCCCAAATAAGATTTCAAAAGGATGATTTGAGGGATCACATGGTTAGAGAAGTCATAAAGGGGGAGAGGGTGTTAGTCAAAGCCAGCTCTGATCATGCCAAGTGGATATCTAATTCTATCAGAGCTACCCTTAGATATCCTCCTCTTTGTGATGATGATAATGTGGCAGAATCTGGGATTAATCCTGCATATCTTAGAGGTGAGCAACCAGAAGTAGCTCAAGTGATCTATCCTCCACCAGATTTTGATATGGTACATGCTGATATCCAGACCATGTATAGTTCACCTGATGGAACTCAGAAGGTTATCCTAGAAAAAGTGGTTCAGCCAGTATCAGAGGCTATGCAAGAAGCTCTGCAGAAAGAAGAAGAAACTAGATTGTCTAAGAAGAGGTTCAGGGAGCAAGCTGAATAAAGACCAGACTTTGAGCAGTGGAGCCCCACTTCCAGGAACATTACCTTAACTACATGGAAAGCTGCAAAAGATAATATTCAAGACAGAAATAAATGGTTTTCTGAATTGGAATGGAGGAAACATGAGACAAGGCAAGAAGCAATAGTCCAATATAGAAGGAAGGCCAAGATGGGAAAGCTACCTCCTACTGCTCAGGAGCCTAACAAGTACTTTCCCAAGCCTTATCATTATTTTGAAAGGCAAAAGATTAAAGCTGAGGAGCTTAAGAAGAAGGAGCTGAAAGGGAAGAAACCTGTTGATACTGAAGCTGCTGAAGCTCCTATGCAAGCCAAGATTCAGTCTGGAAAAGGGATAGTGATCAAAGATGCTGATCAAAAATAGCATATAAATTTTCTTAAGTTTACTATGTAATCTTTTGATGTTAAACATTCTGTAAACTTTTGAAATATGAATATGACAAAGCTGTTAGAACAATATGCTGTGTGATAAATTTGCTATAAATTTATTTCATAATTGTTCTGAGAAAATGTCTATGTATACATGTTTGATTAATACATGTTATGTGTTTTCCTGATATATAATCCTGCTTTACATCATTTTATAATTTTATTATGAATGGTGTATATCATTGACTAAGGGTTATGACTTCTCCAAATAGGGGGAGATTGTTGGGTACATTGGTTCAAATGCACCTGATTTGAAGAAGCCTCACCCAACTCAATGATATACATCAAAATGTATTTGATGTGTTTTGAGTTTACTTGTGCAGGTTAAGTATTTGCAGGAAAGAAGAAAAAGTTTCTAAGTCCATGTGTCGACACCCAGGAGCAAAATGTCGACAATTAAGAAGACTTGTGTCGACACCCAGGCAAGCAGTGTCGACACTTGGAGTATTTGTGTCGACACCAGGGATGCAGAGTCGATACCAGACAGAATGTGTCGACACAAGGAGCTGTGTCGACACTCAGTGAAGAAAAGTGCAGTGAAGCAGTGTCGACACTTAGCAGTTGTGTCGACACTCAGAGAAATTGTGTCTACATCAGAAAGTGTCGACACTTGGAGGCTGTGTCGACACTCAGCAAAAGTCAGCAGAGTCTAAGTATAAGTGTCGACACTCAGAACAATGTGTCGACACATAACAGAAGAGTCAACACTTGAAGAAAGTGTCGACACAAGAAAGAATGTGTCGACACTCAGCTGAAGACTCAACACTTGAAGAAAGTGTCGACACAAGAAAGAATATGTCGACACTCAGCTGAAGACTCAACACTTGAAGAAAGTGTCGACACAAGAACGAATGTGTCGACACTCAGCTGAAGACTCAACACTTAGCAAAGTTTAAGAATATTCTAAGTACAAGTGTCGACACTAAGGAGATGTGTCGACACTCAGCCAGAGTCTCAACAAAAGAAGTACGTGTCGACACAAGGAGCTGTGTCGACACTCAGCAAGTATCAACACTGAAGACATGTGTCGACACCAAGAAGCAGTGTCGACACTGACAAGTTCAACACATGAAGATGTGTCGACACAAAGGAGATGTGTCGACACTTACAAGAATTCAGTAATATACTGAAGTACAAGTACTTGTGTCGACACACATTATCAGTGTCGACACATGAAGAAGAAGCAGTGTCGAGATATAAAATCTACAACACAAGGAGTTCTGTCGACACTGAAAGATATTGTACCTAAACACCTAGAGGGGGGGGGGGGGGGGGGGGTGAATAGGTGACTTGAATCTTTTTAACTTTTTAGGCAGAATACAGAATCTAACGCAGAATTCTAGCTACTTTATCACAGCACACATTCAGCAATCACAGAATTCCACAGCACACAGTAGACACACAGTTTTATAGTGGTTCCCCAAGGTTTGGGTACATCCACTTTCCCCCTTCGCCTATCTAGCAGTGTACTTGATTCGTCCCAACTTCTCCACTATCTCAGATCCTCCGATCTTACACTCAGAACCCACAACACAGGTTCCTACACCTCAGGCCCAAGGCCCTACAACTCAGCTTCTTCACAAAGCCTACACTCAGCCACCAAGGCCTACACTCAGCCACCAAGGCCTACACTCAGTCACAATAGGCCTACACTCAGAGATTTCAATCTCCTACACTCAGGCACTCAAGCTCTACACTCAGCCTTTATAATTACAGGCTTACAAGACTCAGATCCCTAAGGATCCTACAAGATAATAAGAATACAAAAATGTGTAACTCAGCAACTCAGAACAAAGAGAGAAGAGTTGTGAGTTTCTTGATGAGTTCTTGGAAGAACTCAGCTGAAATCTATCTGACTTGGCTTTCTTCAAAGCTTCTTGAATGTAGAACTCAACAAGATTGACCTCTTCTGCAGTTGATCCTTGATCTCTGCTACTTAAGATTCAGAATAAATCTGAACCCTTCTTCTCAGTCTGGTTCCAACGACTGACTTCTTGGATGGAGCTCTCTCTCTCCAACTTCTTAGATCTGCACTTGATTCTTCAAGGAATAGCTAGATCTTCTTTGTATATTGATCACTTGGACTTGTGTTCAATCTTTCAATCTTCAACTTTCAGTAGACAGTGTAAGCCTATTTATAGGCCTTCTTCATGGTAACCGGCTGGTCCGGTCCATAACTGATTTCTGACAACTCTGACAGGTGCAGTAGACCGGCTGGAATGGCAGCTGTCAAGTCATCCAGTCAGTTCTTGAAAATTCTGTAACTGTCTGAAAGTGTCGAGATTTTCTGTCTTTAAGTGTCCACATTTATAGACCAAGTATCGACACAAGTTGACTAAGTGTCGACACTAGTCTACAAGGTGTCGACACAACTCCTTGTGTTGTAGATTTTATATCTCGACACTGCTTCTTCTTCATGTGTCGACACTGATAATGTGTGTCGACAAAAGTCCTTGTACTTCAGTATTTTGCTGAATTCTTCTAAGTGTCGACACATCTCCTTTGTGTCGACACATCTTCATGTGTTGAATCTGTTAAGTGTCGACACAGCATCTTGGTGTCGACACATGTCTTCAGTGTTGATACTTGCTGAGTGTCGACACAGCTCCTTGTGTCAACACATTCTTCTTCTGTCGAGACTCTGGCTGAGTGTCGACACAACTCCTTAGTGTCGACACTTGTACTTAGAATATTCTCGAAGTTTGCTAAGTGTCGACACAGCTCCTTGTGTCGACACTTTCTTTAAGTGTTGAGTCTTCAGCTGAGTGTCGACATATTCTTTCTTGTGTCGACACTTTCTTCAAGTGTTGACTCTTCTGCTGTGTGTCGACACATTATTCTGGGTGTCGACACTTACTTCAAGTGTTGACTCTTCTGCTGTGTGTTGACACATTCTTCTGGGTGTCGACACTTACTTCAAGTGTTGACTCTTCTGCTGTGTGTCGACACATTCTTCTGGGTGTCGACACTTATACTTAGTCTCTGCTGACTTTTGCTGAGTGTCGACACAGCCTCCAAGTGTCGACACTTTTTTATGTAGACACAGTTTCACTGGGTGTCGACACAACTGCTAAGTGTCGACACTACTTCACTGGCTTTTCTTCATTGAGTGTCGACACAGCTCCTTGTGTCGACACTTTCTGTCTGGTGTCGACTCTGCATCCCTGGTGTCGACACAATGACTCCAAGTGTCGACACTGCTTGCCTGGGTGTCGACACAAGTCTTCTTAAGTGTCGAAACTTTGCTCCTTGGTGTCGACACATGGACTTAGAAACTTTTTCTTCTTTCCTGCAAATACTTAACCTGCACAAGTAAACTCAAAACACATCAAATACATTTTTGATGTATATCATTGAGTTGGGTGAGGCTTCTTCAAATCAGGTACATTAGAACCAATGTACCCAACAATCTCCCCCTATTTGGAGAAGTCATAACCCTTAGTCAATGATATACACCATTCATAATAAAATTACAAAATGATGTAAAGCAGGATTATCTATCAGGGCAAACATAAACATGTATAAATTAAACATGTATACATAGACATTATCTCAGAACAATTATGAAATAAATTCATCACACAGCAAATTTATCATACAACATATTGTTCTAACAGCTTTGTCATATTCATATTTCCAAAAGTTTAAAGAATGTTAACATCAAAAGATTACATAGTAAACTTAAGAAAATTTCTATGCTATTTTTGATCAGCATCTTTGATCACTATCCCTTTTCCAGCTTGTACTCTGGCTTGTATAGGAGCTTCAGCAACTTCAGCATCAGCAGGCTTCTTGCCTTTCAACTCCTTCTTCTTAAGTTCCTCAGCTTTAATCTTTTGCCTTTCAAAATAATGATAAGGCTTGGGAAAGTACTTGCTAGGCTCATGGGCAGTAGGAGGTAGCTTTCCCATCTTGGCCTTCCTTCTATATTGGACTATTGCTTCTTGCCTTGTCTCATATTTTCTCCATTCAAGTTCAGAAAACCATTTATTTCTGTCTTGTATATTATCTTTTGCAGCTTTCCATGCAGTTAAGATAATATTTCTTGAAGTAGGGCTCCACTGCTCAAAGTCTGCTCTCTGTTCAGCTTGCTCCCTAAACCTCTTTTTAGACAATCTGATTTCTTCTTCTTTTTGCAGAGCTTCTTGCATAGCTTCAGATATTGGCTGAACAACTTTCTCTATAATGACATTGTTCTTGCCCCCAGGTGGGCTATACATTGACTGTATATCAGCATGTATCATGTCAAAATCTGGAGGAGGGTAGATGACTTGAGCCACTTCAGGTTGCTCCCCTCCTAGATATGCAGGATTAATTCCAGATTCTGCCACATTATCATCATCACAAAGAGGAGGATATCCAAGAGTAGCTCTGATAGAATTAGAAATCCATTTAGCATGATCAGAGCTGGCTTTGACTAACACTCTCTCCCCCTTTATGACTTCTCTTTCTATGTGATCTCTTACATCATCTTTTTGAAATCTAACCTGGTTATCCAAATAATTGACTCCATCTTTAAAATAAGGCTTTAACCTTTGGAGTTTGTCAGTTATGATCTTCTGAGAGTCTAGTATGGCAGTCTTAACAGCAGCTATTTCCTCTTGGAATGCTTTGTCAAAATCTGCTTTAGCTATAACATTAGCTGGAGTCTGCCCTGCAGCTAGATTCTGCATCTCTGTTACTATGGCATTGTGAGAAGCAGTCAAGTTATCATTCATTCTAATTTGATTTTCAAGTACATAGCCTTGCTTGACTGCAAGTTCATCCACTTGAGCTTTTATCTTCTCCTGATGTGTAGCCAAGTACACCACTGCATTCCCTCCCTTGTGGAAGCAGTCTGTCATCTCCTTCTTATTAAGATTCATTTCAAATCTTATTGACTTAATATCCTGGGCCAAATCAAACTGCAATGATTTTTGCCCTTCATCCACATACTTCTCAATGGCCTGCCTGTGCTCATTAAGCTTAATTTGCATTGCAACCATTAGAGCACTATAATCAACAGTAGGTGCTGGCTGTGATATAGGCTGTGGTGCAATAGTTTGTAAGGCCTTCTTATAATTCTGACTCCTTCTCTTGAATACTTGAAATTTCTTTTTCTTAGCCCTTGTAGTCTACTCATCTTCAGAAGCAGATGTGCTGGCTATCTCTACCCTCTCCTTAGGTAGCTCCTTCTGCACTTCTGGTGCCTTCTCAGTTTCTTGCCTTGCAGGTTCTTCAAGAATTGGCACTTGCTCCCCCTCAATTGGAGCATTCTCTCCTTCAGCAGTTGTACTTTCCTTTCCAAAGTCTTCTTGATCCAGATTAAGAAATAGATCTTCCATAGTAAATTCTTGTGGAGAATGACCTGGAGAAACTCTGGGCTCATCTACCACTGGATCAGATACAACTTCAACTTCAACAGATGTGTCTTCCATGACAACATCTGGGACTTGACTATGAATCTGTGGTTGCTGATAAACTTCAGGCAAATCAGTATCCTCTAAAGAAAAATCTAAAGCATTAAGCTCAGTGATTACCTCTAGAATTGTGTTTGTAGCTTGCTCACTCTCAAGAGGAGTTGGCTCTTCCACAACTAGTGGCTCCCCCTGGATTTGATCCTGGTGTAAGGGGCTAGCTGGTGGTAGCACCCCCTGCTTCTCAGCAACTACTTGTTGAGCTGGAGTCTTCTCAACAGTCCCTTCTTCATGCTCATCAGGTGTGAAGACAACTTGCTCTTCACTATCAGAGCTGCTAGATGAAACCTGAGCCACTGGGGTAGCTTTCTTCTTCTTCTTTTGAGGTGTTATTTTCTCAGATGTTACTTTCTCAGGTGTTGGCATCTCCTTTGACAAAACCCTGTCCCACCTAGAGAATATCCTCAAGTCCATTTTCCTCATGTGGTTGATTTTTGTTCCTGCAGCTTGACCCATAACCTCTGGTATGCTACCAGCTAGGTATAAACTTATGATCCTACCCAAGTTGGGCTTCTTTAGGCTTTCCTTAATCTTCTCAAATATTACTACAGACCAGTCAATTTTCAGAGTGAAGATTATCCTTGTCATAATACTAAACATATGGGCTGATACCCTATCATGCCCTCCTGGCTTACTTAGGATCACTTTGCCTACAATTTCAGAGAGGAATTTCCCCTGACTGTTCATGCCCTTCCTATTAAACACTGATCCAATTTTCATCTTAGAATCCAGACCACACCATGCCAATGCATCTCTGGTCCTGGAAGCAGTAACCTCTTCTTCTTCCTTAGTTCTTGGCAACTGAAGGACTTTCCTCAAACTTTTTGGTGAAACCTTAACCTTTGCACCATGAACTCTGGATTTGATCTTGAAGCCAGATTCGTCTATTTTAGCTTCATTGAGGAATTCCAGTACTTCCTTCTTCCAGATCTTTGTAGGCTCTGAAACAAGAAATTCCAACCCCGAGTCTGCAACTAGGGTTATCACATTCTTGATTTCTGGGTCTGCATCACCAAACGCGTCTCGCACCAGTTCATAGCCTTCATTGACGTTCTCCTCGAGCTTTGGCGCCATTAGGGTTTGAAGAATTTGAACTGAGAGAAGAGAGGTGTTGACACACAAGTTTGGTCTCGAAACTTTTGAAAGCGTGTCGACAGACTAAGGCAAAATCCTATTTATACCTTTCTAGGTTTGAAGATGAAAAGGCAGGCAGCTAACTTAAATTGTGTCGACACTGTCGATAAGTGTCGACACTGACTTATAATGTCTCGACACTTACGTGTCGACACAAGTTTAGTCAACAGATTATATGTGTCGACACTTGTTTATGTGTCGACACCACATAACTCGACATTTAGTCGAGACTTTACTTAGATAATTCTGAGTAAAACCTAAGTGTCGACACCACCTTGGATGTGTCGACACCTACTTGTCATGTGTCGACACTAATTTTCTGAAGTGTCGACACCAACTTCCTAGATGTGTCGACACCTTTTCAATGAAGTGTCGACACCTTTATTCTGTGTCGACACAGAGATCTCTGAAGTGTCGACACCTTTTGACTCAGTCATTTTTATAAACTTATTCTAAGTTTATCATTCCTAGTTCAATTTTAAACTTATTGAACTTAGTTTCTTCTAAGGGCTTAATATACATATCAGCTAGTTGATTATCTGTTCTAACATATTCCAGTAAAATATCTTCTTTCTCTACATGCTCCCTAAGAAAATGATATTTTATTTCAATATGTTTGGTCCTACTATGAGAAACAGGATTATGTGCAATTGATATAGCACTTGTAGAATCACAAAAGAGTGGAGTTCTACTTACCTGAATTCCATAGTCCTCAAGCTGATGTTGTATCCATAGAAGTTGAGCACAACAACTTCCTGCGACCACATATTCTGACTCTGCAGTGGAGATAGCCACACTTGTTTGCTTTTTGCTACTCCAAGAAATCAGTCTTCCACCTAGGAATTGACAGGTTCCAGTTGTGCCTTTTCTATCTTCTTTGCATCCTGCAAAGTCTGCATCTGAATAACCTGTTAGTTCAAAATCCCCATTCCTAGGGTACCAGAGGCCTAGATAAGGAGTGCCCTTTAGATATCTCAATATTCTTTTGACTGCTGTCAAATGAGACTCTTTAGGGCAGGCTTGATACCTTGCACAGACACATGTAGCATACATGATATCTGGTCTACTTGCAGTCAAATATAATAGGGAGCCAACTATCGCTCTATACAAAGACTCATCTACAGGTTTCCCTGCATCATCCTTGCTAAGAGACATACTTGACCCCATAGGAGTCTTCATGGTACTGGATGAATCCATACCATACTTCCTTATGAGTTCTAGGGTGAACTTAGACTAGCATATGGATAAACCATTCTCAGTCTGTCTTACTTGGAGACCCAAGAAGAACTTAAGTTCTCCCATACTACTCATCTCAAATTATCCTTGCATTAGTTTTGCAAACTTTTTGCAAAGACTACTTTCAGTAGACCCAAATATTATGTCATCTACATATATTTGGACTAGTATAACTTTGCCTCTGGATTCCCTAAGGAATAGAGTCTTGTCTATTTTCCCCCTTGTGAAGTTATTCTCAATAAGGAAACTAGACAGGGTTTCATACCAAGCCCTAGGGGCTTGTTTTAACCCATACAATGCTTTTCTAAGTCTATAGACATGATTAGGTAGAGTTGAATCAACAAAACCTGATGGCTGTTCCATATAGACTTCCTCTTTTAGATTACCATTCAGAAATGCTGACTTGACATCCATTTGGTAAACTTTAAATCCTTGAAAGGTTGCATAGGCCAGGAACATCCTTATGGCTTCCAGTCTGGCTACTGGAGCAAAGGTTTGATCAAAATCAATACCTTCTTCCTGCCTATATCCTTTAGCAACCAATCTTGCTTTGTTCTTAATGATGACTCCATGTCCATCCATCTTGTTCCTATAGATCCACTTGGTCCCAATTATATTGTTGTCTTTAGGTTTAGGAACAAGCTCCCAGACCTTGCACCTCTTGAACTGATTCAGCTCTTCTTACATTGCCTCAATCCAATGAGGGTCTAGGATGGCTTCTTCAAACTTCTTTGGTTCAACTTGGGATAGAAAACTGGAGTAGATTACTGCATTCAGATTTCTACTCCTTGTTTGTACCCCTTGTCTTGGATCACCAATGATTTGTTCTGCTGGATGATCTCTAAGATGCCTATTGGCTGGAGGCATCCTGACTTCAGGTTGAACTTCTTCAACTTCTTCATCTTGCTGTACTCCTTGTACTTCTTCTGCATTAGGTACATGTAGTACTCCCCCTGGACAGCAGCCACTATCTTCTACTTGCTGTCTTGTAGAAGGTTCTTCTTCTATAGTGAGCTTGTCCATCTTCTTTGTTATACCTGAGGAGCTGCATACACTACTAGACAACTGATGCTTAAGATCACGGCAGTGAACCGGTCGCACAAGTAATATAAAATGGGGGCTTTCCCAAGTATCGATCTCACAAGGAACACAGTAAGGTGAAGTTAACTTCGAGGAGGACTTGAGATTGAAATCCTCAGATCAGAGCTAACTAAGGGGGTATTGATGTTTGCGGAAACAGAAAATAAAACACTATCAACTACTCCTATGCAACGCCGCTATGCGATGCTTCGCCAGGCGGGATGGAAGACTAGTCGGGCTGCTATGCACCGAATCGCTAGGCGGATAGACGAGAAGGCTAGCGGATGAGGTGGTTGGAATGGCGGAATGAGGGTCGTAAGCACCTCTTCGCAACGCACGCCACTAGCAATTGCTAGTGCGGCAAGGGTGGATGGTGGTGGATGGATATATGGCGCACCTCAAGCAAATAACGAAAACATACAAAATCACATAGACATGATTATATAAAATCGTTTTACAAATAAGCATAAATCATCTATAAATAAGGTTTACAACAACACATAAACAACAATAAAGGAAGAACAAGTCAAGAGATCGATCGAATACGAAGTCTTGCTGAGGATTCACGGTTGGAATCGTCGGGTTGTCATTCCGCGTCCAAGCTCGGTCCTCAACTGCGTCCGGGATAGAGAAGGGCTGTCACCACCTTCCAATGGCCCGTCTTCTTCGTCTCACGACAGCGGACGAAAGTTGAAAGCTTCCTTTTGCTTGATGGCTATGGCGTTGAAACTTGAAATGAACCCAAGAGATGATAGAGGAGGCCGAGAGGAAGCTCCGGCTTGGATTTGGAGGTGAAAGCTTGCCCGGAGCACCTCCCTAGGGTGGAAGATGAAGGGGAACAGTGGAGAAAGCGGAAAACGGCGGAGAAGGCGAGCGATCTGCGGATCTTCGTATTAGGGCGAGACCTGCACTATTTATACAAAAGCAGAATTGAACAATGCGCACGATCACAGGCGCACGACCAGTGGTCGTGCGCGCTATGTCCTGTGCTCGTGCGGACTGGCATGGAATATCAGGAAGAAGAACAGGGATAATGCGCACGAGAAGTGGCGCACGACCAGTGGTCGTGCGCACTAAGTCCAATGATCGTGCGATTACCCAGACAGGACTCCAGAAAAGAGGAATCAATACACACGATCAGTGGCGCACGACCGGTGGTCGTGCGCAATATGTCCAGTGGTCATGCGCTTACCCCAGGATGATTCGGGAAAAGAAAGAGTAGTGCGCACGATCGGGGGCGCACGACCAGTGGTCGTGCGTAGTAGATCCCATGATCGTGCGCAGTATTCCTGTTTCACAACCATCCCGGAACACGCACACGACCCCTGTACCGAAAGGATAAACCAATCACTAATCTGTGCAGACATTCTAGACAATAACAAAAAGGAGTACAGACTAAAAGAATAACACAATACACAACCACGGGCTAAAATGTGCACTTCCTATGGAAATAAAGACAGGATGAAATATATATGATAATGAACTAAAAGTGAAGTGCAACCGTGTGAAAACTAGCCCAGATGAGTCCGAAAATAGGTATATAAAGTGGACTCATCACACCCCCAGATTTAACTGTTTGCGCGTCCTGAGCAAACAAAATCTAAGAAGATAGGGAAAATGATTTAGCTAACAAGGAAATTGCGATACAGAGTACCATGCGAAGTCGCATGCTCGCGTGCATAAAAATACAATAGAGAAAATTTCTAAGTATACAGAATAGTTTATAGTTTTCACAATGTGTATCAAAATTTTATTACTACTCAAAAATAGAATCACGGTGAATCATCCGGTCATGCGTAGGGAGAAAGTAGACTAATCGCTAGGTGAGCATTGCCAAAGATCGGGGCTCCGGATAACCTCCAAAGGAATCCACCAATGTCGGTGACCATATGCTTGCCCTTTCGCATTCTCTCCACGGCACTGGTTTGGTTCACACACGAATCAGTAGGACTTTAGGTGAAGAGATGGGGCTTGGGTTTCAGTGAGGTAAACAAAGATATACAGGAAGGCTATGCACCTAACCCAAATGAGCTAGTATAAAAATGAATCCCTCTACTAAGCACAATACACGCGGGTACACCACACCCCCAAACTTAACTTTTAACAAATGGGTGTGTGCACCGCCTACTCCAAATATAATCACTTTTCCAAAATGATTTTCAATTTTACTTTTCCTTTTCATTTTTTTTTCTTTTTCTTTTTCTTTACAAATATTTTTTTCTTTTTCTTCATTTTATTTCCATAATTCAGCAAATATAACATTTGAGCACATCCACATAATCACAAGTAAAATCACCACATCACATCCCAACATTAAAATGTAAACACTAAAGCTCAACTTGGGAGTGCGACTAGGATCGGCTGTGAGGCTTTGGTGAAATCATGGTGGAGCTGAATCAAAAGGAGGGGTAGACACAACGGGGCTAGCGAGGACAAGACGTTAGGAACGGTACAAAACTCAACCGTGCCAAAATGATGGCCTACATCACGCTCATGCATGACTAACCTATACCCATGCTTCAAGAATAGCTTGGGGAAAGTTCTTAGCCAACGAGAAAGACTATCCATCCTCCAGACTCGAGCAATACAAAACTAACGACCGTCTACACACATCCCTAAGCTACCGTCGGATTCACACCAGATTCACCAACTTTTGAGTAGAATAAAAAGTATTTACGCAATTAGAAAATTATAAAACTAAAAGCATACAGAAAAATTAAATCTACTCGAATTTCTACACGAGACGAGAGCAGTTGACTAGGAACACAACAAGGCCAACATTTTACTCTGTCTCACAATCCTAAGCCAGCACCATAATTTTCCCAAATCTAACGAAGAAATGAGTTTAACTCGCAGCACGCAAAAAGATAAGCACGCGCTCATGTGGGTGCAGTGGTGTGTGATGCAATGAACTAAGCAAAATAAAATAATAAAGGCTTCTAGTATGCACATGAGATGTGCACGTGCAAAAGGTAACAAAACTAGCTCTCCCCCAGACTTAAACTAAGCAATACAGCAGATGATAGAGAAATTAAAATCATAAAGAGCTAAGGGAAGAGGTTATCCAATGCTCAGCTAGTGAGCATACCAGAAGAGGCGTGGAAACTGAAGCAGGCCCGCCATACGAAGAATCAGAACTCTGCCAATGTAATTTGCCAAGAATACCTGCAAGGGTGAGCTCCGCAAAAACAAAACAAAAATATACAAAACGAAATGCTAAAATAAAATAGACAGTAAAATAAAAATGCAGGAAATAAAAGATAAGTACTGGGGTTATTGTCATCCCAGCACGACTTATTACATTCTAAACAGTTCTAGCTAATGGGCCTATGAAATAAAAAGTGCACCGGTAACTGTTCCAATATCCGTTTCGGTAACGGGTACCGATACGGTGATAGAACAGTTACCCCTCTACCTAAATAATAATACCTGCTCCTCGCAGGCAGAGGAAATAGGAAGTAGGATGAGGAGGAGGCCTGGTCCTCACTCATCTCACCACAAAACAAATCCTTGCCTAGCAAGGTATCGTCTATCACAGGCCCACAGGAGGCGATGGCAAGGGCATGAGCACAAAGCTCATCATCATCCCAACGTACCTGTGGAGACTCATCCTGCACAGGCTCAGATAAAGAAGGGGGATCAAGTAATAAAAAAGAAGAAGAACTAAAATAATCAGAAATAGGGAGAGTGATCCCGGTATCACTCTCAGCAGGATCCAAGCAGAGATCATCGTCGGTATCATACGAGTCGTACCGAGGAGAATCCGAGAACTCGAGGTCCGCGGTGGTAAGAAGAATGGCCTCATCCAATAAGGAGGTGCAAACCTCTGCATCGGAAATAGGGTATTCCTCATCCCACCGGGGTGCGTAAAAGGGTTCCGAAAATCCACCTTCTCCGTCGGAGATAGAGGAATCATCATCCCACTTCGGCGCAACCTCAGGCACCGAATCATCAACAAGTACGACATCATCAACCGACTCACAAGAAAATGGAGTAGCACAATCCGGCAAAAATTGCGGAGGGGCAAGGCTGCTCTCAAAATCAAGCACTGAATGAGCAGGTCCCATCGCAAAAGCATTCGTAGATGTCACCCCGTCGATGACCGGAACAATCTCATCGTCCCATACAGGAGCGCCCATGAGTTCCTGCTCCTCTTTTTGTTGGCTAACACCAGAGTGATCATCACTCAAGGAAAGCTCGTAAAAAGGGATCGAGGGACCCATGAAAGAGCTGTATGCGGCTAGAGATTCTTCGGTAATCTCAACGGGTAGAGAATGAGCAAAGTGCGTTATGTCAGTGTATGGGCCAGGAAACACCCTGGTAGGCCTGTCCACAACAGTCTTCCGCGAACGGGAGGTTATTGGGAACACGCCCTCAGAGGGAGAAGGCTTGCACAAACGAGGGCAATCCTTCAACATGTGGCCCACACCTTGACATAACAAACACCGAATGCAATGCTCGACATTCATAGCAGCAATGGCATCGATGGATTGGCGCAAAGTATCAAGGATACAACACTCAGCATCAGGATCCATCACGAATAAAAATAATTGCTGAAAAAGTGCTAAACAGCTAAAATGAAAATAGCACGGATCTGCGATCTAAATCAAAAATCAGAAAAGGGGAAAAAGAAATAAGCAAAATAAAAATTCTAATAACCAAAGCAAATAAAATAAATGATATGCACAAATGGAAAAGGGCTTCAATCTATAATCTCCCTCTCCAAAAACTCACACGACTGTGTTCCCCGGCAACGGCGCCAAAAACTTGATGCTATAGATCACGACAGTGAACCGGTCGCACAAGTAATATAAAATGGGGGCTTTCCCAAGTATCGATCTCACAAGGAACACAGTAAGGTGGAGTTAATTTCGAGGAGGACTTGAGATTGAAGTCCTCAGATCGGAGCTAACTAAGGGGGTATTGATGTTTGTGGAAACAGAAAATAAAACACTATCAACTACTCCTATGCAACGCCGCTATGCGATGCTTCGCCAGGCGGGATGGAAGACTAGTCGGGCTGCTATGCACCGAATCGCTAGGCGGATGGACGAGAAGGCTAGCGGATGAGGTGGTCGAAATGGCGGAATGAGGGTCATAAGCACCTCTTCGCAACGCACGCCACTAGCAATTGCTAGTGCGGCAAGGGTGGATGGTTGTGGATGGATATATGGCGCACCTCAAGAAAATAACGAAAACATACAAAATCACATAGACATGATTATATAAAATCATTTTACAAATAAGCATAAATCATCTATAAATAAGGTTTACAACAACACATAAACAATAATAAAGGAAGAACAAGTCAAGAGATCGACCGAATCCGAAGTCTTGCTGAGGATTCACGGTTGGAATCGTCGGGTTGTCATTCTGCGTCCAAGCTCGGTCCTCAACTGCGTCCGGGATAGAGAAGGGATGTCACCACCTTCCAATGGCCCGTCGTCTTCGTCTCACGACAGCGGACGAAAGTTGAAAGCTTCCCTTTGCTTGATGGCTATGGCATTGAAACATGAAATGAACCCAAGAGATGATAGAGGAGGCCGAGAGGAAGCTCCGGCTTGGATTTGGCGGTGAAAGCTTGCCCGGAGCACCTCCCTAGGGTGGAAGATGAAGGGGAACAGTGGAGAAAGCGGAAAACGGCGGAGAAGGCGAGCGATCTGCGGATCTTCGTGAGGATCTTCGTATTAGGGCGAGACCTGCACTATTTATACAAAAGAAGAATTGAACAATGCGCACGATCACAGGCGCACGACCAGTGGTCGTGCGCGCTATGTCTTGTGCTCGTGCGCACTGGCATCGAATATCAGGAAGAAGAACTGGGATAATGCGCACGAGAAGTGGCGCACGACCAGTGGTCGTGCGCACTAAGTCCAATGATCGCGCGATTACCCAGACAGGACTCCAGAAAAGAGGAATCAATGCACACGATCAGTGGCGCACGACCGGTGGTCGTGCGCAATATGTCCAGTGGTCGTGCGCTTACCCCAGGCTGATTTGGGAAAACAAAGAGTAGTGCGCACGATCGGGGGCGCACGACCAGTGGTCGTGCGCAGTAGATCCCATGATCGTGCGCAGTATTCCTGTTTCACAACCATCCCGGAACACGCACATGACCCCTGTACCGAAAGGAGAATCCAATCACTAATCTGTGCAGACATTCCAGACAATAACAAAAAGGAGTACAGACTAAAAGAATAACACAATACACAACCACGGGCTAAAATGTGCACTTCCTATGGAAATAAAGACAAGATGAAATATATATGATAATGAACTAAAAGTGAAGTGCAACCGTGTGAAAACTAGCCCAGATGAGTCCGAAAATAGGTATATAAAGTGGACTCATCAACAACTCATTGTTAATAAGTCTAGTTTCATCAAATACTACATGTACAGATTCTTCTACAACTTGAGTAGACAAGTTGTAGACTCTATAAGCCTTACTGTTGTTGCTGTACCCAACAAAAATTCCCTCTTGGGGCTTGACAGCAAACTTAGTCAAGTAAGACTTTCCATTGTTAAGTATAAAGCACTTACAACCAAAGATCTTGAAGTAGGATAGGTTTGGTTTTCTGCCTTTCACAACCTCATAGGGGGTCTTATTGAGGCTTTTAGTTATGGTAGCCCTATTAATAACATGGCATGCAGTATTCACTGCCTCAGCCCTGAAGTATTCTGGTAGTGATGTATCACTTAATAGGGTCCTACCAGCCTCAATCAAGGTTCTATTCTTCCTCTCAGCAATGCCATTTTACTGAGGTGTCGTTGGTGAAGAAAACTCTTGAAATATCCCAAATTCTTCACATAGTTTTGTCATGCTATCAGACTGAAATTCAGTACCATGGTCACTTCTAATCTTGACCACTGTACTGTCTAGTTCATTCTGAATTTGCTTGACAAAGCTATAGAAGACATTAGGTGTTTCAGATTTCTGTCTTAGGAAGAACACCCAGGAAAACCTTGAGTAGTCATCTACAACTACAAAGGTATAGACCTTCCTACCTAGGCTGTGAACTGGCATTGGACCAAAGAGATCCATATGCAAGAGGTATAAACAGCTCACAACATCTTTGTTTTCAATTCTTCTAAAGGTGGATCTAGTCTGCTTGCCCTTTTGACAAACTGAGCAAATACCATCTTTAATACACTTAACTTGAGGACCATTCCTCACTAACTCTTTGCTAAAGAGTTTACCAATTGTCTTGTAGTTAAGATGGGCTAGCCTCTTGTGCCATTTGACACAATGAGAGACTGTCTCATCAGCTACTAGAGACACTGGAGAACCATTGTTCTCAACCATAATGTCTAAGCAGTAGACATTCCTTTTTCTATAACCAGTCAAAATGATATCTTGATCATTTGACCTCCTGATATGATAACCATCTTTCACAAATGAGATGTCATATCCTACATCACTCAATTGACTTATACTAATAAGGTTATGTTTCAAACCTTTAACATAGGCCACTTGAGTAATTGTAATAAAGGAGTTAGATATGTTACCAAAACCCTTGATGATCCCTTTTTCAGAACCACCAAAGGTGACTTTTGGACCATCCTTTATAGGTGTGTAGTCCTTTAGTAAACCCCTTGTTCCAGTCATATATCTGGAACATCCACTGTCCAAGTACCATATTGGGGCATGGCAACTTGGACTCACCTGCAAAACAGATTAGTGAACCTTAGAACCCAAAGAATTCTTGGGTCCTTGGTACTGGTTAGTTTGCATCCTAACAAAGCTAATTGCAGGTTTTCCAACAGGTAGTTTGCTACTCACTTTGGCACTAGCATTGTGCCAACAGTCCATTGCAAAGTGGCCTACCCTGCCACAGCACCAACACTCAAACTTATTGTACCTTTGCTTAGGTACTGTCTTTGATGTTTTATCTATAGCAGACTTATTGAGAGTTGGGGCTTTGCCCTTGGACTTGGACTGAACAGTCCTTGCAGGTCTAGTAAATCCCAGTCCAGCTTTACCTTTGTGATGAACAAATTCATCAATTAAGGGTAGAACTGACTTAGGTTTAGAAAACCTAGCAACTAAGTCTTTCTCCTTCTGAAGATTAATCTCCAGACTCTTGATTTGATCATTCTTAAATGATATAGTCCCCATCTGAATCACAGTTATGTGCTTCAGTCTGGCTATCTCATTAATCTTTTGATCAAACAACTTCTCAAAATCAGTTGCAGCAGCTTTGAGATTAGCAATTTCCTTTGCCTGACTTTTGGCTAGGGACTTGCTCTTCTTATAAGCTTGCAACAGAACTTTATATTCATCTATCAACTGATGAATATCCTCTTCAGACTCAGATGCACTCTCATCACTTGATGATGATGAATCTGATTCTGTACTGGCACAAGAAATTGAACTAAAAGAACAATGTTGTACCTTACTAGGTCCTGGCTGCTCCAGGATTTTGTCATTTTCTGTCAATGCCATTAGTCCTTGGCACTGACTGTCCTCTTGTTCATATATAGAGTTCATGATCTGAATGAACTCTTCTTCTTCTTCCTCCTCAGCAAACAGTCCTATATATGTCTCAGCATCTGACTCAGTTTCTGATGAAGAAATATCTGACAGGCTCTTGTCCTTTTTGGCAACAAAAGACTTTTCCTTCTTGCCCTTGTATTGAGTCCTTTTCTTGTCACTAGACTCCTTTCTTTTTTTTGGACAATCTGTAACAACATGGCCTTGTCTATTACAGCAATGACATACTATTTTTGAAAGAGTTGCTTTGCTAGACTTAGTCTTTTTCCTGTCTTTCTTTGAAGACTTTTTATTCTGATAATAGTATTCTTTTCCCTGTGAAGTAGATGGCCTTGTCCTCCACTGTTTCTTCTTTAAGAACTTCTGGAAATGTCTTGTGAAGGCAGCAAAGTCCTCATCACTTTCACTGCTTTCAGACTTTCTACTTGCTGACTCATCTGACTCAGTTTCAGCAACCTTTAGAGGTGGAGTTGGTGACTTACTCCTGTACTTTTTGGGGGCTTCTGTTTTGAAGGCCACTGTCCTTTCTTTATGTTCACTTCTTGTTGATTTCTCCTCTTCTTTCCTCACCATTAACTGCATTTCATAGGACAACAGTTTGCCAAATAGTGTTGGTGGAGTAATTTCTCCCAATTTTGCCATTTCCCTAATGACACAGATCTTGGTGTCCCAATCTTTTGTTAGGGACCTTAGAAACTTATCATTGAGTTCATAATTACTGAACTCTCTGCCATAGGACATGAGCTCATTCACAATCCTGTAGAACTTCTTATAGCATTCAGTTATGCTATTAGCTTTACCTTGTCTAAAACTTTCATATTCTTGGTTTAGCAAGGATTTTCTGTCTTGCCTTACTTCTTCAGAACCCTCCATGTATACAATAAGAGTATCCCACATCTCTTTAGCTGTCTTACAGTGTATCAAATTCTGAAAAGTTGCATCATCTATGGCACTCACTATGATGTTCTGAGCCCTCTTATCCATAGTGGCTAGAACAATTTCATCCTTTGTCATTTCAGAGAAATCCTTAGGTGTTCTCTGATTTGCATCTAAGACTGACACCTTCATGGGCACATATGGCCCTTCTTTCACTGTGATATAAATCCTAGGGTCTGAGGCTTCCATAAATAGTCTCACCCTTTCCTTCCAGATGCCAAAGATCTCTTTCCTACATATGGGTAACTTTATGGATCCCAATTCCTTGTGATTCTTAGTGGAACCCATGGTTCTTGATTTTCTTGATTCTGTAATTGACTTAGACTGAATCTGCCAACAGGATGTACTCAGACAGTTATGTCCCTTTTGAGTAACCTGGCTCTGATACCACTTGAAAGATATTGTACATAAACACCTAGAGGGGGGGGGGGGGGGGTGAATAGGTGACTTGAATCTTTTTAACTTTTTTGGCAGAATACAGAATCTAACGCAGAATTCTAGCTACTTTATCACAGCACACATTCAGCAATCACAGAATTCCACAGCACACAGTAGACACACAGTTTTATAGTGGTTCCCCAAGGTTTGTGTACATCCACTTTCCCACTTCGCCTATCTAGCAGTGTACTAGATTCAGCCAAACTTCTCCACTATCTCAGATCCTCAGATCTTACACTCAGAACCCACAACACAGGTTCCTACACCTCAGGCCCAAGGCCCTACAACTCAGCTTCTTCACAAAGCCTACACTCAGCCACCAAGGCCTACACTCAGCCACCAAGGCCTACACTCAGCCACAATAGGCCTACACTCAGAGATTTCAATCTCCTACACTCAGGCACTCAAGCCCAACACTCACCCTTTATAATTACAGGCTTACAAGACTCAGATCCCTAAGGATCCTACAAGATAATAAGAATACAAAAATGTGTAACTCAGCAACTCAGAACAAAGAGAGAAGAGTTGTGAGTTTCTTGATGAGTTCTTGGAAGAACTCAGCTGAAATCAATCTGACTTGGCTTTCTTCAAAGCTTCTTGAATATAGAACTCAATAAGATTGACCTCTTCTGCAGTTGATCCTTGATCTCTGCTACTTAAGATTCAGAATAAATCTGAACCCTTCTTCTCAGTCTGGTTCCAACGACTGACATCTTGGATGGAGCTCTCTCTCTCCAACTTCTTAGATCTGCACTTGATTCTTCAAGGAATAGTTAGATCTTCTTTGTATATTGATCACTTGGACTTGTGTTCAATCTTTCAATCTTCAACTTTCAGTAGACAGTGTAAGCCTATTTATAGGCCTTCTTCATGGTAACCGGCTGGTCCGGTCCATAACTGATTTCTGACAACTCTGACAGGTGCAGTAGACCGGCTGGAATGACAGCTGTCAAGTCATCCAGTCAGTTCTTGAAAATTCTATAACTGTTTGAAAGTGTCGAGACTTTCTGTCTTTAAGTGTCGACACTTATAGACCAAGTATCGACACAAGTTGACTAAGTGTCGACACTAGTCTACAAGGTGTCGACACAACTCCTTGTGTTGTAGATTTTATATCTCGACACTGCTTCTTCTTCATGTGTCGACACTGATAATGTGTGTCGACATAAGTCCTTATACTTCAGTATTTTGCTGAATTCTTCTAAGTGTCGACACATCTCCTTTGTGTCGACACATCTTCATGTGTTGAATCTGTTAAGTGTCGACACAGCTTCTTGGTGTCGACACATGTCTTCAGTGTTCATACTTGCTGAGTGTCGACACAGCTCCTTGTGTCAACACATTCTTCTTCTGTCGAGACTCTGGCTGAGTGTCGACACAACTCCTTAGTGTCGACACTTGTACTTAGAATATTCTTGAACTTTGCTAAGTGTCGACACAGCTCCTTGTGTCGACACTTTCTTCAAGTGTTGAGTCTTCAGCTGAGTGTCAACACATTCTTTCTTGTGTCGACACTTTCTTCAAGTGTTGACTCTTCTGCTGTGTGTCGACACATTGTTCTGGTTGTCGACACTTACTTCAAGTGTTGACTCTTCTGCTGTGTGTCGACACATTCTTCTGGGTGTCGACACTTACTTCAAGTGTTGACTCTTCTGCTGTGTGTCGACACATTCTTCTGGGTGTCGACACTTATACTTAGTCTCTGCTGACTTTTGTTGAGTGTCGACACAGCCTCCAAGTGTCGACACTTTTTGATGTAGACACAGTTTCACTGGGTGTCGATACAACTGCTAAGTGTCGACACTGCTTCTCTGGCTTTTCTTCATTGAGTGTCGACACTGCTCCTTGTGTCGATAATTTCTGTCTGGTGTCGACTCAGCATCCCTGGTGTCGACACAATGACTCCAAGTGTCGACACTGCTTGCCTGGGTGTCGACACAAGTCTTCTTAAGTGTCGACACTTTGCTCCTTGGTGTCGACACATGGACTTAGAAACTTTTTCTTCTTTCCTGCAAATACTTAACCTGCACAAGTAAACTCAAAACACATCAAATACATTTTTGATGTATATCATTGAGTTGGGTGAGGCTTCTTCAAATCAGGTACATTAGAACCAATGTACCCAAGAGATACCTTGTAGGCTAGTGTCGACACTTAGTCAACTTGTGTCGACACTTGGTCTATAAGTGTCGACACTTAAAGACGGACAGTCTCGACACTTTCAGACAGTTACAGAATTTTCAAGAACTGACTGGATGACTTGACAGCTGCCATTCCAGCCGGTCTACTGCACCTGTCAGAGTTGTTAGAAATCAGTTATGAACCGGACCAGCTGGTTACTATGAAGAAGGCCTATAAATAGGCTTACAATGTCTACAGAAAGATGATAATCAACACATCAAGTAATACAAAGAAGATCTAGTTATTCCTTGAAGAATCTAGTGAAGATCTAAGAAGTTGGAGAGAGAGAGAGCTCCATCCAAGAAATCAGCCATTGGAACTAGGCTGAGAAGAAGGGTTCAGATTTGTTCTGAATCTTAAGTAGCAGAGATCAAGGATCAACTGCAGAGGAGATCAATCTTATTGAGTTCTACATTCAAGAAGCTTTGAAGAAAGCCAAGTCAGATTGATTTCAGCTGAGTTCTTCCAAGAACTCATCAAGAAACTCACAACTCCTCTCTCTTTTCTCTGAGTTGTTGAGTTACAATTTTTGTATTCATATTATCTTGTAGGATCCTTAGGGATCTGAGTCTTTGTAAGCCTGTAATTATAAAGGCTGAGTGTAAGGCTTGAGTGCCTGAGTGTAGGAGATTTGAATCTCTGAGTGTAGGCCTTGGTGGCTGAGTGTAGGCCTTGGTGGCTGAGTGTAGGCTTTGTGAAGAAGCTGAGTTGTAGGGTCTTGGGCCTGAGTTGTAGGAACCTTGTTTTGGCTTCTGAGTGTAAGATCTGAGGATCTGAGATAGTGGAGAAGTTTGGCCGAATCTAGTACACTACTAGATAGGCGAAGGGGGAAAGTGGATGTCCCCAAACCTTGGGGAACCACTATAAAACTGTGTGTCTACTGTGTGCTTGTGGAATTCTTTGATTGCTGATTGTGTGCTGTAATAAATTAGATTTAATTCTGTGTTATAAGTTGAATTCTGCCTAAAAAGTAAAAAAGATTTAAGTCACCTATTCACCCCCCCCTCTAGGTGATTAGGTACAATATCTTTCAGCCATGGTTGGCTGTGGATCTTTGACCCTGGTGGGTTTGTGCCTGTTCATGTGTCGTGTAGGTCCCCTCCACCACAGGTGCCTGTTTTCCCCAGTATTGGGTGTGTCAAGGTATAAGGCCACCTTTCTTTGGATACTTGCAAGGTTTGTGACTGTTGGTGTGTTAGGTAGGTTCCCACCACCGCAGGTGCCAGTTTTTCCCCGGTGATTGTGGTTTCTCTTGACTGTTGGAGTGTGGGGTAGGTTCCCACCACTACAAGTGCCGGTATTTCCCCGACGATTTTACTTACAAAGTTATGAGCAGGCTATTTCTGATACATATACTTACACATCGACACGCTTCTTAAAGCATAGGTCTTTATCGTACTTGGTGCAAATTTTCCTACTCTTAGAGATGGTAAGCTAGCTTTTACCCTTGTCAATTTCTTATTCAGAAGTGGTTGTCAGCTTTTCCTTATAGAAGGGTTTGGTAAACCCCTATTTGTTTTATTTGATTATTATCTAATTGACTCCTTTTGCCACTTGTATTTTCTTACTGAGGTGTTGCTCTTTTGAATGCCTCAAGTTCAGGGCAGTAGCCGGTTGAGCGGCTAGTTTTGGGAGTTGCTAGTGGACTGCTGTGTTGCAGAGATTTTCCTCATTGTAGTGAGGTAGTTTTGAGCTTTCCTTGTTAATATAGACATACATACCTTCATTGGGTTCGTGTGAGGTTGTTGAAGTCCATTGGTGGCTTTCTTTCAAATTGTTAAGTACTTTGCTAAGCTGCTGAGTTTGTCTTTTTTGTGGTTGTTTATACTTGTTCTCTGAAAAGGCTTTATGTCAGGTTGCACTGTTAGGTATTTTAAAATATAAAAGCTACTATTACTAATTCATGCATGTAAGACCCCCCTTTTTTTCTTTTTTAAAACACCAAGGTCTTAGGCCCAGAACCGCCGCTTTACGGTGACACCTTCGCACCCGGGAAGGTCATAACTACATAACGCCGATTCTGCCGGCCAAATCGATCACGACTGTAGCAAAATAATAAAGCAAGTCCACAGAAATCACATATATAGTAAATAAACTCCACGAAGGGAGTGTCCACAGATATACAACATACTAAAATATAGGCTCATGCCCGGTACGTCATGTGCTCACTACATTTCTCTCATTGCGGAACCAAACTAATATAAATACTAGCGTTCATGACTCACAGTCCTTGTCGTCTGAACTCCGGAACTAGACTACCCGATCTCCAAGCGTGCCGACCTCTGGGGCTGCTCCTCCATGCTGGGCTCCACGATCCCCTAAAATGATGTGGTTAGAAAACCGTTAGTCTAAAAGACTAAGTCCTATCATCCTCCTCCCCTTCCCCCATGGCTCCTAGGCACCGAGCGGAGTGGAAGAAAGGGGAGGACTTGAAGGTGGAGAATAACAAAAACAGATGGCAACGGACCTATACTAGCAATTCTATAATAGATATTGATAATAAGATGAAATATGAAAAGTAACCTTCACTTATGTGGGAACACATAAGCCAAGGGGTCTTCTGCAAGTCTCCCATCGTATAAAAAGTCTCATACCAATTTATACGTTGGAGTGTCGGTTATCAAACAGTAGTAAATATATATCAAAATTGACCTTAATTTATAAACTTGCCCACACAAGATTATAGACCAAGGGGTCGTTTCGCAAGTCCTAATGTATAAGCGTCCCATTCCACTTATACCTTAGGTGTCAGGGGTTAAATAAATCGATTATGCTATGACATGCAAGTGGGTATGATGGAACATGCAAGTGCAACACACACACCCAACTCTGTGCACACATACCTTTAGTTCCCCCTTCTGGAGCCGTAACCTCCCAAGATACCTCCGTAGTGGCAGACGGAAGCGGTGGGTTGGGCCTCGCCCACCTCTAAACCAGTAAAGCACTACCGGTCAGACCTATCGTACGCCTCAACGCTTGGTGCACGAAGCGGACTCCTGCGTACTCTTACCGGCTGGCGCACCGGACTTCTGTTGGCGAAGTGCTATCCACACTTGCCAAGTCAGCATATTGGCGTCGGTGCATCGACCCTCCAATACCGAAGACCCACCACCTTAATTTTCATTCCTTTTATGCACATGCAAATTTATCGTATTCAAAACCGAGCAGAAGCTCCCCGGACCATAATGTCCGTCTCAAACAATCGAGCCGAAACTCGCCGGGCCATCCTGCCCCTCACAAATATCAACCGAGTCAAACCAACTCCCCGAGACACAGGGGTGTGTGAAATTGAACCCCTAATTATTCCAGTTGCTCTTTAAGATTTATCACTCCTACCGTTTACGTTAGCCCAGGACTGCCCAAGGTATACCCCGTGAAGGGCTCTCGAAGGCACTAGGAACTACGATGAGATTACGCCCAAAGATCCCTTTCGCAAGGCACTTACTATTATTGGTTGATACCCGATTTCGCGACCCTTAATTAATTTTACTGAACCTAGCCCTAGTACATTAAACACTTCCTCCCTACGAGGAAGGCGATCTTTCGTCGATCCCGGGCACCGCCTAACTCTAGTCAATTCATCCCTCTACTCATCCTACTACCAATAATGAACTTATTTTCAACCATCCAAACCAGCATACCACTAATCCCAAGAGATGCATCAATTATACTCAAACATAATTTCTGTAGTTTTTACTATATGCAGACCACTTAAGCTATATGACTCGTAAAATGGGAGATACACCAAATAATTATCCAGTAGCCATATGATAATTATTAGAGGGCTATAATGACATTTTTAGCATAAATCCAGAAATTCATAATTTTCCTGATTTGTTAGATAATTTATTTATTTATTTTAGTAGCCAAAAAGCCCAAGTTTGAACATGAAGTACCAATTTCAGACATGATAATATTCCACTAAATTTATGATAATTACAAAATGAATAATCAACTCTAAAGTCTAAGCCTTCCAATTTTTCAGCAAGGTTTTAGCCCTTAATTTTATTTTCAAATATATCCCATAGTAAATCATTTTAAGAGCTATGTACAACACTAATACTTTCAAAAATTCAGATAAAATCCAAGTATGATTATAAGGACATATAAATTCTTTAGATCAAGTTTCACAATTTACCATTGACTAATAAAGTCTATACATGATTTTCTCATAAAATTCCAAGTTATTGGGTTAATGAACAAAGTATATCAATTATCCCTCTAAAAATTCCAAATAAATTCCCACATGAGCATAATGAACTAGGAACACTACCTATCATGTTTCATAATTGTTCATCAATTATTGAGCTCTGTAAGAATTATTTAGCATGTTCCCAAAGTTATGAACTTGTGAAGTAGATACCCTAAATATGTATTCAAAAATTCTATTAAAATTCATAGAAGATCGGTATGGTCTAAAACTACCTCTGCCAAATTTTCATGACCTTTCAATGGGCAGTGGGATCATAATAGTCAAATTATTAATTAGGGTTATCCCAAGGGTTACAAATGAAGTGCTAAAAATATTGGTCCAAAATTCCCAAATAAATTACGAGAGGCTCAATATATCCTTATGCCCACACTACCAAAATTTCATTATATTTAAAGGAGTTTTGCTAACCTAATTTAGCACTACAAGTTTTATGCCCAAAGCTAGGGTTAGGGTTTTGGGGGCCCTACCCTTTTCAAAACCTCTAAGATTTTTACCACAGGGTTTTATCTACCCTAGGACCCTCCATACAAAATTTCAAGTTCATCCAAGGTGTTTAGGACTCATGCCCTTCACAAGGCAGAATGGTCCTTCCTTAGGGTTTGGGTTAGGATCTTAGGGCAAATCAATTCCACTATACCCCACATTCCATGGGGAGGTGCTAAATGCCATACCACGTCAGTGGCCCAAATTTCAGCCTCTGTTGAGGTAATTTGGCCACTCAAAATCAAAAGTGCACTTTTTGACCAAAATACTCTCATTAAGGTAAAGTTAGGGTTAGGTCAATACCTATTCAAAACACATACAAATTATGTGAAGCTTTATACAGATACATAACATGAGGCCAGGGACCACTCACCAAAATTTGGGAGGGTTTGGAGGTCATTAGAACACCTAAATAAATTATCCTAGTGAAATTAAATAATTTCCAAAACTATAGAAAACGTGTCCCCAAAAATTCCCATTTTTGGTCAGGACCCAGATATGGTCTAGTGTGACTCTTTGCTAAAATTGCAAATCATTTGAGCCAAAGATGAAGTGGGGGCACTCAATTTAATTTATGCTAGCCCTAGGTGTAGGTCCCACCAAAATGGGTGCCCTGGTCAAACCAAGAACCCAAATTGGTTCAAATCAATTTTGTATTAAAGTAGACTCACTGGGCTACACTTTTCATGTTGATGACGTTTTATGAAACAGCCTCTATGTATTTTTAACAATTAGAAACATTAAATATAAAAAGGTGTGATAGAATCATTAAAATGTATATTATAAACTATAGTTTAATTTCGTCATTTGCACGAATCTTGGGGCATAGATTAACGGGATCCCTTCATCTCCTTCCTCCAGCCGATGACTCTGATTTATCCCGCCTGGAGCATCTTCCAAATGCCACCGCCGGCGATCCGGCCACCTCCCCGGCCGGCCACCGCCACCACCACCTCCGTTGAGGTGGTGGCCGTCGCCAGGCGGCGGCATAGCCGCCGGAGAGCCGTTTCCGGCGATCCCGAGAAGTGGATGTTCATGGAAAAACCATGAAAATTCGAATTTGATTCGGACTCAATTGAGCCCGAACCTTGAACCTAGTGATTGCTAAGAACTATCCATGAGAGAAGGAGTGGGGGAGGACCTTTCTGGTGGCCTGAAGCCTTGCCGATCGTCGGGAAGCCATGATGGTGGTGGTGGTCGGAATTCTACAACAGCACTGTGAAACACCTTGGCTCCTTCGGGTAAAGGGTTGGAATGACTCCTTGGAGTCCAGTGAAGGTTTTAAGAAGGAGAATTGGGGGAGTTAGGTAGTTGTAGGCTGCTTACCATTTTTTTGCTCTTGGTCAAGCTTGGCAGCCATGGTAGGTAGGGGATGAGGCCTGGCTCCAACCAGTCAATAATCAGCTGGTTGAACTCCCCTTGTCCTGGTGAGTTGACTGGGGGTTGGGGAAGGTTGGGGAAGGGAAAGGATGAGCCCAAGTCTTCCTCCATTTCTTCTCTTCTCTTTCTCTCTCTTCCCTTTAAAGCTCTTTCTCTCTCCCATTCACCAAGCTGAATTTTGACTCCTACCTAACCCAATGGTAGCCCACATGTTTATTTCATCCATCCAAGCAAGGTTATCCCAAGTGAATTGGGCTTGAGCTTGAGTTAGCCCATTTGGGCTAGCTTGACCCAAACCTAGGCTAGGGTTGACCTTGGACAATTTGGCCTTTGAGGTTGCCCCTAATGGGTCCTTGTTGACCCATTGGTCTCCCCTAAGGGCTAGGTAGTGTTGTCTTGGCCCTTTGGAGGTCACTTGACCACTATAGGGCTATAGTTGACTTTGGTCAACTTAGCCTTTTTGGTTGGCCTCAATGGGTCCTTGGTGACCCATGGGCCTCTCAATAGGGTTATGAAGGTATGCGTGGGGTCCATTTGGCTAAGGGAACTTCAATTGGCCCTTGTGCAGGTCAGTTTGACCGATTTAGGGTTAGAGTTGACTTTGGTCAAGCTAGCCTCTTGGGTGGACCCCAATGGCTCCTAGGTGACCCATTGACCTCACGCTAGGGTTAGGTGTGCTTGGGTGGGGTCCACTTAGCTTGGGGATGATCAATTGACCCTACGTAAGTTAGTTTGACCCATTTAGGGTTAGGGTTGACTTGGGTCAACTTAACCCCTTTGACTGCCCTCCATGGGTCCTAAGTGCGCTAATGGATCTTACAATGGGTTGATGAGACCATGGTGGGGTTTTGAAGTCTTGGTGAAGCCCCATGGTTATCTTAAACTAAGGTTCAAGAATTTACTATTTGTAGACCGTAGTGGTCTCACCTACATTCCTAGGTTCACTTGGCCCCCTTGGGATTCCTAGGGTTTTGTCATGACCTAGTCATGACCAAAACCACTTTTAGGGGTCTAGTTGGAAATGAGATGTTACAAATCCCAATAAAAAAATAAAAATTTCGTCCCCGAAATTCAGGTTAGGCCTGCGGGGTTTCTACTGAGAGTAACTGAATGTCACATCTCATAGGAAGTTGAAAGTATACTTTACCCGGAGAGATCTGGTTCCCTCTGTTGCATCAAGTCCTGAGGCTCCCAAGTATGCTCCTCTCTCCCATGATTCCTCTATAGGACCTTGGCCAGCGGGACTTTCTTGCACCGTAAGACCCGCACCGCTGTATCATCTATCCTGATTCGACACGATCATCTTGAGCACACCGTGATAACAGATAACTACACACAAATTTCATGAAATGCCTATGGGAGTTTTCTTTCGGGTTGGGGTGACCCCACCTATCTCGACCAGTCTATCATTGATGCTCCAATTATACTTATGCACAGAGTGGGGATGAAGAATCCTATGTGTGAAAACCCCTAATTATATCCTCGAACTTCCACTCTAACTCGGGCAGAGACTGTAATAGTTTCCCCAAAAATTCTTGCACTTAACCTTCATCGGCCGACAGACCTCACCGTGTGTCACCAAATCCATGATGCCCTTCTTCACTCCAGGGAGAATCACTTTTTGAGATACACCAAACTTCTGGTGATTAAATTTCTCATTTGTATGGGTAGACAACGACTCTATAAATTCTCCACTTCAAGATCAGATTCTTATCCTTATGAAAATGCCAAAGTAGCAACAAATACGGTTTACTCCATTCCACTATATTCACGACGCAAAGTTTTCTAGATGAGGTCTATGTGAAACCCAAGTCAATAACTACTTTGCCCAATAAACAAAAGATAAGCCCCCAATAAACAAAAGATAAGCCCCCAATAAACAAAAGATAAGCCCCCAATAAACAAAAGATAAGCCCACAATAAACAAAAGATAAGCCCCTACCTACCTTGGGCTAAGTATCTTTGATATTACCATGTTATATCCGTCCTAGCTGGGTGCACAATCCCGAGGGCGTCAATCTTCGACTCGGGGTTCCAACCTGCAACCTGTTGATATACTCCATACTTAAGACCCTCTGAGTCACCATTTACGACAACCTTATCTGGGTCAAAATATTCTCAATCCCCATTGGGTCTCTTTTGAACTTGAATTCCTATCCGACCCTCGGTGTTTGTCGCGGTGGTTATCTCCAGGTAATCTTGTTACTGGTATGAGGGTTGAGACTATGTGTCTTCTACCATTCTGCTAATGGATTATTGGTCTCAATTCTCCTTAAAGCAGTCCTTCCGGTTTGAGTAATCCTTGATAGGGACCATAGGGACACCTGAGTTTATGTCTTAGGTAGTCATTCTCGTGTTAAACCCCTCCGTTAATCTCTTTGGGTATCTCCTTACTTTAACCAAGTTCATACCCGAGGTCTATTTCAGTCTAGGACATACTATAAGTTATCGTGATTAGTCTTGTCTCCTAGTGGATTGAGTCTAACTCATTGACTAAAGAATTATAAGATGAGATCTTTGGAGCCTAAAGTGCTCCCTGCTGCAGGCAGGGTTTGGCCACAGGCTACAAAGAAGAATTCCAATTGTTATCTAGCGTACAAATGGAATGAATGGAAGAGATAAAGTGGACTTTTACATGTGATTTCCCCCATATGGGCACACCACTGCTTCCGCTGCTTAGTTTGTCCCCAAACTAAACTCGCACGGGGGTGACCCAGGGGTTGTGGACTGCTACTTTTCGATCGAGGTTTCGCTTTGATACCACTTGTAAGACCCCCTTTTTTTCTTTTTAAAAACACCGGGGTCTTAGGCCCAGAACCTCCGCTTTGCGGTGACACCTTCGCACCCGGGAAGGTCATCACTACATAACGCCGATTCTGCCGGCCAAATCGATCACGACTGTAGCAAAATAATAAAGCAAGTCCACAGCAATCACATATATAATAAATAAACTCCACGAAGGGAGTGTCCACAGATATACAAAATACTAAAATATGGGCTCATACCCGGTACATCATGTCCTCACTACATTTCTCTCATCGCAGAAGTAAACTAATATAACTACTAGCGTTCAGGACTCACAGTCCCTGTCGTCTGAACTCTGGAACTAGACTGCCCGATCTCCAAGCGTGCCGACCTCCGGGGCTGCTCCTCCATGTTGGGCTCCACGATCCCCTAAAATGATGTGGTTCGAAAACCGTTAGTCTAAAAGACTAAGTCCTATCATCCTCCGCCCCTTCCCCTATGGCTCCTAGGCACCGAGCAGAGAGGAAGAAAGGGGAGGACTTGAAGGTGGAGAATAACAAAAACAGATGCCAGCGGACCTATACTAGCAATTCTATAATAAATATTGACAATAAGATGAAATATGAAAAGTAACCTTCACTTATGTGGGAACACATAAGCCAAGGGGTCTTCTGCAAGGCTCCCATCGTATAAAAAGTCTCATACCAATTTATACGTTGGGGTGTCGGTTATCAAAAAGTAGTAAATATATATAAAAATTGACCTTAATTTATAAACTTGCCCACACAAGCTTATAGACCAAGGGGTCGTTTTGCAAGTCCTAATGTATAAGCGTCCCATTCCACTTATACCTTAGGCATCAGGGGTTAAATAAATCGATTATGCTATGACATGCAAGTGGGTATAATGGAACATGCAAGTGCAACACACACAACTGACTCTGTGCACACAGACCTTTAGTTCCCCCTCTCTAGAGCAGTAACCTCCCAGGATACCTCCGTAGTGGCAGACGGAAGCGGTGGGTTGGGCCTCGCCCACCTCTAAACCAGTAAAGCACTACCGGTCAGACCTATCGTACGCCTCAACGCTTGGTGCACGAAGCGGACTCCTGCATACTCTTGCCGGCTGGCGCATCGGACTTCTATTGGCGAAGTGCTATCCTCACTTGTCGAGTCAGCGTATTGGCGTCGGTTCATCGACCCTCCAATACCGAAGAGCCACCACATTAATTTTCTTTTCTTTTATGCACATGCAAATTTATCGTATTCAAAACCGAGCCGAAGCTCCCCGAACCATAATGTCCATCTCAAACAATCGAGTCGAAACTCGCCGGGCCATCCTGCCCCTCACAAATATCAACCGAGTCAAACCAACTCCCCGAGACACCGGGGTGTGTGAAAGTGAACCCCTAATTATTCTAGTTGCTCTTTAAGATTTATCACTCCTACCGTTTACGTTAGCCCAGGACTGCCCAAGATATACCCCGTGAAGGGCTCTCGAAGGCACTAGGAACTACGATGAGATTACGCCCAAAGCTCCCTTTCGCAAGGCACTTACTATTATTGGTTGATACCCGATTTACTGACCCTTAATTAATTTTACTGAACCTAGCCCTAGTACATTAAACACTTCCTCCCTACGGGGAAGACGATCTTTCGTCGATCCCGAGCACCGCCTAACTCTAGTCAATTCATCCCTCTACTCATCCTACTACCAATAATGAACTTATTTTCAACCATCCAAACCAGCATACCACTAATCACAAGACATGCATCAATTATACTCAAACATAATTTATGTAGTTTTTACTATATGCAGACCACTTAAGCTATATGACTCGTAAAATGGGAGATACACCAAATAATCATCTAGTACCCATATGATAAATATTAGAGGGCTATAATGACATTTTTAGCATAAATCTAGAAATTCATAATTTTCCTAATTTTTCTGATAATTTATTTATTTATTCTAGTAGCCAAAAAGCTCAAGTTTGAACATGAAGTACCAATTTCAGACAAGATAATATTCCACTAAATTTATGATAATTACAAAATGAATAATCAACTCTAAAGTCTAAGCCTTCCAATTTTTCAGCAAGATTTTAGCCCTTAATTTTATTTTCAAATATATCCCATAGTAAATCATTTTAAGAGGTATGTATAGCAATAATACTTCCAAAAATTCAGATAAAATCCAAGTATGATTATAAGGAAATATAAATTCTTTAGATCAAGTTTCACAATTTACCATTGAGTAATAAAGTCTATACTTGATTTTCTCATAAAATTCCAAGTTAGTGGGTTAATGAACAAAGTATATCAATTATCCATCTAAAAATTCCAAATAAATTCCCACATGAGCATAATGAACTAGGAACACTACCTATCAAGTTTCATAATTTTTCATCAATTATTGAGCTTTGTAAGAATTATTTAGCATGTTCCCAAAGTTATGAACTTATGAAGTAGATACCATAAATATGTATTCAAAAATTCTATTAAAATTCATAGATGATCAATATGGTGTAAAACTACCTCTGCCAAATTTCATGACCTTTCAATGGGCAGTGGGATCATAATAGTCAAATTATTAATTAGGGTTATCCCAAGGGTTACAAATGAAGTTCTAAAAATATTGGTCCACAATTCCCAAATAAATTACCAGAGGCTCAATATATCCTTATGCCCACACTACCAAAATTTCATTATATTTCAAGGAGTTTTGCTAACCTAATTTAGCACTACAAGTTTTATGCCCAAAGCTATGGTTAGGGTTTTGGGGGCCCTACCCTTTTCAAAATCCTTTAAGATTTTTACCAGAGGGTTTTATCTACCCTAGGACCCTCCAAACAAAATTTCAAGTTCATCCAAGGTGTTTAGGACTCATGCCCTTCACAAGGCACAAAGGTCCTTCCTTAGGGTTTGGCCTAGGATCTTAGGGCAAATCAATTCCACTCTACCCCAAATTCCATTGGGAGGTGCTAAATGCCATACCAAGTCAGTGACCCAAATTTCAGCCTTTGTTGAGGTGATTTGAACACTCAAAATCAAAAGTGCACTTTTTGACCAAAATACCCTCATTAAGGTAAAGTTAGGGTTAGGTCAATACCTATTAAAAACGCATCCAAATTATGTGAAACTTTATACAGATACATAACATGAGGTCAGGGACCAGTCACCAAAATTTGGGATGGTTTGGAGGTCATTAGACCACCTAAATAAATTATCCTACTGAAATTAAATAATTTCCAAAACTATAGAGAAAGTGTCCCCAAAAATTCCTGTTTTTGGGCAGGACCCAGATATGGTATAGTGTGACTCTCTGCCAAAATTGCAAATCATTTGAGCCAAAGATGAAGTGGGGGCACTCAATTTAATTTCTGCCTAGCCCTAGGTGTAGGTCCCACCAAAATGGGTGCCCCGATCAAAACAGGAACCCAAATTGGTTCAAATCAATTTTGTATTAAAGTAGACTCACTGGGCTACACTTTGCATGTTGATGACGTTTTATGAAACAACTTCTATGTATTTTTAACAATTAGAAACATTAAATATAAAAAAGTGTGACAGAATCATTAAAATGTATATTATAAACTATAGTTTAATTTCATCATTTGCACGAATCTTGGCGCATAGATTAACGGGATCCCTTCATTTCCTTCCTCCAGCCGACGGCTCCGATTGATCCCGCCTGGAGCATCTTCCAAACGCCACCGCCGGCGATCCGGCCACCTCCCCGGCCGGCCACCGCCACCACCACCTCCGTTGAGGTGGTGGCTGTCGCCAGGCAGCGGCACAGCCGCCGGAGAGCCGTTTCCGGCGATCCCGAGAAGTTGATTTTCATGGAAAAACCATGAAAATTCGAATTTGATTCGGGCTCAATTGAGCCCGAACCTTGAACCTAGTGATTGTTAAGAACTATCCATGAGAGAAGGAGTGGAAGAGGACCTTTCTGGTGGCCTGAAGCCTTGCCGATCGTCGGGAAGCCATGGTGGTGGTGGTGGTCGGAATTTTGCAACAGCATAGTGAAACACCTTGGCTCCTTCGGGTAAAGGGTGGGAATGACTCCTTGGAGTCCAGTGAAGGTTTTAAGAAGGAGAATTGGGGGAGTTAGGTAGCTGTAGGCTGCTTACCATTTTTTGCTCTTGGTCAAGCTTGGCGGCCATGGTAGGTAGGGGATGAGGCCTGGCTCTAACCAGTCAATAATCAGCTGGTTGAACTCCCCTTATCCTGTTGAGTTGAATGGGGGGTTGGGGAAGGTTGGGGAAGGGAAAGGATGAGCCCAAGTCTTCCTCCATTTCTTCTCTTCTCTTTCTCTCTCTTCCCTTTGAAGCTCTTTCTCTCTCCCATTCACCAAGCTGAATTTTGACTCCTACCTAACCCAATGGCAGCCCACATGTTTATTTCACCCATCCAAGCAAGGTTAGCCCAAGTGAATTGGGCTTGAGCTTGAGTTAGCCCATTTGGGCTAGCTTGACCCAAACCTAGGCTAGGGTTGACCTTGGACAATTTGGCCTTTGAGGTTGCCCCTAATGGGTCCTTGGTGACCCATTGGCCTCCCCTAAGGCCTAGGTAGGGTTGTCTTGGCCCTTTGGAGGTCACATGACCCTTAAGCAGGACACTTGACCACTATAGGGCTATAATTGACTTTGGTCAACTTAGCCTTTTTGGTTGGCCCCAATGGGTCCTTGGTGACCCATTGGCCTCTCACTAGGGTTATGAAGGTATGTGTAGGGTCCATTTGGCTAAGGGAACTTCAATTGGCCCTTGTGTAGGTTAGTTTGACCCATTTAGGGTTAGAGTTGACTTTGGTCAACCTAGCCTCTTGGGTGGACCGCAATGGGTCCCAAGTGACCCATTGACCTCACTATAGGGTTAGGTGGGCTTGGGTGGGGTCCACTTGGCTTGGGGATGGTCAATTGACCCTAAGTAGGTTAGTTTGACCCATTTAGGGTTAGGGTTGACTTGGGTCAACTTAACCCTTTGACTGCCCTCCATGGGTCCTAAGTGCTCTAATGGATCTCACAATGGGTTGATGAGACTATGGTAGGATCTTGAAGTCTTGGTGAAGCCCCATGGTTATCTTAAACTAAGGTTCAGGAATTTACTATTTGCAGACCATAGTTGTCTCACCTACATTCCTAGGTTCACTTGGCCCCCTTGGGCTTCCTAGGGTTTTGTCATGACCTAGTCATGACCAAAACCACTCTTAGGGGTCTAGTTGGAAATGGGATGTTACAATGCATCCCATATTTGAATACCTAAATCACTATATTTAAACAGTCGTAAAAGCTACTTTTACTACTATTATAAATCTATGGACTTGCATATCATGAGTTGTCCTCCGTGGATGTTTATACTTATGTAGGATGTTAAATCAATATAATCAAAGTATTTTCGCAGCATATAACTATATTTTTTTTCTAAGTGGACTTGTTGAGCCACTACGCCGAGGGATATAGCTAACCGTTTAACTTAAACGAGATTTTTATTAAATAACTTATAAATCTTTCGTTAAGGTGTTAAGTTGGAGTTTTCCTGAGCGTCTGTAGTTATCCCTTGCTGACGTAGCACCATGACACACATTTTCCCTTACTTTTATAGATCCTTAAAAATCGGAGAAAATGCGGGTTGTGACAGTTGGTATCTGAGGTATGGGTTGTTTGATAATTGATCGAACGACTATCTCAGGTTAGTGTTGGTTGTCCAGTGTCATTTCATGCACACACTGATGTTTCATCAGTACGTCTTGGCTGAAGCATGAACACGACACTCATAGCATGATAAGTAGTATACATGACATATTATGTAGTATGAGATGCATAATACGTGTTTCCATATGGATCCAACATATGTGGCAACATGTGACAGTTATGTAGTATGAGATGCATAACCATCATCACATGGGTGCCCATTAGTACGTTTTATTTTTTGTTCCATGTAATGTTATGTAGCATGAGATGCATAATATTTCATGTGTATGCCGCTCATAACATGCATTAAGGCCTTTTTAGATTGCATAACACAACATGCATGACATAACATTGCATCAGCACACGTGCCAAACTAAGTTTTTACATGATGACATACGTACACACATGGTTTTGAGTCAAAAGGAATAAGAAATTCATGCATTCATGGTTTGACACATGTGTCAGTAGGATGACAGTATATCATCCTAAGTTAAGGCATGACATCATAATTGGAATCCCATATCAAGTGAGCAGCATGATCAAGTACTTAAGTATGTTTTTTCTGGACTATGTTGTTTGGTGCTAGCAGTTGGGTTAGGTTTTGATTAGTTTTCATTGTTCTATTAGAATGACGCCTAAGCGTGTGGCGACTAGGTCAACTCCCCCGTCGGAGAGCGAGTCTTCAGGTGCACAGAGCAATGCGGTGATTGAAAGTCTGCGGCAGAGCAATGAGACTTTGTCGAGGCAAATGGTGGAGATGCAGTCACAGATCAAAGCATTATTATCTGTTATGTCAGGATAGCTATTGCAAGTGCATGACCCTACAGTGGATCTGGATGTTCCTTTTCCTCCTGCTCCGCTGGTGCTCCCGGTGTTGTTGCCACCATAGATGATGTTTATCTAGCATTTCCAGAGACTAGGACCCCTACTTATGATGGTAGGGAAGATTTTATGGCCTTGGATGACTGAATAATAGCCATCGAGGAGATGTTTGCTTACTCAGGAGTTTCAGCGGACCAGAGGGTGATGGTCGCTGCGTATCAACTCAAGGGACTTGCTAAGAGTTCGTGGCTTAGAGAGAAGGAGAACCTTAAGGATGGGTGTTCATGAGAATCCTTCAAGGAGTTGCTGTTAAAGAAGTTTCTTCCTTCGGTCGAGCGAGACCGTCTGATGAATGATTTTCTACACCTTAATCAAAGACAACTTACTATAACCGAGTACAAGGTGGAGTTCAGCAAACTGAGTCATTTTTCCCCAGGCAAGGTGTCTTCAGAGTCTAACGGAGTTAAACGATTTTTGGGTGGTCTTAGGAATAACATCCAGCAGCTAGCTAGTGCTTATGGATCTAAAAGCTATGCTGAAGTTGAGGAGGCTGCTGTGAAGGTTGAGATGATTTACAACGCCAAAAATCGAGGTCAACAAATGAGAAAGGAGAAGATTAAGACCGGTGAGGGCAAGAGTTCCGAAGAATCCGATGTTACGTCAAGCAAAAGAAGTAAGGGGATATGCAGTTTTTGTGGCCGGTCAGGCCACCCGTTCGAGAAATGCTTCAAGAGGATGGGAGCCCAGAAGTAGGAGAAAGTTCATGCAATCCAGAGTGTTCGTAAGGGAGATTTAGTCTATTCTATATGTAATAAAAAGGGGCACGATGCTGCCCGTTATTGGGGAAAGAAAAGAGGCTGCTTTCAGTGAGGATAAGATGGACATTTCAAGTCGAAGTGCCCGCAGGCTCAGCCCTCATTGCAACCAGTTCCACTTCAGGACTTGAACCATCCACAGCCATTGGATAGGGGGATGGGCAAGCTGAATGTGGTGTCCTTGGAGGAAGCTCAGACGTCTTCTCAAGTTCTTTCAGGTTAGATACTAACCTATTCCAAGCTTTCAATTTGTAGCTGTAGTTCGATGTTCGTTTCCTTAGTTGAGTATACGATTTTATATAGGAAAGTATAAGGTCAAGAACTGCTGGATGCATGTTCTTTTCGATTCTGGTGCTAGCCACTTGTTCGTGGCTAAAACCTTCATAGAGCGTCATTGTTTGACCCTTGATCTTATTGGCAATGCATTCTGTGTCAAGTTTTCCTCTAGCGAATCTATGGTATCAGACTAAGGCATTCAGAGTTGTCTGATTCTATTAGGAGAATTTATAGCCATTGCAAATCTGATGGTGATAGAGTTAGAAGATTTCGATGTGATTTTGGGCATGGACTGGTGGTCCAAGTATTATGCGGTCATCCAGTGTAAGGTAAAGCATTTGGACTTCAAGATGGACAACAGTCAACCTATGAGCGTTTATGGTTTTCCGCGCCAAGTTTCTTCGATTATTTCTGCCGTACGTGCTCAGAAGCTGGTAAATTTCGGATGTTTAGCTTGTTTGGTTTCAGTGTTGGCGACCGATTGTATTTTGCCGCGAGTGGAAGAGATTGTTGTAGTGCGCGAGTTTCCGGATGTATTTCCTGACAATCTTCCTGGTCTTCCACCCGAGAGAGATATGGAGTTCGTCATAGATTTGGAGCCGGATACTCGTCCTATTGCTAAGGCGTCGTACCGTATGACGCCGCGTGAGCTGGAGGAGCTGCGTACCCAATTGGATGAGTTACTACAGAATGGTTTTATTAGGCCGAGTCCTTCTCCGTGGAGTGCTCCTGTGCTGTTTGTAAAGAAAAAGGATGGATCGATGAAGCTTTGCATCGATTATAGAGAGCTTAATAAGGTGACCATCAAGAATAAGTATCCTCTGCCAAGGATTGATGACCTGTTCGATCAGTTACGTGGTAGCTCAGTGTTTTCAAAGATTGACCTTCGTTTAGGCTACCACCAGTTGAGGATTCGTGAGACAGACATTCCACAGATTGCTTTCCATTCACGACATGGACATTTTGAGTTTTTGATAATGTCTTTTGGATTGACTAATGTGCCCTCTATCTTTATCGACATGATCAACAAAGTATTTAAGGATTTCCTACACCGTTTCGTGGTTATTTTTATAGATGACATCCTCGTATACTCCCGTAGTGCTGAAGAGCATGCCCAACACTTGTGTCTAGTTTTGTATACCAAGAGGGAGCATAAGTTATATGCCAAGCTAAGTAAGTGCGAGTTTTGGCTTCCTGAGGTTTCTTTTCTGGGTCATGTAGTTAATAAGGATGGAATTTCTGTGGACCCTGAGAAAATAGCTGTTGTCATGGATTGGAATAGGCACGTCACTCCCAAAGATATAAGGAGCTTCCTAGAGCTAGCAGACTATTATAGGATGTTTGTATAGGGTTTCTCCACGTTGTCTGCGCCATTGACGAAGCTTACTCAGAATAATGCAGCTATTGTTCAGAGCGATAAGTACGAAGAGTCTATTTAGGAACTAAAGAGGAGATTGTGCACTACTCCGATTTTTTTCCTTGCCTAACGAAGGGATAAAGTATGTTGTATATGTGGATGCATCATACGTGGGACTTGGTTGTGTGTTAATGCAAGAGGGAAAAGTAATAGCGTATGGGTCGAGGCAGTAAAAGATTCATGAAAGGAATTACCCTACGAATGATTTGGAATTCACAGTTATGATTTATGCCTGAAGTTGTGGATACACCTATTATATGGCACATTGTGTAAGATTTACACGAATCATAAGAGTTTAAAGTACGTTTTCACTCAGAAGGAATTGTACTTGCACCAGCGAAGATGCTTAGAGTATGTTTCAGATTATGATGTTGAGATCCAGTACCACTCGGGCAAAGCTTGCGTGGATTTACTGCACCTTTATACAGAACTGCGAAAGGGGAATTTCCAGACTTTTCGATTAATGACGCGGGTACTTTGAAGTACCGTGATATATTTTGCATTCTCGCAATTGAGGAAATCCGAGTTAAGTTGTGCAAAGAGCCGCATGGTTCTAGTGTTTCCTACCACCCTAGTTGTACTAAATGTATAAGGATCTGAAGTAGATTGCCTGGTGGTTTGGTATAAGGGAGATATAGCTAAGTTTGTATCAGAATGTTTTACTTGCAAGCGAGTTAAGGCCGATCATGGTAGGCCATGATGCAAGTTAACGCTCTTAGAGATTCCAAGTTGGAAGTGGGAGAGCATTTTAATGTATTTTATTACTGGATTGTCGAAATATCCCCGAGGACACGATTCTGTTTGAGTTATAGTGGACAGATTGACGAAGTATTCTCACTTCGTGCTGTTTAAGATCGACTACTCCATGAAGAAAATAGCTGAGTTATATTTGGATGAAGTCATCAGGTTACATGGAGTGTCTGCCAACATTGTATCAGATCGAGACTCCAGGTTTACGTCTCACTTTTGGAAAAGCCTACATGAAGGTTTGGGTACCAATTTGAGGTATTCCACCACTTATCATCCGTAAACTAATGGTCAAACGAAGAGAGTAAATCATATCGTAGAAGATATGATCAGATGTTATATTTTGGACTACGGAGGAGCGTGAGATGAGCATTTGAGACTGATTGAGTTTGCATAAACAACAATTATCAAGAAAGATTGCAGATGGTACCGTTTGAGGCTTTGTATGAGAGACGTTGTAGAACTCCTTTGTTTTGGGCTGAGGTTGGTGAGAAACCATTGTTGGGTCCTGAAGCGTTAGAAGAAATAGATGTTTCTATAAAGCTTATTCGAGAGAAGCTTCAGATAGCTCAAGAGCACTATGATAAGAATGCCAATCGTCTTAGGGCCGATTTGGAGTTTGTTGTTGGGGATCTGGTGTTTCTTAAAATTTCCCCATTGTCCGGTGTTAAAAGGTTTAGTAAAAACCATAAGTTGGACCCGAGGTATGTGTGACCGTTCAAAGTTGTTGAGAGGATTAGTGTGTCATCTAATAGACTGGACTTGCTCGCAAGTTTTCCTAGTGTGCACGATGTTTTCATGTGAGCCAATTGCGGAGGTGTGTGCTAAGCGACATGCAAGTTCTTGACTCTGTTCCCCTGCTGGAGCCTAATCTTTCTTATGTGGAAGAGCCTGTTCTTATTTTGGAAACTCAAGATCGGGTATTGCGAAGGAAGACAGTACTGATGGTTAAAGTTTTGTGGAAGAACCAAGACGCGGAGAGCGCGACTTGGGAGTTGGAGTTAGCTGTGAGGCAAGCTCATCCTCATCTGTTCTCCTGATGTTTTGGTAAGTGTTTTCTTTGTTAGCCTATGATTGCTTTTATTCTGTATGAGATTTGATCCTATTTATGTCATGTTTCGAGACGAAACTTTATTTTAGGGGGAGTCGCTGTAACGCCCTCGATTTTTCGATGTTTAGTTTAATTCTTTTTTGGTGTATTTATGACGTCAGGGCATTACGTTGACGCGTGTTTAGCATGTGCCAAGGTTAGAGCGTGGTTTTTGCTCTTTAGGTTTTCAGTGTGGCTGGGTTTAGCCTGTTTGTAAGATTCCCTTGCGAGCCGGGTCTGTTTAGGTAACCTGGTGGAGCCTTTTTAGGAATGCTTGTGTTTTGGCTTCGGGTTGTGTTTGCCTGAGTTTGGTTTGTCAGATCTCGATTCCGACTTGCCGTTGGATTCATAGCATCGTTATTTAGCTACGGTGCGAATTTCATTAAATTCTGACTTTGTTTGATTTTCGGGTCGTTTGACGTTATTTAATTAATAATATACATATTATATTAATATATTTATCTTTATACTATAAGCAATGAGAAAATGTGAATATGGTGTAACATTTTAATACAATAATACCCCTCATAGAATCAACTATCCTTCTCATTTCTTTAGGTCTTTTTGGTCATTTCCTTATATTATATACTTTTTATCTTTATTATATTATATATTTCTCCTCTCCCAATGCACGCTGCCCTCACCCAATGCACACTGTCCTCACCCAATATCTTTATTATATGATATTATATATCCTTTTTTATCTTTATCAACTATCTTTATTATATTTCTCCTCTCCCAATGCACGCTACCCCACTCTCCCGCCGCACGCTACCCTCATCTCAGCGACGGCCTGCTTTCTCCTCCCCCGCACGCTACCCTCACCTCCCGTTGTCGCGTCTTGCCTCGACTGCCACCCGCCGTAAATGTAAATGCGTATGACCCTACCTGAGCCCCGTCGTAAGTACTCTTCTCCACGGCAAACTCATAAAGGTTGAGCTCACGAAAGAGCTCCTCCTTCTTCTGCCAAGTTCAGTCGTCATGACAGAGCTCCTCCTTCTAGCTCACGGCAAGTTCCTCTTACTGTCTTGAGCCTCCCTTATCCACGACAAAGGTATCACCTTCACATTCTCCATTCCCGCTTTGTTGATCTGCTTTCTCCTCCCTCTTTATTCATGTTTAAGCTTTGTTCTAATTTAAGCTTTCTAAGCTTTGTTCATATTTACAGAGCTCCTACTCCTTCCGGCAAGCTCCTCCTGGACTCACGGAACAGTTGTTTCCTATCTTGGGCCTCACTTCTCCACGACAGAGGTATGACCTCGACACCTTCAGAATCTCCATTCCCACTTTGTTCAACTGCTTTCTCCATCTCCTCCCGCTTTGTTCTAATTTAAGCTTGGTTTTTAAGCTTTGTTCTAATTTAAGCTTTCTTCATGTTTAAGGTTTGTAAGCTTTGATAATGTTTAGGCTTTGTAAGCTTTTTGTAAGCTTTCTTCATGTTTAATCACTGTAAGCTTTGTTATAGTACGCATGTTTTTAGCTTTGATTGTTCATTCTAATTTAAGCTTCGCTGAGAACAAAGCTCCTGAAATCGAAAGCAATATAGCGCCAATATATCGTTTCTCCAATGTTTTTTAATTCTCTAATTAGCTCCAAAGGACTACTATACTTTAATTTAATCTTTTCATAATCAACAATAATCTCTTTAAAACCCGCTTGCCCAAATAAAGGTGTTATAAATTCAAAATTTATAAATCTCTTTAAAACCTGCTTGCCCAAATAATGGTGTTACCTGGTCAAAATTTATAAAAGGAGATATATGTTGAGAGCTACCTCGACCTGTTGCTGTTTCAGGTTCAATAAATTTAGTTTTTAACATTCATTATTCGGTAAAGTATCAACATTCATGTAATATTTATAAAATTCACTACTAATAAATATCCTAGCTACTGTTAATATTAAAGTTAAGTGCCAACTTTATAAGATTGCTACTATTATTAAATTCACCATAAATATTATTATCTGGAGATTATTATAATCACTTATAATAATCAGCAAGCTATTAGAAAAAATTAGAGCATAAAATATAAAAAAAATCCATAACACTGTTAAAAAATTCTTGATTTTATATTATTACGATTATTGATAAAGTAAAATACTGATTACAGTGTTTTTAGAATTGATTACAGAGACAGCAGCTATAATAACGGCTTTAGAATTGATTATAGTGTTTTTAGAAGTAATAAGTCGGAGATTTAGGCTCCGTTAGGTGGGACTTATTTTCACCGGTAAGCGGTTACGACCTAATTAACCGGGCTTTAGTTAAGGTCCGGTTCATGCGGTCGTAACTGCTTGACCGGTGAAAATAAGTCCCACCAAACGGAGCCTTAGTAGCTAAGTCCTTAAAATCATTCTATCTTGAAGGATTTTAATTTGGATCAAAATTGATGAATTTCAAGAAACTGATAAGTAAATTGTCATCAATAGTTAGAGTTGAATGATTAGATAAGATTTTAAAGATTCTTTCTTTTCTTTTAAGTAGAAGCTCAGAAATCGGGGTGTTAATCTTTTTTTGAATTTTAGCGATACGTTGTTTTTTAGAGTGTTCCAGATGGCTCGGTGATTTTAATGATGTCCTCAAAATTCAAGGGCTCAAACCAATCAGAGAATTATTAATACCAAAAATTGAGCAATTAGCACTTGGTCATCCAGATAACCAGATTTAATCTATTGAGCTAGAGCTCTCAAAGTCAGCAGGTATTGAGAATAACAATACGTTACAAAATTTCCAAAATGCGATAAAATCTATTAAGCTTTGTTTTCAGCAATACTGTTGAACTAAAATTAATTCGAGCGGAGAGAGTATGCAGGTTTTTAGCTTTGATTGCTCATTCTATTTTAAGCTTCGCTGGAATAAAACTAGAAGGAATAATACTGCTGAAATCGAATGCAGTATATCTTTAATAGTGTAAGTAGTACTGTAGTATTGGTAAAATTAGAATGAACAATCCAATGTTTAAGCATTGTTTGGTGTAAGCAGATTGTTTTTAGCACTATTGTTTTCAGCAGCATTGTTTAGTTCAGCAGTATTGTTTAAGTGAACAATCAAAGCAGTATTGTTTAAATGAACAATCTTAGTTCAGCAGTATTACTTAAATGAACAAATGTTTTCACTGTAAGATATTCTTAAATGCTTCAACAGTATTGTTTACAGAGTTTTGATTTACTGCTGGTGAAAAGTATTGTTTATAGAGCTTTGATTAAATGCTAGTGAGAGCTCTTTATATTAAATGCAATCAAAGCAGTATTGTTTACAACAGAGCTTTCCTAACAATTAAAATTATGTTTGTTGTTATCTCCATTCACATGCTACTTTAGGAGGAGAAATGTTTACCTTGGAAGTGAGCTGTACGGACAACTTATACTTCCCACACTTCCACGACAACTTAGTGTTTGAACAAATATCACATTAACACTTATCTACTTGCCATCCAAATCACAAGATTGCAAATAAATGATTCTTAGAAATACAGTCAATATCAATAATAATTCTTAGTAATTTCCCTCGCGGGCCTGGTACGGCCGCACTTGGCCGTAGGGGCGTTGCCCCGTGTACCCTCTATGCAAATAAATTAGTTTACTTTTAACCAAGTGGTACTTCATCAAACACAAAAAAATGATTACATGTTTGGAAGAAAATAGATAATTCATAAGTTAATTACATCGCATCGCAGAAACTTGGAGATGACCAACCAAAATCATGCTGAGGCGTCATCGTCGTTGCCAAACAAGGGTGGGCCAAGCCAATATAAAAGAGGGAGGCCTTCAACTTCGGCGGAAACCACTGAGCAAACTCTAGAGTCAACACGAGTACGTGTTAGTAATTGGAGACGGTCATTGACTGCAGAACAACGGAGTGCACTGAATGCAAGGCGAACACAATCGTGCTCAAGGTTGACTTTACCATCGGCCGTGGAAGTCCAACCAACACATCCAGAAACTCCACATCAACCGAATGAAATTGAAGATGACAGTTCTGCACCCACTTTGCGGACAGGACGTCGTAATATTGCAAGAAATTACCGTTCCTCCGACAACGTCCGCATCTTCCAGCTCCCACAACCAACCATTTGCCCTCACTGTGCAGCTCGATTATTACACAAAGAAATAAAAATTTTATGTTGTAAAATTGGCAAAGTAATTTCACCTGCCACTCCTGTCCCCCCACAGTTGTTGGCTCTTTACACCGATAAGACCACAAAAGGGCGTCATTTCAGGCAAAATATACGTGCATATAACCACGTATTCTATTTCACTTCCATGGGAGTTACACTTGACGAAACACTTCCAGCTTTTAACCAGGGTTTGTACACTTTCAGAGCACATGGGGCTATATATCACAAGATTGAATCTCTTCTTCCTACTCCGGGGGACAGACCATGATTTTTACAAATGTTCATCTACGACACCGAACATGAGACATCACATCATTTGACGGAAAATAATGGACTCGATATGGAAATATTGAATAAGATCAAAGATATCCTTGATACACACAACCCTTGTAAGACCCCTCCCCTTACCTAGGAGTTTCCCCGGTCTTATGCCCAGAACCCCCGTCTTATGGTGGCACTAACGCACAGGTTATCCATCACCGCAACAAGCCGATCCTGCCGGCTAGTACGATCATATAACCTGTTTGGCCAAAAGAGCGAAAGAAGTAAAAGCAGTAGAAAGAAACCACTAGTACACAAGTCAAAGCGCTATCACATAATAAATAAGAGTATACCAGTCCATAATGAGTTCTTCAAAAATAGAGAAATGGGCTTATGCCCAGTACATAATGACAAATATCTCTCTCATAAATGACAACAAGTGGAAGCTACACTATCATCAGAAGACGCGTCCAACCTGATGCCGGGCTGCAGTAGTAGTAGTAAGTGGTGGTGGTATCAGCTCCTCACATCCTGCCACCTTGTCCTGTTGTCGATCTCCACTCTCCTGAGCTCACTGAAGGTGATGGTGGGCTTGCTTTTAGCTGGGGGTGGCTGTGGGCGGAGTTGGAGTTAAGGGGGGTGGCCGACCAAGCTTTGGAATTTCCTCCTAGCCACCAGGTGTCCCCAAATCCCTCCACCTTGTAGGAATAATCCTGAGGAGCTCAGCCAGCTGCTTGGGCAGAGAGAAGGAGGGTCACATGGCCACCATTTCTTCTTTTCCCCCTTCTCTCTCCTCTTTTCCTCCAAAAAGTCCAAATTGCCCCATGCATGCATTCTCTCTCCATTTTCAGGAGGGTAGGGGCTGTCATTGACCCTTTAGGCTGGTCTTGGGCCTTGGCTTGTGGGCCTAGCCCATGGGAAGTGGTTTTGGTTTCATCTTTCTTCCATTAAGCCTTTTTGTTCACTTGTTGATTTTTGGGGTTGACTTGGTCAACATGGTGAGTGGGCTGACCCCATTTGAAGGTCATGGACCCCATGGCACCACCCAACTTGGGTTGGGCCATGGTGGTGCCCCACTTAGACTAATTGGGCCTTTAGGTGTGGGTTTGACTAATTTAAAGTTAATGGTTGACTTGGGTCAACTTGGGTCAATATGTGACCAGTGATATGACTTATGGTTCTCTTAGGTTGGTGTTAGGGTTATAAGTGTAGTGGTAGAGTCAATGTGTGTCTAGGAGCCCCAATTTGGGCTGGTTTGACTTAGATTACCTTGGGCCCTATTGTGGGCCCCATGTGACTAAACCCTAACCCCATGGTTCAAACCCAGCCTAAACCTATGCCCCCACCACATGTCCTAACCCAACTTTAGTAGAGGGGTCTAATTGAAAGTGGGATGTTACAAACCCCAATAAACAAAAGAAATAATTTCGTCCCCGAAATTCAAGTTCGTGTCTACGGGGTTTCTAAGCATAAACATTTTAAGTACTTTAGCCAATAATTAAAGTATTAGCTGATGTGAAAAGCTCCGGGTACCGCTCTAGCATCAGATCTCTAGGCTCCCAGGTGTGCTCCTCCCATCCATGGTTGGACCACAACACCTTCACCAGGTGGACCTTCTTCTTCCATAGCACTCGAACCGCGGTATCATCGATCCAGAGCGGATCTAGACGAACTGATCTGTCGGATACTAACGAGCCTGCTGTAGTGGTGATATGCTGCTCCGGCCGATGGAGAGCTCTCCATAGTGAGGAGACGTAGAAGACGTCGTGTAAGGTCCCCAGCTCTTGCGGCAGCTCCAGCCTGTAGGCCAAGGGGCTGATCCGCTCAAGAATCAAATAGGGCCCCATATATCGAGGGCTGAGCTTCTTGTGCCTCCGCACCCGATACACACCATGCACCGGATGTATCTTCAAGAACACTCTGTCCCCCGCCTGGAACTCCACCTTCCGATGCTGCGCATCGTAGTATTTAGCTTGCCTACTCTGAGCCTCCAGCATCCGGTCCCTGATCAATCATATCTGAGCGTCCGTATCCTCAATATATTCCGATCCAAGTGCCCTGGGGTCCTCATCCTGGACCCAAGATAGCGGTGTCTGACATTTCCTCCCGTAAAGAGTCTCATAAGGTGCCATCCCAATGCTCGTTTGGTGACTGTTGTTGTAGGAGAACTCGACCAGTGGAAAAAGTCTCTTCCAAGGCCTCCCCGTATCTAGTATACACAATCGTAGCAGATCCTCCATGGCCCTGATGGTCCGCTTTGTCTGACCGTCGGTCTGTGGATGGAAAGCGGTGCTAAAAGCAAGCTGAGAACCCAAGTACGCCTGCACCGCTCTCCACTCCCTTGAAGTGAATCGACCGTCACAATCCAAGACAATCATCCTGGGGACCCCGTGGTACCTGACGAATTGTTCCACAAACAATCTCACCAAAATAGTAACTGGGATGTCCTTCCTGATAGGTATAAACCGGGCCACCTTGGTCAGCCTGTCGACAATAACCCAAACAGAATCGTGCCCCGAGTGGGAGAGAGGCAATCCGTGCACAAAATCCATAGTAATATCCTCAAACTTCCACTCAGGGACCGACAGTGACTGTAGCAACCCTCCGAGACTCTTGCATTCTGCCTTTACTCGCTGGCATGTCTCGCAGTGTGTCATATAGAAGATGATCTCCCTCTTCATTCCTGGCCAATACATGCTCCTCCACAGATCCGTTGTCATCTTGGTGATACCGGGGTGCACTGAGTACTGAGTACAATGAGCCTCCCTGAGTATATTCTCCCGGATACCACCTCTTGCAGGTATGTAAACACGACCATGGAAATGAACGAGGTCATCAAGCAAAGTATAATCACCTGACCTGCCCCCTTCCAGGGCCCTGAACACCGACACCAAAGCTACATCTAACCTCTGATGTACCCTGATGCACTCTCGTACATCACATTTCACGATCAGGGAGTTCAAATAGTCCCGGTAGATCTCCGGTTGGGACTCGGAAATGACCGAAATGTGCATATCCTCTAACATCTGCAACAACTCCATAGACATCACCCGAGGCTCTAGTGCTGAGGTGCTGGCTCTCCTACTCAGGGCATCTGCCATGGTGTTCGCCTTCCCCGGATGATAATGCATGGTGTAATCATAATCACATAAGAATTCAAGCCACCTTCTCTGGCGCAGGTTCAGGTCTTTCTGCATGTCAACATATTTGAGGTTCTTATGATCCGAGAAGATATCATAATGAACCCCATATAAGTAATGTCTCCAGATCTTTAATGCAAACACCACTGCCCCGAGCTCTAAATCATGTACGAGGTAATTCTGTTCATGCTTCTTCAACTGCCTTAAAGCATAAGCGATGACGTGCCCATGCTGCATCAAGACCGTACCCATCCCCTGATATGAGACGTCAGTATATATGTGAAATCCTTACTTCCCAGATGGAAGTGCAAGGATGGGGGAAGAGGTGAGCCTGTCCTTTTACTCCTGAAACGCCGCCTCGCACTTCTCCGTCCATGCAAAAGCTGCTTCCTTCTTCGTCATGGACATGAGGGGGAGTGCTATCCTTGAGAACCCCTCCACGAACTTGCGATAATATCCTGCAAGTCCTAGAAAACTACGTATGTCTGATGTTGACTTTGGCCGCGACCAATCTCTAACTGCCTGCACCTTGGCTGGATCCACGACCAACCCTACCCCACTAATAGTATGCCCCAGAAATGCCACTTCTTGCAGCCAGAACTTGTACTTGGAGAACTTAGCATACAATTTGTGCTCTCTCAGCTTCCCCAAAACCAAGGCCAAATGCTGAGTATAGTCTTCCTGTGTCTGGGAGTAGATCAGTACATCATCGATGAAAACTATAACGAATCTGTCCAGGTAGGGCTCGAAGATGCAGTTCATCAAGATCATGAATGTAGAAGGCGCATTCGTGAGCCCGAATGGCATCACCGTGAACTCATACAATCCATAGCGAGAACTAAAAGCCGTATTCGGAATGTCCTCCTCCTGGATCTGCAGCTGATAGTACCCCGATCTCAAATCTAACTTGGAGAACTAGAAGGCTCCCTGAAGCTGATCAAAAAGCTCATCGATCCGGGGTATCGGGTATGTATTCCGAACTGTTAATCGGTTTAGCACCCGGAAGTCGATGCAGAGACGCAGGGAGCCATCCTTCTTCTTGACAAATAACACTGGTGCTCCCCACGGTGATGAGCTCGGTCGGACAAATCCTGATTCTACCAGCTCCTGTAGCTGTGTCCTGAACTCTGCTAGCTCCTTTGGGGCCATCCTATACGGTGCCGGAGATACGGGCCTTGCTCCTGACACCAACTGAATGCGGAAGTCCGTGTCCCTGGCCGGTGGCAATCTGGGCAATTTCTCCGGAAACACATCGGAGAAATCCCGCACCACCGGGATGTCCACAATGGAAGCCTCTGCTCCCGCCATCTCGAAGCAGATAATATATACTTCCTCTCCTTGCTTGTGGGCTTTGACAGCCTGTACAGATGATGATAATAATAGATGGGAGACAAGTCTAATACCTTCAACGATGACGTGAGAGTCCCCGTGCCCTAATGTGATCCTACTCGACGGGCAATCGATCTGGGCATGGTTCCAATGTAACCAAGTCATGCCTAAGATCAAGTCGAAATCTGGCAACTTCAGAATCGTTGCGGGCGCTTCAAATGTCTTTCCGCCGATTTCTGCCTCCATATTGCACTTGACAAATGATAGTAGTACCGATCCATCAGGTAGCCTCACTCTCATCATCAAGCCTGTGAATCGTTCAACACCGTCCAATCCTTCAACAAAGGCTTCTGATACGAACGAGTGTGAAGCACCCGTATCAAATAGTGATGAGCGGGCTTGCCGCTGATAAATACTATGCCTGAGGTTGATTGTGTTTCAAATGGATAGTTATTCTGCATGGTTAAGTACTATACATAAAAGAACATGACTTAATTTAGTAACATTATTTGCGTACCTGTGATGACGCCTTCAGGGTTCCTCGGCTTGGCGAGGTCCAATGCATACATCTGCTCCTATTCTCTGCCTCGTCCAAAAGGTCCCTGGCCTCGACCTCGACCTCGACCTCATCCTTGACCTCGGCCCAGCTGTACCGGAGGTGGAGGAGGTGGAGGAGGAAGTGGAAGAAACTGATGCGGGCACTCAGATCTAATGTGGCCCGGCTGATGGCACCCAAAGCAAACTATCAGTCGCTGACCACGATCATCATGTCTCATCTGGCTATGTATTTGTGGTGGTGGAGGAGCTGGTGCTGCAGGGGGTCTCTGCTCCTTCCTGTAGTTGGGACGATAACGTCCCCCACCTCTCTTGTGCCTCATGACTCTGCCCCTCTGTGAGCCCCGACTATTCTCCCCAAAGAACGACCTATCCAGTGGTCTCTTTCCTTTGTTCTGCACCATCAGCTGGTCTGCCTCCATCTTCTTGGCCATCTCGATGATCTGTGCTGTAGCTTGAAAACTGTCTGGAATCGAAACTGCAGCCCCACCAGCTAGTCACGCCTACTGGTCACACCCGTGACCCATAGGTCACGCCCGTGATCGGGGCGTGTAACTTTAATCCTATATGACAAGTACTCGGGAGCGCCTTTATGGGTCACGACCACATCTCACGCCCGTGACCTGAGGGTCACGCCCGTGTTTGGGCCATGTCAAGTTTTTTTTCTAGTAATCTTCAGTTTCATCTCCTGATCAGTCCTACAAGCTCCAAATTGATATTCGCAGCACAGATTGACCTGAAATATAAAAGAAAGCAATTATAAACATAATTACTAAAATATAATTATAATCTTATTATTTATTAAAAAAAATATATAAAATAACGATATAATTAGAGTTATGAAATACCCTCATACTTACTCGTTTGCTCGTCCCGAGCAAACAACTTTCCATAGGGAGAAGAAAAATTTCAACGCTAGAAAAGAAAATTTTAATATAAGGAGTAAAATGTGAAGTCTTATGTCTATATGCGCAGCTATTTTAGTAGAAAAACCTACTCAGCATACAAATTAATTTTTATTTTTCTAGAATGTGTTTCCACTTATTGAGTTAGAACTCGATCGACCTTGCATGAATCATTCTCGAACCTATGCTTCTTATCTGAAATTGAACCCAAGAATATCTCAGAAGCTTTAGAGGATGAATATTGGTTCTTGGCTATGAATGAAGAACTAAATCAGTTCGAGAGAAGTAAGGTTTGGGTATTAGTGGAGCATCCTTATAGCCATCCAGTTATCAGTTTGGAATGAGTATACAAAATAAACTCGATGGTGATTCTACGATAACTAGAAATATGTCTAGATTGGTGGCACAAGGTTACTCACAAATATAGGGTGTGGAGTTTGAGGAATCATTTGCACCAGTTGCACGTCTTCAATCCATTCGTATGTTTTTGGCGCTTACAAGTTATAAACAAATTAAATTATATCAAATGGATGTTAAGAGTGCATTCTTAAATGGATATATTAAGGAAGATGTGCATGTCAAACAACCACCCGGGTTCAAGAACGCTGACTACCCAAATCACGTATACAAGTTAGTGAAAGCCTTGTACGGACTAAAGCAGGAACCCCGTGCTTGGTATGATAGGCTCACAACTTTTCTCCTAAAACATGGCTTTAGGATGGGCAGTGCAGAGAACACTGTAATTGTGAATCATGAGAATCCCGATCTAATTCTTTTACAAATTTATGTTGATGATATCATTTTCGGGGCCACAAATGAAAAATTATGCAAAGAAATTGTCACTTTAATGCAATTCAAATTTGAAATGAGCCTAGTTGGAGAGCTAACAGATTTTCTAGTATTTCAGATTTCTCAACGTAATGATGGAATCTTTATAAGTCAATCGAAATACATAAAAGATATGCTTGTGCGATTCGGCTTTGAAAATCAGAAACAAGTCAAAACTGCTTTTCTAAAATTAGGAAAAGATGAAAGTGACATTTCAGTGGACCAAACTGTATTTAGAGTAATGATCGGATCATTAATATACTTAAGTTTGTCTCGGACCGACATTACATTTGCGGTGTGTCTTTGTGCTAGGTATCAAGCCGATCCTAGAGAATCTCACTTCAAAGCAGTCAAACACATCTTTAGGTATCTTATAGGCACCCAAAATCTTGGTCTTTTGTACCCCCACACCACTGACTTCACACTCCATAGGTACTCCGACTCTGATTACGCTGGACTCTCACTTGATCGCAAGAGCACAAGTGGTACTTGTCACTTTCTAAGTCCGGCACTAGTCTCATGGTCAAGTAGAAAACAAAACTCTATTGCCCTCTCTACTGCTGAAGCAGAGTATATTGCCTTAGGAAGTTATTGCGCACAAGCACTTTGGATGTCAAAAACATTAGAGGATATTGGCATAGTCTTTAGGAACGTAAACCTTAGGTGTGACACAAGAGTGCCATAGACTTGACAAATAATCCCGTACATCACTCACGTTCTACACATATTGACGTTCATCATCATTTCATTCATGATCACCTTAAGAAAGTAAATGTTAGAGTATGCTTCATTGGAACCGATGATCAACTAGCTGATATCTTCACAAAACCCATCCCCGATGCTCGCTTTTCATTACTTCGACTTGAGCTGAGCATTTTGGATCTCTCTACCTAGTCATGCTGCATCACCAACTGTCATTGGGGCTTCCTTTTGTTTTTCTTGATATCTGTGAGTTACTGCAGCACGATAGCCTTTGCGTCAGCGGTACGATTTTTGTTGGTTTGTTTCTGCTTTTGTTTTTTTTATGTTCTTTCATTCATTGTCTTTAAATAAATAAAAATAAAAAATTTAAAATATCCCAAAAAATCCAAAAACATGTCTTATTCTTTGTTTGTTTTGTACTTCATTTTGTTTATTTTTTTGTTAAATCAGAAAATCAAAAAATTATAAAACCCAAAATAAAACAAAAAAATTGTGGATCTTTAACTCCTACGACACACTTGGCTAGAACCTATAGCACAATGAGTACGTACATTGTTTGATTTAGGATTGTTAATCCCTGTAACTATTGTCTACTTATGTCGTGATGTTTCAAATCTATAGGTGCTTAGCTACTAAGTGCGACTAGACATGTGAGTGTATGTTGAATATGCCTCTAGGTATGTGTGAGGATTTAGGTAGTGTAATGACTTTACTCTATTCACACGTCCCTAGAAGGAGCACTCATGTAGAAAATATATGCTTACATGCTATAACTTGTGATCTTGTGTCTAACACGTTAGGAATAACTTGAAAAATCAATGTCACGATATACATGTGTCTATATAAAGGTTCAAACTTTGGGCCAAATATCTAGTAGTCTAGTCTTGTGTGTACAATTTAAAGTGTATCTATCTATGTTGATAGATTTTGATTGATTCGGGGTCCTTGAAATCAAAACTATATTATTGATAGTACAAAACAAATACATGAAAAAAACTATGCTTGCTATAAAATCATGTGTCAAGGATACCCCCAAGCACTATTCACTCCTCCTGATAAGTCTTCATAAGCATTGTGAGGATGAGCACCTTGATCAAAAGAATCATTTCGATCTTGTGCAAAGAATAAACCTTAAGTATAGTGCCCCTTATTCTAGTCTTGGTACGACATAGATAGAAACGTGACGTGATTTTTCACTCTATTCCTCTCGTGGTAGCATATTGAATTATTAAGATAAAACATGTAATAAATGTTTTTTCTACTTGGTGTTTTCTCCTTTGATGCTACACATTCACACATCATTGCTCTATCTAACGCTTCCATGCATAAGAATTGGACTGAAATTGTATTGTATATCAATATTACAGAAGTACTAGCACACGATTTCTATTCTCGATGTGCACAATGTTCCACTGTATTAGTTCTATAAATCTCATAGCATTGTTTTCTACATCATTGTGTGTTGAGTTTAACCTATGCTGTCCAATTCTTTTTACTTTGAACACTCATTTAAATTGCTTCTGTGTACTTCACTCATCTGTTTGACCTATATGTTTCATATTTTCTGATTTATATTTTTGGTCACCCCTATTGTTTTCACCACGCGCTTCACTTTACATAGTGCATTGTTTGTTATTTTTTATCATGCTTATAATACCCTGCATTTTTTCTCGTACATGTATATGGTTTCTTTTGATCTTGCCCACCCCTTTTCGATTATATCAAAGGGGGAGAATAAAATGTTCATGAGTCATGGTTTAGGGAAGATCACGTGTAGGGGGAGCTTGTTACACTATGTGCACTTAGATAGTGGGGGGGGGGGGGGGGGCGTAGAACACGTAGATAAGGGAAGTACATAGAACACGTATATAGGGGGAGCGCATGTGTAAGGGAAGTTATATGTTACCTGAAACCTGATCTTTTTAACGACTATCTCTTATATGTGATGTATCATCATCTCAGTGTTATATCTCATGAACGGGATTTGATATTATCAAAAGAGAGAGTTTGTTGGAGCTGATGGTTCACATATCCTAAGTTTGATAATATCAATTCCCATGTTGTATCTGATCACATCATATGTTTAGTTGAGTGTGCAGGCTTGTAGGTTCAAGCAAAACGAGAAACTCTTCTCTAGCACCTACAACCACGTGCTAAGCGATACTACCGCGCAGTAGCCTAAATTAAATTGACATGACGCTCGAGTTGCTACCACGTCGCGCCAACTCTACCGCTCGCGGTAGCTCACTCAACACTCCTCGAGACTAAGGAATCGAGACCGAGCTACCGTCGAGCGATAGCCTATTACCGCGCAGTGCTATCTCACTCAACGCTCGTCGAGTGCGTCGAGTGTGTCGAGATGACTGGGCTAACGCCAAACGCTAGCGTACTACCATGCCACGCTAGCATGAAAAGGCGAAAAATATTCTTTTCGAATATTTTTCTAAATATGGGTGGTAGCTGTCAACATCAAGTGCGTCGACCTACCGCTAGGAACTATATCTACCGCCGGTGGTAGTCTATTTTAGAAAAACTTATAAAAGGCTTCATTTTTCGTTCCAGACAAGTCGAGACAACTATTCTCAAGCCTAAGGTTCGTGTGCTGCCTCTGGAGCACCGAAACATCATCACTATTGAAGGAAAAGAAAATCGCCCCCTCCCATTCGCTCATGAAGATCTCCGGCAAGCCAAGGATGTTAATGATTACGTGGAGTTGATCAGTTGCAACAAAATGAAGATTGCTAGCATCGATCACAGATTGCTTAAAGGAGAAATCTTTTTGAGGGAGATTCAATCCTAAATTCTTCTTTAATCTTTTTGTACTTTTCTCTTTTTTGCGTTCTTATGGTGAGGAAAATCGACCGGCGAAGGTCGTCAGAATCAAGGGAGGATTCCGTGAGAAATCGTCCGGGGGAAGGGACGTCTAGATCGGGGGATCTAGCAGGGCTTTAAGACACTTCATTACATGAAGGTGAAGTGTCGACTCGAAGACTTTTCCTGAAGGGAGAGGGAGAAAGCCAACTGGTTCGAGTAGTGGGTCAGTATAGAAAACCCAAAGAGTTTATTCCTTCACCGCCTCTGATCTCCGACGTCACGGAGATCAAACTTTTGTAATTCTAAAACACCTTTTGACCATGGTTGAGTAAAGTTATTTGTGTTTTTTATATTCTGTGTATATCATTCTCATTGCTCTCTGATGGATCTCTGAAGGAGTGTATTTCTCCAAAGGGAAATTTGGCCAGGAAAACGAGGTCTTTGGCCTACCGCCGCACACTAGCAAGCTAGCGCCCCGCGGAAGCTTCAAGAACTAGTTTTCCTAGATCTAAATAATTCGAATTTTTTATTAGCGCGTCAAACCTTATTCACCCCCCCCGCCTCTAAGGTTGGCCACATGATCCAACAAATAGGAAGGTGGCTTAGATGATTTTCTTTGCCTTATATGCTTTTATCATTGTCAAGGTTCTCTTTATCCGCGATAGCCAGTTCTCTGCTTCCATTGGGGATTATGTCCCTGAGAAAGACAAGGGATTGAAGGTTAGAAAGTGCTTCAATTGTTGGGCGCACGCTTGCTTGTCAGCTTTAAAATCAACTACCACAATCGATAGTTGGGCCTCCCTAGGGGTAGGAGATTATACAAGCTGTCTTGGTTGTGCATTAAGCATTGCAAATACCATATCTACAACGAATCTTTATATTTCAGCAAAAAGAGGGGTTGTGGCACTTAAGTAGACGCACTGCTTTCTACAGTATTATGGGGTTGGTATTGCGCCGCTCCACTCCTACTCACCTATAATTTTTTAGCACATAATATAGTGACCAAAAACAAAGTAAAACAATAATAATGGAACACTCAAGTTCCGTAAATATGCATGTTTTTCATTCATAAGTGGACATTCATTTCATTTTTAGTCATTTAGGGTGACTCACTAAACAAGCACTCCACGACTTAAGAAGAATTCATCCTCAAATCCTATGGACTACAGATCGACATCCTAAAGTCTGATACCAACTTGTAACACCCTGCCTATACAAACAGTGTAACAATAGGTCTGATCAGAACCCCACATCTTATTGAACACACAAGCTAGACATTATGAAATGATAAATAGAAAGTAAACTCTAATCAGAACAAAAGACATACCGGCTACAACTTAATTTTAAAACCATACAGGTCATGGAGAGACCAACAGGAAATTGTGGGCAAAAACTCAATGCTGAGCCGGCCCTTGAAGGTCAAACTCTTTTATCGTTTTATGTTTATTTGCCAACCTGCATGTCGATGTATGTTTAGCATGTTTGGAGTATATTGTGTGGATGTAAGGCCATATGAACAAAATGCTATTTTGATAACATTCCTGAGTATGTGAACATTCATGTATTTGGTTTTAAATCAAATTTGTGTTGGTTTGTCTTTTTCCTGATTAGAGTTTACTTTTTGTTTATCATTTCATGATATCTAGCTTACGTGTTCAATATGACATGGGGTTCCGACAGGATCTATTATTATATTGCTTATTTAGACAGGGTGTTAAATAAATACCAGGAAAGCTTGCATAATTCGCCATCCACAAGCAGTTCTGGTTGGACTCCAAGGCCTACCCATGGTGTTGGTTGGGACTGTGATATCCTTCACCCTCATCTTGAAGACTGCTGGAGATGAACAAGACAACAACTTCACCAATTTGTAAATGGTCATGTGGATGCCACAAAGGGATTTATGGGAAGGAGAGGGCAGACACGGATGGCCATGTTCATCGTGCTTGAACTCATCTCCTTTTGACTAGTTGTCACATCTTGGTCATTAACTTTTCCTTTGAGATCTTCAATTTCAATGAACTCCCAATAATTCTGAACATCTATAATTGTGGAAATATCTTCAGAGATGGATCTCCATCTCTATGTGCAAATAATCATCATAGTTTACATTCATTAGCATATATAATTGGCTCCATATGTTAAAACGATTATCTTCCCAATGTTTGAAATAGTTTGCAAGTGCAACTTGTAAACTCTCGCCGCACCTTTTCATACCATCTCAAAAAAGCAAGTTATGGAAGATTTCCCTCTACAATATTAACGAAAGAAGACCTTCTGAACAAAACTTCGTCTCTACCTTGACTAAGTAATCCATGCATACTAGCTGTTCTTCCAAGAAATGCAATTCTTCGGAGGAAGTTTCATAAGAAACAGGGCATTCTCCACCCTGTTGATATCATATTATTTTCGTTTGAGATGTATGGAAAGGTTCTGTTTCTCTAATTACCCTACAATATGCATGAACTTTAGCAATGCCACTAGGAAGAGGTCACCCTAAAATAGTTGTGAAGGATCACTAGTTTGCATGTGTATTGTTGGGGATGATCCCCATATTATAGGAATTGGGTGTGCACAAAGCCACACCCCCATGATCTCGACCCAAAATGTCATGGCCCGCATTTTCTTCGCATAAAAGGAAATATCAGAGTAAGGAGAAAACACGCGTCATGATGAGACGTCAGCAGGGGATAACTGCAGATGTTTAGGCGAGACCAGAACTAAACACTTTTTAAAAGATTTATGAGTTATTTAAGAAAAATCCAGTTTTAAGTAAAGCAGTTAGCTTTATCCCTCGGCTTAGTGGATCAACTAGTCCACGAAAAAATATAGTTATACGCTGCAAAAAATACTTTAATTAGTTGATTTTAACATCCTACATGAATACAAACGTCCCCGAAGTACAACCCACACTATGCAAGACTCTAGATTTATAATAAGTATAGGAAAAGTTTTTTCGCTAACCAGAAAGTAGTGTTTTAGTTTTGAAAGAGATGACAAGTATGACATACTAATAATAAGGTTTTATAATTTAAAAGTATCTAACATGCAACCTATCATAAAACCTACACAGAGAGCAAGTACAAACAGCCATAGAAAACACTCAACTCAGCAGCTTAGCAAAGTAATTAGCATTTCAAAAGAAAACCACCATTGGGTGCCAACAACCTAACATGAACCCAATGGCGAGCATGTATGTCTGTACTAAAGTAAACAGCCCAAGAAAATACCTCACAAGGGTGAGGAAACACTCCTGTAACAAACAGTCCACTAGCAAGCTCCCAAACTTAGCCGCTCAACCGTCTACTGCCCTGAACCCGAGGCATTCAAAAGAAGAACACCTCAGTAAGAAAATACAAGTGTCAAAGGGAATTAATCAGGTAATAAGTGCAAGTAAGAGATGAGTTTACCAAACCCAAGTACAAAAATCCTGAAGACCACAGCTGGATAGCCAATTAATTATAAGAGCAGTAAAATATGAAGTAAATAAGTCAATAGAATAAATGTACCAAGTGCGGAATGAATCCATGCTTCGATAATATCTGCAAGGATTAGCATAAAAGTACAGACTGATCTAAGAAGCAAACTGAGCATAAAACAACTCGAATAGAACGTGAATAATTAACACTTGACAAAATTAACCGGGCGGAGTCGGTGAGCAATTGTCCCAAACCAGGCTCCCAAGCCCAAATATCTCAAAAACACAGAGGCCCTGTGATGGTGGCTACTTGTCCAAAGCCAAACCAGCAGTCCTCAGAAAACAAAGACCAAACATCCGCCAAGTGCAACAATCCACAACCGACATCCAGTTGGCGGTCGTTTATCCACTGCCCACCTTCATAGCTGAAGAAACATCAGAACCAACCCAAATCCCAAGTTCGAATCTTAAGATAAACTAAAACCAGTCGTAAAACAGTCCTAAGCACTAAACCCGTCGAATTGGACAAAAAAACCGCGAAAAATATTCTTAGCCCCAGAAAATTCGGCGAATTTTCCTTATAACCGACGAAACTGCCATGCGACAACCGGTGATATTTGTCGAACTCCAGACGACGCTCGATGAATGGCCAATGATATTCGTCGAACGACATTCAACATCGATGAATGGACAATGATATTCATCAAACTTCGTTCGACGAATGGACCGACGCCTGATGAAGAGTCTGTGATATTCGTCGAACTCCTTACACTAACTTATGATTCACGCCGAAATAACTTAACCAAATTCGCTGATACTCGCTGAATTCTACTTAGACTACGTTCCAACACTCAACAAAAGTCCCTCATCCACTTGCTCGACGAGTCTATGGCTTCCCACACCGATACTCGGCGAACACCATTATAATACAGGCCGATTTTTTACTTATCTCCAATTTTCCTAATCTCTATAGTTTGGCCAAAAATCAAGATCTAGCCTAGAGGGACATTTTCATGCTTCCTACTCTACTCCTAATCTTTAAGTGATGAAAACAAAGGAGGGAGATCAAATAAAAACTATCAAGCAAGGGAAGAGATCTACTTGCCTCAAAACTTTGGGGAAACGCTGCCTGCTCGCGCCACTTAAAGGATCGGCCGTAGAAAGACCTAAGCAACGTTTCCTGAAACACGAACAAGCACCTCCACATAAGATAGGTTAGGCTCCAAGTGGGGCACAAAATCAAGAACTTGACTGTCGCTTAGCACACATTTACGCAATTGGCTTATGTGAAAACATCAAGCACACTAAGAAAACTTGCGGGTAAATACAACCTATAAGCTGCCACACCAATCCGTTCAATAATTTCAAAAAGTCCCACATACTGCGAGTCCAACTTATGGTTCTTACCAAACCTTTTAACTCCAGACATCAGAGAAACCTTAAGAAACACCATATCCCCAATAACAACCTCCAAGTCGATCCTACGTCGATTGGCATTCTTCTTATATCGCTCTTGAGCCATCCGAAGCTTCTCTCGAATAAGCTTTATAGAAAATTCCATTTTCTCTAACACTTCAGGGCCCAAAAATGGTTTTTCACCAAACTCGGCCAAAAACAAAGGAGTTCTACAATGTCTCCCACACAGAGCTTCAAACGGGGCCATATACAGACTTTCCTGATAACTATTATTATAAGCGAATTCCATCAGTCTCAAACCCTCATCTCATGCTCCTCCGTGGTCCAAAATATAGCATCTGAACATTTATTCAACGATCTGATTTACTCTTTCCATTTGACTATTAGTATGCGGATGATAAGTAGTTGAATACCGCAGATCGGTACCCAATCTTTCCTATAAACTCTTCCAAAAGAGAGATGTAAACCTGGAGTCTCGATCTGATACAATATTGACAGACACTTCATGTAACCTGATGACTTCATCCAAGTACAACTCAGCTATTTTCTTCATGGAGTAATCGATCTTAAACAGCACAAAGTGTGCACACTACATCAATATGTCAACGATAACCCAAACTGAGTCGTGTCCATGAGGAGATCTCGGCAAACCACTAATAAATTCATTGAAATACTCTCCCACTTCCAACTTTGAATCTCTAAGGGCGTCAATGTCACAACCCGCATTTTTCACCGCCAATAAAGGTGTACCAGAGTAGGGGAAAAATGCGCGTCATGATGCCACGTCAGTAGGGGATAACTGAGGACACTAAGGCAAAACACCTACTTAATCATGAAGAAAGATTCTTAAGTTATTTAAAGGTAATAATCGATTCAAGTGGTAGTTAGTCGTATCCCTCATCTTAGTGGCTCATCTAGTCCACAGGGAAAGTAGTTATAAGCTGCGAAAATTACTTCTTTTACGAAATTATATGCCCCACAAGAGTTTAGAGGTTCCCAGAGGACACCTCAAAGTATGCAAGTTCTAAATTTATAATAGCAATAAAAGTAGATTTTTACAGTCGTGAAATATAGTGAGTTAGAGTTTTAAAGTATGCAATGCATGGAGTAATAATAGTAGATTTTTTTACTTGAAAATACCTAACATGCAATCCTAACATAAAACATCCCAAGGAGTAAGTAATCATAAACATAGAAGGAAAACTAGCATCTAGCAAGTATCCAAAATCAACAATCCTGTGGGCGTCAACAACTGACATGAACCCACGTAAAAAGAAGTATGTTTGTACTAGCAAAGAAGACAAATAACAATCTACCTCACTACGGCAATTGAAAAAATGCACAACCAAGACATCTGCACAGGAACTCCAAAACCAGCACGGCTATCAGCTACAGCACTAAACCTAAGGCATTCCAAAGATAGAACACCTTAGTAAGAAAGTACAAATATAGGCAGAAAGTAAGCCAACAGTAAACGAGTTAAGGGGTACCAACCCATGACCGTGGAAAAAATACTTACATAAAGTACAACAGTCAGGTACAAGGTAAAAGACAAACACATATATGAAGCATCATGTATATCCACATTACCCAAAATGCACAAGACTATAAGGGGAAAGAAAGTCAAGCTTAAACCAGTCGGAGAGAAACAACCCCTATTAGCCACATGTAGTCAACTCCACCGAAAAACGAAAACCCCGAAGACAATATATCCGTCTAATTGTGGGGGAGACTGGATACTCCACCATTCACCGCAAATGCCCCAAACACCCGGTAGAGCCCAACAAAGTACTAATAGGGAGAACAAACGTTGCGGTGGTGGTTTCATCCACAAAATAACACCTGCAACAAAGGAAACCCGGAAAGAAAAACAACGTGATGACCCGGGTTTAGAGCTCAGAGGCCGACCACAACCCTTCTTGGTCTGGAGCCGTGTCTCACCCCACGGCGTCGCCACGAAAGAAACCATGATATAAGTCTCAAGACAACAATGACACATCGAATTCTACTGGACAATTCTAGATTTGACATGATTAATCAACTTTTAGGAAGAATTTACAATCCTATACGAACTCTAACACGTCCCACTTAAACATTGAGGAATTGTTAAAAGAGTAAGATCCCACCACATATAATACTAACAAGATTAAATAACAAAATCATGAACATGGTGATTAGAAAGTCAAGCTTAAACCAGCCGGAGAAAAACAACCCCTATTAGCCACATGTGGTCAACTCCACCAAAAAACCAAAACCCCAAAGACAATATATCCGCCTAATTGCGGGGAGACTGGATAATCCACCATTCACCGCAAATGCCCCAAACACCCAGTAGAGCCCCACAAAGTACAAATAGGGAGAAAAAACGTTGTGTCGGTGGTTTCGTCCACAAAATAACACCTGCAACAAAGGAAACCTGTAAATAAAAACCAAGTAACGACCCAGGATTAGAGCTCAGAGGCCCACCATAACCCTTCCTAGTCTGGAGGTGTGTCTCACCCCACGGCGTCGCCACGAAAGAAACCATGATATAAGTCTCAAGACAACAATGACACATCGAATTCTACTGGACAATTCTAGATTTGACATGACTGATCAAACTTTAGGAAGAATTTACAATCCTATATGAACTCTAACACGTCCCACTTAAATGTTGAGGAATGGTTAAAAGAGTAAGATCTCACCACATGTAATGCTAACAAGATTAAGTAACAAAATCATGAACATGGTGATTATAAATGAACTAGGCAAGAGATCTAAACCGTACTAAAATTCAGCAAGTTAATTAATAATCATGACAACACAAGTTTGAAATTTCTGTAAATTGGGGTAAAGAAAGGAAGAGAAGGAGGAAACCATCACTTGCCTTAGTTTTACCGGAGAAAGACGTCCAAATCACACCACAACGTAGATCGAAGATAAAGAAGATGGGGGAGGTCGAAATCTAACAAGAATGGTCAAAAATAAGAGTTAGGGCCGAAAACCCTAGCGAGAAAAACTCAAGGAACGAGGAAAAAATTTACCACGATGACGAAGCTCTCTCTGAGAGCTTTCCGGATCTGTACATAGTTGAGGTTTTCGAGCACCGGAGCACCGTCAGCGGCCACCAGAAGGATAGGGGAAAACTCCTCACACACGTTTATGCCACTCTGGTTCGGGAGATAGATAGAAAAATTTGGTCGGCTAAAAGAGGAAGAATAAGTAAGTATATATATGAGTGTAGCATTGGGATAACCACACCTAAGAAATGAACCGGGTCCTGCTGAACCGTGTATCCCGAGAAGAAAGGAGATTTTCTCGAGATCAACCAGACATCTCGAGAACAATAATGCCGTTCTCGAGAACAAAATGGCATTTCTCGGGAGCAAGGAGGCTGCTCTCGAGAACTAAGAGACTATTCTCGAGAACAAGAGGGTTGTTCTCGAGAACAAAGAGGCAGTTCTCGAGAACAAGAATGTCATTCTCGAGAACAAAATAGCAGTTCTCGAGAGCAAGGAGGCTGCTCTCGAGAACTAAGAGACTGTTCTCGAGAACAATAGGGTTGTTCTCGAGAACGAAGAGGTAGTTCTCGAGAATAAGGAAGCTATTCTCGAGAACGAAGAGGCCATTTCTTGAGATCAAGGAAGCTTTTCTCGAGATCAATGAAGCTTTTCTTGAGTACATGATCAACTTCTCGAATACAAACAGGAATGACAAAAACCACTCGACTCTTCATCAAGCTCAGCTTGGAGATCGTCGAGCTTCGCTCGACATTCGTCGAACACACACATGAAAAACCCTGTTCGATGAATTCTGTTAGAAATTCGTCGAACTTAAGACCCGATCGTCGAGCTCAGCTCGACGATCGTCGAGCCCCATACAGCGCCCAGAAATTCAAGGGAAAAAACTGAGTTCGACTAAAACCCACCCCTTTAGGGGAGTATCCCGAGAATCAAAAAAAGGTTTAAGGCTCTGACAAAAAGAAAGTATCAGGTTGACATAGAATTATCATAATCAAATAGTTGAACAAGGAAGTATGAGTTCAAAACAGAGGCCCAAACGCGCGTTGAATTAAATGAATTCAACAACAACAATAATCCTAGAATCCGACGTACCATTTCTTGAGACACAACATCAAATGCTATTATAAGCAAAAAGATCACCACAAGGGTCCAAACACGCACCGAGACTCCAAAATGCTTGGAACACAACAAAACCGGACAAATCCAAGTCCTAAAAACCTCAACCTTAATATCAAGGAAAACATTCCAACCAATCAAAATCCCAAAATCTTGGTAAACAAGCTCAACGGACGCGAAAACACACAAACGGTGCAACGCCATCAACAAAACGAAAAAGGGTAACACCCTGACGTCAAAATTATGACGTCGACAAACCAAATAATGACATCAGAAAATTGAGGGTGTTACAGTCACACCCCCTAAAAAGAAGTTTTGTCTCAAAACTTAACACAACTTTAAAACCAAACCCAAACCAAAACCCATAAATTACCAAAAACCTATAAACATACATGAACTAAAGGAAGAGATGCAAATGAGATTCTCTTATCGTTGACTCCAATTCCCACGTCGCGCTCTCGATGTCTTGATTTCGCTAGAGAACTTTAACCATAGGGATGGTCTTTCTCCGCAACACTCAATCTTGAGAATCCAGAATATTAACAGGTTCTTCGACGTATGTAAGGTTGGGCTGAATCTGGGGCACCGTGTCAAGAACTTAACGATCACTTCGGATACACTTCCGCAACTGGCTCATATGGAATACATCATGGACACCAGGGAAGGCAGCAGGCAACTCCAGCTTATAAGCTGATACTCCGATACGCTCAAGAATTTGAAAAGGTCCCACATACTGGGGGTCTAACTTGTGGTTCCTTCTAAACCTTTTAACACATGACATCCGAGAAACTTTCAGAAAAATCAAGTCCCCAACGACGAACACCAGATCAACCCTTCGTTGATTATCATATTTCTCGTATCGCTTTTGTGCCACACAGAGCTTTTCTCGAATATGAGTCACGACACAATTCATCTCATCAAGTGCTTCCGGACCTAGCAACGGTCCTTCACCAACTTCAGCCCAAAACAAAGGAGTCCTATGATGAGTTATAAATATACGTATTTTGATGTATATTAAATAAGTCGTTTTACTTTATTTTTTTGTTATTTTTACGTAATTTTCTGTAATAAATTGCTCCTATTTTGTAAATATTTTCTAACTTAGTTTATTTTTGATTTTCTGAAAAATTTCAGGAAAAGTCAATTTTTTGCATGGGTCACGCCCGTGTACTATGGGTCACACCCGTGACCTGGGCGTGACAACTCAATTCCCGTGAAATCAGCCGCAAAAGTGAGAAGAATCATGTGACACGCCTAAACACACGCCCGTATCCAAGGACACGCCCCGTGTTCTAGGCCCGTGCCAGCCAGCTCGACGATTTTCCGCTCGACATTCGTCGACCCAACAGGGACACGCCCGTGTCCGATGAGCGCCATGCCCGTGTCAGCTCGACACGCCCTGTGCCGAAGCCCGTGACCATCTCTCGACATTCTTCACTCGACGATCGTCGACTCAACCAACACGCCCGTGTCAATATGCCCCTAGGGTGTGACTCCTCCACCTGGCCCGACAAACTGCCGCCGACGACTTTCGATGCAAACGATGCCCAGTTCAACGTCCCCGATACTCCCCCGTCATGCCCGTGCCTAGGGGCGTGACTGCCACGTGGACCTCCCGAAGTCAACAACGCCGTCAAATCGCCGAATTCTGATGATAAATAAAGCCGACACGCCCACCAACACGCCCGTGATTGGGGGAGTGACCGCCGCATTTTCAGCCGCAATGTCAAATCACCGTAGACCTCCGAATTCTGCTGATAAATAGTGCTGACACGCACCCCCCGACACGCCCGTGTCGGAGGGCGTGTACTTGGAAAGTTTTGCCTATAAAATGGCAGCTGTTGTATGAGTTCAGGGTTCCAAATTTTTGAACCATTTTGTTGACAAGGGCTGCCGTTTGGAGCTTGCATAGTTCTATGTAAGGACTTTATCCCCCCTTCTTAAGTTCGTTTGTTTAGGCACTTGTAATCAACTTATTTTGTAATAAAAATCGTTAGTTTTTTCCTCCTTACATGCTCTGAATTATCTCCGATGGCCTCCTTTTCATCAATCTTATGTGTTTTTGTTTTCATTTTCATATTGCGTGTGCGCGTGTATGAGTTAAAATTGCAAAATTTATACTTTAAAATGAAAAACTGTTTGCCTAATTTTCATTTTTATCAAAATTTCTAGTCATTACTATGGCCGTTTTTTTATCAAAATTGGTTAGACTTAGGATTTTTATTTTCATTTTCTGCTACTTTTTAAACTCTTTTACAAATATATAAGAATTAATCAAGCATTATTTTAGTTTTTCAAAAACTTTGACTTTAGAAAATACATAAAAATATTTTTGCTCGAATAATTTTTATTTCAACTTTTTATGCATTTCTGTCAAAACTAACGGTAAAAATACAAACGTTTTAATTTTTCAAGCACTTGCTTTTCTCACCTTAATTTGAAAACTATTTGCTCAAACAATTTTTATTTTGCCCTTTTTTGCATTTCTACGGCATTATAGCGGTAGAAATGCAGTTGTTTTAATTTTTCGACAACTATGTTTTTCTTAATTTTTTCGCCTGCGTGCGTGCGTGTATGAGATAAGTTTATTGCTTTCTCCAATTATGTAGAGTGTGTGCGTGTGCGCATTTATTTCTGCCTACTCATTTGAGTTACATGGCGTGTCTTTAATTTTTCACCTACTCATTTGAGTAGGATTTGCAAGTGTGAGTATTTACTTTTTGCAGTGTGAGTATTTTATTTTCTGTTGTGTGTGTGTTTTAATTTCAGCAAGTGTGTGTGTTTTTATTTTCCGCCTATTCATTTGAGTTAAATGGCTAGATTTTATTTAAGTAGGAGTTGTTGTTTTTTACTTCCGCCTACTCGCTAGGAGTTAAATGGCCGGACTTTATTTCCCTCCTACTCGTTTGAGTAGGACATGTCATCTTCAGTTTTTATTTACCGCCTACTCATTTGAGTTAAATGACAGGTTTTTTATCTTCCGCCTACTCGTTAGGAGTTAAATGACCGGATTTTATTTCCATGTAAATATTTGAGATGGACTTGTAATCGCATTTATTTCCGCCTACTCGTTTGAGTAGGACTTGCTTTCATTTCAGTCCTACTCGTTTGAGTAGGACTTGCAAATTTTCAGCTTTTATTTCCCGCCCTCTCGTTTGAGTGGGACTTGCAATTTCATTTATGCAATTTTCTCTTACTTGTAACTTAGTTTTATTTCTGTCTCTTTATTACGTGTTTGGATGAGTGAGAGTGCGTTTATTTGTAATAACTGTTCTAATATTAGGTTATCTTGCTTTTTCTTCTTATTTTCTTTATAATCCTTCAACGAATAGTTTATAACGCTCGCCTAACCAAACTCATAAGCTATCCCCATTCTGATGAGTGGCTAATCGCTTTTTGCCCTCAGTATCGAAGAGCATTGGGATATAAAAAATGTTTTAAATAACTAAAGGTCTTATTTTCTATTTAATTAAAAAACTTAAGGTTTACCCCGGGTTAACGACGCGTGGAACCACATATCGATGTGTGTGCTTTATTTCCGTTATCCATATGCTAGCTAGCCGAGAGGCCGTGCGTATGGACCGATCACCCCTGGGTAAAGATAGTTCCACAGTAACCCTCGAGAGAGGAGGCGTGCTAACTCTAACGGATTGGGTTCCCCACCCAATAGCGGGGTTCTTAGCGTACTGAGGGCATTAAGAGGAATCCTTCGTCGGACGAGAGCCCGGTCGAATAGTCCTAATGTCCAGGTGAGCGATATTCCTAGAGATAGGTGAGCTCATACTTTTGGAACCTCCACGGCCAAGTTTCCGCTTTAATTAAATTGAAACTGTAGATCTCTAGTTATTTAAATATATTTTTATTACTAACGTAATTCGATACCGAGTGTTATCTCTTCATCGTCTTTATTATTAATCTATTTTCGTCCATTTTAGTTAAAATCAACACCATACTATTTCGGTACAATAATAGTGCTTTCGGCGCAGTAGGGATAATCAACCCGTTCCCGGGAAATTTACGATCTGGATATTCCCCCGAATATTCTGTATTACTTGCGATAGGTGCACTTGCCTACCTAAGCAAGCCTACGGCAATCGACTCATCGAACCGACCACCCACATAAGAGTCTTTTCGCGGGCTACATCAAGTTTTTGGCGCCGTTGCCGGGGACAATCTTTGAGTTGTTATTTCGAATCTGAAGTCTATTACTTTTACCTTTATTTCTAAAAAACAAAAAAAAAAACTTAAAAACTTTTCTTCAAAATCCAAAAAAAAGAAGTTAATTTTCGACTTTCTATTTAAGGGTATATGACCCGTGGACAGCCTTGAGAGTCCGAAAATTTGGATTTCGATCCTGAGATCGAACGCTCGCTTGCGCGTATTCGGTCTCAACGCCGAAATCCCTCTTTGGATCCCGAAGAATCCATCGGAGAACCCTCTGCCGTTGCTATGGCCGACCCCAATCTGAACGCGGCCGCCGAGCGTACAATGTCATATTACGCCCGAACGAATTTGGATGATACTGTGTCCAGTATTGTTCGCCCGACGGTGGCGAACAATAATTTTGAGATCAAATCAAGTGTTATCCATATGATCCAAAATGCCGTGCAGCTCGATGGCCTGCCGGATGAGGACCCGAACGTTCATTTGTCTAGGTTTTTGGAAATTTGCGATACTTTTAAGATTAATGGCGTCACTGATGACGTCATTCATTTGCGCCTTTTTCCATTCTCCCTTAGATCCAAAGCTAAGGCGTTGTTGAATTCCCTCCCACGAGGATGTATCAACACCTGGGTCGAGCTTGTAGAACGGTTCTTGACGAAGTATTTTCTGCCCGCCAAAACTACAAAGTTACGGGCGGACATTTCTTCGTTCTTGCAGAACGATTCTGAGTCTCTATTTGAGACTTGGGAGCGCTTTAAAGAATTTCTCCACAAGTGTCCGCACCACACGCTGCCTGTGTGGTTGCAGGTCCAAATCTTCTACAACGAGCTTAATTATCCGACGCGTCAAATGATTGACGCGGCTGCCGGGGGTACCTTGAATAATAAGACCCCCGAGGCTGCCCAAGATCTTATTGAAGAGATGGCTATGAACGCCTACCAATGGAACGTCCCGCGGGGACGTCCCAAGCAGGCGGTCGGCCTCTTCGAAGTGGATGCCATTGTCCACTTAGCCCTTCAAGTTGAAAGGCTGACGAAGCAGGTGGCGGAGATGTCTGCTGCCTCCACCACTCCGCCTTGGGCGATCCCCCCTAATGTCGGTGTAGTCAATGAATTCGTAGACTACGTGAGAATTGCTAGGTGACCTTCCTTCAACCCCAGCAACAACCCTTATAGCAATAACTATAATCCGGGTTGGAGGAACCACCCCAATTTCTCATGGAGCAATGCGAATAATGCGCAGCGCCCGCCCAATTCTTTCGGGCCTGGATTTCTTCCGCCTCCCCCTCTTCCAAAACCCTCCCCGATGGAGGAGAATTTTTCTAAATATATCGCTTCCAACGAGTCAAATATCCGGAACATCACCGGATCGCTAAAAAACTTAGAACTCCAGGTTGGACAGCTTGCACGAATGATGTCAGAGCGCGCGCTCGGGGCACTGCCAGGAAACACGGAGCCCAATTCACGGGATAATATCAACACTATAACCCTCCGTAGCGGAAAGGAGGTGATCGATCCAAAACGGACCGATCCTCAGGTACATATTTCACCTCCAACCCCTCTTCCCCCTTATTCGATAACGCCGACTTTACAAATTTTAAATGAAAAAATTATTAAAACGCCCTTGCCGTATCCGCATAAACTCAATAGTGAGCGTAAGGACGCGCAATATGAAAAATTTATTTTATTATTAAAACAAATTCATATTAATGTTCCCTTCTGCGAGGCAATCTCTCAGATGCCTAAATATGCGAAATACTTAAAACAACTTCTTTCCAATAAATAAAAATTAGAAAATATTTCGCATATTTCTCTAAATGCTGACTGCTTAGCGGCTCTTACTAATAAATTGCCCCTAAAATGAAATGACCTGGGATGGTTCTCCATCCCGTGTCTTTTTGGTAATATATTAGTAAAATACGCTATAGCATATTTAGGCGCGAGCATTAATTTGATGTCGTTCTCACTCTTTCAAAAATTAGGTTTGGGCACTCCGGCCCCTACTAAAATGTGAATCCAACTAGCTGATCGCTCGGTTAAGTTTCCCGTCGGGGTAGTGAAGGTCATACTTGTCCGAGTTGATAAGTTTATCTTTCTGGTAGACTTCGTCATCTTGGACATCGAGGAGGACACCGATGTACCAATTATACTCGGTCTCCCTTTTCTCGCCACCTCCTGTGATTTAATTGATGTCAGTAACGATCGTCTCCTCCTTCATGTAGGAGATGACGAAGTTACTTTCTCTATTAATCCCTCCATAGGAGACTCGTCATCGAGCGATGACTTTTGTTATAATTTAGACACATATCTCAGAGATTGTTCTTCCCCTATTTTTGAGTCTACTTTTTTACACGACGATATTTATGCGCTCGAAAATTTTAAATGCGATGAGGAAACCTCTATAGGCTTGCCTTTCGAACCAATTGGTAAGAAAGACATAGGAATTAAAACCTCATTAGAAGAACCGCCCTACCTTGAACTCAAACCCCTACCCGATTCACTCAAATATGCCTTTTTGGGAACAGATGATACCCTTCCCGTTATCATTTCTTCGCATTTGAGCGAATAGGAGACTTCCGATTTATTGGGAGTTTTGTTTAAACATCGCCACGCAATTGCCTGGTAAATTTCTGATCTTAAAGGGATTAACCCATCTTTCTGCACACATAAGATTTTCCTTCTCGATAATTGCCACAAAACTATTCAGGCGCAGCGACGACTTAACCCAAACATGAAAGACGTCGTTAATGCTGAAATTATTAAATTATTAGATGCGGGGATTATTTTTCCCATATCGGATAGTATGTGGGTTAGTCCCATTCACGTGGTGCCCAAAAAGGGCGGTCTTACCATAGTTGAGAATGAGCACAATGAACTTGTCCCAACTCGTACTGTTACGGGTTGGCAGGTGTGCATCGATTATAGAAAACTAAATGACGCCACCCGTAAGGATCATTTCCCACTACCATTCTTAGACCAAATTTTAGAGCGTTTATTCGGTCATCCGTATTTTTGTTTTCTTGATGGATTGTCGGGATTTTTCCAAATCCCCATTTCCCCCGATGACCAAGAGAAAACAACTTTTACCTGCCCGTTTGGTACCTTCGCATATTGAAGAATGCCATTTGGCCTCTGCAACACGCCCGCTACATTCCAAAGATGTATGCTGGCAATCTTCGGCGAGTTGGTAGGAGACATTATGGAAGTCTTTATGAATGACTTCTCTGTTTTCGGAAGCTCTTTCTCGTCCTGTCTGCGTAATGTAGATCGTGTCCTCCAGCGATGCGAGGACACACATCTTGTTTTAAATTGGGAAAAATGTAACTTTATTGTTCGAGAAGGTTTGGTTCTCGGCCATATGATTTCGTCTAAGGGGATGGAGGTCGATAAGGCCAAAGTTAAAATTATCGAAAAATTTCCCCCGCCTTCCAACGTTAAATCTATTAGGAGTTTCTTAGGGCACGCAGGCTTTTATAGGCATTTTATTCAAGATTTTTCAAAAATAACAAAGCCGCTTACTTGCCTCTTGGAAAAGGAATCAAATTTTGTCTTTGATAGCGAATGCGAGTCTGCATTTAATTTTATAAAACAAAAACTTATCAATTCACCTATTTTATTGGCGCCCGATTGGACCATTCCGTTCGAGATTATGTGCGACGCTAGTGATATTGCCGTAGGAGCCATTCTTGGCCAATGTATAAACAAATATTTTCATCCTATTTACTACTCTAGCAAGACGCTCACTTCCGCACAAGGAAATTACACTACAACAGAAAAGGAACTTTTAGCCGTCGTTTTTGCTTTCGTTAAGTTTCGCTCGTATATTACGCTATCCAAAGTTATCGTATTTACCGACCATTCCGCCTTAAAATATTTGTTAGCGAAAACGGATGCTAACCCCGCCTTCTTCGATTGATCCTCCTCTTGCAGGAGTTCGATTTAGAGATCCAGGAAAAGTGGGGCCCGAAAAATTTAGCCTCCGATCACCTCTCCCGCTTAGAAAATCCCGGTGCGGAAGCACTCGTCGAATCTGACATAAATGACAGATTCCCCAAAGAACGCCTCCTAGCCATAACTACTAGTTCATCTTCCCCGCCTTGGTTCGCAGATTTTGCGAACTATTTAGTTGCGAGGGTACTTCCAAAAGACTTTTCGAGCCAGCAAAAGAATAAATTCTTTTCTGACTTGAAATATTTCTTTTGGGAGGACCCTTTTCCTTTTCGTATCTGCGCGGACCAAGCAGTCCGAAGATGTGTCGCCGGTGTGGAGTGCACACAAATCCTTAGGCACTGTCACGAGGGTCCGACTGGTGGGCATTATCAAGCTAATCGGACCGCGCGGAAGGTGCTGGAGCGGGCTTCTTTTGGCCCACTCTATTCAAAGACGCTCACAATTTTGTGCGCGAATGCGATAGCTGTCAGCGGTCGGGTAACATCTCTCGTTGCGACGAGATGCCCCAAAATTTGTTTTTAGAATGCGAAGTCTTCGATTTATGGGGCATCGATTTCGTTGGCCCCCTACCTCCGTCTTTCAAAAATATGTATATTTTAGTAGAGGTCGACTATGTGTCGAGGTGGGCGGAAGCGCAAGCTCTCCCCACCAACGATGCACGAGTCGTCATTACATTTCTTAAAAAACTTTTTTCTCATTTCGGCACGCCGCGCGCTATTTTAAGCGATAGGGGGACGCATTTCTGCAACACCCAGATGGCTAAGACGTTAGCTAGATACGGCGTCATGCACAAACTTGCCACCCCCTACCACCCGCAAACTAGTGGCCAAGTAGAGGTAGTAAATCAAGAGATAAAGCGCATATTAGAGAAAACCGTTTCACTTAATAGGAAAGATTGGTCCATCAAACTCGATGATGCGTTGTGGGCTTATCGTACCGCATACAAAACCACAATTGGTTGTACGCCGTATCGATTAGTCTACGGCAAAGCGTGTCATCTCCCCATAGAATTAGAACATCGTGCACTTTGGGCTTTAAAACTGTTAAATCTCGACGCTAACTTAGCCGCCCAAAATAGAAAACTGCAACTAAACGAGCTCGATGAATGGCGTGCAAATGCTTACGAGAGTAATAAGTTCTATAAGGAGCGTTCTAAGTTTTATCACGACCGAAAACTCAAGCCCCAAAAATCTTTTTCTCCGGGCGATCTTGTCCTTCTTTATAACTCACGACTTAGACTTTACCCTGGGACACTTAGATCACGCTGGTCCGGCCCCTTCAAAGTTGAAGAGGTTTGTCCATATGGGACCGTACTCGTCTCCCACCCGGATAAAGGCTCGTTTAAGGTGAACGGTCATTGTTTAAAATTATACATAGCAGGCGATCTTGTGGGCGGTAATTTCAAATCCATAACACTCCTCGATATATAAACCGCCAAAATAGTCAAGCTACACGACTATAAACAAAGCGCTCCTGGGAGGCACCCCATGTTTATCTTTTTCTCTATTTATTTACTTTTTCTTTTCTATTTTCTTCATAATGCAGGGTTCCTAAACTGCGCCTTCCCATCCTCCTTTCAGGGAAGCTTCTACCCCTTCTCTTTATTTTCTTTGTACATATTGCCTTTCCTATTTGTTCCGCATACTTACGTTACAATATTGAGGACAATGTTGGACTTAAGTATGAGGGTGTTTTCTCGCTTTTTTTTCGCATTTCTATTTTCTGCACTGTATTTCAATTTTCTGCACTTCAAAAATAAAAAAAATATATATGAAATATATAACAACAAAAGAAAACAAAAAGTTTGAAAACGAAAATCCCAAAAACTTAAGGTCTTGTTTTTTTTCCTTTCTTTTTAAAACAAAAATTCCAAAAAAATTTTAAAACAAAAATTCAAAAAATTATAAAACAAAAATTCCAAAAAAATTATAAAACAAAAATTCCAAAAAAATTATAAAACAAAAATAACCAAAAAAAATTATAAAACAAAATTCTAAAAATATTTAGTTTCATTTTGTAAAAATCTTTGCAAATATTTTTGTAAATAATCTTCTCTCTCTCCCCCTTCCTTTTCACCAACATTCTTGTAAATAATGTCTCTTTTTCTCGCACTTTTCGCAAAACTTAAAAATCTAAAAAAAAAGATAATAACTTAAAAAATTAAAACAAAAGTGTAAAACTAAACAAAAATTCAAAAAAAAAGTGATAATAAATTAAAAACACAAAAAAAATGATAAAAACTCTAAAATACCAAAAAAAATATTTTGAAACAAATAAATCAAATATACCATCCTTAATTTTCTTGCTATCCAAAAATTTTGTTTTGAGTTTATTTATATGTGAATTTTATTAATTCTTTATTTATTATTCATTTGTTAATTATTTATTGAAAATTTTAAATATCCGGGGTAAAGTTTTAAAGAATTCATTATGCTTTGTTAAAAATAGCGAACTCGTTTTAGGCACTACTTCTAATTTTTCATTGATAGAAGCATTTGTATTATGTTAGAAAATAACGACTATAGAATTTAATTATGTTTACTTTTAGCTTTCTGAAAAATTGGAACGTACAATTTATTAAGGTTGCTCTCAAACATTTTTTTTAATTAAAAATCTAGTTTTCTTTTCTACCCTCACTTCTCATGACTTACTTGACATGATAAAAATTTTTACCGTTAAAAGATCCTATGTCAATGGGAATAAAATTTCGTTCCGTAAACATAGACACCCAATAATTTAAAAAGATTATATGTTATGGAGTAAGAGGATAATATTCACTACTCCCACACATATGCATTGGATTAATTTTATTATTATGAAGAAAAAAATGATAATAGGGAAATAAGATTTCATTTTCCTAATAATCCAAAAAGAAAAATATGGAGGTTCGAGAAAAAACTAACTCACCTAAAAATCAAAACCCTCTTCATAAACCAACATCAACCCCCCTTAACCAATTTCATGATTCTAGAATTAATTCAAAATTTTTTTTGAGAGCATAATTTGTAAATTGCATTATTTCCAGTAAATCTCCTATAAGCTAAATTTCATATAATTCTAAACTATTTTTGTTAATCTAACCATTACAATTATTGCTTTCTATTTGATTACATCAAGAAGTCTTTTGGCCAAAACTTTTGCGCTATTTAAATCATCTACATGATTTTAGGACTTAACTCTTACACCTCGAATATTTATTTAGATCTCTCTTATAATTAATTAAGCGGTAGCTAAACTTAGAATTTTTTCTATTCCTTATAAGTTCACCTCAAACTTTTTCTCTGGAATAACAAAAGCCTAAGTGTGTGGGTATTTGATGAGTTGTAAATATACGTATTTTGATGTATATTAAATAAGTCGTTTTACTTTATTTTTTGTTATTTTTACTTAATTTTCTGTAATAAATTGCTCCTATATTGTAAATAATTTCTAACTTAGTTTATTTTTGATTTTCTGAAAAATTTCAGGAAAAATAAATTTTTTGCATGGGTCACACCCATGTACTCCCGTGACCTGGGCGTGACAACTCAATTCCCGTGAAAGCAGCCGCAAAAGTGAGAAGAATCATGTGACACGCCTGAACACACGCCCATGTCCAAGGACACGCCCTGTTTTCTAGGCCCATTCCAGCCACCTCGACGATTTTCTGCTCGACGTTCGTCGACCCAACAGGGAAACGCCCGTGTCCGATGAGCGCCACGCTCATGTCAGCCCGACACGCCCCGTGCCGAAGCCCGTGACCATCTCTCGACATTCTTCACTCGACGATCGTCGACTCAACCAACACGCCCGTGTCAAGATGCCCCTAGGGCGTGACTCCTCCACCTGGCCCGACAAACCGCTGCCGTCAACTTTCGATGCAAACGATGCCCAGTTCAACATACCTGACACGCCCCCGTCATGCCTGTGCCTAGGGGCCTGACTGCCACGTGGACCTACCGAAGTCAACAACGCCGTCAAATCACCGAATTCTGATGATAAATAAGGCCGACACGCCCACCTCACGGCCTTGACCGGGGGCGTGACCGCCGCATTTTCAGCCGTAATGTCAAATCATCGTAGACCTCCGAATTCTACTAATAAATAGTGCTGACACGCCCCCACGACACGCCCGTGTCGGAGGCCGTGTACTTTGAAATTTTTGACTATAAAATGGCAGCTGCTGTATGAGTTCAGGGTTCCAAATTTTTGAACCATTTTGTTGACAAGGGCTGTCGTTTGGAGCTTGCTTAGTGCTATGTAAGGACTTTATCCCCCCTTCTTAAGTTCGTTTGTTTAGGCACTTGTAATCAACTTATTTTGTAATAAAAATCGTTAGTTTTTCCTCCTTACATGCTCTGAATTATCTCTGATGGCCTCCTTTTCATCAATCTTACGTGCTTTTGTTTTCATTTTCATATTGCGTGTGTGCGTGTATTACTTAAAATTGCAAAATTTATACTTTAAAATGAAAAACTGTTTGCCTAATTTTCATTTTTATCAAAATTTCTAGTCGTTACTATGACCGTTTTTTCTATCAAAATTGGTTAGACTTAGGATTTTTATTTTCATTTTCTGTTACTTTTTAAACTCTTTTACAAATATATAAGAATTAAGCAAGCTTTATTTTAGTTTTTCAAAAACTTTGATTTTAGAAAATGCATAAAAATATTTTTGCTCGAACAATTTTTATTTCAACTTTTTATGCATTTCTGTAAAAATCTAACGGTAAAAATGCAAACGTTTTAAATTTTCAAGCACTTGCTTTTCTCACCTTAATTTGAAAACTATTTGCTCAAACAATTTTTATTTTGCCTTTTTATGCATTTCTACGACATTCTAGCGTTAGAATTGCAGTTGTTTTAATTTTTCGACAACTTTATTTTTCTTAATTTTTTCACCTGCGTACGTGCGTGTATGAGATAAGTTTATTGCTTTCTCCAATTATGTAGAGTGTGTGCGTGTGCGCATTTATTTCCGTCTACTCATTTGTGTTAAATGGCGTGTCTTCAATTTTTCACCTACTCATTTGAGTAGGATTTGCAAGTGTGAGTATTTACTTTCTGCAGTGTGAGTATTTTATTTTCTGTCGTGTGTGTGTGTGTTTTAATTTCAGCAAGTGTGTGTGTGTTTATTTTCCGCCTACTCATTTGAGTTAAATGGCTGGATTTTATTTAAGTAGGAGTTGTTGTTTTTACTTCCGCCTACTCGCTAGGAGTTAAATGGCCGGACTTCATTTCCCTCCTACTCGTTTGAGTAGGACATGTCATTTTTCAGTTTTTATTTACCGCCTACTCATTTGAGTTAAATGGCAGGTTTTTATCTTCCGCCTACTCGTTAGGAGTTAAATGGCCGGATTTTATTTCCCTGTAAATATTTGAGATGGACTTGTAATCGAATTTATTTCCGCCTACTCATTTGAGTAGGACTTGCTTTCATTTCAGTCCTACTCGTTTGAGTAGGACTTGCAAATTTTCAGCTTTTATTTCCCGCCCACTCGTTTGAGTGGGACTTGCAATTTCATTTATGCAATTTTCTCTTACTTGTAACTTAGTTTTATTTCTGTCTCTTTATTATGTGTTTGGATGAGTGCGAATGCGTTTATTTGTAATAACTATTCTAATATTAGGTTATCTTGCTTTTTCTTCTTATTTTCTTTATAATTCTTCAGCAAATAGTTTAGAACGCTCGGCTAACCAAACTCATAAGCTATCCCCATTCCGATGAGTGGCTAATCTCTTTTAGCCCACGGTATCAAAGAGCATTGGGATATAAAAAATGTTTTAAATAACTAAAGGTCTTATTTTTCTATTTAATTAAAAAACTTAAGGTTTACCCCGGGTTAACGACGCGTAGAACCATATATCGATGTGTGAGCTCTATTTCCATTATCCATATGCTAGCTAGCCGAGAGGCCATGCGTATGGACCGATCACCCCTGGGTAAAGAGAGTTCCGCACTAACCCTCGAGAGAGGAGGCGCACTAACTCTACTGGATTGGGTTCCCCACCTAATAGCGGGGTTCTTAGCGTACTGTGGGCATTAAGAGGAATCCTTCGTTGGACGAGAGCCCGGTCGAATAGTCTTAATGTCCAGGTGAGCGATATTCCTAGAGATAGGTGAGATCAAACTTTTGGAACCTCTACGACCAAGTTTCCGCTTTAATTAAATTGAAATTGTAGATATCTAGTTATTTAAATCTATTTTTAATCCCAACGTAGTTCAATACCGAGTGTTATCTCTTCATCGTCTTTAATATTAATCTATTTTCGTCCATTTTAGTTAAAATCAACACCTTACTATTTCGGTACAATAATAGTGCTTTCGGAGCAGTAGGGATAATCAACCCGTTCTCGGGAAATTTACGATCTGGATATTCCCCCGAATATTCTATATTACTTGCGATAGGTGCACTTACCTACCTAAGCAAGCCCGCGACGATCGACTCATCGAACCAAACACCTACATAAGAGTCTGTTCAGCCCAAAACAAAGGAGTCCTACAATGCCTCCCATATAGGGCCTCAAATGGGGCCATCTGCAGACTCACTTGGTAACTATTATTATACGCAAACTCCATGAGTCTGAGGCGTTCATCCCAAGAACCACCGTGATCCAAAATATAACACCTGATCATGTCTTCAACGATCTGATTAACTCTTTTCGGCTGACCATTCATCTGCGGATGATAGGCGGTGGAATACCTCAAGTCGGTACCCAACCCCTCCTGTAAACTCTTCCAAAAACAAGACGTAAATCTAGAGTCCCGATCTGATACGATAATAAAAGGCACTGCATGTAATATGATAACCTCATCAAGGTACAATTCAGCTATCTTCTTCATAGAATACCCAATCTTAAAAGGTACAAAGTGAGCAATTTTAGTTAATCTATCAACTATCACCCATATAGAGTCGTGCCCACAGGGAGATCTCGATAAGCCAATGATGAAATCCATCGAAATACACTTCCACTTCCAACTTGGAATATCAAGCAGTGTCAATTTACCACCAGGACTCCTATGGTTAGCCTTAACACACTGACACGTATAACATTCCGCCACAAACTTTGTTATATCGTTTTTCATCCCCGACCGCCAAACTATCCGCTGTAAATCTTTGTACATTTTAGTGGAACTAGGATGGTTGGTAACACTGGAACCAAGAGCTTCAATACAGATTTTAGCCTGAATATCACCAAAAGCGAGAATGCAAAATCTACCCCGATACTTTAAGGTATCCAACTCATCCAAGGAGAAATCAGGTAGCACTCCCTTCTCAGTTCTATTCCGGAGATGCAACAAATCTGGATCATCCTTCTGGTGTGATCTACTAAGGGAAATCCAAGAGGGTTCTTCTGCTTCCAAACCAGCAGGCATAGCACTATTCCCAACTTCAATGTCCATCAACAAGAATTCTTCTACAAATGACACCACAGACAAATTAAAATTTTTGGCAGTCTTTCTACTCAAAGCATTAGCTACTATGTTAGCCTTTCCTGGATGATAAAGGATTTCCACATCATAATCTGCCTCATATTCTAACCACCAACATTAGCGTAGATTTAATTACTTCTGAGTGAAGACGTACTTTAAACTCTTATGGTCTGTATAGATCTTGGACATCGTACTATATAATAAATGCCTCCAAAGTTTCAGTGCATAAATTACTCAGCAAACTCAAAGTCATGCGTATGATAGTTTCTTTCATGAATCTTCAATTGTCTTGATCCAAACGCGATCACCTTCCCATCTTGCAACAAAATACAGCCAAGTCCAATATGTGATTCATCCACATATACAGTGTACTCAACCCCTTCGGTAAGCAAGGCTAAGACCGGAGCAGTACACAATCTCTTCTTCAACTCTTGGAAAGCTTCTTCATACGTATCACTCCAACTGAATGTAGTATTCTTCTGGGTAAGTCTAGTTAAAGGAGCAGACAATACTGAAAAACCTTACACAAATCTTCTATAATAACCAGCCAAGCCTAGGAAGCTCCTAATCTCCTTAGGTGTAGAAGGTCTCTCTCATTCCATCACAGCAGAAATCTTGATCGGGTTTACGGAAATACCATCCTTGTTTACAACATGCCCCAGAAATGACACTTGGATAGCCAGAACTCATACTTGCATAGCTTCGCATAAAGCTTATGCTCCCTTAGGGTCGACAAAACCAGTCGTAAATGTTGAGTATGCTCCTCAACACTGCGAGAATACACAAGGACGTCATCTATGAACACGATCACAAAACGATCCAAGAAATCCTTGAACACACTATTCATTAAATTCATGAACGCAGAGGGTGCATTAGTCAACCCAAAGGATATCGCAAAAAACTCAAAATGTCCATGCCGTCATCGGAAAGCGGTCCATAGCATATCTACCTCACGAATTCTCAACTGGTGGTAGCCTGAACGAATATCAATCTTTGAAAATACCGATCTACCACACAACTGATCAAAAATATCATCAATCCTCGGCAGGGGATATATAATCTTAACGATCACCTTATTTAATTCTCTGTAATCGATGCAAAGCCTCATCGACCCATCCTTCTTCTTTACAAGCAATACTGGAGCACCCCATAGAGAAGAACTTGGTCTAATAAATCCACACTGCAGTAATTCATCAAGCTGAGTACGCAATGTAACTTCCCTCAAACAACTAGACCCCTAAGATTTTGTTTTGTCATGAGTAGGTCATGACAATACCATCAGAAGCTCTAAACCAAGTACGCAATGCCCAATGTGAAAAAAATCACCATGGTCTGCCTATTACTCATTCTCAACATTTAGATCTAAGGTTTGACTTTAGGGCTACATCTTGATCTCATGATCCTACCACAACACCCCTAACACCCAGGGTAGTCCATAGGGCCACTAAGGACCACTGTGGGCAGTCAAAGTGGTTAAGTTGACCTAAGTCAACCCTAACCCTAAATGGGTCAAACTAGCCTACTTAGGGTCAATTGACCTTCCCCTAGTCAAGTGGACCCCACCCATGCCCTCCTAACACTAAAGTGAGGTCAATGGGTCACCAAGGACCCATTGGGGTCAACCTTAGTGGCTAAGTTGACCCAAGTCAACTCTAGGCTCAAAGTGGTCAAAGTGCCCTTACTAAGGGTCATATGACCTCCAAGGTGCCAAGTCAACCCTACCCAACCCTACCTAGACTTTAGGGGAGTCCAATGGGTCACCAAGGACCCATTGATGATAACTCAAAAGGTCAAATGGACCTAGGTCAACCCTAGTCAAGGTTATGTCAAACATAGCTCAAATGGGCTAACCTAAGCTCAAGCCCTCTTTCCACTTGGGCTAACCTCATTTTCATGGAAAATATGGGTTAGTGGGATGCCAATAGGCTGGAGTGGTCAGCAAGATCAACCTAGATGACTAGGAGAGAGAAAACTCCAACTCCTCTTTAATGAAGGAGAGAGAAATGGTGAAAGATAGCCATTCATGGCCAAGGAGGCCAAGGGCCATTTTCATTGGCTGATCCAACTCCCCACTCAATCCAGGAAGACCAGGGGGCCATTTTGGTGGCTGCTCATGGCCAGAATGGTGCTACCCCACCATGGTTGAAATGTTCCTTCAATGGCCATTAATGGCCATTGAAACCTTGGCCCCCTTCCTTCCCCCATAAAGGGCTGGATTCAACTCCTCTGGGGATACAGAGAAGTTTTCAGCCATTTCCTGGCTGGATTGAGCCCAGATCCCCCCCCCCCACCATGGCCGAGATTTGCATTAAGAGGGCCATTAATGGCCACCACCAACTATACCCCTCCCCTCCCCCCATTTTATCATCCTAAAAGCATCCCTGGATCCAGGGCAAGCTTTTCCACACCTTACCCGAAGGAGACAAGCGAGTTCATTGTACTGTTGCAGAGCGCCAGTGACACCTCCACCACTAATGGCATTCTGGCAATCGACGCGTCTCCAGGCCGCAAGTAAGGTCCTCCCCTTCTCCTTCATCCATGGGTAGATCATAGGTCTAATTAGGAACAAGAATCGAGCTCAATTGAGCCCGATTGGGAGAAGCTTTCTCCTATTTTTTCGTGATTTTTAACTTGTCAGGTTCGCCTGAATAGGCCCCTCTGGCGGCTGTGCCGCCGCCTGGAGATAGCCACCACCTCAACGGAGGTGGTGGTGGCGGTGGCCGACCAGGGAGGTGGCCGAATGGCCGGCTATGGCGGATAGAAGTAGCTCCAGGACGGGTCAATCCTAACCGTCAGCTAGAAGAAGAAGATGAGCCAGAGCCACTGGATGCGCTTTAAGATTCGTGCTGGCGATCAGTCAAACTATAGGATATATATTTTCATATCATTTCATTTTTGTCACACTATTTGTATTAAATGTTTCTAATTAATAAAAATACCTAAATGCAAAATCTAGAAAATGATGAATATCAAAATTATAGCCCTATGAGTCTTCTTTAATTTAAAATTGGTTTGAACCAATTTGGGTGCCTGGTTTGACTAGGGCAATATTTTGGTGGGGTTTATACCTAAGGTTAGACAGAACTTAAAATTGGTGCCCCCACCTCATTCCTTGTCCAAATGACCTGAAATTTAGATAGAGAGTCACCCTAATCTGTACCTAGGTGTATAAATTTTCACCTCATTTTGAGTTGATTTGGTTGGGAAATGGGCAAACCTTAGCCTTGCCCTAATAAAGAGTATTTAGGTCAAAAGTGCACTTTGAGGTTTAAGTGGCCAAATCACCTCAACAGAGGCTGAAACCATGTCCACCGGTTTGTCATGACTTTTTACACCCTCATATGGGTTATGGGGTGGTTTGGGGTAGGATTGCGCTAGGACCCAAGTTCAAACCCTATGTTTGGACTTTGGGGGTTTGTGAAGGGCATATGGTCAAATGCCCTTGTATAGACTTGAAATTTGGTAGAGAGCACTCTAGGGTAGCCAAAGTCCTCTGGTAAAAATATTAGAGGATTTGGAGATGGTTCAACCCCTCAAAACGCTAACCCTAGTTTAGGTCACAATTCTCAAATTTGAAGGGTAGCTAATTAGAACTCTATGGAAACTTGTGAAATTTGGGTAGTGTATTCATAATGTCATTATAAGCCTTGGATAATTTTGTTGGATATTTCAGATTAATAATTTTGTATCACCTTTGTAATACCAGTATTGGTCATAATTAATTATGTTTTTATTTTGATCTTAATATCCATTAGATGATTATGAAATTGGGGCAGAGTGAGTGTTAGACCATTATGAGCTTACATGAATTTTATTGTAATTTTCAGATGTAAATTTCCAATACCTACTTCACAAGTGTATAAATACGGGAATATGATCAATATTAGATTTAGAGCTCCCTTTATATTGGAAATTATGAAACTTGATCAGTAGTGTTTCTAGGTCAATATGCTCATATTGAAATTTTATTGCAATGTTTAGATGAATAATTGTTGTAGTTAGTTCATTAACCTATTAACTTGGAATATTATGAGAAAATTAAGTTTAGAGTTTATTATTCACTGATAAATTGTGAAACTTGACATGGAGTGTTTTTATGTCTTTATATTCATCCTTGAATTTTCTCAGAATTTTGAGAAGTATATTGGCAGTACTTGTCTCTTTAATTTGGTTAATGTAGGTTATGTTCAAAAATCATGTTTAAAGGTTTAATCTTACTAAAAATTTGGAGACCTTGAATTTATTAATAAATAGTTGTCATTTATTTATCATAATTGTGTGGAACATTTTTCATGCTTGAAAATAGTACTTCATGTTCAAACTAAGGCATTCAGATCTCTTTGGAAATTAAATAAATAATCGAGTAAATTAGGAAAATTATAAACTTATGGATTTAGGCTAATCATGCCATGATAGACCTCCAATAAATATTATAGTGATTTTGGATGATAATTTGGAGTACATCCCATTGTATACATTATATAGCTTAGGATGGTCTACGTTTCGTAAAAACTACAGAAATCATAATATGGTGCAAAATGAACTTAGGGAGATGTGATATAGTGTATTGATCTGGTTAGTGAAATGAGATTATCATCGGGAGTCGTGATGAGGAGTGAGAGTTTTGACTAGTGTTAAGAGGTGCTTGGGGTCGACAAAACATCGTCTTCCCCGTGGGGAGAGAAAGAGTCAAAATGCACTATGGTTAGATCTAATACAACATTAAAGGGATTGGGAGTTGAGTAACAACAAATAATAGTAAGTGCCATGTGAAAGGGAACGATGGGTTTCATCTACCATCATAGTTCCTAGTGCCCTCGAGAGCCCTTCACGGGGAATATCTTGGTCAGTCCTGGGCTAATCTAAACATTAGGAATAATAAACTTTAAGAGCAACTAGTATAACTAGGGGTTCACATTCACACACCCCGGTAGCTTGAAAGGTTTGTTAGGTTAGTTCGATTGACCATCCAGACGGTAGGTTCGTAAGGCAGATGTAACAGACGGGATAGTCCGAGGAGCCGGTGTCTCAGAAGGAATTCGATACAAGTAAGGTGGTGGGTCTTCGGTATTGGACGGTCGTTCACACTGACGTCGATACTTTGACTCGGCGGTGTGGGACACCTAGCCAAAGAAAGTCTGGTGGATATGTCCAGCATTAGTACACGAAGACTCTAGGTTGTGTCCTTCTAGAGGCGTACGCAAGGGCTAGGCCTGGTAGTGTGGAAACCCGTATAGGAGTGGGGGCCCGACCCACTGTCTCCGTTTGCCACTACGGAGGTTCCTGGGAGTGAAGCTGGCTGCCCAAATATGGGGAACTAAAGGTCTGTGCGCATAGAGTCGTGTGCGTGAGTTGCACTTGCATGAATCATGGCATAGCATTTCACTACACTCATGCTTGCATACAACTGACACCCCAACATATAAATTGGTATGAGACTTTTTATATGATGAGAGGCTTGCAGAAGACCCCTTAACTTATAAGTTTGAATGGGCATTCATATAAGTTAAGGTTACTTACTTCTTACCTTGTCTTTCTTACATATGCTGCTTATTCTACTTGTTTACTTTACTGCTCACTATTGTAGAACTGCAAGTTTGTACCCTTCCTCCTTAGCTATTTATACAACATAAATAACTATTAGATTAGTTCCACTGTCACCTGCTTTGCTTACTCTCCACCTTTGTAGCTTCCCTTTCCTCCTCCCCGCTCGGTGCCTAGGAGCCATGGGGGAGGGGTAGGGGATGATATGACTTAGTCTTTATGACTAATGGTTTTTGGACCACAACATTTTGGGGCTCCAGTTGTGAGACAGGGACCAGCAGCTCAGTGACCAGCACACATGGACCAGCACCAGCGTAAAACGGTGCGCATGGAGGTGGGCCAGTCTAGTACCGGAGTACCAGTGACTAGCTCCGTGAGTGATTAGTTCTTTCTCACAGCTTCTGCAAGAGATTGTAGCGAGGATTTGATGTATCGGGCTTAAGCCCATTTATATTTCATTTGTACTGTTCTTTTGTAGTACTCTCTCTTTTCTATATATTTGGACTTGTTGTGGTTTATCATTATATATGGTATTTGTGGACTCAATTATATTTCATTTATGATTACTGCTCTCTCTTTGATGATCGAAAAGGCCGGTAGAATCAGCGTTTTGTAGTGGCGGCCTTCCCGAGTGTCGGGGCCAGCACAAAACGGCAGTTCGGGGAATAAAACCCCGGGTTTGAAAAATAAAAAATGGGGTCACGCAACTTATTCAACTCACGCGGGCCATGCGGTATAGTGCTTTGGCAATAGGATGAGTACCTGGATCGAGCTCTATCACAAACTCTATCTCCCTCATCGGAGGAAGTCCTGAAAGAAAATCAGGAAAAACATATGGAAACTCTTGCACCATCGAGACATCCTCAAGGCGTGGTGTAACAAAAGCAGTTTCCAAAGCTGAAATAGAAACCATAAACACCTCACAACCAGATTCTAAAGCATGACAAGCACGTACCGCATAAATGATAGGAGAAACCCTACCCTAAATACCATAGACACTCATAGGTTGTCCATTGTCCATCCTGAAATCCAGTCACTTTGTCTTGTATTGGATGACTGCATCATACTTGGACAACCAGTCCATGCCCAAGATCACATAAAAGTCCGTCAGATCCAACACCATCAGATCCGCAAAGGCTAGGAAATCTCCTATATAATTAGGGCATCTCAGAAATCCTTGATTAGATATTACTGATTCACCGGAGGGAAGCTTGATGTTGAAGGAGTATCCTAACTGATCCACGTTCAAACGATGTTTATCTACGAACCTCCGGGCCACAAAGGAATGGGTGGCACCCGAATCAAAAAGAACACGCGCCCACCTATTCTGCACCTTAAACTCCCCTAAAACCATAGCATACATAACTAAACAAACGAAAACTTGGGAAACTAAAGAGAATAAAATTAAACTAGGGTATAACCTGAAATCACTTGATTAGAGGTCTGGGCTTCCTCTTTGGTCACAACATTTAGCTTCCCTTTCCCTTTGTCCTGGTTTGGCAGCGACGGCAGAGCCCGAAGCGGGCAAGCTGTAGTAGAGTCTGAGTTTGGGGGCAAGAAGACTTCAGGTGACCCTTCTGCCCACACTGGAAGCAAGTCTTATCCTTCAACCAACAACGACTGACATCATGACCATTTTTTGTATAGATCGGGCACACCAGATCACTTTTGGGTGAACCTTGGATGACAAGCACATGCTGCTGCTTCAGGGTGGCAGTCCTCTTGAAACACCTTTCGAAGGGGTGGCCAGGTCGACCACAGAAGGTACATACTTCCTTACTTTTCTTCTTCGAAGAAGGGCCAGATGCCCTAGAGCTTCCATCCTCATCACCTTTTCTCTTCTCTTTCCTTATCGCATCACCTTGATTCTTGGTATTTTCGATGGCCTCAACCTTCAGAGCGGCTTCCACTACCTCAACATAACTTTCAGCTCTATAAGCACATGCCAATTATTGGACATCGCTTCTTAATACTCCGAGAAAACACTTCACTCTCCCTGCCTCCGTGGCTACCAAATTAGGAGAACATCTGCTCAAATTACTAAACCCAATCTCATAATTGCTCACTGTGAGCTGTCTCTACTTCAAATGTAGGAAATTGTTCATCAAACGGTCCTCCTCGATCGAGGTTAAGAACTTCTTAAGCAGTATCTTCTCGAAGGACTCCCATGAGCATCCTTCCTTCAAACCTTCCTTTTCTCGAATCCACCAAGTTTTTGTAAGGCCTTTCAGCTGGTAGGCCGGAATCATTACCTTTTGGCTTCAGCAATCCCCGAATATGTGAACATCTCATCCATAGTAATGATCCAGTCGTCTAAAACCATAAAGTCGGCACTCCTGTCATAAGTGGGAGGTCTCAATCGCTGGAAATGCAATATAAGGTTCATCTTCGGTGGTAGCGTCACTGGGGTACCAAAGGAGCAGGAAGAGCAGGTACAGCTTGAACTGAGGTAGAATCTTGCGCTAGAGGTTGCTGCGCGGGAGCGGCAGACAACAAGGTCTGAATCTACGACTGCATCGTAATTAACTGCCTCGATAGAGCCTCATTACTCTGACACAAACTCTCGATCAATGCATCACTTTGCGCACATGACCACTCGCCCTCTGACTGGGGAGTCTACCTCATCGCAGGATGCTTTGGCGGCATTTCTAAAAAGTAATGAACGTCTCGTCAAAAATTCCTAGATTATAACTAGGCCACACAACTAGTTCAGACCATACTTAAGACACTTGCTTACGATGCAACTTGCTCTGGGATTTTATAATGATGCTATGTCCTACTTAGGATGATATCCTCTCATCCTATTTACTCGTGTGCCTATGATATGAATGCATAAATTCTTTATTCTTCTTTAAAATCATGTGTGTACATGTGTCATCATGTAAACCTTAACTTAGCATGCATGCATATGCGATGATATGCTATGTATGTAGTGCTATGCATTCTAAAAAGGCCTTAATTCTTGCATGAGCGACGTACACATGAAATGTTAGGCATCACATACTACATAACATTGCATGCGCCAAAAAAGGAAAATGTGCTAATGGGCACCCATGTGACGATGGTTATGCATCCCATACTACATAACCGTCACATGTTGCCTCCTATGGTGGATCCATATACAAACACATATTATGCATCCCATACTACATAATATGCCTCGTATATTTCTTATCATGCTATGAGTGTAGTTACTATGCTTCGGTTAAGACGTACTGATGACACATCAGTGTGTGTGATGGGCCCGCGAACAGACTCTTACTGTGGTTGGTTCGGTGAGTCGATCGCCGCGGGCTTGCTCGGGTAGGCAAGTGCACCTATCGCAAGTAGTACTCGATATTCGGGGGAATACCGAGGTCGTATTGTTCTCGGGGTCATGTTGACTATTCTTACTCCTCCGGGAGGACTATTATTTTACTGAAAGTAAGGTGGATTTTTTTAGTAAAGTAAAGACGAAAAAAGCAAAGGAGCGAAAAAACGATTTAGACAAAATTCGATGAAGGGTTAACGCTCGGCATCGAATCGGATTAAGACTAAAACAATTTTTAATAATTATAGGACTTAGTTTTCAAATTAATAAAAAGGCAACTTGGTCGTGGAGGTTCCACAAATGTGAGCGCACTTATCTCTAGGAATATTGCTCACCTGAACTTTAAGACTATTCGACCGAACGTTAGTCCGACGAAGGATTCCTCTTAACGCCCGCTTTAATCTAAGAACCCCGCTATTGGGTGGGGAACCCAATCCGGTAGAATTACGCTTGTCCTTTTTCGAGGGTATGCACGCAACTCTATTTACCCAGGGGTGATCGGTCCATATGCACGGCCTCTCGGCTAGCTAGCATATGGACTACGGAAATAGGGCCCACACATCGATATGTGGTCCTACGCGTCGTAAACCCGGGGTAAACCTTAAGTGCTTAAATTAAAATGAAAATAAAGAGCTTCAATTATTAGAAATCATTTTAAATGTCCCAATGCTCTTCGATGCCGAGGCTAATAGCGATTAGCCACACATCGGTATGTGGACGTCTTATAATTTAGTGAGGCGCGAGTTCAAAATTAAACGCTAAATTATTATAAGAAGGGGACATGAAAACAAAACAAACATTTAGAAAGTTAAAAAGTTAACTAAAACGAGAACTCACGCACACTCCAAATTATAAATTAAACAGAAACTAAGTTACACATAAAAGAAATTTGCATAATTGAAATTTGCGAGTCCCACTCAAACGAGTGGGGGCGGTAAATAAAAGCTGAAAATTGCAAGTCCTACTCAAATGAGTAGGACTGAAATGAAAGCGAGTCCTACTCAAACGAGTAGGAGAAAATAAATGCGATTATAGGGCTTTCTCAAATATTTACAGGGAGATAAAATCCGGCCATTTAACTCAAGTGAGTAGGCGGAAAAATAAAGAAAGAAAATTACAAGTCCTACTCAAACGAGTAGGCGGGAAATAAAGTCCGGCCATTTAACTCAAGTGAGTAGGCGGAAAAATAAAGAAAGAAAATTACAAGTCCTACTCGAACGAGTAGGACTGAAAATGAAAACGATGCGCCATTTAACTCTTAACGAGTAGGCGGAAATAAATACACACAAACACACACACTCCAAATGAATTTCAAGAAAGCAATACAGCTAACACCTACACTCACACACTCTACAAAATTTGAATCAAAGCATAAAAGTTAAGCATTAAAAGAAAGCATTAAAATTTAACACCTACACTCACACACTCTACACAATTTGAATCAAAGCATCAAAACATTATTCTCATACACTCACACACACATATTAAAAGCAAAATGAAAGTTACCTAAAAATTAAAACTTTTACTTTTTCATGCTTAGGTTTTGCCAAAAACAAATAAAAAGAAGAAATTACAATTTTTAGAAGACAAAAGTTTTTCAAAACAAATTAAAAACCAAAGTTTTTGGAAAATTAAAATTTCAACATTTTCATTCCTAGGATTTCATAAAAGTGCTAAAAAAGTTGAAATAAAAAGAGAAAGAAAAAAAGGGTTTTCATCCTAAAATAAAGCTAAGTAAAAAATCAAAAAAAAACTTTAGTAACTCTTTTACACATTCATAAGAGTGAAGATGTTGAAGAAATTAAAAGAAGACATGAAAAAAAGGAAAAACCTAATTCATCATTTCATGAATTTCTAACAAAACCTAACTTGAGAAAAATTAAAGGCATGTAAAGTAAATAAATAACACTCATACACACACACACACACATTTCATAAATGAAGAAGTAAATGAAGAACAAAGATAAAACCAAGGATAAAAAGGAGAAGGAAAGTGGGCACAAGTGTTCATTCCAAAGCCAAATATGAAGAGAAAATCTAACATTTTATTGATTAAAGGAAACTATTACAAGCTATTACAAGAGCTAAAGCTAAAGAAAAAACAAACATGAAAGAAAAGAGGGAGAAATCTCCTTACACAGCTTTAGAAATCACGGATGCAGCCCACAAAAAGACACTAAAATGGCCCAAAAATCTGAACCCTTGGACCTTACAGAACTGGGCAATTTATAGGCAAAAAATTCGAAGTACACGCCCTAGGTCATGGGCGTGTAGGGGGGGCGTGACAGTACTATTCTTGAAGGCGGCCAGCGATTGGACAGGAAAGTTGACTTCGGGCTGAGTTCGCGGCAGTCACGCCCCAGGTCACGGGCATGACTCTGGGCGTGTCGGGGAGGTAGAACCGGGCGCGGGTTGCGCCGAAAGTCTTCGGCAGCATCTTGTCGGGCTAGCTGGAAAGGTCACGCCCCAGGTCATGGGCGTGACACTGGGCGTGTTAGTTGGTGTCTACACTCGACGAATGTCGAGCGGAAAGTGTCGAGTCGAAATCGTCGAGCGGAAATTGAGTCACGCCCCAGGTCACGGGCGTGATGCTGGGCGTGACTGTTGGTGTCGACACTCGACGATCGTCGAGATGAATTCGTCGAGTGGAGTGAACACGGGCTTGGGTCACGGGCGTGACCAAAGTGTCACGGGCGTGTACTGCCCAATTTTGGCAGATTTTGGAATTTTTCTGAAAAATAAAATAAAACAAGTTAGGAGTAAATTTACAGGAATAGGAACATTTTATTGAACAAAAATAAGTAACAACGACGAAAATAAATGAAAATGACTAAATTAATGTGCATAAAAATACGTATATTTACAATTCATCAAATACCCCCATACTTAGGCTTTTGCTATTCCAGAGTGAAAGATATGGTACCTAAACACCTAGAGGGGGGGGGGGGTGAATAGGTGACCTAATCCTTCTTAACTTTGTTGGCAGCAATCAGTTATATCACAGATTTCTAACTAGCTTTTACACAGCAATACAACACATACACAACAAATCCACAACCACAGCACAGCAGACACAATGATTTATAGTGGTTCCCCAATCTTTGGGTACATCCACTTTCCCCCTTCGCCTATCTAGCAGTGAACTACACTCGGCCAAACTTCTCCACTGTCTCAGAACCCAAATTGGTTCTTACCTCAGGCCCAAAGCCTTACACTCAGCTTTATCCCAAAGCCTACACTCAGCCAATCAAGGCCTACACTCAGCCAACCAAGGCCTACACTCAGAGATCTATATCTCCTACACTCAGGCTAACAAGCCCTACCCTCAGCCTTTATAAATATAGGCTTACAATCACTCAGATCCAATGGATCCTACAAGTTAAAATAGTATTACAACAAATAACTCAACAACTCAGAAAATAAGAGAGGAGTTAAGAGTTTCTTGCTGAGTTCTTGGAAGAACTCAGATAGATCCAAACTGACTTAGCTTCCTTCAAAGCTTCTTGAGTAGAACTGAATAAGTCTGAATCCTCTGCAGTTGTTCCTTGACCTCTGCTTCTTAAGATCCAGATGCTTCTGAATTCTTCTTCTCAGCCTAGTTCCAAAGACTGAATTCTTGATTGGAGCTCTCTCTCTCCAACTTCTTAGATCTGTCGTTGGACAGCAAGATCTTCTTGATTTGTATCACTTGGATAACTTGATCAGCAACCACTTGAACAAATCTCTTAGGTTAATCTGAACTCAATCAGAACTTAATATTCTTCTGTTAACTCTTAACAATATTAACAACCTTTTTTTCTGTAAACAGTCTGTGCCTATTTATAGGCCTTCTTCATGGTAACCGGCTGGTCCGGTTCATAACTGACTTCTGACATCTCTGACAAGTGCTGTAGACCGGCTGAAACGGCAGCTGTCACGTCATCCAGTCAATTCTTGAAATTCTCTAACTGTCAGATAGTGTCGAGACTTTCTGTTCTTAAGTGTCGACACTTATAGTCCAAGTGTCGACACATGTTGTGTAAGTGTCGACACAAGTCTACAAGATGTCGACACATTTCCTTGTATGTCTCGACACAGATTCTTCTGCATGTGTCGACACTGAAATTGAGTGTCGACACAAGTACTTGATCTTCTATCTTCAACTGTATTCTTCTAAGTGTCGACACATCTCCTTTGTGTCGACACAACTTCTTGTGTTGAATCTGTCAAGTGTCGACACTGCTTCTAGGTGTCGACACATAGTCTTTTATGTTGATTCTTGCTGAGTGTCGACACAGCTCCTTGTGTCGACACATCTTCTTCTTGTTGAGACTTCAGCTGAGTGTCGACACATTCCCTTAGTGTCGACACTTGTACTTAGAATAATTTGCTGTTCTTTCTGTTCTTGGCTAAGTGTCGACACAGCTCCTTGTGTCGACACTTTCTTCAAGTGTTGAGTCTTTAGCTGAGTGTCGACACATTGTGCTGGGTGTCAACACTTACTTCAAGTGTTGATTCTTCTGGTAGTGTGTCGACACTTGTGCTGAGTGTCGACACATTCTTCAAATGCTGACTCTTCTGCATAGTGTCGACACATTGTGTTGAGTGTCGACACTTGTACTTAGACTCTGTAGACTTTTGCTGAGTGTCGACACAGCTTCTTGTGTCGACACTTTCTGGTGTAGTCACAGCTTCACTGGGTGTCGACACAGCTCCTTGTGTCGACACTTTCTGTCTGCACTTTTCTTTACTGAGTGTCGACACAGTTCCAAGTGTCGACACTTTCTGACTGGTGTCGACTCTGCATCCCAGGTGTCGACACAATGACTCCAAGTGTCGACACTGCTTGTCTGGGTGTCGACACAAGCTTTCTCAAGTGTCGACACTTTCCCTCTGGGTGTCGACACATGGACTTAGAAACTTTTTGCTTCAGTCCAGTGATTTCTTAACCTGCACAAATAACTCAAACATACATCAAATACATTATGATGTATATCATTGAGTTGGGTGAGGCTTCTTCAAATCAGGTACATTTGACCAATGTACCCAACAATCTCCCCCTATTTGGAGAAGTCATAACCCTTAGTCAATGATATACACCATTCATAATTTAAAAATTACAAAATGATATAAAGCAGATTATAATCAGCAGGGTTAACATGAATATGTAAAACTTCACACATATACACATTTGCAGAACAAATAAGAAACAGACACATTTCAGAACAATCATACTATATTTATCATATATTGTTCCAATATTGTTCCTTATACATTTTCAATGGTGTACAACAATGTTTTTCACTTAGAAGATTACAATAAGCATTAAGTTTAATTCCTAATCTATTTCTGATCAGGTTCTTTAATAACAATTCCTTTGCCAGATTTGACTTTAGCCTTGACAGCAGCAGTAGTAGGCTCAGCATCAGCAGGCTTCTTGCCTTTTGAGTCCTTCTTCTTTTGTTCTTCAGCCTTGATTTTCTGCCTCTCAAAATAATGATAGGGCTTAGGAAAGTACTTGCTGGGCTCCACAGCTGTAGGAGGTAGCTTTCCCATCTTAGCCTTCCTTCTATGCTGAACAATGGCTTCTTGCCTGATTTCATGCTTCCTCCATTCTGCTTCAGAGAACCACTTGTTTCTATCAGTAGTGTTGTCTTTAGCAGCTTTCCAGGCAGTTAGAATGATATTTCTAGAGGTAGGGCTCCATTGTTCAAAATCTGGCTTTAGTTCAGCTTGTTCCCTAAACCTCTTCTTTGACAACCTTGCCTCTTCTTCTTTGTCCAAAGCCTCTTGCATAGCTGCAGTAATAGGTTGAACAACCTTTTCCAGAACAACATTAGACTTGCCCTCAGTTGGGCTGTACAATGTCTGCACTTCTGCATGAATCATTTCAAAATCTGGAGGTGGATAAATGACTTGAGCTACTTCTTGTGGCTTACCTCCAAAATATGCAGGGTTCAGTCCAGATTCAGCAACTTCATTGTCATCACACAGGGGAGGATATCCAAGTGTAGCCCTGATTGAATTTGATATCCATTTTGCATGCTCAGAACTTGCCTTGACTAACACTCTCTCCCCCTTTATGACTTCTTGAGCAACATGATCTCTTACATCATCCTTCTGGAATCGGATTTGACCATCCAAGTACCTGATTCCATCTTTAAAGTAAGGTCTAAGCTTTGTAAGTTGTTCAGAGATTGCTTTCTGGGAATCTTGTATAGAAGTTTTGACAGCAGTAATCTCAGCTTGAAAGATTTTATCAAAATCAGCCTTTGCAGCATCAGCAGATGTAGATGGTTCAGCCGACTTATTCTTTAATACAGTGACTATAGCATTGTGGGAGGCAGTTAAATTATCATTCATTCTAAACTGATTTTCCAGCACATACCCTTGCTTTAATGCTATATCATCTACTTGAGTCTTGATCTTCTCCTGGTGAGTAGCCAAATAGACTACTGCATTCCCACCCTTGTGGAAGCAGTCAGTCATTTCTTTCTTATTGAGATTCATCTCAAACCTTATAGATTTTATATCTTGAGCAAGATCAAACTGTAATGATCTGTGCCCTGCATCAACATAAGCCTCTATGGCTTTCCTTTGTTCATCCATTTTGATCTGTAGGGCAATCAGTAAAGCACTATAGTCAGCAGTTGGAGCTTGCTGAACTATAGGCTGTGGGGCAATGGATTGTAGGGCTTTCATGTAGCTCTGACTTCTTCTCTTGAATACAAAGAGTTGCTTCTTTTTAGCCCTAGCACTCTCCTCATCTTCAGAGGCAGAGGTGCTTGCAATATCAACTCTATTCTTAGGGCTCTCTGGTTTTTCAGCTTGCACATCAAGTGCTTTCTCAGTTTCTGGCCTTTCAGATTCTTCCAGAATTATCATGTGCTCCCCCTCAGCAGCAGCACTCTTATCTTCAGCAGCAGCATCCTTGTCCATATCAAAATCATCTTGGTCTAGATTCAGAAACAAATCTTCCATTGTATATTCAGGTGGAGACTGTGTAGGAGAAGTTCTTGGTTCTTCAATTACTTGATCAGGAACTACTTCCAGTATAGCAGATGTGTCTTGGATAACAACATCTGGTTCTTGACTGTTTTGCTGAGTTTGCTGATATACATCAGACAAATTAGCATCTTCTATAATATAGTCTAAAGTTTTTAAGTCAGTGAGTACCTCTTGGATAATGATGGTGGCCAGCTCACTGTCCAGAGTAGATGGTTCTTCTACTGCTGGAAGCTCCCCCTGGCTGTGATCCCTATGGATGGGGCTAGCATGAGGCAGCTCCCCTGGATCTCAGCTACATCTTGAGCAGCAGGGGTCTTGACTACTGTCTCCTCTTCTTGCTCATCAGGTGTGAACACCACCTGTTCTTCACTTTCAGAACTGCTTGAGGACTCTTGTGCCACAACAGCAGTTTTTCTCTTCTTCCTGGGAGGTGTGATTTTCTCATTAACTTGCTTCTCAGGGGTAGGCATATCCTTTGACAGCACCCTTTCCCACCTAGACAAGATCCTCATATCCATTTTTCTCATATGATTGATCTTGCTACCTGCAGCAGTGCTCATTACCTCTGGTATTGTACCAGCCAGGTAGAGACTTATAATTCTGCCCAGATTGGGCTTCTTCAGACTTTTCTTGATCTTTTCATAGATGACCATTGACCAATTTGTTTTTAGGGTGAAGATGATTCTTGTCATGATATTGAACATTGAGGCTGACACCCTGTCATGCCCTCCAGGTTTACTGAGAATGACCTTTCCCACTATCTCTGACAGAAATTTTCCTTGACTGTTCATGCCTTTTCTGGTAAAGACAGAACCTATCTTCATCTTAGAATCAAGACCACACCAGACCAAAGCTTCCCTGGTCTTGGATGTAGAAACTTCCTCTTCTTCTTGAGTCTTAGGTAGCTGAAGTACCTTTCTCAGACTTTTGGGTGATACCTTGACCTTGTTTCCATGCACTCTGGATTTGATTCTGTATCCAGAGTCATCCACAGTTGCTCCAGTAAGGAATTCAAGCACTTCCTTCTTCCATATCTTGGTTGGTTCTGAAACCAAGTATTCTAGTCCTGAATCGCTGACTAGGGTAACCACTGACTTGATATCTTGATCGCCATCGTCAAATGCGCCGCACACAAGTTCGTAGCCTTCGTTGACGTTTTCCTCGAGCTTGGGAGCCATTAGGGTTTGAGAATTTGTCTTTAGAATAGAGAAATGTCGACACAGCAGTTTTGGTCTCGAAACTCTGAAAGCGTGTCGACAAACAAAGACAAAACCCAATTTATACCTTTCTGATTTTTGAAGATGAACAGGCGGGACAGCTAGCTTAACATGTGTCGACACTGGCAATAAGTGTCGACACTGACTTATAATGTCTCGACACATATGTGTCGACACAAGTGTTAGTCAACAGATAATATGTGTCGACACATGTTTATGTGTCGACACCACTCTACTCGACTAATCGTCGAGACTTTACTTTAGAAAATTCTGAGTAAAACTTAAGTGTCGACACCACATTGGATGTGTCGACACCTACTCGACATGTGTCGACACTAACATTCTGAAGTGTCGACACCAATCATACTAGATGTGTCGACACCTTTTTCCTGAAGTGTCGACACTTTTATTCTATGTCGACATAGACTTGTCTATGTGTCGACACCTTTTGACTTAGCCAATTTTCTATTCTGTAAACTTAGTCTAAGTTTATCATTCCTAGTTCAATTTTGAATCTATTGAACTTAGCTTCTTCTAGGGGCTTAGTGAACATGTCAGCTATCTGATTATCAGTTTTAACATATTCAAGTGCAATATCATTTCTTTCTACATGTTCTCTAAGAAAGTGATACTTAATCTCAATATGTTTTGTTCTACTATGAGATACAGGGTTGTTAGCTATTGAAATAGCACTTATAGAATCACAGAAGAGTGGAGTTCTACTTACCTGAAATCCATAGTCCACTAGCTGATGTTGAATCCATAGAAGTTGAGCACAGCAACTTCCTGCAGCTACATATTCTGACTCAGCTGTGGAGATAGTCACACTAGTCTGCTTTTTGCTGCTCCATGAAATTATTCTTCCACCTAGGAATTGACAGGTTCCAGTTGTGCTCTTTCTATCCTCTTTGCATCCTGTAAAGTCTGCATCTGTATAACCTGTTAGATCAAAATCTCCATTCCTAGGGTACCAGAGGCCTAGATAGGGAGTGCCCTTTAGATATCTCAATATTCTTTTGACTGCAGTCAAGTGAGACTCTTTAGGGCAGGCTTGATACCTTGCACAAACACATGTAGCATACATGATGTCTGGTCTACTAGCAGTAAAGTATAGTAGGGAGCCAACTATCCCTCTATACAAGGTTTCATCTACAGGTTTCCCCACATCATCCTTGCTAAGAGACATACTTGACCCCATAGGAGTCTTCATGGTGCTGGATGAATCCATACCATATTTCCTTATGAGTTCTAGGGTGAACTTGGACTGACATATGGATAAAACACTTTCAGTCTGTTTAACTTGGAGACCCAAGAAAAACTTCAGCTCTCCCATACTACTCATCTCAAACTGACTTTGCATAAGCTTTGCAAACTTTTTGCAAAGGCTACTTTCAGTAGACCCAAATATAATGTCATCTACATATATTTGGACAAGTATGACTTTGCCTCTAGATTCCCTAAGGAATAGAGTCTTATCTATTTTCCCCCTTGAGAACTTGTTCTCAATGAGGAAACTAGATAGGGTTTCATACCAAGCTCTAGGAGCTTGCTTTAACCCATATAAAGCTTTCCTAAGTCTATAGACATGATGAGGTAAAGTTGGATCAACAAAACCTGATGGCTGCTCCACATTGACTTCTTCTTTCAAATTACCATTTAGGAATGCTGACTTGACATCCATTTGGTATACCTTGAATCCTTGATAGGTTGCATAGGCCAAGAACATTCTTATGGCTTCCAGTCTGGCTACTGGAGCAAAGGTTTGATCAAAATCAATACCTTCTTCTTGCCTATATCCTTTAGCAACCAGTCTTGCTTTATTCTTAATGATGACCCCTTGTTCATCTAACTTATTTCTGTAGATCCACTTAGTTCCTATAACACTGTGGTCTTTAGGTTTAGGAACCAGTTCCCAAACCTTGCACCTTTTGAACTGATTAAGTTCTTCTTGCATAGCTTCAGTCCACTGTGGATCTTGTATAGCTTCTTCAAATTTCTTAGGTTCTATTTGAGACAGAAAACTAGAATATACTGCAGCATTCTGATTTCTGCTCCTTGTCTGAACTCCTTGTCTTGGATCTCCAATAATCAGCTCTACTGGATGATCTCTTAGTTGCCTGTTGGCTGGTGGCATCCTAACTTCAGGTTGAACTTCTTCAGCATCTGCATCATGCTGTACTTCTTGTATTTCTTCAGCTATTGGCACATGTAGTTCTCCCCCTGGACAACTGCTATTGCCTTCTACTTGCTGTCTTGCAGCAGGCATCCCTTCTATAGTAAGCTTGTCCAATTTCTTTGTCAAACCTGTGGGGCTGCATACATTGCTAGACAACTCATTGTTAATAAGTTTTGTCTCATCAAAAACTACATGCGCAGTCTCCTCTACAACTTGTGTAGTCAAGTTGTATACTCTATAAGCCTTACTATTGTTGCTGTACCCAACAAAAATTCCCTCTTGGGACTTGGCAGCAAACTTAGTTATGTAAGACTTCCCATTGTTAAGTATGAAGCATTTGCAACCAAAGATCCTGAAATAGGATAGATTTGGTTTCCTGCCTTTCACAACTTCATAGGGGGTCTTGTTTAGCCTTTTAGTGATGGTAGCCCTATTTATAACATGGCATGCAGTGTTAACTGCTTCAGCCCAGAAATACTCTGGCAGTGAAGTATCACTTAGTAGGGTCCTACCAGCCTCTATCAAGGTCCTATTTTTCCTCTCAGCAATGCCATTTTGCTGAGGTGTTCTAGGTGAAGAGAATTCTTGAAATATCCCAAAGTCTTCACACAGTTTTGTCATGCTTTCAGACTGAAACTCAGTACCATGGTCACTTCTAATTTTGACCATAGTACTATTTAGTTCATTCTGAATTTGCTTGACAAAGCTGTAGAAGACACTAGGTGTTTCAGATTTCTGCCTTAAGAAGAACACCCTGGAAAACCTTGAGTAGTCATCAACAACTACAAAGGTATAGACCTTCCTACCTAAGCTGTGAACTGGCATTGGACCAAAGAGATCCATATGCAAGAGGTATAAACATCTCACAGCATCTTTGTTATCTATGCTTCTAAAGGTGGATTTAGTCTGCTTGCCCTTTTGACAAGCTGAGCAAATGTCATCTTTAACACACTTAACTTGAGGACCATTCCTCACTAACTCTTTGCTAAAGAGTTTGCTAATAGTCTTGTAGTTAAGATGAGCTAGCCTCTTGTGCCACTTGACACAATGAGAGACTGTCTCATCAGCTACAAGACAAACAGGAGAACCATTGTTCTCAATCATAATGTCTAGACAGTAGACATTCCTCTTTCTATATCCTGTCAAAATGATCTCTTGATCACTTGACCTCTTGATATGACAACCATTTTTAACAAATGAGATGTCATACCCTACATCACTTAACTGACTTATACTTATAAGGTTGTGTTTCAACCCTTTAACATAAGCCACTTGAGTAATGGTAAAAAGGTTTGAAGAAATGTTACCAAACCCTTTGATGATTCCTTTTTCAGAACCACCAAAGGTCACTTTAGGACCATTTTTGATTGGAATATAGTCCTTCAGTAGTCCCCTTGTTCCAGTCATATGTCTAGAACATCCACTATCCAAGTACCATGTTGGGGTATGGCCACTTGGATTCACCTGCAAAACAAATTAATGAACCTTAGAACCCAAAGTAAACTTGGGTCCTTGGTGATTGTTAGTTTGCAACATGACACAGCTACCTACTGGCTTTCCACCAGGTAACTTGCTACTCAACTTGGCACTGGCATTGTGCCAACAATCCATTGCAAAATGGCCAATCTTGCCACAGCACCAGCATTCAAACTTGTTGTACTTTTGCTTAGGTACAACCTTTGCAGTCTTGACTACAACAGGCTTGTTGAATGTTGGGGCTTTGCCCTTGGACTTGGACTGATCCTGAACAGTCCTGGCAGGTTTAACAAAACCCAGTCCAGCCTTACCTTTGTGATGAGTAAAATCATCAATCAAAGGTAGAACTGATTTAGGGTTTGAAAACTTTGCAACCAGTTTTCTCTCTTTCTGAAGATTTATCTCCAGTTTCTTAATTTGATCATTCTTAAATGTAATAGTACCCATCTGAATCACTGTAATGTGTTTCAGCCTAGCTACCTCATTCAGTTTTTGATCAAATTGCTTCTCAAATTCTGTTGCAGCAGCCTTGAGATCAGCAATCTCCTTTGCCTGACTTTTGGCAAGGGACTTGCTTTTCTTATAAGCCTGTAACAGCACCTTATATTCATCTATGAGCTGAAGAATATCATCCTCAGACTCAGAACCACTTCCATCATTTGATGAAGATGATTCTGATTCTGAACTAGAACAAGAAACTGAACTTAGAGTTGGACTTTGTACCTGACTAGGTCCTGGCTGCTCCAGGATTTTGGTACTCTCAGTCAATGCCATCAGTCCTTGGCACTGGCAGTCTTCTTGTTCATAAATTGACTCCAAGATCTGCATAAATTCTTCTTCTTCTTCTTCAGCAAATAGCCCTATGTAGGCTTCAGCATCAGTATCAGTGTCTGAAGAAGAAATATCTGAGAGAGTCTTCTCATTCTTGGCAACAAAAGACTTCTCTTTCTTCCCTTTGAGGTGAGTCTTTTTCCTATCACTGGATTCTTTTCTTTTCTCAGGACAATCAACAATGACATGACCCTGTTGTAACGCCCCCGGTTTTTCTGTGTTTTGTTTGATTGTGGATTGGCGTTACGATGACGTTTTCCGGCCCTTCGCCGTTGTAGAGCGCGGTCCTAGCTCTGTAGGTTCCTTGTGTGGCCTGGTTGTAGCCAGTTGGCAAGTTTCCCCAGCTAGCCGGAGTCTGTTTTGGTGACTCGGTTGGGCCTCTTAGGGAAATGCTTGCGTTTTGGCTTCGGGAGGTGTTGGCCCGAGCGTTCGATCATCGGATGTTGTTTTCGACCTCGCCGTTGTTTTCGTGGCTTGATTGTTTAGCTACGGTGCGAGTTTTGGTCGAAATCCGAGATCGTTTGCCTTCGCGTCGTTTCGGCGTTGTTTTGTTAGCTGCATGTTTGTTATGCTTGCTGTGCTGTGCGTGGCCTGTTGTGGCTGAGCTTGTAGGCTGGTGCCCTGTATCTTGTTTGCGAGGTGTTAGCAGGTTTCTTTTCTGTGTAAGTTTGGGTGACACGGCCTGGGTCACGCCCGTGACCCAGGGCGTGTCGTGCTCGAGTAGAGCTCCCGTTTCTCCAGTCGACGAATTTTTGGTCGACAGGGTTTTTTTTGTAGGAACACGGCCGTGACACGTGCGTGTCACGGGCGTGTCCCCCTTCGATTCGTCGAGCTGCGCTCGATGGTCGGCAGGCGGTGTTTAGTGAGAACACGGCCCTATCACGGGCGTGTCGTGTCGAACACGGGCGTGACCTTGGGGCGTGTCTCTCTGTTCGACGATCGGCGCTCCACGATCGTCGGGCGGTTTTCGAGTTGGTACACGGCCTGTGACACGGGCGTGTCACAGGGCGTGTCCCGTGCTTCGTTGAGCGGAGATCGACTTTCGTCGAGTGGGTAGGTGCGTGAGTACATGCCCCGTGACACGGGCGTGTCGGGCCGTGTCACGGGCATGTCTGGGGGGGGGGGGGCGTGTCCCGTGTTTTCGTCGAGTAGAGATCGACGTTCGTCGAGTGTGTGAGTACACGCCCCGTGACACGGGCGTGTCGGGCCGTGTCACGGGCGTGTCTTGGGCGTGTTCCGTACTTTTTTCCTGAAATCTTCTTTTGTTGCCGTGAACTGTTTTTCCTCCTCATTTTTCATCGTTCCCGAGTCTGGAGAGCTTCCAGCGGAAGGGTTTTGAGAGGAGGCGGTGGTTGTTTTGGCCGGCGATTTCGGGAAGGTTAGAGCCCGTTTTTCTCGTGTGTTAGCGGATTCGGCTTGCTCTCGGCTAGATCTTCCCTTCCATGTAAGTTTTTCTTGATTTAGGGTTCGATTCCAGGAATTTCTAATTAACTGATTTCTTTCTTCCCTCAAGTTTCAGCTTTGGTCTTCTAGGTGGCCGATCTTGCCGCCGGAGCCAAGCCGTGGTGCGGCTGTTGTTTGTTTTTCCGGAGAGGTAGAGGCAAGTGGCCCCTTGCCCTTGCCAAATTTATTTCTAACCCTTGATCTTTTTATTCCTTCTGTAAGCTCTGTTCTCTTTTTCTTTCTTTTTTTCTCCTCCCTAGGGCAGCAGGTTGAATTGTTTCTTCAAGCTTCTAATCAAGTGCTGATCCTTTATTTTCTTTTCTGGAATTTTAATCATGTTCTCTTTGTCGGTGGTTTGGTGTTCTGTGGGTAGCTAGAGTTAGGGTGAGGCTGCGGTAGAGGTGGTTCAGGTTCGGTTGCGATAGTCCCGAGTAGTTAGGACGGAACGGAGGGTTGGGATTAAATTTCCAACTCTCTGCTTGCTCGCAATGAGAGAGCTTAAGCTGCGATTTTTTTAACGAGACTTACGTTTACCCTAAGTGGAAAGCGCTGACAGCGTCGAGTGAGCCGAGCTCACTCAACGCCGTCACCTAGCTTAGTACTTGCGGCTAAGTATTTTTAGGCGTCAGGTGAGTGGAGTTTACGCTGCGTCGAGTGGGCTCGACATTTCTGTCTTGAGTTCTTGTGTACCTTAGGATTGTTAGTGTGACTTTACCCTTCCTTTAGGGGGTGGTATTGGGTGTTCGGCAAATTTTTTTGCTTGCCGACTCTTGGGTTGTGGCAGGTGGTACAATGTTTAGTGGCCTCTAAGAGGGGCGGCTGTTGATGTTTAGAGCTATGGCCACGACCTGTTTGCCCTGGTATGGGTTGGTGTGGGACCCTAAAGCTGCCATTGGCGACCCCTTAGCCCTTTTTGGATCTGATTCTGGTCATGAATTCAGATTCATGTTTTTTTTTGACCACTGCCACTTACCCACGTATTAGGAATGTTAGACTCTTTCGTTGAGCATGTTGCTTTTATTGCTCGCACCTGGTGTGCTTTGCTGTGCTTTAGACAGTGCTCTTTTCTTACTGTCATGCTCTTTCTTTTGCTTATAGCAGCTTGTTGTCGGGTTGGTAAACCCTCCTTTTTGCTCTTAACTCTAATGCTTTATTTGCACTTTTGATTATTTCCTTGCTGAGGTGTTCTTTTCTTGAATGCCTTAGGTCCAGGTTGTAGCCGGTTCAGCGGCTAGTTCTTTTGGAGGGGCTGGTTTGTGGCCTCTTGGGTAGCTGAGACAGCTGATCTCGATTTTGTGAGGTAGTTCTTTACTTTTCTGTATAGACATACATACTCACCAGTGGGTTCGTGTCAGGTTGTTGGCGCCCACTGGTGGCTCCTTGTGATGCTGGGTATGAACTTAAACTGCTGTTTTTGCCTTTTAGGGGTTGTTTACTTGCTTCTGGGATGGATTTTTGCTAGGTTGCATGATAGATATTTTAAACCCTAAAAGCATTATTATATGTATATCATGCATAACATAATTATAAAACAAAGTCACTATATTTCCTTAGCGTAAAAAGATTACCTTTTTATATCTATTATATTCACATTAGAGTTGTGCATACCATGAGTTGTCCCTCGGGGACACTTATGCTCACCAGGGTGTCAACTTAATTGAACCAAACTATTTTCTGCTGCGTATACTTATACTTTTAATTGTGGACTAGCTGATCCACCATGCCGAGGGATACGGCCAATCAACATAACTGCTTTCCTTTCATAATTAATCAACGATTTTTCCTTAAAATTTAAGGTGTGGAGTTTTGCCTGAGCGTGTGCATTTATCCCCTGCACGACGTGGCATCACGGAGCGCGTTTTCTCTAGCTCTGATACGATTTTATCATTGAGAAAATGCGGGTTGTGACAGTTGGTATCAGAGGGAGGTTGCTTGACAAATGGTCGGGCAACCTTTCCCCTTGTTTGCATTAGTGGTTAGCGTCATATCATACACACACCGATATGTCATCAGCACGTCTTGGCTAAAGCACGAACACTACACTCATGAGCATAAAGAAGTATACGGGGCATATTATGTAGTATGGGATGCATAATATGTGTTTGTATATGGATCCACCATAGGAGGCAACATGTGAGGGTTATGTAGTATGGGATGCATAACCTCACCACATGAATGCGGCTAGCACGTTTTCTTTTTTCGTTGCATGGGAATGTTATGTAGTATGGGATGCATAACATTTTCATGTGTACGCCGCCCATGGCATGCATTAAGGCCTTTTTTTTAGAATGCATAGCACATCATGCATAACATAACATTTCATACGCACAACGTGTTAAGCTAAAGATTTGCAAGATGACATATGTACACGCATGGTTTTGAGTCAAAAAGAATACAAATACATGCATTCATGGTTTAGGCACCTGAGTTAGTGTGATGGTGGTGAACCATCTTAGGTTAAGCATAACATCATCATGATAAAACAACTCCCAGAGCAAGTTTTGCAGTTGAAGTTCATATTTAAGTATGTTTGTCTGTACCAGGTAGTTTTGTTCAAGCTGTTGGGCTAAGTTTCGTCTAAAGCTTGTGCGATTATAGGATGGCGAGACGTCCCGCAACGAGGTCGACGCCCCAATCCGAGGGTGAGACGTCAGGAGCGCAGAGCGAGGCGTTGGTAGAAAACCTGCGGCAGAGTAATGAGACCCTATCGAGGCAGGTGGTGGCTATGCAGGCTCAGATTCAGTCCCTAGTAGCAGTGGTGGCGGGACAGGCCCCGAGAGTTCCGGACCCCGCTGAGGGGGTAGTTGTTCCTGCCCCTCCTGCTCCTCCCGTTCCTTTGGTTGTGGTGCCCCCGGAGATGGCGTTTATATCCCAGTTTCAGCGACTGAGACCCCCTACTTATGATGGGCAAGCAGATTTCATGATTTTGGATGACTGGCTGATTACTATTGAGGAGATGTTCTCTTATTCGGGGATTTCGGATGATCAGAGAGTGATGCTCGCTGCCTACCAGCTCAAGGGCTTATCAAAGAATTGGTGGTTGAGGGAGAAAGAGAGCTTGGTGGCAGGATGCTCTTGGGAGTCATTTAAAGGGATGCTGTTGAGTAAGTTTTTGCCTTCAGTCGAAAGGGACTGGCTGATGAATGACTTTCTCCATTTGAAGCAGAGGAGACTCACGGTCAGTGAGTATGAGATTGAGTTTAGTAAGTTGAGCCGGTTTGCTCCTGGTCTGGTGAGCGTTGAAGCAGACCGAGTTAAGCGATTTCTGGGTGGACTAAGAAGCGACATTCAACAGTTAGCAAATGCCTACGGTGCAGTCAGTTATGCCAGCGTGGTCAAAGCTGCCTTGAGGGTTGAGGCCATTGAGAATGCCAAGAATAGAGGTCAGCAGTTGTGGAAGGATAAGCGAAAGTCCGGTGGAGGGAAGAGCCCTCAGGAACCCGATGCGGTCTCGAGAAAGAAGAGCAAGGAGGTTTGTAGTTTCTGTGGCCGACCAGGCCACCCCTTGGAGAAGTGTTTCAAAAGGTTTGGAGCGCAGAAGAAGGAACAGGTGCACGCAATTCAGGGTGCTCCCAGAGGAGACTTGGTGTGTGCCTTGTGTGGAAGGAAGGGGCATGAGGCTGCCCGTTGCTTGTCGAGAGATAAAGTCTGTTTTCAATGTGGGCAGAAGGGTCATCTCAAGACAAAGTGCCCACAGTCTCAGCCTATTCTGCAGCCAGTACCCCTCCAGGCTTTGCCACTGCCTCAGCAATTGGATAGAGGAAAGGGGAAGCTGAATGTGCTTTCGGCAGACGAAGCGCAGACTTCGACCCAGGTTATCTCAGGTTTGACTTCTCCTCAGTCGTTTCGCTATGATCCCTTTATGGTTGTAGTTTTCGTTTTAGCGTTTGTTTCCTTAGATGCGTGCGCTATTTGTAGGATGATTTAAGGTAAAGAACCGCTGGGCGCGCGTTCTCTTCGATTCAGGCGCTACCCACTCGTTTGTGGCTAGAGCCTTTGTGGAGCGGTTCAGTTTGGGCCTAGATCATGTTGGTGGTGCCTTTTGCGTTAAGTTCCCCTCCGGTGACTCTGTGGTTACGGACCTGGGTGTCCTTGATTGTCCGATTTTGTTGGGGGATTTTCTAGCCAAGGCAGATCTGAAGGTGATTGACCTGGAGGACTTCGATGTTATCTTGGGCATGGACTGGTTGTCAAGGTACGATGCTGTGATCCAGTGCAAGGGTAAGCGCTTGGACTTCGTCAAGGACAACGGTCAGCCAGGGAGCGTTTACGGGTATTCTCTCCAGGAGTCTCCAGTCATTTCTGCGGTGCGTGCTCGGAAGTTGCTTGATTCTGGTTGTTCTGCCTGTGTGGTCTCTCTGGTAGGGGCTGTTGTTAGAGTGCCGTGTTTGCAAGAGATCCCTGTGGTGTGTGACTTCTCCGATGTGTTTCCTGATGATCTTCCCGGTCTTCCACCCGATCGAGATGTCGAGTTTGCTATAGATTTGGAGCCAGGCACGCGTCCTATTGCCAAGGCGCCGTACCGGATGGCCCCGCGAGAGCTGGAAGAGTTGCGAATTCAGCTGGATGAGATGTTGGCAAAAGGGTTCATTAGGCCGAGTTCTTCACCATGGGGTGCACCAGTGCTGTTCGTTAAAAAGAAGGATGGGTCGATGAGGCTATGCATCGACTATAGAGAACTGAACAAGGTTACTATTAAGAACAGGTACCCTTTGCCTCGGATTGACGATCTGTTTGACCAACTACGTGGTAGTGCCGTGTTTTCCAAAATAGATCTTCGTTCGGGCTATCACCAGTTGAGGATTCGGGAGTCAGATGTTCCGCGGACGGCGTTCCGCTCTCGTCATGGGCATTTTGAGTTTTTAGTTATGTCATTTGGTTTGACTAATGCGCCCTCAGCTTTTATGGATCTGATGAATAGAGTTTTCAAGGATTTTCTGGATAAGTTTGTGATCGTCTTTATAGATGACGTTTTGGTATACTCTAAGAATGCGGAGGAGCATGATCGGCATTTGCGTCTGGTCTTGGCGACTCTGAGAGACCATAAGCTATACGCCAAGCTGAACAAGTGCGAATTTTGGTTGCCTCAAGTTTCTTTTCTCGGCCACGTGGTGAATAAGGAGGGAATATCAGTGGACCCAGAAAAGATCGCTGCTGTTATGGAATGGGCGAGGCCCGTTACTCCCAAAGAGATCAGAAGTTTCTTGGGCTTGGCTGGATATTATAGGAGATTCGTAGAGGGATTCTCTACTTTGTCTGCGCCGTTGACCAGGTTGACGCAGAAGAATGCAGCCTTCATATGGGATGGCAAGTGTGAGGAGGCTTTTGAGGAATTAAAAAGAAGGTTATGTTCAGCTCCAGTTTTGTCTTTGCCTACTGAAGATAGTGAGTATGATATATATGTGGACGCGTCGCACGTCGGATTGGGCTGCGTTTTGATGCAGGGCGGGAAGGTGATTGCGTACGGGTCGAGGCAGCTAAAGACTCATGAGAGGAATTACCCTACGCATGACCTGGAGTTTGCAGCTGTGATCTATGCGTTGAAATTGTGGAGGCAATTGCTGTATGGCGCACAGTGCAAGATTTTCACGGATCATAAGAGCTTGAAGTATGTCTTCACTCAGAAAGAGTTGAATCTGCGCCAGCGGCGGTGGTTGGAGTACGTGGCCGACTATGATGTTGAAATCCAGTATCATCCGGGTAAGGCGAATGTGGTGGCCGATGCCCTAAGTCGGAAGTCAGGAAAGATTTTCAATCTCTCCGCCGAGCGTCTTGTGGAAGAGTTTCTTTTGATGGACATTTCTGTGGGAAGCTGCGATTCGCAGAGTAGCTTGGCAGTGGCAGAGCCTTCGTGGATTGCGCTTACGCGACTGCATCAGAAAGATGATCCCGATCTTTTGCATTTGTACCTTCGAGCTGAAAAAGGTGAATTACCAGATTTCTCTATAGATGATGCGGGTACCTTGAAGTTTCGTGGCAGGTTTTGCATTCCCGCGGTTGGGGATATCCGGGATATGGTGTGCAGGGAAGCCCACGGATCTAGTGTTGCCTACCATCCAGGGTCTACCAAAATGTACCATGATTTAAAGCAGATTGCCTGGTGGTATGGGATGAAGAAGGACATAGCCAGATTTGTTTCTGAGTGCTTCACTTGCAGGCGTGTGAAGGCCGACCATGGAAGGCCTGGTGGCAAGCTAACTCCCTTAGAGATTCCGATGTGGAAGTGGGAGAGTATCTCGATGGATTTCATCACAGGCTTACCGAGATCTCCTAAAGGGCATGATTCAGTTTGGGTGATCGTAGACAGATTGACGAAGAGTGCTCACTTCGTACCATTTAAGATCGATTATCTGATGAGGAAGATAGCCGAGCTGTATTTGGATGAGGTTATTAGATTGCATGGTGTACCCGTGAGTATCATATCAGATCGAGACTCCAGGTTTACGTCTCGTTTTTGGAAGAGCCTTCAAGAAGGGTTGGGTACAGATTTGAGATATTCCACAGCTTATCATCCCCAGACCAATGGTCAGACGGAGCGAGTAAATCAGATTGTGGAAGATATGATCCGATGCTATATTCTGGAACACGGAGGAGCGTGGGATGAGCGCTTGCGGCTTATGGAATTTGCGTATAATAACAGTTATCAAGAAAGCTTGCAAATGGCTCCTTTTGAAGCTTTGTATGGGAGGCGCTGCAGGACTCCCTTGTTTTGGGCTGAGGTTGGCGAGAGACCTTTGTTGGGTCCAGAAGCTCTCGAGGAGATGGAAACTGCTGTGAAGCTTATTCGGGAAAAGCTTCGGATAGCCCAAGAGAGATATGAGAAAAATGCCAATCGGCGTAGATCGGATTTGGAATTTTTGGTGGGGGACTCAGTGTTCTTAAAGGTCTCCCCGTTGATCGGAGTCAAGCGTTTTGGCAAGAACAGGAAGTTGGACCCGAGGTTCGTGGGCCGTTTCCGATTGTTGAGCGGATTGGGATATCAGCTTATAGGCTGGCGTTGCCCGCAAATTTCCCTGCCGTGCATAATGTCTTCCACGTCAGTCAGCTGCGGAAATGTGTATCGAATGGCAGGCAGGTTTTGGATTCTGTGCCTCAGTTGGAGCCGAATCTTTCTTATGTGGAGGTGCCTGTCCGCATTCTGGATTCTCAGGTTCGTGCGCTGCGGAAGAAGTCTATTCCGATGGTTAAAGTGTTTTGGAGGAATCAGGATGTAGAAAGCGCGACTTGGGAGTTGGAGTCGGCTATGAGGGAGGCTCACCCTCATCTGTTTCCCTGAGCTTGTGCCTGGTATGTTTTGTTTTATTTATGATTATATAGTTCTTTCCTGGCTCTTTCTCTCTCCTTCGTCATAGGAGTGTTGTGAGTAAAGTTTCGAGGCGAAACTTTCTTTTAGGGGGAGTGGCTGTAACGCCCCCGGTTTTTCTGTGTTTTGTTTGATTGTGGATTGGCGTTACGATGACGTTTTCCGGCCCTTCGCCGTTGTAGAGCGCGGTCCTAGCTCTGTAGGTTCCTTGTGTGGCCTGGTTGTAGCCAGTTGGCAAGTTTCCCCAGCTAGCCGGAGTCTGTTTTGGTGACTCGGTTGGGCCTCTTAGGGAAATGCTTGCGTTTTGGCTTCGGGAGGTGTTGGCCCGAGCGTTCGATCGTCGGATGTTGTTTTCGACCTCGCCGTTGTTTTCGTGGCTTGATTGTTTAGCTACGGTGCGAGTTTTGGTCGAAATCCGAGATCGTTTGCCTTCGCGTCGTTTCGGCGTTGTTTTGTTAGCTGCATGTTTGTTATGCTTGCTGTGCTGTGCGTGGCCTGTTGTGGCTGAGCTTGTAGGCTGGTGCCCTGTATCTTGTTTGCGAGGTGTTAGCAGGTTTCTTTTCTGTGTAAGTTTGGGTGACACGGCCTGGGTCACGCCCGTGACCCAGGGCGTGTCGTGCTCGGGTAGAGCTCCCGTTTCTCCAATCGACGAATTTTTGGTCGACAGGGTTTTTTTGTAGGAACACGGCCGTGACACGGCGTGTCACGGGCGTGTCCCACTTCGATTCGTCGAGCTGCGCTCGATGGTCGGTAGGCGGTGTTTAGTGAGAACACGGCCCTGTCACGGGCGTGTCGTGTCGAACACGGGCGTGACCTTGGGGCGTGTCTCTCTGTTCGACGATCGGCGCTCCACGATCGTCGGGCGGTTTTCGAGTTGGTACACGGCCTGTGACACGGGCGTGTCACAGGGCGTGTCCCGTGCTTCGTCGAGCGGAGATCGACTTTCGTTGAGTGGGTAGGTGCGTGAGTACATGCCCCGTGACACGGGCGTGTCGGGCCGTGTCACGGGCGTGTCTGGGGGGGGCGTGTCCCGTGTTTTTGTCGAGTAGAGATCGACGTTCGTCGAGTGTGTGAGTACACGCCCCGTGACATGGGCGTGTCGGGCCGTGTCACGGGCGTGTCTTGGGCGTGTTCCGTACTTTTTCCCTGAAATCTTCTTTTGTTGCCGTGAACTGTTTTTCCTCCTCATTTTTCATCGTTCCCGAGTCTGGAGAGCTTCCAGCGGAAGGGTTTTGAGAGGAGGCGGTGGTTGTTTTGGCCGGCGATTTCGGGAAGGTTAGAGCCCGTTTTTCTCGTGTGTTAGCGGATTCGGCTTGCTCTCGGCTAGATCTTCCCTTCCATGTAAGTTTTTCTTGATTTAGGGTTCGATTCCAGGAATTTCTAATTAACTGATTTCTTTCTTCCCTCAAGTTTCAGCTTTGGTCTTCTAGGTGGCCGATCTTGCCGCCGGAGCCAAGCCGTGGTGCGGCTGTTGTTTGTTTTTCCGGAGAGGTAGAGGCAAGTGGCCCTTGCCCTTGCCAAATTTATTTCTAACCCTTGATCTTTTTATTCCTTCTGTAAAGCTCTGTTCTCTTTTTCTTTCTTTTTTTCTCCTCCCTAGGGCAGCAGGTTGAATTGTTTCTTCAAGCTTCTAATCAAGTGCTGATCCTTTATTTTCTTTTCTGGAATTTTAATCATGTTCTCTTTTGTCGGTGGTTTGGTGTTCTGTGGGTAGCTAGAGTTAGGGTGAGGCTGCGGTAGAGGTGGTTCAGGTTCGGTTGCGATAGTCCCGAGTAGTTAGGACGGAACGGAGGGTTGGGATTAAATTTCCAACTCTCTGCTTGCTCGCAATGAGAGAGCTTAGGCTGCGATTTTTTTAACGAGACTTACGTTTACCCTAAGTGGAAAGCGCTGACAGCGTCGAGTGAGCCGAGCTCACTCAATGCCGTCACCTAGCTTAGGACTTGCGGCTAAGTATTTTTAGGCGTCAGGTGAGTGGAGTTTACGCTGCGTCGAGTGGGCTCGACATTTCTGTCTTGAGTTCTTGTGTACCTTAGGATTGTTAGTGTGACTTTACCCTTCCTTTAGGGGGTGGTATTGGGTGTTCGGCAAATTTTTTTGCTTGCCGACTCTTGGGTTGTGGCAGGTGGTGCAATGTTTAGTGGCCTCTAAGAGGGGCGGCTGTTGATGTGGAGAGCTGTGGCCACGACCTGTTTGCCCTGGTATGGGTTGGTGTGGGACCCTAAAGCTGCCATTGGCGACCCCTTAGCCCTTTTTGGATCTGATTCTGGTCATGAATTCAGATTCATGTTTTTTTTGACCACTGCCACTTACCCACGTATTAGGAATGTTAGACTCTTTCGTTGAGCATGTTGCTTTTATTGCTCGCACCTGGTGTGCTTTGCTGTGCTTTAGACAGTGCTCTTTTCTTACTGTCATGCTCTTTCTTTTGCTTATAGCAGCTTGTTGTCGGGTTGGTAAACCCTCCTTTTTGCTCTTAACTCTAATGCTTTATTTGCACTTTTGATTATTTCCTTGCTGAGGTGTTCTTTTCTTGAATGCCTCAGGTCCAGGTTGTAGCCGGTTCAGCGGCTAGTTCTTTTGGAGGGGCTGGTTTGTGGCCTCTTGGGTAGCTGAGACAGCTGATCTCGATTTTGTGAGGTAGTTCTTTACTTTTCTGTATAGACATACATACTCACCAGTGGGTTCGTGTCAGGTTGTTGGCGCCCACTGGTGGCTCCTTGTGATGCTGGGTATGAACTTAAACTGCTGTTTTTGCCTTTTAGGGGTTGTTTACTTGCTTCTGGGATGGATTTTTGCTAGGTTGCATGATAGATATTTTAAACCCTAAAAGCATTATTATATGTATATCATGCATAGCATAATTATAAAACAAAGTCACTATATTTCCTTAGCGTAAAAAGATTACCTTTTTATATCTATTATATTCACATTAGAGTTGTGCATACCATGAGTTGTCCCTCGGGGACACTTATGCTCACCAGGGTGTCAACTTAATTGAACCAAACTATTTTCTGCTGCGTATACTTATACTTTTAATTGTGGACTAGCTGATCCACCATGCCGAGGGATACGGCCAATCAACATAACTGCTTTCCTTTCATAATTAATCAACGATTTTTCCTTAAAATTTAAGGTGTGGAGTTTTGCCTGAGCGTGTGCAGTTATCCCCTGCACGACGTGGCATCACGGCGCGCGTTTTCTCTAGCTCTGATACGATTTTATCGTTGAGAAAATGCGGGTTGTGACACCTGTCTATTGCAGTAGCACACAATCTTTGATCCAGTTGCCTTGCTTGTCTTTGTCTTTTTCCTGTCCTTCTTTGAAGGCTTTTTCTCCTGATTCAAGACTGCTTTTCCCTTGTAAGTAGATGGTCTGGACCTCCACTGTTTCTTCTTCAGGAATTTCTGAAAGTGTCTTGTGAAGGCAGCAAAGTCTTCATCACTTTCACTGCTTGTAGACTTTGTACTGACAGACTCTTCTGACTCAGATTCAACTACCTCTGGAGGTGGAGTTGATGACTTAGTCCTGCATTTTCTGGGAACTTCTGTCTTGAAAGCAACAAGTCCTTTCCTTGTGCTCAGTCCTAGTAGATTTCTCCTCCTCTTTCCTCACTGTCAGCTGCATCTCATATGACAATAACTTGCCAAACAGTGTAGGAGGAGGAATTTCTCCCAACTTTGCCATTTCTCTTATGGCACAGATCTTGGTGTCCCAATCTTTGGTTAGGGACCTCAGGAATTTGTCATTTAGTTCATAGTTGCTGAACTCTCTTCCATAAGACATGAGTTCATTAACTATTCTATAGAACTTCTTGTAGCATTCAGTGATGCTATCTCCCTTTCCTTGCCTAAAGCTCTCATACTCTTGATTAAGCAAGGACTTCCTATCTTGCCTAACTTCTTCAGAACCTTCCATATAGACAATGAGAGTATCCCACATTTCTTTTGCTGTCTTACAGTGAATTAAGTTCTGAAAAGTGGCATCATCAATGGCACTCACTATTATGTTTTGTGCCCTCTTGTCCATGGTTGCTAGGACAATCTCATCCTTAGTCATCTCAGAGAAATCCTTTGGAGTTCTCTGATTTGCATCAAGAACTGAAATCTTCATGGGCACATAAGGCCCTTCCTTAACTGTGATGTAGATTATTGGGTCTGAGGCCTCCATAAATAGCCTTACCCTTTCTTTCCAGATCCCAAAAATTTCCTTTCTGCAAATAGGTAATTTCATGGAACCCAATTCTTTATGATTTTCAAAAGAACCCATGGTTCTTGATTTTCTTGAAGCTGTTTTCTGACTTAGACTGTTTCTGCCAAACAGGATCTCCTTAGACTGTTAGTCCTTGTTTTGAGGAACCTGGCTCTGATACCACTTGAAAGATATGGATACCTAAACACCTAGAGGGGGGGGGGGGGGGGGGGTGAATAGGTGACCTAATCCTTCTTAACTTTGTTGGCAGCAATCAGTTATATCACAGATTTCTAACTAGCTTTTACACAACAATACAACACATACACAACAAATCCACAACCACAGCACAGCAGACACAATGATTTATAGTGGTTCCCCAATCTTTGGGTACATCCACTTTCCCCCTTCGCCTATCTAGCAGTGAACTAGACTCGGCCAAACTTCTCCACTGTCTCAGAACCCAAATTGGTTCTTACCTCAGGCCCAAAGCCTTACACTCAGCTTTATCCCAAAGCCTACACTCAGCCAATCAAGACCTACACTCAGCCAACCAAGGCCTACACTCAGAGATCTATATCTCCTACACTCAGGCTAACAAGCCCTACCCTCAGCCTTTATAAATATAGGCTTACAATCACTCAGATCCAATGGATCCTACAAGTTAAAATAGTATTACAACAAATAACTCAACAACTCAGAAAATAAGAGAGGAGTTAAGAGTTTCTTGCTGAGTTCTTGGAAGAACTCAGATAGATCCAAACTGACTTAGCTTCCTTCAAAGCTTCTTGAGTAGAACTGAATAAGTCTGAATCCTCTGCAGTTGTTCCTTGACCTCTGCTTCTTAAGATCCAGATGCTTCTGAATTCTTCTTCTCAGCCTAGTTCCAAAGACTGAATTCTTGATTGGAGCTCTCTCTCTCCAACTTCTTAGATTCTGCCGTTGGACAAGCAAGATCTTCTTGATTTGTATCACTTGGATAACTTGATCAGCAACCACTTGAACAAATCTCTTAGATTAATCTGAACTCAATCAGAACTTAATCTTCTTCTGTTAACTCTTAACAATATTAACAACCTTTTTTTTCTGTAAACAGTCTGTGCCTATTTATAGGCCTTCTTCATGGTAACCGGCTGGTCCGGTTCATAACTGACTTCTAACATCTCTGACAAGTGCTGTAGACCGGCTGAAACGGCAGCTGTCACGTCATCCAGTCAATTCTTGAAATTCTCTAACTGTCAGATAGTGTCGAGACTTTCTGTTCTTAAGTGTCGACACTTATAGTCAAGTGTCGACACATGTTGTGTAAGTGTCGACACAAGTCTACAAGATGTCGACACATTTCCTTGTATGTCTCGACACAGATTCTTCTGCATGTGTCGACACTGAAATTGAGTGTCGACACAAGTACTTGATCTTCTATCTTCAACTGTATTCTTCTAAGTGTCGACACATCTCCTTTGTGTCGACACAACTTCTTGTGTTGAATCTGTCAAGTATCGACACTGCTTCTAGGTGTCGACACATAGTCTTTTATGTTGATTCTTGCTGAGTGTCGACACAGCTCCTTGTGTCGACACATCTTCTTCTTGTTGAGACTTCAGCTGAGTGTCGACACATTCCCTTAGTGTCGACACTTGTACTTAGAATAATTTGCTGTTCTTTCTGTTCTTGGCTAAGTGTCGACACAGCTCCTTGTGTCGACACTTTCTTCAAGTGTTGAGTCTTTAGCTGAGTGTCGACACATTGTGCTGGGTGTCGACACTTACTTCAAGTGTTGATTCTTCTGGTAGTGTGTCGACACTTGTGCTGAGTGTCGACACATTCTTCAAATGCTGACTCTTCTGCATAGTGTCGACACATTGTGTTGAGTGTCGACACTTGTACTTAGACTCTGTAGACTTTTGCTGAGTGTCGACACAGCTCCTTGTGTCGACACTTTCTAGTGTAGTCACAGCTTCACTGGGTGTCGACACAGCTCCTTGTGTCGACACTTTCTGTCTGCACTTTTCTTTACTGAGTGTCGACACAGTTCCAAGTGTCGACACTTTCTGACTGGTGTCGACTCTGCATCCCAGGTGTCGACACAATGACTCCAAGTGTCGACACTGCTTGTCTGGGTGTCGACACAAGCTTTCGCAAGTGTCGACACTTTCCCTCTGGGTGTCGACACATGGACTTAGAAACTTTTTGCTTCAGTCCAGTGATTTCTTAACCTGCACAAATAACTCAAACATACATCAAATACATTATGATGTATATCATTGAGTTGGGTGAGGCTTCTTCAAATCAGGTACATTTGACTAATGTACCCAACACAGAGCAAAAGTTTGAGGTGAATCTATAAGGAATAAAAAAAACTCTAAGTTTTGGCTACCGCTTAATCAATTATAAGAGAGATCGAAATAAATATACGGGTGTAAGAGTTAAGTCCTAAAATTATGTAGATGATTTAAATGCGCAAAAGTTTTGGCCAAAAGACTTCTTGATGTAATCAAATAGAAGACAACATTTGTAATGGTTAGATTAACGAAAATAGTTTGGAATTATAAGAACTCTAGCTTATACGGGTGCTACTGGAAATAATACAATTTACTAATTATGCTCTCAAAAAGATTTTTGAATTAATTCTAGAATCGTGTAATTGGCTAAGGGGGTAGTGGGTTTATGAAGAGGGTTTTGATTTTTGAGGCGAGGTAATTTTTTCTCGAACCTCCATTTTTTTTTTTGGATTATTAGGAAAACGAAATCTTATTTTCCTAATATGATTTTTGTTTTTCAACTTCATAAGAATAAAATTAACCCAATGTATATTTGTAGGAGTAATGAATTTTATCCTCTTACTCCATATGTAATCTTTTTAAATTATTGGGTGCCTATATTTACGGAACGAAATCTTATTCCATTGACATAGGATCTTTTAAGGATAGAAAATTTTATCATGCCAAGTAGGTCATGAAAAGTAAAGGGAGAAAGGAAAACTAGATTTTAATCCTAAAAATTTTTGAGAGCAACCTTAATAATTTGTACGTTCCAATGTTTCAGAAAGCTAAAAGTAAGTATAATAGAATTCTATAGTCGTTATTTCCTAACATAATATACGTGCTCCTATCAATGAAAAATTAGAAGTAGTGCCTAAACGAGTTCGCTATTTTTAACAAAGCATAAAGAATTCTTTAAAACTTAACCCCGGATATTTAAATTTTTCAGTCAATAATTAACAAACGGGTAGTGAACAAAGAATTAATTAAATTCGCATATAAATAAACTCAGAATAGAATTTTTGGATAGCAGGAAAGTTTAAGGATGAAATATTTGATTTATTTGTTGCAAAACATTTTTTTTGATTTTTATAGTTTTCATTATCATTTTTTTGTATTTTTGGTTTTCTCAATTTTTTTGAAATTATTTTTTTTTGAACTATTATCTTTTTTTGTATGTTTTTTAAAGAGAATTTTCATTATATGTAAAAAAATAAGGGAATAAAAAGTTTGTACAAGAATGAGGAAGGGGGAGAGAGAAAAGAGTATGTACAAAAAAAATATTTACAAAGTGAAACTAAATATAAATTTTTTTTTTGTTTTGTTTTTTTGAGTTTTTGGAAGAAAGAGAACAACAACAAAAAAATTTTTGGATTTTTCATTTAAATTTTTTTTCATTTTTAAGATGTTTTTTTTTTATTTTTTTGTTTTTGTTTTTATATGTATTTTTTTGTATTTTTGAAATGCAGAAGAAAAAAATGAAGTGCAGAAAGTAAAGCACGAAAATACCCCCATAACTTAAGTCCAACATTGTCCCCAATGTTGTAACGTAAGTATGCGGAACCAAAAAAGGAAAGACAATATATACAAAGAAAAGAAAGGGAGGAGGGTAGTAGAAGCTTCCTTGAAACGCGTTCGGGGAAGTACAATCAGAAACCCTGCGTTTATTAGAAAAAAAACAGTAAAGGTAATAAGGAAAGAGCGAAAAAGATAAGCGAGGGGTGCCTCCCAGGAGCGCTTTGGTTTATAGTCGTGTAGCTTGACTATTTTGGCGGAGTTTATAGATCGAGGAGGGTTATGGTTTCGTAATGCTCGATCACTGGGTCGCCCGCGATGTAATAACTTAAGCCGATGACCATTTACTTTAAATGAACCTCTTTCCGGGTGCGGTGGCGAATAATAATTTTGAAATAAAGTCAAGTGTCATTCAAATGGTCCAAAACGCCGTGTAGTTCGATGGACTGCCGGATGAGGACCCGAATGTCCACTTGTCCAATTCTTGGAGATATGCGACACCTTCAAGATTAATGGCGTCACTGATGACGCCATTCGTTTGCGCTTATTTCCTTTTTCCCTTAAGTCCAAAGCCAAGGCGTGGTTGAATGCCCTCCTGCGAGGATGTATCACCACGTGGGCTGAGTTGATGGAACGGTTCCTAACGAAGTACTTTCCGCCCGCAAAAACTGCAAAGTTGCGGGCGGACATTTCTTCGTTTGTGCAAAACGATCCTGAGTCTCTATACGAGACTTGGGAACGGTTTAAGGAATTCCTCCGCCGTTGCCCGCACCCACGCGCTGCCAACGTGGTTGCAAGTTTAAATTTTTTATAATGGGCTGAGTTTTTCAGACGCGTCAAATGATTAACGCGGCTGCCGGGGTACGCTTAACAACAAAACCCCGAGGCACGCGTCCATGGCTTTGAAAACATTCGAAGAGATGGCTATGAACGCCTATCAATGGAACGTCCCGCGGGGACGGCCAAAGCCGGGCGGCTGGTCTTTTTGAAGTGGATGCCACTGCTCTCTTGACCTTCAAGTTGAAAGGTTAACAAAGCAGGTGGCGGAGATGTCTGCTGCTCCTCCACTCCGCCTTGTTTTTATTCCCCCTAACGTCTGCGTAGCTGAAGAGTTCGTGGACTTCATGAAAATTCGGGTCGTCCTCCTTCAACCCCAACAACAACCCTTATAGTAAAACTATAATCCGGGTTGGCGAATACCCAACTTCTCGTGAGCAACCCGAATAATGCTCAGCGTCCCCTATTTCTTATGCGTGTGCCGGATTTCTTCCCGTTCCCCTCCCCGGTCTCGACACTCGACACTCGTCGAGTGAACTTCGACGAGAGAAGTTCGTTGACTGATTGACACAGCCTTGTACACGCCCGTGTCCTAGGCCGTGTCCCATGTCTCGACACATCATCGAGCGAAAATGTCGACACCCCGGGCCGGTTGTCGACACGGGCTCGACACGCCCTGAGACACGCCCGTGTCTCAGGCCATGTGCCCTGTCTCGACACTTCATCGAGCACAAAATGTCGACTACACGGCCAAGTCGTCGATCCTTCCTGACACGCCCTGGGACATGCCCGTGTCCCGGGCCGTGTGCCCCTGCCAGAAACCAAACTTGGCTAGAAAACGCTGGTCGACTCTCTCTCAAATTTTGGGGTGTTACAACTCTTCCCCCCTTAAAAGAATTTCGTCCCGAAATTACAAAGCAAAAGGAAACAACGTTTAAATGGTACCTGAATTGAAGATCTCTGGATACTCTTCTCGCATGGCTTGTTCTCGCTCATAAGAGAGCTCCTCACGACCGCAGTTGTCCCATCGGGCTTCACGAGTTTAACCTCTTTATTCTGCAACTGCCGAGTCTCCGAATCCTCTATAGTAATTGGAGGACCCACATCCTCAAGTCTTCCTCAATAGGCACCGATCCCGGCTCGATCACCACACTAGCCTCCACCAAGGCTTTCCTCAAGATGGAGACATGGAAGACGTCATGCAATCCACTCAGCTCCGCGGACAACGCCAACCGATAGGCTGCTTATCCTACCCGTTCAACAACTTCAAAAGGCCCAAAAACCTTGGGACTCAACTTCTTGAGTCGGCGAATCCGTGAGACGCCTTTGAACGGCTTGATCTTCAAATAGACCCAATCGCTATCGCAAACTCCAACTTCCTGTGACGAGAATTAAAGTATTTTGCTTGCCGGTCTTGCGCCACCTTCATATGCTCTTGAATGGTCCGAACCAACTCACAAGCGTTAACTACCACCTTCTTTTCCAAAATTTTGGTGTCTCCCGCCTTTGTCCAAGACATCGGTGTTTGACACCGTCTTCCATACAAAGCTTCGTATGGCGCCATTGTTATACTTGCTTGATAACTGTTATTGTACGCGAATTCCACCATGAAGAGGTGATCCTCCCACTTCTTGTCGAAGTCAAGAATGCACATTCTCAGCATATCCTCCATAGTACGGTTCGTTCTTTCGGGTTTCCCATCAGTTTGAGGATGGAACGCCGTACTGAACTTTAGGTTCGTGCCCAAACTCTTCTGAACCAATCTCCAGTCCTTGGACGTAAACCGTCCATCTCGATCGCTGACTATGCTCTAGGAATCTCGTGCAGTCGCACAATGTTGCGAACATACAACTCCACCAACTTCTCCACGCTGTCCTCCTTCTAATTTGGGATGAAGTGGGCCACCTTGGTTATGCAATCCACGATCACCCAAATAGCATCATTACCATGCTGCGATCTAGGCAAACCATGTACAAAATCCATGGAGATGTCGTCAAATTTCCACTCACGGATTGGAAGGGGCTTCAGGAACCCGCCCAGTTTCTGACATTCGGCCTTCACCAAGGCGAAGGTTTGGCAACGATTCACATACAAAGCTACGTCCCGCTTTAGCCCCGGCCACCAAAAGGATTTCTTCATATCCAAGTACATCTTTGTACTGCCCGGGTGAATGGAGTACTTTGTGAAGTGAACTTCAAACATCAACTCCTCACGGAGTTTGCCGAACTGCGGTATACAAAACCCTTCCGTCCTTCCTCAGAATCCCATCAATCATCTCCCAGGCGCTATTCTCGCCCATTTTAGACTCCAACACAAAAGGTTGAAACTCCACATCCAACGAGTCGCTTCCCGAATGTGATCGGACAAGTCATTCTGTATTTCAATCCAGTTCAACTAGCCATGCTGGACTCGCCTCTCGCAACACATTCCAAACTAAATGACTCCCATTCCCGTACCAACCGCTCATCATGAGCTTCGATCCAATTCTCTTGCCCCGAGTACTTTCTACTCAAGGCATTCGCCACCACATTGGCTTTACCTGGCGTATACTGAATCGCCACCTCATAGTCTCCAAGAAACTCAACCCACCTGCGTTGCCGCATGTTCAAGTCCTTTTAATCCAAGAGATACTTCCGGCTTTTATGATCCGTGAAGATCTCCACCTTTGCTCCATACACATAATGTCGCCATATTTTCAACACAAAAATTACCGCCGCCAACTCCAAGTCATGGACGGGGTAATTCCTCTCATGAGGCTTCAGCTGTCTAGACCCAAAAGCTATCACCTTGCCATGTTGCACCAAAACGCAACCCAAACCGCATCCCGATGCGTCACTGAAGATCTGAAATCCCTCGGTTCCTTGCGGTAGACTTAGGATTGGAGCCATCATTAGTCTCTCCTTCAGTGCTGAAAGTGCAGCTAGATCTGATATACTCTAGAGGGGGTGAATAGAGTATGATGCTTAAAAACTTTTTACAACAGTTGTTGTAATCTGAGTGAACAGGGAAGCAATTATTAAATCTAATCACAGAAACTTTCTAATCATAAAGTAACCTACAAAATAAATTAATCACAAATCCTAACTAATCACAGATCAATCACAGCCAGAATAAAAATAAAGACAAGCAATCCAGAAGACACGGGAGCTATAGTGGTTCACCTAAACTTGGGTACATCCACTCTTCTACCACCCTAGGTAGGAAACCACTGCAGGATGAGTTGATCAGGTGTCCTGGGCACCAATGAGCTTTTGATAAGGTGCTCAAAAACCAAATCATATTTTTTGATCAGGTGTCTTGCCACCAATGAGCTTTTGATAAGGTGCTCAAAAACCAAGCATAAACTTTGAAGGGAGTTTGAAAAACCCTTTACAGAGATGGGGATGAGAGAGTTATTAAAGTCTTCTCTTTCTCAATGCAGCTGAGAAGACTATATGGATTTTGATGTTGTCAAAGCTCCCCCTGAGTTCTTGAGATGTTCAGGAAATGATGCTTTACTGTAGGGTGATAGGCCTTCAAAAGTTTGATCTCCAGCAATTGATGATTTCAGCAACAGCTGAAATGTTAGGTGTCTGGAGTCTTGAATGAAGATGGCCTTGAACAAGCTCTTTCTCTTGTGAACAGTTGGTGTTCAGAAAGATGTTGTCCAGAGAATGTTGTAGCAGAGAATGTTTTGTTCTTCTTCTTCTTGTTCTGCTTATCTGTGCTGTGTGTGTAGAGAGATTCAAAAAAAAACTTGTGTTTTATTCCCTGGTTGATGAATAGGAAAATGATTCTCTGTCAAGAGTAGCCGTTATCATGTCATTTAATTGCATCATTAATTGCAAATATCTTCTGGGGGAAAGTCCAAAGAAACATTCCTTGATAATCCCTTGAAACTTGGTCCAGAATAAATGAAAACGGCTAGAAAATCTTCTGAATTAATTGCTGAGAATAACTCCTTAACTGTCCTGAATTTGAATCTTGAAAATCATTCAACTCTTCAGAAAATCGTCAAACTGAGCTCCACTATCGTCGAACTGAGCTCAGCGATTTGGACTTATACAGCAACAGAGATTGTCGATCTGAGCTCAACTATCGTCGAACTGAGCTCAGAGATAGAGAATCAAAACTGGAGTCAAGATTGTCGAACTGAGCTCGCAGATCGTCGAATGGAGTTCGACGATTTGTTGAAGTCGAGCTCAGCGATCGTCAAATGGAGTTCGACGATCCGTCGAAGTTGAGCTAGACGATCGTCGATTGGAGTTCGACGATTCGTCATACTGAGCTCGACGATATGACTTAGTCTTCAAACTGAAAATCCTTGATCTTGAGGGCAGCTTCCCAACCTAACTACTAACCCTTAGACTCAATCCTAATTGACCTTTAGATCTATACAATGAGGTCAAAAACAGGTTTCCTAAAGACATAGTGATCCTAACCCAAATTAGTAATAGGGTGTTCCAACAATCTCCCCCTATTTGGGTTAGGATTACTATTTACAAAACTTGCAGAAATTAAAGAACAACATACAAAGCAACAATAAACAACAAAAAGCAGAATCACAGATATATTATCCCAGACAGAAATCAAAAATCAGAATAATTGTCACCTTACATAATTATTCTTTCTCCTTGCTCCTTTATAAGTTTGATTTCTCTATTAGGATCAAGAGCTTCTTTCTTTGACCTTCTGTCATCTGCTGCACCTAGAGAAGTTTGCTGTTTGGGCCTTAGTACCACAGCTTCAGGATGCAGCTCCATATATCTATCATAATCAAAGAATTTACTTGAGGTATATCTTTCCAGTTCTTTCTTTCTTTGTTCAGACAATGTAGTAATGTTGGAGGAATCTCTGCCTTGCTCTTTAGCTTTTTTAATTTGATCCAGGGCAGCTAGTTCTTTCATCCTGGCAGTCCATGACAGCTATGGTTATTTTCAGGATCCTCAAAGGGCACTGGAGGCTAATATCTGTTAGATGGATTATCTTGAGGAGCTCTGGAGGAGACTACTTCTTTTAACTTATAGGGAAAAGGGCCTGAAGTTGTATCTGATGAAGCTTGTCCTTCCCTAGAGTAAGGATGTTGACTAGAATAGCCTTTGGAGTAGACTTGGAATTCCCTTTGGCTTCCTCTATAGCTTCCTCTTCTTGATTGAGAACCTCTGGACTGGCTTCCCCTATAATAAGATCTTGCATGAGGCTGATAGGGGGTTTGGCTTTTCGCAGAATGTTGAGCAGCTGAGCTTCCACCTGCACCTGCATCAGGAGGAGGTGGTGGAGGAAGGATGTGGATGATGAAACTGAGAAGATCCTTTCTCATACTTCCTCTTCTTATTCATAGCTTTTAGTTGGTTCTTGGAATACTGCATCCAATGCTCAGTAATGGGGCAGTCATGAAGAATGTAATAAGGAATATCATTAGTGTCCTTTACTTTGGCTGGAGGCACCCTTTTCGCTTTGCTCCTTGCCTTCCTTTTCCTGGCTATAGTGGCAGAAGAATCATCAGAATCAGTATTAAATTCATCACTCTCAGAGCTTTGCTCATCATATAAAGCATCAATCTTTTTCATATATTCTTTCTGAAGTTGACTTGGAGCAGATGAAACAGCAGTGGTTGTAGCAGCAAAAGATACAGTACTAGCAACAACAGAAGTTGTAGCAGTAGTAGTAGTAGCAACATATTCAGATAAAATAGTTTCAGAAACACTAACATCGGCACTAGCAGTAGGCTCAAATTCATATGCCTCTGTCTGCATATCCTCAGGAACTGGAACAACAGCAGCATCAAAACAAACAGCAGCAGCAACAGAAACAGCAACAATATCTTCAGCAGGAGAAGCAGCAGCATCACTAGAACCAGAAGACTCAGCAGTATATATGGAGGATATATAGGAGCTAACTATGCTGGAATCACAGCTGGAGAAGGGCACAATGGCCTTGGAAAGATCCTCTGAGGGCTGGACTGCAACTTTCTCTGGAAGACAACTGAAATAAATTGAATCAAAGTCTGAGAGCAGGGACCTGAGGTCTACTGAAAAGATTGCAACTGGATGTGGAACTGGAGCTTGAGTTGGGGAAACACAGCAGCAGCAGCAAGAACTGAAGAAATGGCAACAGGCAATCTCACCACTTCATTAGGCATCTCCCCCTGCCTGGTTTCAGATAAGGCTGGATCAAGGCACACTGATGAAGGGATTGCCTGAGGAATGAGAGAAGATAAGCCTGACAGAAAGTTCTGCAACTGACTTGAATAGTGGAGCCAAGGAGGTCTCCAATAGAAGTGAAAGCCTGGGAGCTATCAGTTCATATAGCTGGTCAGCTAGGGCTGGAATATCTACTTGCTCAGCAGGGACTGGAGCAGAGGTAGAGAGGTATGGTGGAGCAACTGGTGATGATAGTGGAGAGCTGGTGGATGGTAGAAGGGAAGGTTGAGGGTGTGGGTATAGTGGAGATGGAAGACAGTGGTATGGAGATAGAGGGTGTGAAGGAGGGTTGATCCAGAATGTCTTGTAGAAGCTGTTGGTATGATGTTGATGGGGAGGGTAGCTCAAGAGGAGATGAGGGTGAATCATCCATGAAGGAATCATCAAGAAGATTGAATGAGGGAATGGTGGATGATGTGTCAATGTCTGGTTGTGGGTAGTGGTGTAATGGATGGAATACTTCTTTTGTTATAGGAATAGTTGGGATTGGAGATGGAATGGATGTTGGAGATGGGCTGCAAATGATGACGGTGGATGGGGTTTGAATGGTGGATGGAACTGGAGGAGATGGAATAGGAGGAGGAGGAGAAGTAGCAGCAGTCAAGTCTTCTACAGGGGCAGAGACTTGAGGGGAAGTGACTGTTACAGTCCTGGTGCCTGAAGTTATGCTTGCAGAGGGCCTACTGGGCTTGGTTATCTGCCTGTCCCATTTGCCAAATAGGGCACAGGACAGCATCTTTGAAGCATTAATATGTATCCCAGAAGATACAAGCAGAGCAGGGCATCTGTTCTGAAGGAAGAGCCCTAGGATCCTCACAAAATTCACAAAGTTCTTATTGATTTTCTTCTTAATCAGGTCAAAGAAGACCTCTCCCCAGTTCAGTTGCTTCTTATCCACAATGGCTCCCATCAAGCACAGCTGATACCTAGAGATAGCATCATGTGCTGAAATGCTTGGCCAGCAGAACCTTTCCTACTACATCAGCCAAGAATCTATATTCCACAGCTAGGTTCTTCTTCAGCAGCTTGCTAGGGTTAGCATCAGAGTGACCCATTCTTGCAAGCAGATCATCATCAAATTCCTCTCCAGACAACTCAGCGGAGTCTCTTCCAGAACTTAACTCAAGAACCTCTGTCAGAATGGCTGGAGTCAAGGGTACCTGGGTTCCAGAAATTGAGCCAACTACTGTGTTTTGTTCCTGGTTGTGGGCAGTGTAGACCCACTCCTTAATCTCATCAGCATCCAGTTTGATTCTGGTGGTCATAATGGTGACAAGCTTCTGATCCTTGAACAATTCCAGAATGTCCTAAAACGCCTGATCAGTGGTGCTGAAGGACTCCATGTCTATATCAAATCTCGCATCGAATTTCATTGGGGCAAGAACATTAACAGAGACGGCCATTGTTACCTGCAAAAATCAACAAACAAAACGACCAAGTGTAGAGATGTTTGGAGGGAAAGAGAAATTTTTGCAGAGAGAGATCGAAAGCGCAAAAGGAGAACGACGGCGAAAAAATGAATTTATATATTAGGGTTCGACGCAGAAAAGGAAAGATCGTTGAACTCATTCGACGATCGGGGCCTCTAAAGGAATCTGAAAGGTCTTCAATATCGTCTATCTCCGTTCGACGATATTGGAGAGCGTCGAGCTCTGTTCGACGATAGTTCAGAGAACAAAATCGTCGAGCTGTCGCCTTCGACGATCGTTGATCGGAAGAGATAGTTGAACACTATTTGAGAAGCGCTGAACTAAGGTCGACGATTTCGGAAAATCGTCGATCTCCGTTCGACGATCTGGGGGAACATCCGTCGAGCGCAGTTCAAGGACCAGAAATACACTCTAGACACTATGAAAAATCAAGATGTTTGCCTAGTCTTGGTCAATTTTTAAACTTTTAAAATCTTGGATATTATTTTAGACTTCCTCCATCTAACATTCCTAACTGATTCAGGAAGAAGGTGTGTTTCTTTTCATCCAAGGGTTTGGTGAAAATATCTCCCTTTGCAAATCAGTTGGGATATATTGAAGTTCAATTTTATTCTTCTCAACATTATCCCTTAAAAAGTGATGCCTAATTTCTATGTGTTTTGTCCTACTATGGAGGACTGGATTTTTTGAGCTATAGAAATAGCACTGGTGTTATCACAAATGATTTTTGACTTCTCTAAGTTGTAGCCATAGTCTAGGAGTTGGTTTTGAATCCACAAGATTTTTGAACAACAACTGCCTGCAAGCCATATATTCAGCTTCAGCAGTTGAAGTTGACACGGAAGTTTGTTTCTTGCAAAACCAAGAGACAAGTCTGTCACCAAGGAACTGACAAGTTCCACTGGTGCTTTTCCTGTCAATTCTGCATCCAGCATAATCAGCATCAGAAAATATAGTTAATTCAAATGCTGAATCTTTTGGATACCAGAGACCTAGATTTGGACAAATTTTAACATACCTGAGAATCCTTTTAACTAATGTTAGGTGTGACTCTCTAGGGCTTACTTGGAATCTAGCACATATGCATGTAGAAACATTATATCAGGTCTACTGGCTGTAAGGTACAGTAAAGAGCCAATCATTGCTCTATATGTTGTCTGATCAACAGGTTTCCCATGTTCATCAGCATCTAATACAACATTAGTAGGCATAGGTGTTTTCATATAGGATGCTTCAGACATACCAAATTTCTTGACCAATTCATTTGCATACTTGTTTGAGAAATAAAGATACCTTCAGCATATTGTTTGACTTGCAATCCTAGAAAGAAGGATAGCTCACCCATGCTACTCATTTCAAATTTAGAATGCATTAGGTTGGAAAACCTTCTGCACAAATGTGAATCAGTAGAACCAAAAATAAATATCATCTACATAAATCTGTACTAGTAGGGTATGGGACTTATGGGTTCTAATGAAAAGAGTTTGGTCTACTCTACCCCTTATAAATCCATTTTCCAGAAGGAAGCATGCTAGAGTCTCATACCATGCTCTAGGAGCTTGCTTGAGACTATATAATGCTTTGTTCAACTTAAAAACATAATCAGGATAGGTTGGAGAGATAAAACCTGGAGGTTGTCTAACATAGACTTCTTCTTTGATGTCTTCTTTGAGAAATGCACTTTTGACATCCATCTGATATACCTTGAATCCTTTATGTGCTGCATAAGCTAAGAAGATTATGATGGCTTCCAATCTTGCAACTGGTGCAAAAGTCTGGTCATAGTCTATTCGTTCTTCTTGAGAGTATCCTTAAGAAACTAGCCTTGCCTTGTTCCTTACAATTACTCCTTGATCATCCAATTTATTTCTGAACACCCACTTTGTTCCAACAATGGAGTGATCCTTAGGCTTTGGCACTAGTTCCCAAACTTTGTTCCTTTCAAATTGATGCAACTCTTCTTGCATTGCAATGATCCAGTGTGGATCTTGCTCTGCATCTTGAATGGACTGAGGTTCAATTTGAGATAGGAAGCAAGTGTGCAACAGGTTTTGGTTGACCTGATTTCTGGTTTGCACACCAGCTGAGATGTCTCCAATTACTTGGGAAATTGGATGGTCTCTTGATGTTACTAAATCAACAGGGGGTGTTGATTGTTCACCAACCTGTGTTGTTGTTTCCTCTTGTGGTACAACAACTGGCTCTTCAAGTTGCTTTTCTTCAATATGTTGAATGCTTTCTTCACCTTCACTGCTTTCCTCTTTTTGAGTAACCTTTCCTTTTACCTGTCAACACAGTTGTGTTGTCCTCTGACTTTATCTTGCATAAGGCTTTGCTGAAAGTCACCTGGTAGCCTTCATCACATAGCTGACTGATACTTATCAAATTATGCTTCAGTCCTTCCACATAAGCTACCTTCTTGAATGTCACCTGTCCCAATTTGGACTGAACGATATCCTTTAGTTTGTCCGAAGTTTGAATCACCCAAAATAACTTTGGGTCCAAGCTTGGCTTTAAAGGATGTGAGGTTGTCCTTGTTTCCTGTCATGTGCTTTGAGCACGCACTATCCAAGTACCATTGTTGGTTAGATGTTGGATAGGTCTTCACCTGCACATAAAATAATTCATTTGTTTTTGACCCAATTTACCTTGGGCCTAGGTTGATAACCTTTAAACTCAGAAATGAAAGACATCCCAGGTTGACTCTTATAACCTTCAGGATGATATCTCCTTGGAGGTATTATCCATTCAGTATAAGGGTTAAATATTTGGGATGAAGGACCCCTAGGATTGGATTTTGATTTGCCCTTGAAGGAATTTCCAGAGCTCTGATCTCTGTTCGACGATCGTGGAGCTGCGTTCGACGATCTTGGGTCAGATCATCGAGCTCCGTTCGACGGTCGAATGTGGCAGAGTTCAGGAATTTGAGATCGTCGACCTGAGTTCGACGATTTTGCCTGAGATCGTCGATCTACGTTCGGCGATCGTCGAGCTCCGTTCGACGATTTCTGCTGGAACTTAGTTTTCTTAGGCAGATCAGAATTCTTCATACCTACCTCTACAACTCCCTTCCCTTTATCAGAAATGAACTTGATTGGGGTTGTTAGAACTATAGGTTGGCTGGAGGAAGCACCCAAGCCCAGTGTACCATTGAAACTGGAGTTCACTGTGCTTGTGATGTCCATTAGCTTGATACTTCTCCCATTAAGGGATTCTTCAAGCTTCTTGGCCTCTGATAGCTCACCTTTAAGTGAAGCTATCTGCTCCCTACAGCACTCCAACTCCTTAGAGAGTTTGAGGTTTTCTGACTTTAATATATTATGTTCAGATAGATGATTTCTGAGAGAAATAATTTCCTTCTCAGATTTTAGCAAGTCTAAACATAATGCTTTAAACTCAGATTTAAAGTCCTCTGAATTGAAATCAAAAGAACTAATTACCTGGTCTTCTTCAGGTTGAGTCTCTGAGTCTGACTCTAACTCTTCTTCATCTGAATTGTGTTGAGAGGCATTGATTGCCATCATGAAGAACTCCCTTCTCTTCTGCATCATCTTCATCATAACTGGAGCTGGATGAGGCTTCTAATTCCTCTTCAGTTTCACTCAGGATTCAGCAACAAATCCCTTTCTTATGTGTTTGTTCTTGCTTGAGGAGGGTTTGCCATTGCCATTCTTCTTGAAGTCTTTCTCCTTTCTTCTTTATTTCTTGTCCCTTCTGTCCTTATTTTTGTTTTCTGGACAGTCAGATACAATGTGCCCTGTTTTCCTGCAACCAAAGCAAACAATTTCTTTACTAATTAACTTATTATACATTGGCTTATCATGCTCTTTGTATGATCTCCTTTTGAAGTCCTTTCTGACCATCTTGTAAAATCTTTTGGCCAATAAACTAAGCAGCTTATCAATGCCTGTGACTTTGTCTTCAGACTGATCTTCAGTTGCTTTGAAGGCTATTGTCTTCTCTTTTCTTGTGGCTGGTGAGGCAGCCTTCTGCTCTTCTTCTCTGTTCTTAATGAGCAGCTCATAAGATTTGAGCTTGCCCAAAAGAGCTTCTGTGGTGATCTCATTCAGACTTCTGGCATCCTTGATTGGCCAGATCCTTGAGTCCCAAGTGCTTGGGAAGCACATTAGGATTTTGTCATTAAGTTCAGTCAGTGAGATCTCCTTATCCAATGTCTTTAGTTCATTGACTATCATACTGAGTCTATTATACATATCTCCAACTGACTTAGCTTCTCCCTTCTTGAAATTCTCATATTGAGATATGAGGTGGGATCTCCTGTCCTTTCTTTCATCAGCTGATCCTGACACTATTTCAGTGAGCTTATCCCAGATTTCCTTTGCTGAATTACATTCAGCCACCTTTTGGAAGATGTCATCAGACATGGTCTGGGATAAGATGTTCATAGCCTTTGCATCAGCTACCTTCCACTTCTTGATATCAGCATCTATTCCTGATGGAGGTGGAACAGCATTTGTACTTGTGTTCTCTGGAGGTCTTGGACAAACTGTCAAAACAGAATTAAAAAATCCTCGTCAATAGAATTCATGTATAATCTAATCCTTGCTTTCCAAAGTGCAAACTTGGATAGATTGCACACTGGAGGTCTGGTGCTAGCATAATCTTTGTTTTGGGCCATGATTTGTGAAGAAATAATCTAATAATATAATCTACAACAAGCAGATCTAACTAGGAATCTTTGGGTTAGGTGTTAGCCTGTACAACCACCAAGGTGTGGTATGTTTAACCAACCTCCCTCTCTGATACCAATTGAAAGTGCAGCTAGACTCTGATATACTCTAGAGGGGGGGGGGGGGGTGAATAGAGTATGGTGCTTAAAAACCGTTTTACAACAGTTGTTGTAATCTGAGTGAACAGGGAAGCAATTATTAAATCTAATCACAGAAACTATCTAATCACAAAGTAACCTACAAAAGAAATTAATCACAAATCCTAACTAATCACAGATCAATCATAGCCAGAAACAAAAATAAAGACAAGCAAGCCAGAAGACACAGGAGCTATAGTGGTTCCCCTAAACTTGGGTACATCCACTCTTCTACCACCCTAGGTAGGAATCCACTGCAGGATGAGTTGATCAGTTGTCCTGGGCACCAATGAGCTTTTGATAAGGTGCTCAAAAACCAAATCAGATTTTTAGATCAGGTGTCTTGCCACCAATGAGCTTTTGATAAGGTGCTCAAAAACCAAGCACAAACTTTTGAAGGGAGTTTGAAAAAACCTTTACAGAGATGGGGATGAGAGAGTTATGGATGTCTTCTCTTTCTCAAAGCAGCGGAGAAGACTATGTGGATTTTGATGTTGTCAAAGCTCCCCCTGAGTTCTTGAGATGTTCAGGAAATGAAGCTTTGTTGTAGGGTGATAGGCCTTCAGAAGTTTGATCTCCAGCAATTGATGATTTCAGCAACAGCTGAAATGTTAGGTGTCTGGAGTCTTGAATGTCTTGAATGATGGCCTTGAACAAGCTCTTTCTCTTGTGAATAGTTGGTGTTCAGAAAGATGTTGTCCAGAGAATGTTGTAGCAAAGAATGTTTATTCTTCTTCTTCTTGTTCTGCTTATCTGTGCTGTGTGTGTTAGAGAGATTCAAAAAAACACTTGTGTTTTATTCCCTGGTTGTGAATAGAAAATGATCCTCTGTCAAGAGTAGCCGTTAGCCTGTCATTAATTGCATCCTTAATTGCAAATGTCTTGTGGGGGAAAGTACAAAGAAACATTCCTTGATAATCCCTTGAAACTTGGTCCAAAATAAATGAAAACGGCTAGAAAATCTTCTGAATTAATTGCTGAGAATAACTCCTTAACTGTCCTGAATTTGAATCTTGAAAATCATTCAACTCTTCAGAAAATCGTCGAACTGAGCTCCACTATCGTCGAACTGAGCTCAGCGATTTGGAATTATATAACAACAAAGATCGTCGATCTGAGCTCAACTATCGTCGAACTGAGCTCAGAGATAGAGAATCAAAATTGGAGTCAAGATCGTCGAACTGAGCTCGCAGATCGTCGAATGGAGTTCGACGATTTGTTGAAGTCGAGCTCAGCGATCGTCGAATGGAGTTCGATGATCCTTCAAAGTTGAGCTAGACGATCGTCGATTGGAGTTTGACGATTCGTCGTACTGAGCTCGACGATATGACTTAGTCTTCAAACTGAAAATCCTTGGTCTTGAGGGCAGCTTCCCAACCTAACTACTAACCCTTAGACTCAATCCTAATTGATCTTTAGATCTATACAATGAGGTCAAAAACAGGTTTCCTAAAGACATAGTGATCCTGACCCAAATTAGTAATAGGGTGTTCCAACAAGTGCCTCAAATGCTTGACCGCACTCTTGAGTCCACACAAACTTATGATCTTTACGAGTGAGTGAGGTGAGGGGGTAGAGCTATCCGCGAAAAGTTCTCCACGAATCTCCTATAATACCCGGCTAGTCCAAGAAAACATCGGACTTCCGCCACGGTCCTCAAGATTGGCCAATCTCTGATGGCTTCCACTTTTGTTGGATCCACTGCCACCCCATCCCCACTAATCATGTGGCCCAAAAATGCCATCTTCTCTAACCAAAACTCGCACTTTGAGAACTTTGCATACAATTGATTCCTCCCTCAACACTTGCAAGACCACTCTCAAGTGGGTCTCATGCTCCACTTCCGATTTAGAATACACCAAGATGTCATCGATGAAGATAACCACAAAAGAGTCCAAGTATTCCCGAAATACCCGGTTCATAAGGTCCATGAACACAGATGCGCGTTCGTCAGCCCGAACGGCATCACACCAAAAACTCAAAGTTACCGTACCTCGTACCAAAGGCAGTCTTGGGGATGTCCTCGTCCCAAATTCGCAACTGATAATAGCCTGACTTCAAGTCCAATTTTGAGTACACCACCGACCCTACCAACTGGTCGAACAAGTCATCTATCCGAGGAATCAGATACTTATTCTTAACGGTCAGTTTGTTCAGCTCTCGGTAGTCTATGCACAGCCACATACTACCATCTTTCTTCTTTACAAACAACACCGGCGCTCTCCACGGCGAAGAACTGGGTCTAATATACCCTTGCTCCAACAGTTCCTGTAACTGTACTTTGAGTTCAGCCAACTCCTTTGGTGCCATCCTAAAAGGAGGACGTGACACCGGCCTAGTCTCCGGCACTAACTCGATCGAGAAGTCGATCTCCCGCCGAGGAGGCGCTCCAGGAAGTTTATCCGGAAACACATCATTGAACTCTGCCACCACTGGCACTTCCTCAATAGACAACTGGGAGAGGCGAACCTCCAACAACGCTAGCAGCGCTACACCACCCTGGTTAACCGCCTGCATCAATTGCATGGCCGAAATCAGGGAAAAGGCCACTCCACAAAGGCCCTCAAATTTGACTTCTTCCTTCCCTTTGCTCCTTATGGTCACTACCTTAGATAGGCTGTCAATACTGGCGCGCTACTCTGCAAGCCAGTCCATGCCCAAAATGACATCGAACTCAACCAATGGCAAAATCGCTGCTAACCAAAACGAAAAAAGTCAACTCCGTCCAGCTCCCAACAGATGCGCCCTTTGGCCCCCCCGGTGGTCATGGATGACCCATTGGTCATGCGCACTTTCAGCTCCGCATCTGTCACGAGAAAGACTCAACTCCTATTCTTCGGATGGAGCTCTCCATAATAAAGGAGTGAGATGCTCCCGTATCGAACAATACCCTAGCGGGGTATCCAGAAACTAATACGAAGCCTACAACATAGACATCACACATAAAAGTCTAACAGTATGAAGCACAAAATTTAAACTTAAATTTCCTCATACCTGTCACCACATCAGTTTGGCGGATCGCTTCCTGCTGTCCAAGGTTGTAGGCCCTTGGTTGCACCGGTTGGAACCGAGAAGTGCTTGACTCCGCCATCTTCCCTTTTTCTGCGGCACTAGGGCCGGAGCGCACAGTCTGCTCCTACCTTGCCTCCTGATCCGCACCCTCCTTGAGGACACACACGACGCTATGTTCCCCACCTTACCACAGTTGTAGCACGTCGGCGGTCCCCTAGAGTGAGAACCTCCAGGCATCCACTTGCTCTTCTCATCGAATCTAGAAGTGTGAGGCTTTTTCCTCCACCTACTCCCTTCAAACTTTCCCTGGGATTGGGGAGGCTTCCCTTCCCCTTGCTTGGGAGTGAAACCCTTATGACGTTGGGTTCACTCCAGATCACTTTCCAACATCCTGGTAGCCTCAACTAGTTCATTGAAACCATCTCTCTTCATGGAAATGAGGGGTTGCCTCAGATTCTCCCTCAGCCCATGGTAGAAGAGGTTATCCCTCTCTACATCATCTACCATCGTCGTTCCCGCGTAAGGACCCAAACGGGTGAACTCCTCACATACTCATCCACCGTCTTGTCTCGCTGCATTAAGTGCAGAAACTGCCTCTGAAGGGACAACCATGTAGAAACGGGAATGTACCTCTTTAGAAAAGCATCCCCAAATTCCTCTATCGACGGTGTGCGTCCAGGGAACTGGCGGCCACTATGGCTCACCCACCACAACTTGGCGTCTCCTTCCAACATGAATGCCGCATACTCAGATTTCTTTTCTTCTGGCGTCTTCCGTCGCCCTCAAAAGCTCGTGAATTCAAACCCACCAATCCTCCGCATCCGTTGGCGTACCAACTCCCTTGAACGACGGGGGATGGAAGCTCAGGAAATACTTCATGTGCCGGTCTCCATGTCCGAACAACCACCCTTTCCGCCAAAGGCTCCACTCGCATGGCTTCTCCGCCTGGCACAGCCGTCGCCGTGTCTGGTGTAGCAGGCGTTGCTACCATGAGCTGCCGCTGTAGCTTGGGCTGCCACCATCGCTTCTGCAAGCATGCAGAGAAGTCGGCCGGGTTTACACCCGTGCCCAAAATACCTGGAGCAGTGGCACTTCTCGCCGTGAGTTCTTCTCTTGCTCTCGACGTTCCCTTCTCATTGCTTGCACTCTTCAAGAAAACAAGAAACAAGGAATCAGTCTCTAATCTCAACACTTAAACATAAGGACACTCATGGCCCCGCGTTACTTTTATGTGGATAACTTCTCTACGCATTGACCTTGAATCTAAGCCTCCCTCTGATACCAAATTGTAACACCTCCCCTGTAATGACCGTATAATATGGGTCCGACCGGGGCCCCCACAATATACAGACGCCACAGATTCAGTATTATAAAGTGATATAGCTACCCAAAACTAAAAACTCAAACACAACATAGCGGAAACAACAAAAAGAGAACTAGAAGTTATCCACGCCTACAAGAGTAACAAATTGGCCTTAAGGTCTTACAACAAGAGTGAATCCAAACTCAAATCATACATCAGTCCTGAAAGTGCATCAGCACGCCTAGTCTACCTCGGCATGCAAGCCGGTCAAAAAGAGCATAAAACATACAATGTCATAAACGTAAAGCTACAGCCAAAAGTTAACACTTAATGAGGCTTAGGCCTTTCTGGCCGGCGAGCTAGCTCCTGCGTGTGATCCTTGCCCTGTAAAAATTATTAGTAACGTCGGTCAGCAAAGGCTGACCTCAAACTGTGTAGCAAACACATCTCCTCTCGGCCGCCGCTAACGGACCTCGGGGAACCCTCCACCAACCTGCAAGTCAGCACTTCGTATGCAATATATAAATATAAACAAGAAGTGCATTAAGAACAAGCTTGGATGTCTCAAACATCATACGCGTTCTCTGCGGGTTGAGCATATAATATAAAAAGGTGGCCTACTTATGCAACATGTATGCAACCACCCGGGTTTCACCCAAGGTACCCTATAGCGTATGCATCTAGCACAACATCACATCAATTGGGTACTCATCGTTCCCCATTGGAGTAAAGCCGCAAACAAAAGGGAGACACAATTCCCTCCAACGACACACAAGCCGCCATATGGAACTCTTGCCTAGGCCCACCCGCTCAAGGTCTTAGACCCGGGCTTGCCTACAAGCTCTGACGTCTCTTGTCAGGATTCCAACAAACACAAACTGACCGATTTTAAGAAGCCTTGCCGGACCCCACCCACTCATAGCCTCATTGCCCGGGCTTGCCCCCATGCTTGGCATTCGCGTCAGTCTCACAGAAGGGGACTAGTCTCACCGGGGACACTCTCCACACATGACGTGTACGTCACGGGATAGCCAGCCGACCACGGAGACACAGCCACGCCTTGGCACATCACAAACCAAGACAATTCCACCCTAGTCCCTCATTTGTACTGCAGCGTTCCCGCGCACCAAGGAAACCATCTACCACCAATGCGAAGCTAACCTTGTCCCAAGGAAACCATCTACCGCCATTGAGGAGCTAAACTTGTCCGGTTCCGACTACACGTACTCACTTGAGAAAAAGGTGGGAAACATCACCAATCACAAACGACATCTTGCCGCAACGGATCTCTATGAATCCTTAAAGCTCGTATGCAACATCACCGAGTCGGACTAACAGTTGCGACTACGGCTTCACCCACCATGCCTAATCCACTAACAGAGCGGATCTCTAATGCAAAACATGTCGGGACGGACTCAATCGACCTGGAGGTACCTCTTGAACCTTGGCGACCCAAACCCTCTCATTTGAGTGTTTGGTGCCCAAAAGCTAGAAAAGAAAAGATGCTAAGACATGCATCCTAAAACCGAGAGGAGAAGTGTCGTTACCTTCCGGCTCCTCTTCCCTAGCCATGGCAAAATGGCAGGATGAAAACCTTTGCAAAGATCTAGCCTCCACAGATCTGGACTCGGCTCGCGATTTGGAGCACCGAAGCCTCTCCTACAGCCCAATCCCTTCTTCACTTCTTCCTTGCTCTCCCTTCTCTCTAGAATTTTAGTAAGAGAAAGCTTGGATAAGAATGAGGGTTTCCAACCCTATTCTCGGACATAACTCCCAAGAGCAGTCCTGGACCATCAGATCCCAAAATAAGGGAAAGAGCGGCCACGATCCATCTGAAAAAATAAAATACTGGGCCGAACACGACAAAGCACACGCCCGTGTCCAGGGCCGTGTCCCCCATTTGCCGTCCCAATCGACGTGCCTGGAACGACACAGGGGCATCTGACACACCCGTGTTCGACCCGACATGCCCGTGTTCCAACTAACACGGCCGTGTGGTCGGCCGTGTGCCTCCATCGACACAGCCCCGAAAATAACCCGAGAAGGAGAAGGACACGGCCTGGGACACTCCCGTGTCCCAAGCCGTATGCAAAGTCTCGACACTCGTCGACTGCCTTTGTGTCGACAACACGGAAAAAAAACATCGAGCGAAGATCGTCGACCATGGGGACACGCCCTGTGACACGCCCGTGTCACAGGCCGTGTGCCCCGGTCTCGACACTCGACAATCGTCGAGTGAACTTCGTCGAGAGAAGTTCGTCGACTGATGACACGGCCTTGGACATGCCCGTGTCCTAGGCCGTATGCCATGTCTCGACACATCATCGAGCGAAAATGTCAACACCCTGGGCCGGTTGTCGACACGGGCTCGACACGCCCTGAGACACGCCCGTGTCTCAGGCCGTGTGCCCCGTCTCGACACTTCGTCGAGCACAAAATGTCGACTACGCGGCCAAGTCGTCGAATCCAGCCTGACACTCCCTGGGACACGCCCGTGTGCCCCCTGACAGAAACCAAACTTTGTCAGAAAACTGAAAGATATTGTACCTAAACACCTAGAGGGGGGGGGGGTGAATAGGTGACTTGAATCTTTTTAACTTTTATGGCAGAATACAGAATCTAACACAGAATTTTAGCTACTTTATCATAGCAATCACACAGCAATCACAGAATATCTCAGCAACACAGTAGACACACCGTTTTATAGTGGTTCCCCAAGGTTTGGGTACATCCACTTTCCTCTTCGCCTATCTAGCAGTGTGCTAGAATTCGGCCAAAACTCCTTCCACTAATTATCAGAACCCAAAACAGGTTCCTACACCTTAGGCCCAAGGCCATACAACTCAGCTTCTTCAAAAAGCCTACACTCAGCCACCAAGGCCTACACTCAGCCACCAAGGCCTACACTCAGTCACAACAGGCCTACACTCAGAGATTTCAATCTCCTACACTCAAGCAGTCAAGCCCTACCCTCAGCCTTTATAATTGCAGGCTTATAAGACTCAGATCCAAAGGATCCTACAAGATAAAATGAATACAAAAATTATAACTCAACAACTCAGTGACAAGAGAGAAGAGTTGTGAGATTCTTGATGAGTTCTTGGAAGAACTCAGCTGAAATCAATCTGACTTAGCTTTCTTCAAAGCTTCTTGAATGTAGAAATCAATTAGATTGACCCCTTCTGCAGTTGATCCTTGATCTCTGCTACTTAGGATTCAGAATAAATCTGAACCCTTCTTCTCAGCCTGGTTCTAACGGTTGATTTCTTGGATGGAGCTCTCTCTCTCTAACTTCTTAGATCTTCACTTGATAGTTAGATCTTCTTTAGACAATTACTTGATCTGAACTTTGACAACCTCAACAATAGTTTCTGTAGACTGTATAAGCCTATTTATAGGCCTTCTTCATGGTAACCGGCTGGTCCGGTTCATAACAGAATTCTGACAACTCTGACAGGTGCAGTTGACCGGCTGGAATGGCAGCTATCAAGTCATCCAGTCAGTTCTTGAAAATTCTGTAACTGTCTGAAAGTGTCGAGACTTTCTGTCTTTAAGTGTCAACACTTATAGAGCAAGTGTCGACACATGTTGTCTAAGTGTCGACACTAGCCTACAAGGTGTTGACATAACTCCTTGTGTTGTAGATATTAGATCTCGACACTGCTTCTTCTTCATGTGTCGACACTGAAATTGAGTGTCGACACAAGTACTTGTACTTCAGTATTTTGCTGAATTCTTCTAAGTGTCGACACAACACCTTTGTGTCGACACATCTTCATGCGTTGAACTCGCTGAGTGTCGACACTTCTTCTTGGTGTCGACACATGTCTTCAGTGTTGATACTTGCTGAGTGTCGACACATTGCTCTGGGTGTCGACACATTCTTCTTCTGTCGAGACTCTGGCTGAGTGTCGACACATTCCCTTAGTGTCAACACTTGTACTTAGAATATTTTTGTTGAACTTTGCTGATCTTTACTAAGTGTCGACACAGCTCCTTGTGTCGACACTTTCTTCAAGTGTTGAGTCTTCAGCTGAGTGTCGACATATTCTTTCTTGTGTCGACACTTCCTTCAAGTGTTGACGCTTCTGCTGAGTGTCGACACATTGTTCTGGGTGTCGACACTTGTACTTAGTTTCTGCTGACTTTTGCTGAGTGTCGACACAGCTCCTTGTGTCGACACTTTCTTATGTAGACACAGTTCTTCTAGGTGTCGACACTGCTGTTAAGTGTCGACACTGCTTCACTGCACTTTTCTTCACTGAGTGTCGACACATCTCCTTGTGTCGACACTTTCTGTCTGGTGTCGACTCAGCATCCCTAGTGTCGACACAAATACTCCAAGTGTCGACACTGCTTGTCTGGGAGTCGACACAAGTCTTCTTAAGTGTCGACACTTTCCCTCTAGGTGTCGACACATGGACTTAGAAACTTTTCTTCTTTCCTTCAAATACTTAACCTGCACAAGGTAACTCAAAACACATCAAATACATTTTGATGTATATCATTGAGTTAGGTGAGGCTTCTTCAAATCAGGTACATTTAAACCAATGTACCCAACAATCTCCCCCTATTTGGAGAAGTCATAACCCTTAGTCAATGATATACACCATTCATAATAAAATTACAAAATGATGTAAAGCAGGATTATATATAGCAGGGCAATCATAAACATGTATCAATCAAACAAGTATACATAGACATCATCACAGAATAAATATGAAATAGATTTAACATATAACACATTGTTCTAATATCTGTCATATTCATTTTCAAAAGTTTGCAGAATGTTTTACATCAAAAAGATTACATAGTAAACTTTAAGAAAATTCTAATTCTATTTCTGTTCAGCTCATTGATCACTATTCCTTTTCCAGCTTGTACTTTGGCTTGAATAGGAGCTTCAGCAACTTCAGCATCAGCAGGCTTCTTGCCTTTCAGATCTTTCTTCTTTAGCTCTTCTGCTTTAATCTTTTGCCTCTCAAAATAATGATAAGGCTTGGGAAAGTACTTGCTTGGCTCCTGAGCAGTAGGAGGTAGCTTTCCCATCTTGGCCTTTCTTCTATATTGGACTATAGCCTCCTGCCTTGTCTCATGCTTTCTCCATTCAGCCTTAGAAAATCACTTGTTCCTATCGTGCACATTATCTTTTGCAGCTTTCCAGGCAGTCAAAATGATGTTCCTAGAGGTGGGACTCCACTGCTCAAAGTCAGGTCTATGTTCAGCTTGCTCCCTGAACCTCTTCTTAGACAATCTGGTTTCTTCTTCAGCTTGCTCTTTCAAGATAGCTTCCTGTAAAGCTTCAGAGACAGGCTGAACCACCTTTTCTAGAATGACATTGTCCTTTCCCCCAGGTGGGCTATACATGGACTGTATGTCAGCATGAACCATATCAAAATCTGGTGGAGGATAGATCACTTGAGCTACTTCTAGTTGCTCACCTCCAAGATATGCAGGGTTAATTCCAGATTCTGCTACATTATCATCATCACAAAGAGGAGGATAACCAAGAGTGGCTCTGATGGAATTAGAAACCCATTTTGCATGGTCAGAGCCATCTTTGACTAAGACCCTCTCCCCCTTTATGACTTCTCTTTTTATGTGATCCCTTAAGTCATCTTTTTGAAATCTGATTTGGGCATTGAGATAATTGACTCCATCCCTGTAGAAAGGTCTTAACCTTTGGAGTTTTTCAGAGATCAGCTTCTGAGAGTCTTGAATAGCAGTTGTAACTTCAGTTAAGCTCTCTTGCAGTGCTTTATCAAAAGCTGTCATAGCAGTAGCTGTAGAAGTTGTCAGGCCAGCAGCAATGTTCTTCATCTCTGTGACAATAACATTGTGAGATTGTGTCAAATTGTCATTCATTCTGATTTGGTTCTCTAGAACATACCCCTGCTTCTGTGCTATGTCATCTACTTGAGCCTTTATCTTTTCTTGATGAGTTGCAAGATAGACTACTGCATTCCCACCCTTGTGGAAGCAGTCAGTCATCTCCTTCTTATTAAGATTCATTTCAAATCTTATTGACTTTATATCTTTGGCTAGATCAAATTGTAATGATTTTTGCCCTTCATCAACATACTTCTCAATTGCCTGCCTGTGCTCATCAAGTTTAATTTGCATTGCTACCATTAAAGCACTATAATCAACAGTTGGAGCTGGCTGTGATATAGGCTGTGGAGCAACAGTTTGGAGAGCCTTTTTATAACTCTGGCTCCTTCTTCTGAATACTTGAAACTTTCTTTTCTTAGCCCTTATTGCCTCCTCATCTTCAGAAGCAGATGTGCTGGCTATCTCTACCCTCTCCTTAGGAAGCTCTTCAACAGCTTGGGGCTTTTCAGGTTCTTCCCTTACAGGCTCTTCAAGAATTGGCACTTGCTCCCCCTCAACTGGAGCATTCTCCTCCTCAGCAGCAGTTTCTTTGTCAAAATCTGTTTGATCTAGGTTAAGGAAGAGATCTTCCATAGTATATTCTGGTGGAGAATGGGCTAGAGAGATTCTTGGCTCATCTACCACTGGATCAGAAGCAACTTGAGCTGTAAGAGAAGTGTCTTCCATGGCAACATCTGGAACTTGACTATCAGTCTGTGGTTGCTGATAAACATCAGACAAATCAGTATCCTCTATAGGAAAGACTAAAGCATTAAGCTCAGTGATTACCTCAAGGATGATGTTTATAGCTGGCTCACTCTCAAGAGGAGTGGGCTCTTCCACAACTAGTGGCTCCCCCTGGATGTGATCTTGTGTATGGGCTAGTTTGAGGTAGCTCCCCCTGGATTTCAGCAACATCTTGAGGAGCTGGAGACTTTACAGCAGTTCCTTCCTCATTCTCATCAGGTGTGAAGACCACTTGCTCTTCACTACTAGAGCTGCTAGTGGAAACCTGTGCCACTGGAGCAGTTTTTCTCTTCTTCTTTGGAGGTGATACTTTCTCAGGAATTATCTTCTCAGGGGTTGGCATCTCCTTAGACAACACCCTGTCCCATCTGGAGAAGATCCTCATGCCCATTCTTCTCATGTGGTTGATTTTACTACCAGTAGCTTGACTCATTACCTCTGGAATACTTCCAGCAAGGTAGAGACTTAAGATCCTGCCCAAATTGGGCTTCTTCAGGCTTTCCTTGATCTTTTCAAAAAACTACTATAGACCAGTCAGTTTTCAGATTGAAGATTATCCTTGTCATAATACTAAACATATGGGCAGATACCCTATCATGCCCTCCAGGTTTGCTAAAATCACTTTGCCTACAATTTTTGATAGAATTTCCCCTGATTGTTCATTCCTTTTCTATTGAAAACTGAGCCAATTTTCATCTTAGAATCTAGTCCACACCAGGTTAGAGCTTCTCTGGTCTTTGAAGCAGTAACCTCATCTTCTTCTTTAGTTCTTGGCAACTGAAGTACCTTTCTCAGACTTTTTGGTGAAACCTTAACCTTTGCACCATGAACTCTGGATTTGATCTTGTATCCAGATTCGTCCACTTTAGCACCACTGAGGAATTCCAAGACTTCCTTCTTCCAAATCTTTGTTGGCTCTGAAACAAGATATTCTAACCCTGAGTCGGCAACTAGGGTTACTACAGTCTTGATCTCCAGGTCTGCATCATCAAAAGCATTGCGCACCAGCTCGTAGCCTTCGTTGACGTTCTCCTCAAGCTTTGGCGCCATTAGGGTTTGAAGAATTTGACTGGAGAGAAGAGAGGTGTCGACACACAAGTTTTGGTCTCGAAACTTTTGAAAGCGTGTCGACAGACTAAGGCAAAATCCTATTTATACCTTTCTAGGTTTGAAGATGAAAAGACGGGCAGCTAACTTAAATTGTGTCGACACTGTCGATAAGTGTAGACACTGACTTATAATGTCTCGACACATATGTGTCGACACAAGTTTAGTCAACAGATTATATGTGTCGACACTTGTTTATGTGTCGACACCACTAAACTCGATATTTAGTCGAGACTTTACATAGATAGTTCTGAGTAAAACCTAAGTATCGACACCACCTTGGATGTGTCGACACCTACTTGTCATGTGTCGACACTAATTTTCTGAAGTGTCGACACTAACTTCCTAGATGTGTCGACACCGTTTCACTGAAGTGTCGACACCAACTTTCTGTGTCGACACAGAAATCTCTGTGTGTCGACACCTTTTTACTTAGCCATTTCCAATGCTATAAACTTATTCTAAGTTTATCATTCCTAGTTCAATTTTAAACCTGTTGAACTTAGTTTCTTCTAAGGGCTTAGTATACATATCTGCTAATTGATTATCAGTTTTAACATATTCCAGTAAAATATCTTCTTTCTCTACATGCTCCCTAAGAAAATGATATTTTATCTCTATATGTTTAGTTCTACTATGTGAAACAGGATTATGTGCAATTGATATAGAACTTGTAGAATCACAAAAGAGTGGAGTTCTACTTACCTGAAATCCATAATCCCCAAGCTGATGTTGTATCCACAGAAGTTGAGCACAGCAACTTCCTGTAGCCACATATTCTGACTCTGCAGTGGAGATAGCCACACTTGTTTGCTTCTTGCTACTCCATGAAATCAGTCTTCCACCTAGGAATTGACAGGTTCTAGTTGTGCTTTTTCTGTCTTCTTTGCATCCTGCAAAGTCTGCATCTGAATAACCTGTTAGTTCAAAATCCTCATTCCTAGGGTACCAGAGGACTAGATAAGGAGTGCCCTTTAGATATCTCAATATTCTTTTGACTGCTGTCAAATGAGACTCTTTAGGGCAGGCTTGATACCTTGCACAGACATATGTAGCATACATGATATCTGGTCTACTAGCAGTCAAATATAATAGGGAGCCAACTATCCCTCTATACAAGGTTTCATCTACCGGTTTCCCTGCATCATCCTTGCTAAGAGACATACTTGACCCCATAGGAGTCTTCATGGTACTGGATGAATCCATACCATACTTCCTTATGAGTTCTAGGGTGAACTTAGACTGGCATATGGATAAACCATTCTCAGTTTGTCTTACTTGGAGACCCAAGAATAACTTTAGCTCTCCCATACTACTCATCTCAAATTGACCTTGCATTAGTTTTGCAAACTTTTTGCTAAGGCTACTTTCAGTAGACCCAAATATAATGTCATCTACATATATTTGGACTATTATTACTTTGCCTCTAGATTCCCTAAGGAATAGAGTCTTGTCAATTTTCCCCCTTGTGAACTTATTCTCAATGAGGAAACTAGACAGTGTTTCATACCAAGCCCTAGAGGCTTGCTTTAACCCATATAATGCTTTCCTAGGTCTATAGACATGATTAGGTAGAGTTGAATCAACAAAACCTGATGGCTGTTCCACATAGACTTCCTCTTTAAGATTACCATTCAGAAATGCTGACTTGACATCCATTTGGTAAACTTTAAATCCTTGAAAGGTTGCATAGCCAGGAACATCCTTATGGCTTCCAGTCTGGCTACTGGAGCAAAGGTTTGATCAAAGTCAATACCTTCTTCCTGCCTATATCCTTTAGCAACCAATCTTGCTTTGTTCTTAATGATGACTCCTTGTTCATCCATTTTGTTCCTATAGATCCACTTGGTTCCAATTATATTGTGGTCTTTAGGTTTAGGAACAAGCTCCCAGACCTTGCACCTCTTGAACTGATTCAGCTCTTCTTGCATTGCCTCAATCCAAAGAGGGTCTTGAATGGCTTCTTCAAACTTCTTTGGTTCAACTTGGGATAGAAACTTGAGTAGATTGCTGCATTCAGATTTCTGCTCCTTGTTTGTACCCCTTGTCTTGGATCACCAATGATTTGTTCTGCTGGATGATCTCTTAGATGCCTATTGGCTGGAGGCATCCTTACTTCAGGTTGAACTTCTTCAATTCATTCATCTTGCTGATCTCTTTGTTCTTCATCTGCATTTGGTACATGTAGTACTCCCCCTGGACAACAACCACTGACTTCTACTTGCTGTCTTGCAGTAGGTTCTTCTTCTATAGTGAGCTTGTCCATCTTCTTTGTTAAACCTGTGGGGCTGCATACACTACTAGACAACTCATTGTTAATAAGCCTAGTTTCATCAAATACTACATGTACAGTCTCTTCTACAACTTGAGTAGATAGGTTGTAGACTCTATAAGCCTTACTATTGTTGCTGTACCCAACAAAAATTCCCTCTTGGGACTTGGCGGCAAACTTAGTCAAGTAAGACTTTCCATTGCTAAGTATAAAGCACTTACAGCCAAAGATCCTGAAGTAGGATAGATTTGGTTTCCTGCCTTTCACAACCTCATAGGGGGTCTTGTTGTGGCTTTTAGTTATGGTAGCCCTATAATAACATGGCATGCAGTATTGACTGCTTCAGCCCAGAAGTATTCTGGTAGTGATGTATCACTTAATAGGGTCCTACAGCCTCAATCAAGGTTCTATTCTTCCTCTCAGCAATGCCATTTTACTGAGGTGTTCTTGGTGAAGAAAACTCTTGAAATATCCCAAATTCTTCACATAGTTTTGTCATGCTATCAGACTGAAACTCAGTACCATGGTCACTTCTTATTTTGACCACTGTACTATTTAGTTCATTCTGAATCTGTTTGACAAAGCTATAGAAGACATTGGTGTTTCGATTTTCTGACTAAGGAAGAACACCCAGGGAAAACCTTGAGTAGGTCTCTACAACTACAAAGGACCATCTTTGTTTTCCAATGCTTCTAAAGGGGGATCTAATCTGCTTGCCCTTTTGACAAGCTGAGCAAATCAACATCTTTAATACACTTAAC